>JAIXND010000659.1:11935000-12535000 GCA_023646645.1 Varanus salvator macromaculatus
TTGCTCCACACAAGAACCTTTCTAAGTTTCCTTGCACTTTCAGTAAACTTTTCACCCAGACTTAGGACACATTCAGACTGCAGAAAGAAGCAGCAACAGTCATATACTTCTCCCAAAAGCCTGGTACTTGTGATCTTGTAACTACAATTGCAAGAACTACAATTTCTAGGACAGACTTCCTCAATATGTTGCTGTCTAGATGGACTGATTGTAGCACCCACCATTCCCAGCCAACATGGTCACTGGTTGGGAATGGTGGGAATTGCAGTCCAATCCATCTGGGAGGGTGCCAAGTGTGGAAAAAGATGTCCTAGGATCAGGGTAGTAACCACTGTTCACCCTGCTTCAACACATGACCCCACCCCGCTGTCTTCCACAGGTGTAGGACTACTTTTCCCATCATGCCCAGCAAGCATGGCCATTGATAAGAAGTAGGAAAGGTTGATCTATAGGGTGGGAACGGTTGATCTTTACCAGAGACAGAAAACAAGCTGTTTTGGATGATGTTCCCTTAAGCCATGACCACTGGTCATGTTAGCCGGCAAAGATGGGAACAGTAATCTAAAACACATGCAGGGAAGCAGTATGGTTCTTACTCATGCTGGTATAAGGACTTCTTACAGTAAAGCAGAAGGCATGCCAGAATCTAAAATATTTTCTTCTGGATCCCATTGCAGACGTCAAAGGAAAACACCGACTTTCTGAAATGTCTGAGAAACTCAGAGCCTTAGATCTTGTCTAGACTATTTAATTTTTTTAATATTCTACTTGCATATTCCCAGTACGGTCACACTGAATGCTATCTGCTATCCATATGAGTTCAGCAGGCTGTGCTCCCAACTTACTGTGTGCATGATTACACTGGTAATAATTTTCAACTGCCTTTATCCTGGTAGCTTAAGTCTGGAAAAGTCCTTCTCAAGCTGTTTGGAAATAGCAATGACTAGAAATGTACCAGAAATGTACTGAGGCTGCTGCAAGGGGCGGCATACAAATATTTAAATAAATAAATAAATAAATAAAATTTTTGGAAAGGGCTAAATCTTGGGGGAAATGTGTTTGAGGGTTTTTGGGTGTGTGTGAGAGCATTTTTGTCATTTGTGTCTTTGTTTTTAAGGAAAATGGAAATTTGGGGGAAGTTGAAAATATGCAGTATTTATTTTTTTTAGCAATTTTTACAAATCTAAGATCACTTTGTTGCTTTAGGACACTGTTCTTCGGCCCAGTGATCAGGAAATAGGGGCACCAGTGTCCAAAATGCTTGGGAACAACAGGATGAGGAAGGCTGCTTTCGGACTATACATTATATTATATTATCTTATATAATATAAATCTGTTCCTGTTTTTGGTGTGGAGTTCAACAAAATTCAGAATAAAAGAAAACCTATTCAGTTTTCATTTCACTGAGAAAGATTCTTTCACATATTAGAAAAGGTAAGCAATAACTTAAGAAGCTTTAAGCAATCACAACTTATTATTTGAAGAGTGACACGCTGTTCATTTTTTAAAGTCCCATTAAGGAATTTTTAAATTCATTTTGAAAAACTAATTGTAGTAGCACTCTCACCTATAGCTTGGGAACCGGTTTACAGCCCCAGAGTAGCTTTATTTTAGCAGCTGTGGTTAAACAGTTTTATTGCCAAGAAAGCATTCCTAGTGATGAGGTCTAACCAAGGACTTTAATAAAATTTGGTGGCAGTTGAGTTCTATACATTGCAAGGACAATAAAGGTGTTATATAGATTGATAACAAGGTTATTTAAAAAGCATTGGGACAACCTCCAACAGAATTCAGATATAACAGCTCTTGTACAGTACTGCTGGAAGGAAAAAGAAGGTGGAGAAGGGAACCAACAAAAGAAAATACACTCATCTTTTAAATGAGGCTTTGGAGGGGGAAAATGCAAAAGAAATTACGTGCAAATAACACAATCAGATCAGAATAAGAACCAGTGGCAATTAACACATCCACAGACAGTAAGATAATACCAAGAAACCAAATTGCAGGCCTAGGTTAAGCCAGTAAGTATAACTATTAGTATATAAATAGTATTGCCTGCCCAATTAAATTTCCTCTAATTAGATGTTAGGAAAACCCCTGTTAGTACAATCCCCTGAGAGACCAAGGCTTTTTGTTACAAAGCCCAAGTTCACAGCTATTAAAATTACCTCAAGATGACAAGCTCCTGGGTTCCCTATTAAATTGGAGAGATGGTTTTACATATAAATAAACCTTCTACTTAGAGCTATTCCAGATTATTCTTCTAAGTGCACAATATATGTGAAAATGTTTATTATTCAGTAGCTGTGGGTGGTCTTTCCTCAAACTAGCACATCTGTTGCAGGGAAGTTTAAGCTCCAACGATAAGTCACAATATTTTATGTACACATGCACATATGTGCCAGCTAATGGTGCTAAGGACTGCATGGACCATGGTTCCAAACCATCACAGGAATCACTTGGCTAGTGGCTATAATGTCATAAATGAGTAGCATTCCTCTCTCTTGTACCCATGCTCCAGAAACATATATACAGATATGGACTGCTGCCTTGCACCACCAGTAAAGACCAGAAATGCCTTACAAAACAAGGCCAACACAGAAATTGGCAAACAAGAGCAAGGCTAGTGTTTAGATCCCAATCCAAAGCCCCAGCGTATTACAGGCATTTCTGCTCTCACCCTAAAAGCAAGTTTGTTTGTTTCAAGACTAAGCTCCAGTAGTTCTTATTTTTCTTTAAAGCAGACTGCAAGCCTATGCCCTCCCTCACTTGGAAGTAAGCCACTTCTAATTCAATGGTGCTTATCCCTAGGCAGACATGCAGAGAATTGTTCAAGTCCTTAGCCAGATTGTCACCTTCCCACTGAGTCCCACCTTCCGTCCTTTCTCTCACCTGTCCCTGCAGACACCAAAACACAACAGTATTTGAATCTAACGTAAGGGCAACGAATTATAGCATCTAACATTGCTTTCTGGGGATCACTGTGTGCAGTTAGGTATGCAAACTGGTCCTTTCTTTCCAGTGTATCATTGCTGTGGTGAAACAGAAATAAGCAGCACAGTTGAATTGATGGACGCACAACCACTACATGTGCTACCAAACAGCTGGGACTGGCTTCTCCTGCCTCCAGCACACCATTTCAGCTTGTTTCACATGGCCATGTCAGGAAGTACAAATAGAAATGGAATTGAACATTTATATGGTTTTTTTATTCCCTCCTTCCCTTTGATCTTTTAAGTTTTTCATCTGTTCTACTTAAGGCTGAATTATGTTCATTACTCAGCCTGTCATCACCCCACGGCTCTCAGCCCAATGTGTGAACTGTGTCCATCGCAAAGCAATGTTGTCTGCCAGTGAAACAAGGCAATACGGAAGTGCTTCCCACACTATTGGTTTTTGGCTGGATCATTCACAGGTGCAAGGCAACACTGTATTGGTCTGGCATTAAAGTCCACTGGGAGTCAAAGACTGGTCACCCTCGCATAAAATAGCAAGATGCATTTACAGCATAAATTCCTGGAGAAGGCTATGATAAATAAAATAAAATATGAAATAATATGAAATAAAATAAAGATAGGCAAAGTGTTCCCCTTTGGGTACCACCTTCAGCATGATAGTAAGAGGCAGCTCTTGAGCCAGACCTGCCCTAAGGGATGCTGTGAAGCCTAAGACCTTTTAAGGGGCCTACTCAGAGGAGAACACAAGGGTGAAGCAACTGGCATCTGTGGCAACAGAATTTGCAATCAAGACATTTTAGGAGTTTTATGCACTGCTCCATCACCCCTTACTCATTTCTTATAGTAGCTCCCCAGGAAAGCTGGTTGCCAGCCCGGGCTTGACAAGCTTTGAACAACAGAAATATTTAGGAAGAAAGGATGCAAGGCTATTTCCCATTTCTGGTTTTGAGGCAGATAGGTGTGCATACACACACTTTCTACCTTTCTTGTGTAAATAAATGAAACAATGCCAATACCTACATAATTAGCAATGTATAATTCTTTTGAAGTGACTGTCCCTGTTAGACAATTGCTTGTAAAAAGATTTTCTTTAGTGGCATAACCACCACTAAATGGCAAAGGTTTCTTTGTAAATAGCATGATATTACTAAACTCTTTTCCTAAGAAAGCCTACCATCTTCACCCTCTCAGTTCAGAACTACAAAACAAGGATTTAAGTTGTTTGAACAGGTGTCAAACTGAAGCCAGAGAGTGAAAGAATTTCTTCAAGACTCAGCTGAAAAATTCTACCAGGCTATTCAGAATGACTCAGGCTCCCTACAAGAGATTATTTAGACAAAACTTGTCATTTTGGAATTCTACTTTTAATACAACGTTTTAAAATCCACACCTATTACTTTATTATTTTTTTGCAATTATCTGTAATCACAGAATGTAAAAGACACAGTTTCAACCAAACCAACCTGGAATAAATCCCCATCTCCATCCCAGCTGTCAAAAGCCTTTGGGAGTAACCATTGTAACATAGAGATTTTGTGCAATTCTCTTATCAACTCAAGCATTTTCAGAATAATCTCCAATTCCTCCTCCCCACAAAACCATCTACATAGATCCACTATCAAAAATGGTAGATTGTAACTGGCTTACACTTACAGAATTTTCCTGAATATTTATACAGTGGATGACCAATTGAAACAGAAGATTGTCAACACATATGGATCCACAGGAACAATCCCAAAAGTGATACCTTAATGCACACATAACACCCCATAAAGAATGGTATCCAAGCCAAAAAGGGCCCCTTCCTGAAAACTGGTGGTCTTGCTGCCCCTCACGAGACTGGATAGGGCTGGACAGATCACTGCTGTGGCTGGATCGAGCAGCTCCATTCCCCCAATTTAAGGCATACTGGTGAAGCTAATAATTTGCAGCTCAGAAAGTTCAGAGAAGAGGTCAAAGAAATCTGTTCAGCTGCAGTCAGTCTACAAACTTTTCCTAGACTTTGCTTGGGGTGGAGCTGGGCAATGCAGACACCAATGGATGAGCAGGAAATTCAAAAGACACCAGCAGCTTTGGTAGCTCATTACTAATTTATCATTGATTAGTAACTTGTGCAGGCTCCAAAGTGCAGCTTATTAACTGACCAAGAGCACAGGCTGGTGAGCAAGAAGGAAGGAGTAACCTTATGTTGAATCCTGTGACATAAGGTGAAATGTCATATAGAAAGCAGTTTCTTAATTATTATATTTGAACAGTTGCAAGAGAAAGGAGTTCTTAAAGGATCCCATTCTATTTGCATGACAAAACGGACAGTGGGAGGGCAGAGTGTGGTGTTGTGGCCAGGGAAGCCTTCCCCAACCAAAAGCCCTCCAGATATGTTGGACTTCTTGTAATTCCCCAGAAGCTCTGGGAGATGATGGGGACTTGCTATCCAATCCATCCAGAGGGCATCCATTTGGGATAGACTTGGCAGGAACAATTCTCACACAGAGGAAAGGTAAAATGAAAATGCAGTATGTTTTCAGAAACATGCCTGAACCTGTGCAGAGCCTATTTTTGGAACATTCTACAATTGGTGAATAGAAATTATCAGCCACTGTTAAACTCACTGAACAGCAACATTATTGGAAATTAGTTGGCTTAATCTGGAATGTCCAGATCTAAAGTAATGATTCAATCAGTGTAATGTTCCTGATATACTCCAAACACTGGATGTTCCTGACCTATTTCATCTGTTTTGCCTTCTCTCTCTGTTTTCCTCCTGCTTCCCAGCAATGATAAAACCTTTTCAATCCTGAATAACTTGGTGTTCATCACAAAGTACCGGTAGTCCCCACATTACGAACAAGTTTTATTCCTGAGAATGTCCTCAAGTGGAATCTGTATGTAAGCTGGATCGTATAAAACACTTAGGAAACACTT
The DNA here is from genome assembly GCA_023646645.1 of Varanus salvator macromaculatus. NCBI lineage: Eukaryota > Metazoa > Chordata > Lepidosauria > Squamata > Varanidae > Varanus > Varanus salvator. The sequence continues at coordinate 11,940,880 of JAIXND010000659.1, forward strand.
CCATATACACTAAAACATCTTAAACACAGTACAGCATTTTAATAATAATACAGTAATAATAAAGTAACTACAGGTATTGAAGAAATAAACTGTATGTAGGTAGGTACACAGTGCAGTTCTTAAAACAGTTTAGAGAGAAAGATAAGAAAAAATAGTTTAAAGATTATTAAACACTTCTTGAGCTAACATTAAGTCTAATATTAACTGGATGACAGAGAAGGGACTGGTGTTGGACAGTCAGGGTTTGATTGTGCAGATGGATGGGATGTTACCCCTGGAGTTGCTTTCTAGTTCTGACTTTGCTACTTGCCAGTACCACTTCTCCTCTCCTCCTTCCCTTTCCCTCCTTCCTTCCTTCCTTTCCTCTCTCCCTTCCTATTCTTTCTTTCTTTCCTCTCCTCACTGCTTGGTACTTCTTGCTTGCTGCCCATTGCCCACTTACTGCTTGAGGACAAGGTGGGACTTCTAGGTTTGCTCATTTGTATATATGGGTTGTTCATAACCCAGATGCTCATAACTCGGAGACTACCTGTATATAATAAATGAAGCACACTTAGGGACACACCTTTGTGTTTTATGATCATCTGCCAGTTACCCCCAGTTTCATTTGGGGGTAAAGCTCAAGTAAAATACTAATAAGCAATGTTGGTCTTACTCTATTGATGTAACAGGAAATCAGTTTAAAATAAGAAGCCGTATTTTTAGAGCAGAGCTGCCAAACAGCAGGCCCAAGGGCCAAATCAACCCTTCTGCGATTCCTCAGGCCATGCCACCTTCCTTTCACTGCCCCCACTTCCCCAGCCTTCTACTGTTTGATAATTTCCCAGATTTTGTGGTGTGTTTTCCCCATTCTAAAATAATGAAACTTCATTTCTGGCAATATGAGGTTTAAACAACAATATGCTGGTCATTTTATTACTTTGGCCCCTGCTTTTGTCTTCAGCCTCGCCTAAGGGTGGATCATGTTCACTGAAAGGCTTTCTCAAATGGAACTCAGCCCTTGGGCTGAAAGTGCTGCAGCTGGACACAGACATGATTTCAGCATACATACGAGTAGAAACCTGTGAAAGTTGCAAACAGAAATTTCTCTTAAGAATACAGCCTTCGGCCAGATATTCTCTCTCCCCCACCCCACTTGCCCCAGAGTTTCTCTCCCTTGCTGCCACGCTCCTTCTTTCTCTGTCATATGCACAGAGCTCTTAAAATAAGTGGGAATTTAATTCCAAATCCAAAAAGGTTGCCTGAACTAGCACTTTCTTTCAGAAGAGAGTGCAGAAGGGATACAAGATGCTGCGAGGTGGGGGTCCAAACTGATTCCCACAAAGAAGGTAGAGGAGGAACAGGTACATGTATGAATTCTTCTGCCATCTCCCTGCCTTGCTTAACTATGACCCAGTGGTTGCAAAACTGGAGGACTGGGGATCCAAGCTAAAAGCCCTACTTGACCATGATGTTCACTAGGTGACTTTAGGCGAGTTACGATCTCTCATAAAAGAGAACTTCGTATGTTGCCCCTGAGCTTATATTTATACATGTAAACACATTTAGTTAAAAGTTAAACACACTGCATGCTCCTGAGTATTTCATAAATATAATGTGGAGACTTTCTGGCATTAAGAACGTAGAATTCAAGATGTGGATATTTCAGAAATTGAATTTTGGGGGAATGTCTACTCATTAACCAAACACAAACTCATGTCTGCTCATTAACTGAACACATACACTCTGAATGCCTAACAGGGCATTATAAGTAGAACTGGATGGAAACTGGTGAGTTTGATAAGAATTAGTTGCCCCAGAGAATGCTGGCAGGGTAGGTGACATTGGCTGCTGGCTGTTTTGAATGACAACTCCCACAATCCCTCGCACCTGACCATGTTGGCTGAGGCTCTGTGGAAGTTGTCATCCAAAGCATCTGGAGCAGTCTAAACCAAGGTTTGAACAAATACTCTTTTTCTAAAATTGACTGTGGTGCAGTACAACCTATTCAGAAATTCCAAGTTCCATGGGACATTCTCCTAGATATGTCTGTATAGGACTGCAGCCTCATTCTAGTTCATGCTCCATCTCTCTTAATGTAATGCTGCTTTGCTTCTGTGCTGAGTAATAGCAATTGCTATTATGGTTTTTTCCTATTAATTTTTGTCTGTGCCTTTTTAGCTTTTGCTTAATTGTAACATTTGTTACAGAGAGCCTTAGGTATCAGGCAGTATGAAATGAAACCAACCAACCAACCAACCAACGAACAGTCTGTCACTTTCTACATCACATCTGTCCAAAACATGGCCATCTCTCTAGCTACAGCTTGGGGACAATGCTGTCATTCACTTTTCTCTTCGTGCAAAAGTCTGAGTAGATTGCACCTCACTCCTAAAATATAGAGAAGTGAAACAACTAAGTGTTTTTATCCATGATAACAATTCTTCAGTCTAAATAATAGCTGATAACCCAAGCGTATGCACTTAATGGATTGTACTGCTCTTTCTAGCTTCTGCTGACTTGCACATTATCAAACACTGATTGCTTTGTGATCTACTTCCTCAAAAATGTAAACACAATACTAAATTGAAAGTCAAAAGGAAAAACTAATACAACAGCCTTCTTTCACAGCTGGGGGTGCACATAATTAACAGTGTGTTATTTTTCTTGGTTACCTGCTCTAGCTAATTTTCCTTCTGCATAAAAGGCCAAACATTCCTCTGAAATCCTGCTGTTAGTGACCACACAGTTGGACGCAGCCCCCAAGGAACAAGTCCTAGCTATGAGCCCGTTTTTTGAACATTAATTACAATATGTTTACCTATCTTTGATAGTCCAAAGGACAATTTACAGTGTTTTTCACAGTTCTTTCTCTTGCTGTTTTTCCTGGCTCTCCTCTTGTTTTCTCTTTCTTAAATTAACTTGATCTATTTGCAGATAAATACAAGATCAGTGCTCTTGAGGAGAGAAAAAAAGACCATCCTCTACAATCAAGTATATGGATGCAATGAGTTAGTAGATGTGTCTGATTTTGGGGGTTTCTTTTACTATTTTAATGCATTGCAGTATACTAAAATTCATTCAACACAATTGTACAATAAACAAAAAGTACTAAGCCAAGCCTGTAAAATGTAAAGTATTGGAAAAGCAAAGAGTTCTTTCATCAGCCTTGGATTAGTAAATCAGCAGCTCAAACTGAGTGCATTGTGGCCCTGATCAAAATTGCTGAGCTCTAAAAGACACATGAATGCACAGTTCTTAATGGATACTGAATACCTAATGGTCAGCCATAATGTACTCAGAGATCAATACAAATAATGATGCATTAAGGATTTATTAACATAATCAGCCAAGGCAGCACAATTTTAAGATAATACAGTCTCTTCCACATTTTGTATTCAATTACTTCCACTGTGTTAAAGATAGACACAGAAAACAACAGAAGACTAAAAACAGCACAACTGACCATAGAGAGTGAATATAAAGGACATCAACTGCAATCGTAACTAGGTTTTCATTCGAGATGTTAGGTTTCAGTTTGTTTCTGGGTTACTTTTAGGAGTCTAAGCAGTCACCCCCATGAGCAGTGTTAGAACTAAATTCTGTTCTCCTGTTGGTTCTCCTAGGAGTTGGAGGCACCGCTTGGCGGTGGTTCCGCTCCTATCTCAACGGCCGATTTCAGAAGGTGGTGCTGGGGGACTATGGCTCTGTGCCATGGCTGTTGTGCCATGGGGTACCGCAGGGGTCCATTTTGTCCCCCTTGCTATTTAACATCTACATGAAACCATTGGGAGAGGTCATCAGGAGGTGTGGGCTGCGGAATCATCAGTATGCTGATGATACCCAGCTCTACCTCTCATTCTCTACCGATCCAGGTGAGGCGGTGGCTGTGCTGAACCGGTGCCCGGCCGAGGTAATGGGCTGGATGAGGGCCAATAAACTGAACCTCAATCCAGACAAGATGGAGGTCCTGTTGGTGGGCGGTTCGGGTCTTGGAGCGGGGGACTTGGGCCTTGTCCTGGATGGGGTTGCACTCCCTCTAAAGGTCAAGGTCCGCAGCTGGGGGGTACTCCTCGATCCGAAGCTGTTGTTACAGGCCCAGGTGACGGCAGCAGCAAGGAGTGCTTTCCTACAGCTTCGACTGGTACATCAGCTGCGTCCCTTCCTGGACCATGACTGCCTGATGACAGTGACACACGCGTTGGTGACTTCTCGACTAGATTTCTGCAACGCCCTCTACGTGGGGCTGCCCTTGAAGACGGTCCAGATACTTCAGTTGGTGCAAAATAGAGCTGCCAGGTTGCTGACGGGGACTGGGCGTTATTCTCATATAACCCCAGTCCTCCGTCAGCTCCACTGGTTCCTGATTGAAGTCCGGGCCCAATTCAAGGTGCTGGTTTTGACTTATAAAGCCCTGAATGGCTTGGGACCTGGATACTTAATGGACCGCTTACGCCCTTATATGCTGTCCCGCCCTCTGAGATCTGAAACAAAGGCCCTCCTCCGGGAACCCTCAGTGAGGGAGATTAAGAGGGTGAGTACCCGGAGGAGGGCTTTCTCAGTGGTGGCTCCCCAATTATGGAACGCGCTCCCCGGAGAGGTCCGCCTGGCGCCGTCGTTATTTGCTTTTCGGTGCCAGGTGAAGACCTTTTTATTCAAATCTTATTTTAAGTGTTAATCGTCTATTTTGTTTACAGTTTAGTGTTAGGTATTTATGTATTTATTTTGTTTAGTTAATGGTTATTATTTGTTTATAGTTTAATTGTGTTTACTTATTTAAATGGTGTGGGGTGTTGTTCATGATTTTGTATATTGGATTGTATTTTTAGGTTTGCCGAGATGCACCGGGGGGGGGGGGGATAGATAGTTAGGTTTTTAATGCATTGTTTGTATTTTTTATATGTTGTAAGCTGCCCCGAGGCTTTGTTGCGATGGGGCGGCATATAAGTGTTTTAATTAATTAATTAATTAATTAATTAATATTACCAGCCCCCCCCTCTCAGATTTCTATTATCAAATTAACAGCCCAAGAAACCAGAATGCCAAATCAGTATCTAACGACCGTGTGCATCACATTTTTTTAAGAGAATGTGATAACACTAGAATATTGTAGCTTTAAGTATTTACTGGAGCCAGAGAAAATGAAGAAAAGCATTTGTCCAGCAATCAAGAAATTACAGGGATGAAAGTATAGATCCTAGTGCACTGTGGTATTCTGAGTCACTGCTCACCAGGCAGGATTGCTTTTCAGCCATGAGGGTTTTCCTATAGAAGGAAAGAGATGCCCCAGAACCGTGGATCATACTACTATGTTGGTACTAAGGTGTTCCGTGCACCCAATGCTAATGCAAAGTGCATATTCAACAAGATAGCCTATAAAGTAGATTTGATAGTACATTTAAGGCATGAACCTCTGAAAAAAGGCCTCCCACGCCCAGTCCAGCCAGTTTTTCTGCCTAACTTGTACAGACTGTACCCGAAAGGATGCTTTTAAAGGGGTGATTTATAATTTGGCTATCAAGGTTCAAGAGTTTTTACATTTGTAAAATAAATAAATAATCTGACATAGAATTTCACTTCACACTTTCTGAGTAACAGTCTTGGAAAAAGTCCCACAGACTGTAAGCTCACAAACCCATTTGTGGTTATGGTGTTCTCTTAATTTCACTTTTCATCATAAGCAAGAGGTTCAAGAGGTTTTCCTTTTGAAAAATAAGACATGCTATTTTCAAAATGAAGAAAAAAACAGGTCACACCTTTGCATTGCCCTTTTAATGGAATTTGGATCACAAGGATTATCAAGACATTCTTAATGTTTACTTCTTATTTGAAAATATGAAAATATAAGAGCACAACTAGGATCTGGCCTACTCTTACCCTAGAATTCCTTTCCTTCCTGTCAGCACTAAATCCAGTTTTATGTCCTGCTCAAATGTCTGCAGCGCTTACAACCAAGTCTTTCAGAAGCCTCCTGCTGGCTCCACTATTCTCGCTTTAGCTTTCAATCACCCCTGTTATTATGTCTTACTAATACACCGGAGATACAAAGACAATGTCTAAATCTCACAGCTAACATGGAGCTCAGGTATATGATGAAGCAGACAATCAGTTCATACAGAACATGTTTACTTCTCCTGCCAAAGTTATATGTTTCCAACAGACAAGCAAGGTTTCAACACACCACATAAGCTAACAGTACTATACCTGTCACAGAAATAATTCTGTGGTTGTGCATGTATGATTTAAAGGAAATATTCTCTTTTCTGTGGTGAAGACAAAAACAAATATTAACTGGGTTTAATTTACGGATTAATAATCCCAACCTAGCAAGTTTTGCATATAAAATATGCAATTCCTAGCATGCTGTGGAACATGTGGAAAGAACCTACAGCATAAGGCTAAAGCTAATAAATTCAGAGCAGTCGCAGAATGTAAGAGTTTTAAAAATTATGCAGGAGCAGCAGGATCTTGTGGAAAGAAACATGCCAACATCTGATGCTGGGTGGTGGTGGTGGTTGTAGTACTGGAGTCTCCAACACGAGCTCCACAGACACCTCTCTTGGTGCCCACAAGACTCCTGCCTCCTTCCGTTTTTTAATTAAAGATTTTGTTTGATAATTAAAAAACTGGGAGCTTGACTCACTGCAAAGCTAAGTGCTGCCCTCCAGTGCCATCTTCATTTAGGTTCAATATAGTGGTTTTATGTTTTGGAGCATGTTGTAGTTATGTGGCACCAAACCAAATCATGACAGAATGCCCATTTCTCATGCACTTACTCATTAAGCAACCCTTGAATGACACAGGACAAAATCTCCACTGAAGCTCTCTCCTGAGCAAGCCTTTGCATCTAATTTTCCACTATGATAAGCTATTGCAGCACAGAATGTTTGGCTGCTGCCAAGCAGTGCAAATGCAGGAGATTGCAAGCTCCTTAATGCTGACTTGCTGAACTGTTGTAACCCTCACCAAAGTCTTTATGAGGACCAGAATTACCTTGAATTTGAAATGATCAGAAGGCAAAGGCAGAGGCTGTGCTTCAGTAGTTCCATGGCTCAACATGTGTTTACTCTGCTTTAGGACGTATTTCCATATGGGACCTGCACAGTACTTTCCACCCAGCCCATCTTCAACTACCTTATAAACAAGAAAAAAATGGGAAATGCAGAGGCATTTTGACATGATGCCAACTCAAAACAGCCTTATTCTCAGGAGGTATTGGAGAAATTACAGAATGTGCAGTCCAAAATCATTCCAGGAAGCCCATACTTTACCTACAGCAGTGTAAGTAAAGGAATTTTCAAAGTTATCCAAGCCTGAATAATTGAATATGCGTTAGCTTGATCATTCTAGGAATTATAAGCAATGTTTGTTGTGAGCCAAGGTTCCTCCTTTGAACAATCACCAGTCACAGACCAATTTTCATGCAAACTTTCTTTATTGCTCCCAAGTACAAATCACCCAGAATGGATCTCTGAGCATGCACAGAGCAGTTTGTTGGACCCAATCTACTGTTTGCCTCCAGAAACTCTCCTTATGAACATGCCTGGGACCCAATGCCTTGAGAGGGGATCTCTGAAGGTAAGCATTTCTCCTCTCTGCACATTGCACATTCAATTGGTCGCCTGTCTCTGCTGATGCCTCACCATGAGGCCAATTGGGGGGTGGGGGGGGGAGGCTGGCCTGTGTCTGAGAAGTCCTTCTCTTCAGAGGCTCCTCCCATTGGCTGTACATCTTGGTTGTTCCCAGGAACTACCTGGCTCAGTGGATAATCATCTCCACATGCTACATCTCAGAATCTTGACTGAGCTCATCTACCTCAATCACACAGAAATGTTTCATTTTCCAGAACTGTCTGGAAAGAAGTCAGCAGTTCATGGGAACAACTGCCCAAGACCGCCATCCTTATTACTCTCAACAGTAAGTGTTCACTGTTGATTGTGATGTAACAGTTGTATTTAATGCTTCCCTGCACCTACATAAACAAGCTACTGACAGCAAAGTCCTCCACAGTTGGGTTTCTTAAACCCTGCGCATTTAGTTCATTTATAGAAGTTTAATCTTCACTATAATAAAACTGAATCATAAATATCAGTTTCCTGTCATATAATCCACTTCATATGCCTCAGGTACAAACTCTGACTCTTTCACTGCCTGCATTAGCAATAAAATACTCTCTCCTGTGTTACTTTCTTTAGTCAGTTTAATTATAGAAAGCAAACATGGCAATAGCTATTATTTGACTTGCAAAATATCTAGTCACAAGTTATTCCTTGTAGAACAGTAACAATCAGAACTAAATCCTTTCACAGCTGGTTTTCAGAATATCATGGTTTTGCAGGACAAATTGGCATAAATGCATCACAAGCTTAAAATTCAAAACACGGGAACAGGGGAAAAAACTTGGAAAACTCCCTTAGCAGTAGTGATCTGACTCCTCAGTGCTTCAGAGTGAAGGAAGATTGCATCATCACCAGCACACACATATGTTTTGTTCTTACAGAGTTAAAGCCTGTTCCTGTTTCTTCCAGCAATTTCTCGGGAGCATAACCATCCACAATTGCATGATAAATTTATCCACATCATGTAATGGAAGATAACTGCCACATAATTCCAAGTTTAAAAAGTTCTCACCATCATGATCTTTAGCATCATCACAAACAATGTTTCTAACTTATGTTAGAAACAAAATACTCCAAGAACATTATAATAATCCAATTTGAACAAAACAGAAGAGTCTCAACATGTGCAGAACCAAAGAAAAAGAAAATTAATTTAGACAGGATATACGCTAAGAAAGAAAGAAATGGATGAAAAACACCAAAAAAAGAATTTCAACTTGGAAAGAAAATGGAATTTCAGCAATAGTCAAAGCCATGAAAAGAATAGGAGAGGAAACTATACAAAATTATCTCTCTGAAAAATTAAAACTTCAGAGTAAACAGAAGAGCCAAAAAGAACAAGATCAAAGATTAACAAAACTTGATGGCAATAATTAGAATAAGTGAATACTGTCAGTATACAGATGGTAAAACCAGGTGAATGAACATCAGAGCTTCCAAACAAAGCTTTTATTGTGCACTGTCTCATTCATAGAATTTTACAGGGGTTTGGATGATCTCATCTTCAATTTATATCCCTTTTGCATTTTCCCACCACTTTCTTCTTCTTCCTTATTCTTACTTGAAGACAACTTAAGGCACAATGTTTTTGATTGTTAACTCTGGGAATGTGCCAACTGGAAGCACCTAAAGAAAAGCTAAAGGATAAAAGCCAAGAGCTCCCAATAAAGAACCATGAACAACTCTAATATATTGGTGGAAAGCAAAAGAAGAGGATGAGAAAGACACAGGAATACAGTGTGTACAATTTAAGAGTAGGCAACAGAACAAAACAACCTCTAGTTCAAGATCATACAAAGAAAAAGGAAGATTCACATTACTGAAAGTAGAAGACACTTAAATAAGAATACTGAAGTTGTTTATACATGTAAATAAAATTTACTAAGGAAAGAAAGGCAAGCATTTGTTAAACTGTAAGGAGGGGAACCATATTGGTAAATACCATTAGTTTCAAAAAGATAAAAGAAAATCCAAACACTAAGAAAAACAACATTCAGGACCCACATATTCAGTCCCCTAAAAAGGTTTGCTATCTGGGTTCTGCTATATGTAACCTCCAAGCCTACACATTATATGGGCACAAACTAGAACATTTAAGTACTGTACAATCAAAACAGAACATTTAAGTACCAGTTGTTACAACGGGATAGATTTAAGCATCTGCTTACCTTTCCTACTGCAATCAATAAGAATTTAAGTGCTGCCTTTACCTGATTTTAGGAATGTTGCACAAGATCTTCAAAGAAGGTATTACCCAATGAGCAAAATTCTTCAGTGAATTCTGTGGTGAAGTTACTCTGTGATCTTATCTGAGGTTTGGAAAAAATAGCATATCTTGTTTGTCTTCCTCCTGATTCAATTTATCCCTCTAAGAGTTCCTGTTTCAAATATTCATTTAAAAACTGAGCTGCTTCCTTCTTATTCATTATTTGACCTATTACCAACAAGTGTTGAAATCATTTTCAACTTTTTAGCATTTCGGCAACCATTTCTAGCACCTAATACATGTGTTATTTATTCCAAATACTCAGAATTACATCAGAAGAAAAAGCATTCCAATATTTCAACTATTCATTTTATAAAACAGGTTTCTTGGGGTTCTGCAGATTTTGGTGTTTTTAACCTGCCATATTTAAGAGGTTATTACTTATATGATGTGAAAGGATGTTTGCGAGAGCAACAACAAGTTAATAAAAACTTCCTGATTTGAGGGAAGCCACAGAATAGATTTATATTCATTTCAGAGCTTACGTACTTTCTAATCAGCAAGGCTGCCTTGGTTCTGGGCTTTTCAGTACAATATATCTGTCAAACAGTTTGTTTTGCTGGCCTTGGGAAAAAACAGATTTCTGTATTATTATAAAAGACATCACCTTCAGCAAATCCTGGCCCATCTTTCTACCACCATGAAACGTTCTTGGCTCCTACTACAGCTCTCTTCTAACATAATACAGCCCTAAAAAATTCACTGCCAATATTAACAGCATATCTGCAAAATGATTTCATTTTAAGTGCAATAAAACCTTCATTATCACAGCCATTTGGTTTCTTTCATACTCCAAGACAAACATAGATGAATGTACAATTAAGTTTTGTTCAACATATAACAACAGCATGCATAATAGACTGCATTCCTCAGAACTATTCAATATATTTAATCCATTCCACATTGCAGTTTAACATATGGTTTTAACAGTAAAAGATGAGGTAAACATTAAAAGAGAAGACTAACTTGATGAGTTAGGGACATGTTCTGCATTAGAGCTGCCATAGCTGAACAATACAAGGGGCGTCCAATGTATTCTCAGTATCAGCATGAAGAAAAAGGAATAATAAATTGAAATGCTCGATTTTCTTCAACATTGTCACGGCAGTCATTATGGTCATCTTTCACTGAAGATTACTAGGGATAGATAGATATGAAAAAACCTTTTTGCTGAAAAATAACTATCTCAGACCAACAGAATATCTTCAATTAGCTGAGCAAGCCTGCCTCTGTGATTTGTCCAGCCAGGGAAAGAAAAAGAAAGTTTTGCTTCCTACTTTGCTTCTGTGAAAAGAGCTGGACCTAACAGATTAAACTGGAGGCTGGAGAAACTGGAACTTAAGTGCACTGGATTGACTGGACAAGGCAAAATCAAGTCAGGTTCCCAGGCCTGACCACTCCTGAGGATTCACAGAGTTTGCCAGGAATAGAGATCGATGTTGCACAACAAAACATTTCTCCCTTGTCTAAAAATGACTCCAAGACCAAAGCCCATGCAGTCAGTGATGGCTGCCACTTTAGACCATGAGCTTCCTGGGTTCAAGACTGACTCCCTGATAGTAGCTATAAATATGTACCAGAGGCATCAAGAACCTCAGATCCAGCAATTGAGTCCACCTCTAATATTTTCCAGAGGACCACATACCCTTTCAAAAGTCACACCCTATCTCCCTCAAACACCTATTGTTTGGTGGTTTCCCCGTTTTTGTGCATGTCCTTTCTACATCTACATCTACTTCTACAAAGTATCTCTCCTAGGGTGGGTCACTGGCAATAAGAGCTCTGTGCTAAAATCTGCTGGTATCCTCACCCTTGCCCCTCATGCTGGTGCATGATGTACTTTTCAGCATTAGCCATCTGAAATGGGCATGAATGTACTTACTATTTAAGCTTTCTATCCTGCCCTATTATAAAAAGTCTCAGGGCGGTCGTACAATAAAAATTAAAAATCACAGCATCACATCCTCAATAAAACCTCAATTAAAATAGCAATTAAACCTTAAAATACTGGGGAAGTAAAAAGGTTTTGGCCTGGTGCCAAACAGAATAAGTGTTGACACCAGGTGCACCTCTTTGAAGAATGTATTCCATAAGCAGGGCACCAATGCAGAGAAGGCCCTTCTACAGGTAGCCACTCTCCTAATCTCCTTCAAAGAGGGCTTCTGAAGAAGGACCTCCAACCTAGATCTTAAGGGGCAGGCGGGCACATAGGGAAGGAGATGATCCTTCAGATATCCAGGTCCTAAACCAACACCATAAACTGGGTCTGGACTTCAACTGGTAGCCAAGGCAATTGTACCCTTAATTACATTCCTTTCTCTGTTCCCTTTGTATCCTATGATTCCAAGAGGCATCCTGCACTTTTCCTACATGTACATCATCTTTCAGGGACAGGCCAGTTCCCAGAGGTGGAGAAAGCTGTGTTCTTCTAACAACATGTGGGGCCTTTTGGTCTGCTATTTTACTGACTATATTAGCCACCCTGGGTCTGTATTTAGAAACAAGGGTGTGGCAGAAATTCAAAGAAAAAATTAATTGGTCATGCATATATACAGACTGCAGAACTAGTTCCTGCAAAAGACTATGTTAGTCAGTTATGTTTCTGGGAGGAATTGAAAACAGGAAGTGAGAAGATCAAAAAGGCTCAAGATAAAAAAGAATCTCCTTTGATGCATAACCCTCCTTTGATAGAAAATAGAATGCATTAATCTAGTTTACAGGTCAAGTGACCTAGGAAAGCCTTAAAAATAAAAGGTATTAATAACACCACTTGAAAATTAAGAAAAAGCCTTCATTGATAACTTTTTTTCCAACAAGGCAAAATATTGTGGTGTACTTCTGACCCTAAAACATGTTAGGGTCAGAAGTACACCACAATGTAAGGTACAGAGCACGTACAAGAATAGTGTGTGATGTCTAGCAGACTCCAGCAATTTTAAACTATCAAATATTATGCTATTAACATGCATGTAAAGTTTTAACATTTACAGAGCCATGCAATAATCTTGTGAATTACCTGTGACAACAAATCTTGCCAAATTTGCTCCTGTAGTACATGTTACCCCAAACAGCCTATGCATAATCACCGCATTTCACAACTGGACAGACAAAACTGTTTCATGGAGTGCTTTGTTGCTTTGCTTTCCTGTTGTTGCATCAATGACAGAGATACCTGCCCCTTTTCCTGGTATCCGTAGTGGCAAGTTCTACTACTTCTGAGGCTTCACTCTTGACACACGAGGGTTTGATCAACTCCAGAGCCACATCAACTAGTAAAATATTTCTTTGGGATGTGATCTCCACTGTGAGTTGTTCAATTTCCAAACAATATAGGCATCTAAAGCTGGCAATGTCATCTACATTCAAAAGGCCAACAGACAATTTGCCACAGTCTGATCAGGCATTTGGGTCACAGATACCCACACCATCTTTTATTTTACTATAATGAAGGAGGTCTCAGGCTTGGGCTTATGATGTGAGATTGTGCCATAGTTGAACACTGTTCCAAGGAGATTCACTATCTTGTCTTTCTTTGGCTTATAACTTTGAAGAGTCAAATATTCTGAAAATCCCCAAAAGCTTCTACTGACATATCTGGATTTGAGGATAAGGAACTCAGGAAGGAATTTCTGGTTCATGTTTCAGTGTGCCCAATTGAAATGGTGAAAATGTTCATAATGATCTTTTTTTTCCCTGAATTATATACACTTGGTGGTTTCTCAACCACTGTGTGACCTAGGTTTTGAGCTGCTGCAGCTTGCTAGATGCCAGAGGACAACTCATAGAATCACAGAATACTAGGGTCGGAAGGGGCCAAGAAGGCCTTGGAGTTCAAACCTCTGCTAGTGCAGGATGCTAGTTATACCATCCCACTCAGGTAATTGTCTATCTTCTTTTTGAATGTCTCTAGTGTGGAAGAGTACATATCCTCTCTTGGCAAATGGTTCCCCTATTGTTTTATTTATTTATTATGTGCATTTATAATGCTGGGAACAATAGATGGCAAAAGAAGAAGGGGACAGCAGAGGATGAGGTGGCTAGATGGAGTCACTGAAGCAGTTGGTGTGAGCTTGGGTGGACTCCGGGGGATGGTGGAGGACAGGAGGGCCTGGAGGAATGTTGTCCATGGGGTTGCAATGGGTCGGACACGACTTTGCAACTAACAACAACAACAAAATGTGCATTTATACCCCGTGCTATTGTTTCAAGCACAATCTGTATTGCTCTTACAGACAGGAAATTTTGCCTGCACTTAGCGTACGTTGTTAAAGTTCACTGTTCTGTGTCCTACAATCTGGGATGAGTAAGAATAGGTCTTTTCCTCCTCCTTCATGACAGCCTTTCGGAGAACTGTAGAGTGCTTCATAACACATTTGGAAGTACAGAGAAGAAAGTTATTATCTAAAGGTCCTTGATTGGAAGTTGGCATTATGGATGGCTAGACCCAAGGCAAGGATGGCCATTGCATGCAAATATAATATTTCTAAAAGTAGAACCAGTAAGCAGTAAGTATTTCTCAACATGGGCTCTGCAAATATCTATGATATAGAGAAGTGGGGGAGGGGGATTAGGGGTTATTGGGTCTCAATGAAGGTTCTAACAGGGCAACATATCTTAAAATGCTGTAAATTCGTGGGCTAAATTGGCCCTCATACTGTCTGTGGTTAAAAAGAAGAGGGAACAATTTGTCTGTTCTGAAATTAAGTAAAAATGTTTTCTTACACTCTGTACCCTCCCTTATTCACAAGACATGGAAAGAACAAATTTGGAGTTAAGCATCTGTTGACATTAATATTTATTTATGAAGAACTTAAAAGTGGCACACATTTTTCCATCTAAACATGCATAGGATTGTGCACTAACATATTTACAAATTATTTTGGAAGGGTCACTAGTCCTTTACATTCACAGTTTTCCATTTTCTCTACCCTATAGGGGTGAAATTGACCTCCAAAGCTATAAGGAATAACAACACTCATATCCAGATTGGGGTGGGAGGGAGGCTCAAAAAACCCCATTTTAATTCATACTTCATCATAGTTGAAGAATACTTGGAGTTAGAAGTTGTACACAACTGTCACAAAAGTGTGTTGTCTTTTTTCCATATCCTGAGGGACATTTGCCCAACATGCTGACTGATGCAAAGGTAAGCAATCTACACATAATGCCAATAAGCTTTTCTGATTATTCATTTCTTATCTTGTTTTGACAAATGATCTTCAAGGCAACTTACAAATGAATAAAACACTCACATACTCACACAGTTATGGAAATGAAAAGGAAATAGCAACGTACCATAGTGGTGCAAAATTAGCAACAAAGGCCACCAGGACTCAACTCAACTGTTTGCAAAACTCACAACTGTAAGATCTATCCTAGTTCAGATAGTATTTTCTTACAACAACAAGCACTATACGTAGTTTCCACCAGAATACTTTCCAGTCTGCAGCACTTAGACTGCACCACCAGAAACCCCAAAGGAGCTCCTGCACATCTCTTTCCCCCTGGCATAATTTTAAGATGAAGATACAGTGTCTTTTTTCTCTTTTCTTAATTTAAGGAACAAAATATACATACGGAAATAGAGTTAAAACTTTTTCTAGGAGAGAGGAACGATCTAGCTTTTAGAATGAGTACAATGTGTTTCAAGAAGCAATATTTTTCAGTAATATTTCATCGGAGACCAAAACTGTCCTCAATAAAATAATCCAACCAGAACGACATAAGCAAAGAAAATTTTCATAGAGAATAGCTCATTCAGATTAAAATCACATTTTAATAAAAAAGAAACCAGTACACATATTAACATCTAACTGGATAAGCAGCTTCTTACTGACATCAGGCAACTAACCAAAAAGCCATAAATAGATATTACTATAAACAGAAAATTGGTTTCTATTTTGTTTCTATGCAAGCTATTGTTCTTCACTGGATCATTAAGCTGGAATGGTCATTCCTTATCACCTCAAAGGTCATCTAGCCCAGTCCCAGGCCAGTGCAGGAAATTCACCATTACAGCATTTTTGAGGTCTGGCCATCCAGTCTCTGCTGAAAAACCAGTCGCAGAAGAAAAGGAGTCCACCACCTTCTCAGGCAGCCCATTACCGTTTATACCATTAGAAACTTAGGAAGTTCTTCCTAAAATGACAGCACTTCAAATATTTGACGATAAAAGTACAGGCATCTGTCTATATTGACTCAAACCACTGGTTTCAGGCAAGGGTTTTTTTCCCCAGTCATACCTGGAGATGTGCACAATGAGGCTGAGACCTTCTGCGTGGGAAACAGGAGTTCTAACACTTAGTGATATCCACCCCCGCTCCTTAATTGAAAATAAGGCTCTGGCTTTGCCCCAGAAAGTGGAACCAGAGCCGACCTAAGGTTAATTAAAAGTTCTGTATATTTGAAAATATATTTTAAAACTTAAACAGGGAACCTGTGCATGCTTTTTAACTTATGAAAAGTAAGAACATACTAGGCAGGAAGTAAAAAAAAAATGCAGAAGAACTTCACATGCAGAAATACAATATTAAACTTGCAATGATTAATACATATGTATCCATGAATCCAAATCTAGATAGCATACTAAAAAGCAGAAACATCACCCTGCCAACAAAAGTGCATATAGTCAAGGCTATGGTTTTCCCAGTTGCAATGTATGGCTGTGAAAGCTGGACCATAAGGAAGGCCGAGCGCCAAAGGATTGAGGCCTTTGAATTGTAGTGCTGGCAGAAACTCCTGCGAGTCCCTTGGACAGCAAGTCGATCAAACCGGTCAGTCCTAGAGGAGATCAACCCTGACTGCTCTTTAGAAGGTCAGATACTGAAGATGAAACTCATATTTTGCCACCTAATAAGAAGGAAGGACTCCCTGGAGAAGAGTCTAATACTGGGAACAATAGATGGCAAAAGAAGAAGGGGACAGCAGAGGATGAGGTGGCTGGATGGAGTCACAGAGGCAGTTGGTGTGAGCTTGAGTGGACTCCAGGGGATGGTGGAGGACAGGAAGGCCTGGAGGAATGTTGTCCGTGGAGTCGCGATGGGTCGGACACAACTTCGCGACTAACAACAACAACAACAATCCATGAATCATGAAGAGGTGTGATTTACATTACATTACACAATCTTTATTAAACTACAGTTTAATTCTTGCCAATGACGTGGATTTCCTGGAATAAACAGAACTGGAAAATGTTCCAGAAAATTTCCAATGCACTAGGAAGTATCATCTGCTTTAACATGTTTGTTTGACTCATTTTTGCTCCCTAACATCACACTACCTCAACAACCACAGAAAGTATCTCATATTTAAGAAACTGAACTAAAAATGTAATCTGTTGCAATTTTAGTTATCAAATAAATCTGATATTTATATCAAAAGTCTTCCCAACAAATTTACAAAATATTTGAACTGAAATACTTGTTTGGAGGGAAATTAATGAATCACCCAATATAGTTTAAATATCAAATTAAAATACATTCAAAACTTTATGTGGAAATCAGAATATTTATAAAACTGTAAAGACAAAAGAATATACTTCTTTATGTTTGTTCCTATTTAACAAAAATGACTTCACCTGAAAGAACAGTTTTGCAGATACATGCCCAAAGACAACTGATATCTTGTATATCAACAGAGTAAATATTTTGCTAATTGGAGCAATGTCAGCTTCAGTCACTCTCTGCACTGCTTATTGGTTCCATTTCAAGATAAGAAAAATCTGATTGAGATCAACTAGCTGAACCTCTTATTTCACTAAAGCATGGATGTGGGTTTGCAGGCCCAGGCTGGGGAGCTTATGTAGGAAGGTGATATTGTACTTATGTCCTGCCTGAAGATCCCACGAACAACTGGCTGGCCAGTGTGTGAACAGAACACTGCACTAGAAGGCTCCTCAGTCTAATCCTACATAGCTCTTCTTATATCAAGTAAAACAGTAATCACAGTTTTAGTTTTAGTCTCCTTTCTGTTTGTTATTGAAAAATGTTAGCAATAAAGGGCAAAAAGACCATGTATATGGTCCCAACAAGAAGTCAACTGCACTGTACACAGCAGGGTTTGTTATACCGTATTTTTCAGTTTCCCAATGGGCAACTCAGCCCTAAATTTGTCAAGGCTTCCCTTACTGGAGTAACATATAAAAGTTCATTTCCATTATTTATCCCATTTAACATGACTGATTGTACTACAGCAGATCAGACAATTATAATAAATGCAGACATACAGAGCATGGAAAAATAGGGTATTATCAAATTTTCTGGTCTGGAAAAGTTTCCATACCACATCACTGTCTCTTGCAGAGGCTGAATAGAAAACAGTATTAGTAAAACTGTGTTAGTGAATCAAATGAAACAGCTCTGGATACAGAAGTTATAGCAGGCCAAACTAACATCAGTTTTGTTAATTAGCTTGACTTAAACTTCAACCAGCCCAAAGTAGTTAAATGTAATTCTTAAAGCTTTCAACTATACAACACTGTAGTCCAAATATTTAGGGAAAAGGAAGTGTGGAGGAGTATGATAGTTACATATCAAGTAGAGATCTAAGAACAGGTTTTTATGGACCTGGACAAAGAGACTTTTCCCCAAGTCCAAAGTGTAAGACTCAGCCAATTCCGGATGAGAAAATTAATCCACGTGGGAAGTGAAGAGAATGTCTCAAGATGAAAAGGGCAGTGAAGCTTGAGCCTCAGCAGTAAGCAAATAAAGCAATGGAGAAAACGAAAAGAAAGCTAGTCAGTGGCAGTCTTAAAAACTGAAAAAGGGCACAGTCAAAGTAAGACATTCTGTTTTCTTAAAAATGTGTAAACTATGGCTTGAAACTTGCAAAAGTCTGTTAGCAAAACCTGGAGTTATGCATGAGGGGAAAAACAAAAGAAAGAAGTCCCTCTCACAGTGTAACTCTCCCAAACTCCCCTCCCTTCTGATTAGCATTCCCCAGTTGCCAACTGGACTGTAAAAAGTCTTCTTCCATTCCGGGAGCTGATGTTGCTCTACTTATCCAGGTGCAAGGGCCGGATTCATGGTGTTGCTAGTTGTAAGAAGTAACAAACACTGTAGCTTCTCATGCTTGTTCCTTGTTGCTAAAGTTGGGTACAGCTTTCTTCCTGCACCTGAGACTCCAGGCAGGAAACTCTTTCTGCCTTCAAGGAAATAAAGGCTTGCTTGTGAACTAAAATGTACTTCTGTTTTATTTCATAGCTCTCTTACAGGCCCTCTGTCCCAATACCCAAACATCCCTGCTGCCCTGTCTCACGGCGGGGGGGGGGGGGGGAGGAAGAGCAGGAGGGAAAAAATGACCAGACTAACATTAATCATTCTTTCCATGTTAAAATACCAACTTTCACCTGTTCCTCATCAGTTCTTTAGAGTAGGTACTTAACTTTCTGACTCGTATGAAGGCAAATCATGGGTAACAGCCAGGGTGAAACTCGCTTGTGGCATATTGTAAGAAGCTACTGAAATCCAAGATGTACAAGAAATGCTCTTAAAACTCCCTCCTGGAGGTATTCAGAAGGAGTCTTTTATTTGCAGTTTCACCAGTTTTGTTAGTCACCTTGGCAAGGATCTTTCAGTGGAAAGGCAACCTATGATGTTTACATAAATAAAAGTCCTCAGCCTTCTTCAGACCAGTATTTCTCTGTTCAAGGATGCTTCTATCAACTGTTGATAAACAAGCATAATCATCACACCACTTCTTTCCCTTGCAAAATCATAAAGTTACCTTGTCAATCTGTCTATGCTTTTAAAGCACTGCCCAGGAAGACCAATTAGTTGGAATTGGCTCACTGGATCTGTTGTGAACATACCCACATTTGCAATGCAAGCAGGTAGTTCTACTACGCCTTCATGCCATTAGGGGCCTCAGCACCTTGGACAGCATCATTTTTAAAGTAAGAGTTAAAGAAGGCACAAGTTTTTCAAAGAGAATTGAAGGTGGCACATGGCCCACATGGACATAACCACTGCAGGGGTTCTGTGTTGCCATGTGTGTACCAACTGGCTGGCTTGAGAGGTTTGTGCTCTATTGGATGATGCCACTCATGCTGAAAGCACTAGCATAATTCTGTCCTGTCATTTGAGCTAGCACAATCCGCAGAGAAAGTGAGGTAGCCAATACCTAGCTTGTGGATGTCAACTAAACAAGCATGCCCGAAACTTGAAAATTCCTCCATCCACCATAAGCATGCATCATAGTAGCATGCTTCCTGGATAATCACTTGACCTTTCTGGAGCAACCTAGTCTACTGACATCTTTATTTCACTCCTGCTTTCTACTTACAGAGCCAGTGCCCTTGAAGTCCGATGCATGGGGCATCTGCAGGGCTGAGAAATGGCTTTCTGGTATCTCCCAACCCTCAGGGTCACAGAGATACTTTGCCACAGGAAAAAAATTCTGCTCAGAAATGTGTAACTACATTGCTGTTCCACCCAGTCAATTACAAGCTAAAATTAGAGCTCAGGGCTAAAGCGTGCCCCAAATGGCAATGCTTTATCTTCTAACTGCAACATTTAAGCAGAATTATACAAGAATGGCCTTCAGGGAGTGCAAAGTTCAGCTGAACTATGACGGACGCCTTTGTAGTTGACAAGATGATGCTATAGCTCCCACATCCCATCAGCAATTTCTTTTTATGTGAGCATTAAAAGATAAACAAGCAAGTGCTACCCATTCTAGTCCTACGGTGTTAAATCAGAAGCATCCAAATGGTGAAACAACTCCACGTTAACAACAGTTGGTTCTTTTGTGCTCTTGGCCCTCTCCATGCTATCATGGATTTATGTTACTCAAAGAGCTGTTCTGAATTTCCCTGTATACAAAATTAACAGAAAGCATGCAGTTGCATGTGGCTCCGCTTATGTTTCCTTGTTCGAAAACAGGGAGATCAAAGGGAAAGCTTCCAACGATACAAACACATACATGCTTTAAGAATGTCAAGAATGTCATGACTGAATATCATGCCAGTCATGATAAAGCAAGTGGGGGGGGGAACATAAGCTCGTCAATCTTGTTTTACCCTATAACTTCAATCAATCCTCTCCACTGGCTATGCTGGCAAGGGCTGATGAAAGCTATAGGTCAAAACATCTGAAGAGTCACAATTTGCCTGCCCCTTTTCTAAATCAACAGACGTATTTCTAAATTAACCCTAGATTTCCCCTAGAACGCCTAAACATAATTCTACTGAGAAAATATTGTTCGGTACATAATTGTCAGAGACTGCAAACATGCTCAAATTTCTATTTTAAAGATGTATCAATGTCTTACAAACTAGGAATAGGTTAGTGACTCAACCCAGCATCTTGTGTATGCAAGCATTTACAGCCAAATTTAGAAGCATTCCATATCTGTATCAAATGCCCACAGTTTTTATTTTAACAACTGAACAAATCTTCAGTGTTCAGGAATATGACATCAAAAGGAATATTTTCCTACACATTTATAATTTGGACTTTGAAAGCTGCAGTGCAGGAGCTGTTGATCCTACCAATATTTTTATCCAAGTAAGAGACTGGTAGGAGCAGCTGACTACCTACCTTTGGAATAAGTAGGTGTTGATGGAATAAGTGGGTGTTGTTGTAAGCCGCCCCGAGGCTTTATTGCGATGGGGCGGCATAAAAATGTTTTAAACAAATAAATAAATAATCTAACTAATTTAATTTTTAATTTAATTAAAGCATTTCTATGCCATCCTTTGCAAGAAGCCTCAGGACATCTTACAAAAGATAAAATAGCAACATAAAATATCAATAAAAAATCAACAATAATAATATAAGTACAATTTGTTATTAAAAACGGAGAAAAGAAAATGCAACTGTATAAAATTATTTATTGATGTTACTATTAAAATTATTGATATTAATAAAAATGGTGGTTAAATAAAAAGGTCTTTACCTGGTGCTGGAAAGAGTAGAGAGTCAGCACCAGGTGGACCTCTCTGGGGAGCATATTCCATAAGCTGGGCACCACCACAGAGAAGGCCCTATTAATACATAATATCACCTTGGCCTAGGCAAGAACAAGAGTCACAAACACTGGTGCAAGTGAGTGCAGTATTTTTCCTACAAAAGCAAAAGGTATACAAGAGCCAAGATATCCAAGGCTTCAAATATCACTTCTCAATTGTTAATGACAGTGTAGTATCAGAGGCAAACCAAAGTTGGGAATTCATTCAAAGACTGTCTTTTCTGTGTGAGGAACCAATATGCTAACATGCCATTTGTTTCTAGATGTTTCCTGTTAATGTCAAAACCTCACTTCCTTTTAAGAGGTTTCTGGAGGAAACTTCATTTCTGGGGCAACATGGCAGCACCTGCTGATTTTTTGGTTAAATTATACTATGTGACTAGAAGAAAAAGCCATGTGGTACAGTGGTTAAGAGCATGAGACTGGGACTCAGATAATCTGGGTTCTTGTCCCCATTCAGCCATGGAGCCAACAGGTTGACTTTGGGATACTCACAGACTCTCACCCAGCCCACCTCACAGGGTTGTTTTTGTGGGGATAAGACTGAGAGCAGGAAAAAGAGACTGCTTTGAGTTCTTTGAAAGAAAAAAGGCAGGATATAAATCTAATAAATAAATACATACATAATCTTCAACAAATCTGTTTCTGCCTGCTTTGGTCAGGTTCCTCAGTTTAATTATGTTGCTGTTGTCCCTTATGGACACGCAGGCTATCAGTACAATATAGCAAACAACACATTTTACCCATTTAGATACACAAAAATAATTTTGAGCTTATTTTCCCACAATTCATCAGGTTACAGATGCTCCACCTCACCACCTCTTCAAATAAATGTCCATGGAAGCATTTACTTGCTCCTTCTGCTGAAGGCGACAGACTCACTGTCCCCAAGCCTCTGTGTAAGGGCTATACACCCTTAAAAATTGTTCTTTGAGCATTTTGATTATTTTAAGAGAACAAAAGATGGTAACTGAGAGACTCAATACAGTCCACAGGATTTATTATTATATTTAAGGCAGTTGCCAGTAGAACAAATACCTATGCCTTAACACCCACAATTAGAATAGTAAAACATTTATAAAAACAAACAAAAGAATAAACATCTGAAACAACCTACTATGGTTATGTGATTCCAACAAAGGGAAAGATCACAAATGGGTGCTGGGCCTCTTGGAATCTGTCTGCAAAGCTTGTCCAAAAGTTTGGGTTCAGTTATTCTAGGAATGCAAGGTCACTGCGGATAATGTATTAAGTCTTTCCAAATCCTACCAGACAATTTGGTAGATTAAGACTGTTTTTCACAATTCCAGTAAGATTACTGTTCATGTAGAAATTCTTCTTAATTAAGTAAGCCTACATGCAATATCGTCACAGAAAGGGGAAAAAGCTTTTAGTCATATATATCCACCACCAGATTCCTGAATGGTTATTTATTTCCCAAGAAGAGAGGTATTTTGGGTAAATGTTTATTCCCCCCCCCCCTCAAGTAAGAGTTTACGGGTATGGTTAGGGATATGTGGCAAGACTTAGTGCAGGCCTTGGATGTTTCAGTGAGATTCAAAATACTACTCTGTAGATCCTGTAGAGAGTTTTGAAAGTGGAGCTGATAATCCACTACGGAACAGTGTTCATGAAATTCACACTCTTATTCCTAAGCAAGCTCCCCAAATTCACCAACTCAAATAAGTGTCTAGATTCCATCTTCCATTCCTCAGAGATAGTCATGGAAGTATTCAGACAATGAATCAGGGGGCATTGAAAACTCACCTATAAACACTTAAACATGTATTAACTGTTGCTTCAGATCATGCAGTCAAATGCAACATTAGAAATATAGAGAGTCAGAAAGGGCTTCCTGAGCCATCTAATCTTACCCCCGGCCCAAGCCATCTCCACTCATGTAATCCCCAGCATGCTGTTATGCAATCTTTCCTTGAACACGCTCAATGATGGGGCTTCCACCAACTCCTGTGGAAGCTCATTCCATATCCTAGGGCTCCCAACCATCAAAAGTGCTTCCTGACATCCAACCCGAAACCCAGTTCTTTTAGCTTTGCCCCACTGGGGCACATCCTTCCCCTTCACTGCCAGGGAGAACAGGTCACAACCATCTGCTGTGTAACACCCATTTCACATACTACTTTCCCACTTGACCAGGGCACTGTGGTACAGTGGGTAGAATGCTGGGTGTTGGCACAGGAAACCATACCCCTATTTAGGCATGAAATATTCTGGGTGGCCCTGGGCCAAGTGATTAGATCTTACAAGACTAGCTTCCAAATAGCTACCCGGTAGCTCCTGGTTGTCTGAATCCATATTTTTCTTAGCCATGCTTAAATCCTACCAATTATCTTTATCAGTATGTGTTCATGGACACTCAAATAAGGTCACCAGCAATGAGCAAATAAAGCCTCCAGTACATGAAATGATTTCCTTTTAAGCCAGCTCAGGGGGGACACGTGATTATTTTAAAATAGTGCCAGGTGGTCTGTGTCTCCCACAGCATCTGTACATTGGGTTCACGGGGAAGGACTGCAACAAAGGCATACACAGAGGCATTCCTCAGTTACCAACCAGCCTCATAAACTACCGTATTTTTTGCTCTATAAGACTCACTTTTTCCCCCTCAAAAGTAAGGGGAAATGTCTGTGCGTCTTATAGAGTGAATATGTGTGTGCAGTAAGTCTGTCCAATGTACAGCCCATGGGGAAGTGATGGGGAATGTCCCTGTGATTATGTGCTCATTTGATTCAGAATATTTTTTTTTCTTGTTTTCCTCCTCTAAAAACTAGGTGCGTCTTATGGTCAGGTGCGTCTTGTAGAGCGAAAAATATGGTACCTTCCATACCTCACTAGACAATGGGCACGAAAGGACACATTGCACTTCCTGTGCACAGCAGGCAGAGAGAAAGCCAAAGCTTGCTAGCTAAAATTTGTGGACCTCTGCATATGCTGACACTGCAACCAAAGCTCCCTCCCTTACATTATTCTTTTCAAACACAACCACTTTTCTACTCCAAACAAAATTAGGAGGAAAAAAGTACACTGCACCAAAACCTCACATTTCAAGGCTCTTAAGAAAGAAAGTACATACCATTATTTGCTTCATTCATTTCCCTCCCCACTCCTTACATTGCAAGTCATACGGGTGGAAGAATTATGATCAAGACTTTGCTATAGTTTGCCTCATATTTATTTAACAATAAAAATATTACTTCAGCATTAACCTACCAGTCATACTTACAGCTTCTGAGTATATGAAAGTGGAAAAATGCTATTCCACTCAGGTTAGACTCATTATAGAATGCCTGAACTAACAGCAGCCATCACATGCCGCACTGGCGTGATTAATGCTGCCACTGGCAAAGAGCCAAAGAACTGTTAATTAATGGGAAAGGTTGTGCTCGCATAGCTTGCATCAGATGCATCTGTAGTAGGCTAATAGCTCCAACTGTCAATCGTAAATGGGACCACTGAATTTACTGCTCCCATTCTTACCCAGCAGCTGTCAATAATAAAATAAAATAAATGAACCTATTCAACAGAAGCATTTCACTCTGCGTGGAGACTGGAAGCTCTAAAATTCAGGTGATTAGAACATTAGACATTACAAAGGCATGAAGGAAATGTTCACACAAGAAAATAAATGCTATGGAAAGGTTATCTGAGGGCAATTCCAAGTATATATCTAATCCATTTGTATCTTACAATGCTTTGTCTGGATAACATATAATGGTTCCACTAAGAGCTGCTGCACACTTTAGGAACACAGGTATACCAGTGTTTGTTCTGGAGTCATGCATTTTTAAATATGCAGTCAGCACTTGCTAAGAAAAGCAGCCACCCATCCTGTGCTGGTGCTTTTCAGATGCATTGTCTGAAGTATGACATCTTCAGGGGATTCACACTTTCCCCTTCACCATTCTGCAAATTAATCAAGGAAAAAGCATAAAGCTGACATAAGCATGCAGCAATTCTTAAAAGTGGTTTGGATGTAACATTGCAGGGTAAATAAGCCATGCTTTAATCAGACGTAATGCCAGTAAATGGATCTTAAATCACCCATCCCCATTTCACCTCTAAAAGGGTACTGCAGTTTAAGTAAAATAGGCCTAAAGTGTCAAACTACAAGAGGATGAACAGGTATGGAAGTTGAAAGCCCAAAGCTCTTTTACCATCTTAACATACATTGGTAAGTTTAGGAATGTTTTGTATCAACCCACCACCTGCAGGGGCAACAACTGATGAGAGCTTTTTCAGAGTTTGCCACACACTGGTCCAGTTCCCTCTGCACTTTCACCCCAAAACTTTACACAGCCAAGGAAAGTAATCCCTGATAAATATATAGCAAGCAAGTAATGTATTTTCCAGGTTTGGTGCAGTTGAACTGAACTTGTAATGTGTGAGGTTTAACCGGAAACTGGCAAAAGCTGGGGCCACTTGGCCTGTTTTACTGAATTCAGCCACACTGTCACTGGACAGAATTTTGCTTGCAAATTACAGATGTTGTTTCATGTCAAAACCTCAACATTAAAGGTCTCCCTATTACAGTCCAGCAGTTCTTGCTCAATAGTTTAGAACATTTTCCAACTACAAGGCAAACTCACCCTACAATGAATGACGTTTCAGGGACAAAGTTCACAAAATCTGTACAGCAAATAAGCTTATGTTCATGCAACTGAGGGAACTACATATTCTTCCCATTTAACCCTGCCTCTACTTCCTCTATTTCCTATGTTGAATTGTAGACTGAACACTCCTTAGGGCAGCAACCTGGCTTCTACTGCAGTGTATCACTGCACATAACACTTGATAAAAACAGCAAGAGATGTTGCCTGTACTCCAGTAGCCACTATTTGTAGTGATTTCTAGTCAGTGACACTTGCAAGAGGATGTAGCTGTGGAAAAACTGATGGTATGTGCAAAAGTATGTTTTGCACAATGAATACAAGCTGTTCTATGTAGAGTGATGGCTCACATGCAACTTTTTCCATATGCAGTGCTGCTAGTGAGAAGTCAGCTTAAGTCCCAGCTGCCCCGTTAGGGACAGACATGTGAATCAGAGCTCAGATACTTTCTCAAATAATGGAAAAAATCTAAGAGGATGGGGTAGAAGGTCTCCCCAGAAGGAAAAGCATGCTTGTAGTGGTGAACTTAATTCAGTTATAAACATTAAAAAGTAACCTGCCCCCAGTTTATCATCTCCTCATTTTACTGCCTATTTATAATCAAACAAGTATGAGTTCTATTCCCCTCCATCCATCTGCAGCTTATTTGCATAAATGCCAAAAAACCAATCAGATTGTTCAATACATTATTGATGTGACAAGGCCTAGCTTTTGTTCAGTTGCCATGAGTAGCTGACAGGTTCTTACCCAGATCAAAATGGATCATATCACAAAAGGGATAAAAAAGGAACACAGTATTGTTCCAAACCACTGAGTTCAGGCTTTATCTATATTTTAAATCACTTTAGTAGTCTATGTTTGTATTAGCTAGATTCAAGAACTTTACTCATACTACACTGTCATATCACACTGTATACATCCTGAACCAGTTCTGAGATGGCGTTTGCTTAATGCAGCAACAATCTACTTCCTAGCACCACAATTCATCTCCAAATATTATACATCTAAGGGTTATTATTATTACACTGGGATTCTTAACAAAAATAAAACTTCTCATACTTAGGATTTTGAAATATATTTCTTAAAATATGTAATGAAAATATTCATGGATGTCAAGACAGATTTTAAAAATGTTGAAGCCCATGCTCAAGAAATTTCAATACATTGCAGTGACCTAAGGAGTTCACTGTTTGCAGTTCACTTGGGCCTTCTCTACACGTTTTATTCTCTTCATGATCAGGCTACAATTCAAGAATTCTAGCAAAGAATTATGTGAATTTTCACACAAAAATTTTTTTCTTTCCGTCATCCAGTGCAGATGCAAGGTTCCTGATCTCTAGGAGACAGGAGAATATGCAGTGGGGTCTGAGAGTTTCTCCATTAAATAGCAGTTCCACATTTCTTTATCTGAGTTAATCACAGAGATGTGTTATGTCAGCATTAACTATGATTAGCTTCAAGACAGAGTTAGCAATCATGGTTAGAAATTAGTTTGTATGCTCTAGTTTGAACTTAACCATAACTGGTGTTCACAGTGGAAGAGAGATTACAATATGCCATGGTAGGTTTTTAAAAAGGGAAACATAACTGGCATAAGAAAGGAGATGAGGGAGTTCTTGGTATGAGTTTGGTTAAGAGACTGCAGCCTTGAGATTCTCACCAGGTCATCATGCCTTAGAGGCCATTTGAATAGTCTTTCTAGTTTATGTTTTGCTTTCCTGTACTTACAATCCCACACATGCTTACCCAGAAGAAACCTCCTCTATGTTCAGTGGTATTTAGTCCCTAGTAAGTGTATGTTTGATTGCAACCTTAATTTGAGGGCAGACATGGGTTCTTTCCTTGCCTAAGAAGCTATTTATTTCACTGCAGCTTAAACAAAAGTAGTCCCCCTCAGTAATAGTCTATTCAAAATAAAGGTTGCTGCCAAGGTTGCTTCTAGGGTTGGAGTCTGAAGAAAATGCAGTTCACCAAGGCCTCTGAGATTTACTACCACATTCAAAGAGACATCTTGCTGTTGAACTCATTCTCACCTCTATTCCTTTCTACTCATTTGTAAAGCCACACAAAAGACTGGCTTTTGCTGGCTACATTCTCTGTCATCTCCTTTAATTATCTTCATACGTGGTTTAGCTACATGAAACAAAATAGGGAAAAAATGACCAAAAATGGTTAGGATAACCCTGTTACATTGATTAAAACTTGCATAACTGACCCACTGATGTGCTTTTTTCCTTAGCTCTGCTTTACACATTATGAATTTTTTTCACATGCAATACTCATTGAAAAGGAATGGGGAAAGACAGCATAGTGGAAAAAAGAAAGAAAATGGAGCAATGAGGGGAAGCAGCTATTTGTTTATTGGTTCAAAAAAACCTAAATAGGATAACCTGAATAAAAAGAAAGGAATTATGTTGTGTTTGGTATTTTAAAATGACATTTCAGACTGAAATAGCTTCTCATTAAACATTGAAATTGCTCCTCATTCAAAGTCATGGGACATTCAAAACCTTGTACATATATGGGCTGGTTATTCACCCATGTTTATAATGACACAGGATTCACAAGAAACATTTAGAAGAACAGGTAACTGAAATATGGATAACAGGGATTTGAAAATGGGGCACACAACTGAAAATCATGAGCCTGCTATCAAGGTGAGATATTCGGAAATACTTTTATAAACCCTTAAAATCTTATTTATCTGTGCTTTTTTAAAAAAACAAACAAACAAAAACACACAATACTTTAAGTTTTGTTTGAAATCTCTTTCTCATGCATACACAGTTCACACCCAACAGGGTTTGCTGTCCTAAGTAGAAAAACAAACTCTCTGAATGAATTTCTGCATGCAGTTAATTTACACATACATGTATATCACACACACACTGTATAGAAATAATCTAGGTCAAGCACTGTGACCAAAAAAACACTTATCAATATAGGCATTACGTTGTTTAAAATTACACTGTGAGCCTAAAAATTAGTAAAACTTTCCTGATGTTTGAACAAACAATTTCTATCCAGAATTTTAGACTACCCATCTCTCCCTGCTATATGGTTGTATCCAGTGTTAGACCTGCTTATAGTAGATCCACTTGAATGGAATGTGAATTTATACTAATATTGGGCAGTAGCCAAGACTGCCCAAGGGTCAGCAGGAACCACCAAGTGCAGCATGGAGAAAAACTGAAAACAAGTGGATAAACGCACTTCCAGAACTGGGATGTCAGTGGAGCTCTTATAACAGAGGTCTGACAACCTGTCCTGATCCAGAAATGAGCGCTTCTACTATTTTGGGGGCTTGCTTTATAAAATGCTAAATTCCAACTGTGTGAGCAGGAAGTCCTGCTTGTGCAATGAAACCAATGAGAGCACAGGAGGTCCACTGGATAATATCTACTGGACAAAACTTACAGCTTGTAATTACCTGGAGGTAGTTCAGTTGCTGTGTTCATAACACTTGGCCATCACAATATAACAAGCCAGTCCCCCCAGAATATTACAAATATAAAAATAAACAACTTCAGAAGATAAAATAAAATTGCTGATAAGTCAAAGCTAACAAACTAGCATTAATAATAACAATACTTATACTACTCTTACATGTATAAAAGTCTTTCTTGACCAAACCACATTAAAGCACACAAGGTTAAAATTAAATATCAAACAATAATTTATTTCTAATTCAAACTATTTCTTCCGTCTTATTGAGACTGGTGATGACTTTTGTTACCGCCAGTAAAAAAGCAGTGTTTCTTAAAATCTTCCTGTCCTTGTTCTAAAACAAGAAGTATAGCTTCTGACTTGAACAGTTTGTTCCAATTTTTAGCAAGCCAAAAAGATTATCTTTTGTCTGATGACTTTCATCAAAAGAATAGTCATCAACCTTGTCTGAATCACAGCAACAAAAGCACACGTGATAAGGTGTCTTGGCTAGCCTGGGGATTGAACTTTTAGAACTATCTCCAATGAAACTACATCCACGTACAGCTCAGAGAAGCAAAAAGTTACAACAGCCTCAGTTTTACTTAAACTTTCAATGGGATTTATGCCTTTCTTTCCTCCCACCAAGAATGTGCATATTATTCCTACCTAATTCAGAAACCACAAATGTACACTGCATTGTAAAAATATTCACACACACTACGTTGACTTTTCCCTATTCAATTACATCACAATCTGGAATTCAGATTGATTTAATTGGCATTGCTGTCACTTGATGCACACAAGATATTCAACATGCATGAAGGTGCAAAATGTTTTTACTGTGGCACAAAAGTAAACAAACACGAACTGGCACTTGTTGGTTACATAAGCATTCATACCCTTTGCTGTGGTATGCCTAAATATAAGCTCAGGTACTGGTAGCTGAATCACGTCCACCTGTGTGCAATTTCCATGCCATGTGATTTCAGATTAAATATGCCTCTTTCTGCAAGCTCCCAAATTTTGTTGGAGAGCATATCTAAACCAACATCATCATGGAGAGCAACTTCAAACAACTCTAGGATAAAGTTGTGTAGAAACACCAGTCAAGGTTGGGTTATAAAGAAATATCCCAAACTACTGTTTGAACAGCACCCAAAGCACCATTAACACATCATTATATAATGGAAAGAATTTGACTCAACTGTGACTCTGCCTTCAGACTTCTGTCCACCAAGATTCAGTGGCCAGGTAGGAAGGGAATTTGTCAGAGAAACAACGAAGAGGCCACTCATAACTCTGAAGGAGCTACCAAGATCCGCACCTGTTCATGGGCTCTTATCACTTATATGTTCCAAAAAGTTGGGCTTTATACAAGAGTGGCAAGAAGAAAGAAAGGCATTGATGAAACAAACCTATATCAAAGCCCATTTGGAGTTTGCAAAAGGTACACAGGAAACATGTGGGAAATGGTTCTCTGCCCTGATGAAACCAAAACTGAACTTTCTGCCGTAGTTGAAAACACCCTGTGTGGCGGGACACTATCCCTACAGTGAACCATGGGGGTGTCAGCATCAGGTTGTGGGGCTGCTTTTATTCTGCAAGATGGGTGGAGCCAAATGCAAGAAAATTCTAGAACACCATTTCAGTCTGCAAGATACCTAGGATTGGGACAGAGGACAAAGACCCTAAACACACAACCAAAATAACACTGGAGTGATTAAAACAAGAACCTGAATGTCTTAGAACAGGCCAGCCACACCTCACTCCAACTGAAAATCTGTGGCAGGACTTGAAAGTTGATCTCCATTCAACTTGACAGAGCTGACGCAACTTTGCCAGAAAGAAAAGGCAAATATTACAGGATCCAGATACTCAAAGCTGAGATTTACCCAAGAAGACTTGCAGCTGTAATTACTGCTAAAGTTGCTTCTGCCAAGTATTAACTCAGGCCTATGAAAACTTATGCAACCAACAAGTGCCAGTTTTTGTTGACTTAACTTTTGTGACACTATGAAATAACTCTGTACCTTCACAGAGTTGAGCATCTTGTTTGTATCATGTGGCAGCAATGGCAAGTAAATCTAATTTGATTACATTGATTACAACAAAATGTGGAAAAATTGAGGTAGGAGCAAGCGGGGCAACAAATACGTCTGCAAGGCACTGTAATGCAATTGCTCAGCATAGCACACTGAAAAAGTATGTGCTGACTGAGCTGTAGTGCTCCTGCTTTAGCAGGGAACTTGTATGCTTTGGTACAACTTGAGCAGGTTGCTTCACTAAGGTTCCTCTTCAACTATTACAAGCACTTCTCACAGTGGAACAGAGAAATGACAGCAAATTTGAGATGACTGGGCTGCTGCTGGAACCCATGAAGTGATTCTCAGAAACTTGGTGCAAATTACCTAAAATGCTTTGCTTTCTGTCAAGCAAACTTCCAATCAATATACATATTGTGTGTATACCAAAACAGCAAAGTCACAAATTACTAAGAATATTCAAGAATACTGCCCCATTGTCTAGG
Organism: Varanus salvator macromaculatus; assembly: GCA_023646645.1. Lineage (NCBI taxonomy): Eukaryota > Metazoa > Chordata > Lepidosauria > Squamata > Varanidae > Varanus > Varanus salvator. Next base: position 11,973,295 of record JAIXND010000659.1, read on the forward strand.
AGTTCAAAACATTTCTCATGGGACAGAGCTTATCCTGGAAAGCACACAATAGCTGAAGAACTAAAGATAAATAAATGCTGTGTAATTGATCTCCAGAGGCCCCAGTAAACAGTTGCAGGTTTACAGGATCACTGCAACAGGATCACTGCAAATTCTGTGAACCAAAAGGCAGCACTTTTAATGCCTGAAAAACTAGGGGAAATAAAACAAAAGACAGAAGTGAAGAGACCCATTACCTAAAATTATATTTTTCAGCATCTTAAATCTACATACTTAAATCTACTACTACCTCCAGCCTGAAAAAAGGGAAAAAATGGGGGACAACACTCTCTCTCCAGCTGCATTTTTATACATAGAATTATAGAGATGAGGGCTTAGAACTGACAATTCTGGCAGGATTTATTTAGTATCACCATAGCTCTTCGTAAACCAAAGGGTCTTGTTGAAGGGATAGACCAAAGCAGAAAGACTATAGTGATAAAGGTAACTGATCTACAATCCTCAAACCACAATTTATTTTGGTGGGGATTTGTAAACTTCCCCTTTCCCAAGGGAACACTATTTAAAACAGCATGTCTACAATATATGCTATATTAAATTCAGAATAAGTCTTTAAAAACCTATATGCATGAGGTTTTTAAAGGGATAAAAAAACCATTTCATGCTGGCACATGGTACCAGCATGAAGACATTTCAAAGGTTTGCCTGCGGTGCCCCCATCCTCAGTACATCAACTGTTACTGAGAAGTCCCAAGAAGAAAATATTCTTTGCAGTACATCCTGAAATTCTTCTTTTGAAAATATGTGTTCATGACAATCAGTGTAGATTCCTCCCCACCTCCAGGCCAACAAGCATCCAGAAGATTGTGTGAAAGGAGCCAGCCCCCTGACCACTCAAACCATCCTGATTGAGAAAATCTTCCAGATTCAGGCTTATAAATTGAGAATAGGGTTGTTGTAGGTTATCTGCAGAGACTGAATTTTTGCTTAACAACATTGTGGTAGCTTGGTCCATCCCTTGGGCAAATATGTCAAGTTTCATTCAATCAATGGATTGCCTTGCTGAGGGGCATGTGTCTTGCCTCTACCCTTTTTGGCAAGGCACCTGAAGGGTTAGGGTAGCACCGGAAGCTGTTCCTTTTTGGCAATCTGACCTCAGTAAGTAAGGAAGAGCTACTGGCGCTACAGGAGTGATACAACCAAGTTTTATGCATGCATCATGGCTCAGACACTTGAAGTACTCATGAAAGTTTATGATCACTTCTGAGGTAATGGAAGCCATGAAAGGTCCTTGCCCCAATGATTTGCAAGACATGTTTGGTGGACCTACTATCCCTTTGACCTTGGTTGGTACCACAAGAAAGAAAGAAAGAAAGAAAGAAAGAAAGAAAGGAAGGAAGGAAGGAAGGAAGGAAGGAAGGAAGGAAGGAAGGAAGGAAGGAGAACATCTCTTGGTGACCTACAATCTTGAGAACAATAACAAAAGTCTTCTACTTGATCTTACCAAACAGCTTCTTACATGGAAAGAAGTGGTGGGAAAGGCTGGATCTGGACATCCTGCCTACAGGCTCCTCTGATCCTTTACACCAGCAAACACAGCCTTGACAACAGCAATAGACTGGACTGATTGTTCATGAAGCAAGTGACTACCCACTTCACCCTTCTTTCTTTTTTCTTAGGTTAGCCTCCAAATAAGTGAAATGAATGTGTGTATTAGCCTCTGTTTTGCATGGCTGCTGGCACTCAAGGGCAAAGAAGCAGCCTTCACAGTGAGTTGTAGTACTGAAGCCAAAGCTGATACTGGGATCAACAAGGCCACATTTAATCATGCATTTTTTGTGGGTTAGCAGGACCAACTTTTGCCATGAGCACTGTCTTAGCATGGCATTTGCCACCACTCCAGAACTCTGCAGAGTGATAATTGAATCAAAACCGGCTCAGCTGAGTGCGGTGAAAGTGAAAGAGCTAAATTTAAGCAGAAGGAAGTAGCCAGTGTTCAAGGTGCTCAAGGAGCTTGGTTGTCAGAGTACCCATGGTGATAAAGGTGCTCAGTGCTGAGAAGGTGCCAAAAGCCTCACAGCTCCCTGGGATAATCATCAGAGTACAATAAAACAAACCCTGAACAGGGTAAAGAACTGTACAGGAGAAATGAGGACAACTGGAAGAAAAGGCCCAGATTTCTATGGGGCTATTTTGTAGAACGTTTTCAACAATGCAACTACAACAATACAATACAACATCAAAAAGCAGATGAGCAAGAAGACAAGGGTCATGTTCTTTTAAATGCCTGCAGGGCTATAGGTGGGCCTCCCACCAAAAATGTGTCATCACCTAGGAAATTCCAAGCATCTTTCTGCACAAACACAAAACCCAGACACCATGGAAAAGCAGTGCGGGCAATCTGCTTGAGCCCTGACAGCAGCAGGAAGGAAGGTGGAAGGGGGGGGATTCACAGCTCTTGTGCCTTTGATGTTTTTCATTTTAACCCTTCCCTTCAGAGACTCTGTGCCACTGAGCCCTCACACAGAAGCAAGAGAAAGATAAAGGACTCTTGTTGTGTTATCATCTGCAGCATTTAAACTGATATAAACTTGGGGCATTTAAACTCACAGAGGGGCCAAGAAAAATGAACAAACATTAAGGTAGCACAAGGAGCTAGGCTGAGTTCTGGAAAATTCTCGAAGGAGACCACAGAGCAATTCAGTTAACAGACTATAAACAGTGGGAATTGACCCTAAGGTGGTGCACCATTGCTTAAAATATCTGTAGCATCAAGTACTTCCTTCAGTGCAGGAATCTTCCAACTTTGTCTACATGGCATTGGTAGCATCAAATTCTTCCCTGGGATGGAAGCAAAGGGAATGGGGTGTGTTTGTACCAAACACTGGTCTACCCTCCTGTGCCCTTTTCCATTGGAAAGGGGAGCAGAATAAAGGTGATGGTGGCTACTAGTGTTTGGTTCAGTCAAGCTAAAAGAGTTAATGGGAGGAGGAAGGCAACAGAGATAAAACCAGTTAAATGAGAGAAGCTGTTGCAGCAAAGTAAAAAATGGACTCAGAACAAAAACAGCCTAAAAATTCTCTGATCAAAGCTTTATGGCTCCACTCCTCCAAGGTTGAATTAGGGGAAAGCACTCCTCTCAAGAACAGGTCTCCATGATGTTTTGACCATGCCTTCTGGTTGCACAGCATACCCAAGCCCATTTTTGTTGACCCATTTTTGCCTTGTTTCCTACTCTTTGATCAAGAAAAGCATGAACATGCACAGATTTATTAGTGCTATCATATCTAGTTTGGTCCTTTAGGAAAAAACTTGGCAGACCAGATATAGCAATGTAGGCCTTATGTTCCTTCTACAAAATTTCTAAGTGTGGATGACTATAGACTGTTAAACATTCACCCACAAGCATATTGAACATATGTATTATATTCACTAATGTGAGCAATCAAGTCACCAAAAGAGGTGTGTGCTTCTTCCATGCTTATTGCAAACTTGTTTTACATCATGGTAATAAACACACTCTTAACACACCTTACACCCTGGAAATGTACAGTATGACCAGACATCTGCTTTCTTCCCAAATTGGGGATTCAAGAGAGAGGGAAACAACTTGGGCTTATCTTCAGAAGTGCTAAGCACCTCACACACAGGCAGCCAGCCAAAGACAATGTTAAAGCTCCTCTGGATGTGAGATGGGCATGGAGTGTATTTTGTTAACAAACTCACTTAAATCAAACTGGGAACAATATTTAGCAATTAATGGGACTGCCAAATTCTATTCCATCAAAGTCCCTGTGCCTTTAACAACACAATGCTGTGCAGAAGTGTTTTGGGCATGAATATGACAGAGCAACATCATCTGTTAACTTTCTATGAGCTGAGTGCTAACAGGCACAGGAGTTTTCCTATGAAAGAAGTTGGAAACTCTGACAAGTCAAACATAAAAACATCTATTTCCTTGATTTTGAACATAACTTCTCAGATTGGATTTCAGACAGCAACAATGCTCTTATGTGCAATCATACATATGCTCAGCTGGAAGCAATTTCCATTACATTCAGTAGGACTGCCCTTCAGGTAAGTAAGAGTCTAATACTGTACTCTTTGCTCTCTCTTTGCACCCTAGTACTGCTTGGATACATTACAATTACTACTACTTTATTGTTAGTTTACTTCTGCAAACTACCACAGCAAACATTTCACTTGCCCCAGGGGGAAAATGGAGCAAGAGGTGCTCTCATTATGTAAAGATTCAGCAGTAATTCTGGGCATCATAAGGCAACACCATTAAAATGACAGCTATGGGATCTGGAGTTAAGAGTAATGTTAGTTTTCCATTTTTATCCATGCTTATGCACTACAGGACAGTATGTAAATAACAGTATCTGAAAAGCAGAAACAATTTCACACTGGGAAAAAATATGGCACAAAAGCAAAGCTAGTATGAATAAAGTTACCAAAAGTGGTGAATCGGATATAATTACTTAGAGGTAACAGGATAAATATGGCTGCAATTTTATTCAGGTATGGATGGAGCATTATATAATCAACTACCAGTTCTTTTCTGTCTCCTCATTTCCAAATAATTTTGCTGAGCAAGAGGTCTCTCCCAAGAAGACAGCATTAAAGGTCTACCCTTCACTGCTTATATTGGTTATTCGGAAATGTAATCCTTATTCTTTATTGTCTAGGCCTTCTCTGATCTATTTTGTGGCTGATTACACACTCGCTCCCACAATTTCAGAGCAAAAACTCTGCTCACTAAGTATATTATTAATAGTACTAGAAAAGATAGTCAACCTGGCCAGAAACACGGCCAGTAAATGCTTTCTTCAATGTATCTGGCTTTTCCTTTTCTGCTTAGGCCTTGTTTTCCTATATCCACTATCCATATCTTGCCAACCTTTTGCAGCTTTGCCAGATTGCAAGGCAGCTTGCAAAAGGCAGCAAATGGAGGGGACCCAGAACTGTCAAGATACTGAGCACTGCAGGGGAACCACAGCAGGCACAAAAATACTGGCCTTTACTTACGCTGCGGGTGGCCTTCTGCCTACAGATGCAGGCTTCTAAATGGGAAAGGAAAGGTATCTTCACAGAACCCAATCATTCGTTTAAAAATCAGTGGTGGTTCTTTTCTTAAGTCAACATGGTTTTTAAACCTGTCACTTCTATAGCTTGCAACTATGATAGGACAAGATGCATGCTGACCAGACAGAAAAACACAGCCCTCCCACCTTCTCAATGGTTGACCAAAAGAACTTTGCACAGGAAACCCTTATTCTCACCTAATATGTAAAATATAAAATGTACGTCGTTAGAAATTAAACACATGCTAAACCATACAGATTGTTCCCCGTCACTTGGCACACCGAAGAGACTGAACTTACTGCTTTGACAGGGAAGAGGCGACTAAAAGGGGCTGCAGGCCCTTCCCCCGCTTCTCTTTCTCCTTTTCTTTAAACCAGGGGCGCAGAGCCGGTGCCCCCGGAGTTACGCCTGCTCTTCTTCAAAGTCGCTCTTACAGTTCGGCAGTGTCAATTCCCCTCCTTCCACGGCCGCTGTGCCCCGATGCTCGCGCCGATCTTGCTGCTTCCTGGCCGACACCACCATTGTCTGCAAGGCTCCCTGGGTCGTGATAAAGTCCCTCGGGTGGCTGCACGGACGAACAAAGAGCCGCCAACAGCCGCCGCCGCCGGCGCTCACAGGCTGGAATAAGCCGGTCGCAGGGAAGCATGCTCATTGCGAAGCCCCAATCGAGGAAAACAACGTGCCGTTTCCCATCGCCGCCTCGCTCTTCCCCGCCCTTCGCCTTGCCCGCCTCCTCCTCTGCTCACCCCAGACTTGTCAACTGCGCATTTGCGCCTGGCAGCAGCACCGGGAGTTACGCGCTGCGAAGTGGCAGCGCCTAGGCAGGGGCCTGAACAGTTACGAGCAGCGCGGCGCCCCCCTCCCCAGCCGAAGGGTCCAAGGCTAAAGACAGCCCCGAGGCTGAGCTGAATGAATGACTCACCAGGCAAGCGCCCCGGCACCCCACATACACGGGCTGTATTCAACGGCCCACCGCGCCTCCTTTCTGTACCTGATCAAGCCTTCTCTTCCTGGAGTCGGCGAAGGTTGCAGTTCCAGGAGGGTCGAAGGGGGGAAGCACGAAAGAAACGAACCCCGGCGAGCAGTCATTCAGTCATTTTGGCCAGTTCTGCCGACACGCGGGCGCTGCCTGTTGAGAAATGAAAGAGAGGGGTGTGTAGGGAGGAGGGAATCCTGATTGCACTCGGTTAGCTGCACAGCCGCTTCTAAGCGCAGTCTTTCCTCCATTTCCTCTGTCAAGGCTCTTGGAACAGAGATGTTCCCTATTCATCTTCCTTGAGCACTGGCTACATTGATCCGCCGGTTTTACCGCTCCTGTGCCCAGCAGCCACCTTCCCTCCTTTCAGTGCGTCCCTGGCTGATACATTCCCAATCACCACACCCCAATTAACTTGAGTTTGAGCGGCTTTTCTTTCCTACATCCTGCAAAGTTTTCAATTTCGGGCGCCGTTAAATCTCCAACCCAGGCTGATTACCAGGGCGGGATAGAAAACGACTGCAGCTACATCTTGTAGACGGAGATGAGGCGGGAACTAGCATGGGTGGACATATTGCAGAGAGGCCGCCTCAAAGCGGGCGGCTTGTTTTGCAGAAGCAGCGAGATTGGGACTCTGCGTCTAAGCGTGTATCTTCTTGCATAACAATTTTTGTTGCTGCTGTTAAGGGATGAAATTCTGACCCTTCCAGGGCATGCAAAGATCTGTTTGTACCCTTTAAACCAGTGCAGGGGCAGGGATTACCTGGCTGCTATCCAAACAGAAACTCAAATTACTTTCATGCAACTATGTCACAGTACAGATATACTGTTCAACACATGGCCTACGCAGAGTAGACCCACTGAAATGAATGGGATTTATTTCAACGTGTCTATATAGGACTTACCATGGGCTATAAGGCTACCCCAGAGCCTGTCAAATGCCTGCCAAAGTAGAGCTTACCCTATTACATGATCGTTTAACTCCACATACTAACCAAAGAAGCTATTGCAGGTCGTATGTTTTGTCTCAAAGAATGTATTTTTCTCAGAGATATTTAAAAAGCATAGGGGGCATCGACTTAAATATCCAGTGGCTGTGTATTTGGATGTCTGTAAATTCTGGCCGACTGCCACCACTGAAATGCCTTCACCCTCCTACATTCTGTTCCTTAGACCATAGACATGAAAGGGGCACAGCTTGAGTTCACAGGTTTAAGCCTAAAATATCACACAAGCAAGGAGGGGGATGGGTTGAGATGAACAGGAAAGAAGTAATCATAGATCTACTAAATGGAGCAACACTCTAGCCCCCTCCCAGCTTTGCCTCCCACTCCACATACAAAATCTATAGTTTGTGATCTGAAACAGCTGGCTACAGTTCAGCACCTTGTTACATCTCTTCATATCTGTAGTTCTGCAGACAAGAGAAAGAATATGGATATGAAATGCAGCTGACTTGTATGGGGAAGAGTTCCACTTCCTGTTTCTTAGATGCAATGCAGGAACAGGGTGCTTACAGGCCATATGCTCCTCAGAGGAAGAGATGATTAGCTTAAAATTATAAGCTTCCTTCCACACACAGGTGAGCCAGCAGGCAAGTGAACACAAGGCTTTTCAACTGTTCTACAAATATAGATGCACAACTAAGGCAGAAGCCTTTCAAACACTGTATTCAATACCAACTGCACTTGGTAAGATGTAACATATCTGTTTCTTCTAAGTGTATATACTTACAATCAAGGGGATGGCCTTTTAATTTTAATTTTTTATGTCTATTAGAAAGCAAAGCATTTATTTTTATTTAACAGATTTATACCCTGCTTTTTTCTGCTCTCAATATTATTGTTATAACAACCCTGTGAAATAGGTTGCACTGAGAGTCTATGACTGGCCCAAAGTCACCCAGTTGGTTCCATGGCCAAGCAGGGGCTAGAATCCAGATCGCCTGAGTCCCAGTTGCACACTCGTAACTACTATACCACACTGGCTCTCACTTGCATTTATTCCACTTCAGTAATTTAACAAACACACATGTAAAACAAAACAGGTCTTCTGCTAGATGTGTATGACCTGACTAGACAGCTCCAGGGACCATGGAGTTGAACAGTTCAAAAATTCAGGCAGGTAGGGACCTTTTGTGTTAGTAAGTATTAAAAATCCTAATTATTATACACACAAACACCATTTTAAGTCCTAGTTACATAATGGAAGAACTCAGTACTACTCATTCTCCACAGAAGGCAAGGTACACTAAATCACAGTGTACCAGGCCAGGCACCAAAGCAAAAAAGTGGCAGAGACAAGAAGTGGAAAGCTTGGCCAGCCTTAAACTTCCAGCTCTATTTACTGACATGTGAGCCAAGAAGCTTACTCCCCGATAGTATCACAGAAGAGTGAGTAAAGGAAAAGGTACTACCTCCCAGACCCTTTCCCCTACTCCCATTTCAGTACCCACCCTGCCTTCCTGTTTCACTCTTCTTTGACTGTCTGTGCAGCCATGAGATGCTCCAAAGGAAGGAACAGAAGGCATCAAGTTTGCATTGTCAAGCACTGCTCTTTGCCCATCAGGACTGGCGCCTTCAAACCCTGCCTGACTTCAGGCAAGGAAAATAATTCCACACCCTTAAATGGATGCACACTACACTTTGAATAAGTGCCCAATTTACCCAGTAATATGAATACATGCATATATTTAACTGCATATACAACAAAAAGAAAACTAGAGAACTACAATTAGCCTCAAGTCCTGACAGCATGTTTTTATAGTGTACATGTGGCAACAATACATATATCTGTAACATATGAGTCTACAGCAGATGAAAATTAAATCTTTAACATATGCCCCATATAAATGTAACATTTACAGCACTTTTGATGGAAGTAACAGAAGCAATCTGGGAGTTTCTGGTCTATTCTTCAGCAACAGGTCCTTGTACACTTTTTTGCTTCCATTCGACTGTGATTAAGTGTCCTGTCAAACATCCCTGAGCCGCTCTTTGCAATATAAAGAGTTCCTGTTTCACTTCAAATCTCTTAATTAAAAGCTGAATATCTTCTGATTTTCTAGCAATTCTTCATTTTTAGGAACTATCTTTAATATTTTCTTACAAATAAACAAATAATTGACAGGTGTAAGCAACTGATCATGAAGCAAATATTTAAAAATAGAAGTAAATCATATTTAAAAATAGTGAAGTCTCAAAGCATTATTGTATTTACCTTATGTTAACCTTCAGCAATCAGATCTGATACAGATATTTGAAAATGCCTATTAAGTGAATGAATGTAAGTCAAGAACTTAAAGTACCAGTGGGACTTGATAATTACAAAATTTCATAGTGCGGTATGTCATTTTGTCCAAGTTCTCTTGCCTTCAATTGTTTTTAAAGGCCCACTGTGCATGTTTAGTTCAAACGGCTGTATTAGATGTCTCTCCCACAAAATCCACCTATTTCTCAAACAATGCAACAGATGAGTTGTTGCATATGTGTACATAAAATAAGAAACATTAATCAGTTTGTGGGTGTTTAGGCCAGAAAGTAGGGATGCAGAAACCCTTAAAACCTGAGAGTCAAAATTTATCTTCAATAAACTCTCAAGGGCCACATTTCAGTTTGGTGGGTGAGGTGAGATCCTAATTACACCCAGCTCGCAGCATATGACTTGAAGTTCTTACAGCCCAGACAGCTTCAGCTATCAGGCAGTACAGAAATGTAATAAATAAATACAACTGGCCACTAAGCCCTGGGAAGAGGCATTTCAACCACTGAGAGTGGAGGGAAAATTATGCAAAAACTAGGAAACCACCAAATAACTGGCTGTTGACAGAAAGGAGGTGAATCTTTCTGATGAATCATGGACAGCCAGATTTGACTTGCAGACCAGGAGTTCTGCATCCCTGCTATAAAGACACCTCAAAGCTGTCTCACAAAAATTGCTCCAATCGACATTGTCAAAGGTGCATGGTTGAAACATGTCCTAGCACCACTGTAATTGCAGTTCGGCTCATAATTGAGTGCAGAAAACCAAGTCTTCTTTGAAACTTGGAAAACAGCTCTGTTCATTCTAAGCCCTTAACACTGTTGCAGCCTCAATTATCCCTGCTCCACCCTCCATAAACCTCCAAAACCCCTCAAGCAGTAAAAACAGAGGAAGTCTCTCCCTACCCAGAGATACTCCTAATGGGAGGGAATCATCCCTTTGCCACCTCATCCGAACAGCCAAAAGAAAAGTTGATGGGAGAGAGCAGATTTCTCCAGTTTGGATTAAAATTTGACAAGTAAAAGAACCCTCAGGGCCACAAAAGTTCTTTGCTTCTGAAGTGAGGATTATGAGTAATAAAGGCTTGTATTTTCAGATCAGGAATCAAAGAACTTGGCAGCTCTGTAGTCCTGACACATAAAATGTGCATATATCTTGTATATGTACCCTAGCCTATTCTTATGCCCTCCTCCACCCCATATCTTTATCTTCATTTTACAGAAAAAGCTTAAATTTGTGGTAGTGTTTTCTAATACCCAATCAACATCTTTGAGGACTATTCTCCAATCTTCCTCTTACACATACACAGATCATATAAAATGCATGTGCTCAATTAGTGAGGAAAAGTGGGGAGGGAGTATGAAGCCAGTAAAATAACAGATTTAGCCTACATTTTGTACTTGTATGCTATCAGAGTGTGGAGGTTCAGAAGTACTTCTACTTTGTCAAAGTCCCTAGATCAAACTTTTCCAACCTCAAATGATGTTGGACTACAACATTATGGGCATTACATTTATGGAAGGCAGGGGCTGTCACCTAACATCCCCTTGGAAGCCAAGTTGGTAAGGCTATCCTAGATGAAACAAAAGGGTCAGTGGGGGTTTGGGATGAAGAAGCTAAAGGGATGAATAAGAAAGGATGATCTAGGGCAGTGATGGCGAACCTTTTACAGACTAAATGCTCAAACTGCAACTCAAAGCCCACTTATTTATTGCAAAGTGCCAACACTGCAATAAAACCTGAATTTGCTGACCACCAGCACAAGGGGGCAACATTCCACTGACCACCAGCTTTTGGCCGGCCCTGAAAAAGGCATCTGAGTGTATTTCCCACCTGAGTGTATTTCCTACCTTTCCTACCTTCAGTCCAAGCAAATCCTTGGCAACTCACTGACCAGCCATGTGAAAGCTCATGTGAAAGCTCGGAGAGTCAGGGCTAGTGCCCTTAATCTTTCTGAATATGCGCATGGCTGCTGAGGCAATCACATGCCCAGAGAGAGCTCTGCATGCCCCTTTGGGCACGGGTACCATAGGTTCACCATCACTGACCTAAGGGAAACAGCCACCTTGCCGGGGTGGATAAAAATCTATGATTTAAATTGGATTTTTTAAAATTTTTTGAGGCAAACATCTATCTAAATATAGTTCTCTGTTTAAGATACATTATGGTGCAAAGGTTATTCCTCATGAAATAAGGAATAGTTTTTAATTACATGGTGGGCTCCCCCATACTAGAGACATTCAAAAGGAAACTGGACAGCCATCTGAGTGGGATGGTGTAATGTGGTGTCCTGCAACAGCAGGGGGTTGGACTCGATGGCCTTCATGGCCCCTTCCAACTCCTCTATGATTCTATGTAGCATGAGGCTGTATATTCATGCAGTGTTTAAAATTTTGGTAAATGAATTCTATTAATCCATTCACAATGTCATGCTCTTCCAGAGGTTTCCGTAAGATTATTGGGCATTTTTTTCTATCTGAAGATATTATCACAATGCTTGGTTTTACAGTTCTCCAAACTGTGAGTTTGTGTCTGCAGAGATCACATGCCTCTTCACAGCAAAAATGTTATAAAATAAACATACAAAGTTGAGAAAAATACCTTAATCCCATTGTTCCTTTGAAAATTTATCTACACAGAATTAGCCCCTTACCTCTTAAGTGCTAAGTTGCAAAAAGTTCAACAAGAGAGCTAGTGTGGTGTAGTGGTTAAGAGCATGGGACTGGGACTCAGGCGATCTGGGTTCTAGTCCCCGCTCGGCCATGGAGCCAACTGGGTGACTCTGGGTCAGTCACAGACTCTCAGCCCAACCTACCTCACAAGGTTGTTGTTGTGGGGATAAGATGGAGGAGGAGAGATGATGTTAGCTGCCTTGAGCCCTTTGCAGGAAAAAGGCAGGATATAAATTGAAAAATAAACAAACAAAACAAAACAAAACAAGTAGAAAAAAGTAGTTGGGAGTCAAATAGATCTGCACAAGAACCTAAGAGTGACGAGGGAAGGGCAAGCAGTAAAAATGAAAATGAAACTCTTTCAGCAAAATACTCAACAAATCTTTGGATCTTTTTGTGTATAGCGTGAGGGTTATCATATTATTCTTTACCTGGAGGAGAAAACCTTATAATGGCAGCAGGACTAAAAAAGACCCATTTGGGAAAATTTTAATGAAGTTCCTCTACCTAAGGGTAAGGCAAACATGCATGTCAATTATGTAGGAAACCATGTTTTAAATCTAGTCTTATTGACTAGTGATTTAAGTCATGATTCAAATTAAGATCATGACTTAAATCAATTTGATTTATATCAGATCCACCCTACACCTTGCTACTGAAAGGCCTGTTGATTCTCCCCATACAAGACTGTTCCCTTGAGACTAATATTCTCTATTAGTTCCCTTGAGACTAATATTCTATACTAAGGTGAACAGGCCAATTCATGAGTGAGGGCTATTCACAAGCAAGGCCAAGAGAAAGTAGCTTTACTGCTGGCAGAGAGTGCTGGAGCCTTGGACAAAAGCGACATACAGGGTGGGAATAACCTTCCCTCCAGCCAAACATTTAGAGCTTGCTCTAACTCTTTCTGAACAAAGTAGGTAAACGAAACTTATCAGGCTGAATTCATTGTGTAGGAAGTTCTTATTGTCCATACGGCTGTTGTTTTTCATGACAATAAGCAAACTGTCACAATGCACATCATCATTCCAACTTTATCCATAGTCACATGGCTATCCTCGCCTTCTCACCATCACGTCACACCTTTAGTGTCAGCACTAAGAAAGTCCTCAAGCAACGATGCAGTTTGCTTTTCCTCAAATAAGCAATGGATATACACTTGCATTAACCAGATTCCAGACATTTTGTGGCAAAGGTGGGGAGATTAGCCTGTGACTCTTGGCTGCCTCTGCACAAAATCCACTGATTACACTGCTATGATAAACTCTGTCTTCATGACAGAACAGATGCCCATGGAGGGGTGGGGAGGAGTATCCTAAATCTCTTTGCTTGCTGCCATGAAACAATTTTAAATAATGCATCAAACATTCATTCACAGACAACAGTGGTTTTGTTACCACACACAATACAGACAAGTTTCTCAAATATCCAGAAATCCATCCTTTGCTTTTGAATCCAATGAGGTGAAGTGTTTTTCGATATCTCATTCCTCCTTTACATTTTACAATGGATCCAGATGTCACCATCGTCCATTTCTAATCCTACTGTATTTTCTTACAGCTTTTTAAATATTTTCCCTTACCAGGGAAATCCGTTAAAGGGGAAAAGATGGAACAGCTTCAGTTTTTCTTAACGGTACAGGAAACCATCTAGCTAGAGGCTCCCCACATCTTGAGTCTACCCTTTGTAACTGTTAAGTGACTTCTCCATTTATATTCCTGAATGAATATCACATGCTGCACAGAGCACCCTGGTCCCAAGCAATGGTGGAAACACTGTCATCCTGCCTACAATCTACACCCGTTGAAATACACAGCTGAAGCTGTCATCAGAAAGCCTTTTTAAAAAGCCAGTTGATCTTCCCTAAACTGCACCAAAAGTGATCAAATACGATCTTTAATTATCTGTGTCACTTCTCTTGCCTTGTTAAGATCTCTAGTTAGATGATGAAACCATCTCTTAAGCACAATGTCAACTTTGTTCAGCTTGCATGTGCTGCAATGCGGAGAGAGCTGGCTGGCCAGAACATGACTGACAGTGCCCAAGGAGGAAAAGCAGACGGGGAAAACATTCATGCCACAGTCACACAATCCATAATCATGCACAACTCACATAATTTTCCAAGTGCTTTAGGAGCATGGATTTATCATATTTATTCAACAAACTAACAATATGATACAACACTAGTAATAAGGGAATCAGTAATAAGGGGATCAGCAAATGAAGCATTTGTGCCACATCTATTGTTCTTTGAAGTCCAACAGAAAGATTTATGTTAGTTTATGTTTTTGTTACACTTCTGTACTTTTCCTTTTCTTCCTGCAAGCAATTCAGGGCAGCTTACAGGGTTCTCCTCATCTCAAATTTATGCTACAACAACCCTGTGAGGTAGGCTATGCTGAGTTTCAGTAGTTGTCCCAAAGTCTCCCAGACAGCTTCATGGCTGAACCTGGGTATTCCTAGTCAAATCTAACCTCTGCTCACACTACACCATTATACCTCTCCAGCTTTATTAACTTTAATTTTTCATCAATCTTTTTTTTTATACATACTAAAGCAAAATTATATTTTAATTATATAATTGCATCATAAACCTTACACACCTAGTGGAACCTATTGCACCACACCTGTGTCTGGGCCATACAATTTCAAATTGCAGGAACATTTCCTTATTGCATGATGTCAGCCCACACTGCAGTACCAGTGACCACACACAGGCTAATGCGTCAGCAGAATTCAGATTTAATGAAAAATGCTCCCTGACATTACCAACCCATTTCTTTGACACTGCAGGACATTCATACTTGCAGTTAATGCAACTTTTCTTAACACAATTTGAAGATATTATTTGTAATTTCATCACAGGGACTTTGATGAATTCTACAATAGCTCTCATATCCTTTATTTTTCCCCACCCTGTTTTAGCTAAATTGAAAGTGTCAGGACTCACATTTGCTTAACCAACAAATATGCAAGCAGAAGCAGTCTTATGTAATGGTTGAGTCTGCATTTGTTCTTGCTGAGAGTGTTAGGGAATGCTGTAAAGCCTCTCAGCCTATCTGCAACATCAGCACTAGGATTCCATGAAAGCTGCTTACATGTTCCTTGAATTGTAAAGGAGCTGCTTTTTGAAAGTCAGTTTGATGAGATTTCCCCAGTCTTTGCATATAGTTGTAACCACTTTATGTTGACCTAGGTTGAATAAATGCAAGTTTCAGCTCTGGGTGGAGCTAGTTCAGACTTGTTTTCAAAGCAGAATAAGGAAGGACCCAGAATAGAAAATGAGGCCAGTTTCAGTAATACACCTTATAATCTGAGCAAAGGGGTTTATAATCAGGGGAAGCCTCCCTAAAATACAGCCAGTTTTTATATTTTATACATGTTATAATACAGCATCATCCATTATTTATAAAAGCACCTAGTATACACTGGACACTGTACAAATGTAGTACCTAACACAATTGCAAGTCTGTGCTTACAGGGTGGCAATCTATGAGACACGAGGCAAAAGGAGAAGGGAGCAAGAAATGGAAAAACTGTGCTGACTGGGAAAAAAGAAGTGGGCAAAAACATAAAGTTGAAAAACAAATAGATCATAGAGAGAAATGTAGCAGGGAAAATGTGTTTTTAATCATTTTAAGTGATACAAAAAGAGGCATGGAGATGTGAAACAACAAAAGATAGAGAATATTTAATAAGAATTGGGTTTGATGAACAGAGTGACTGAGGAAAAAGAACTGACAGAGCATTACCATAAAAAACTTACAGTGCAATCCTAAGCACTTCTATTCATTTTTCTATTCAGAAGAACCATTAAGTTCAATGGTTGTTGTTGTTGTTTTTGCAATTTAATGTGTATAGGCTTAGCCTTACAGAGTTAAAAGAACAAAAAGCTTAAACTTCATATAAAACAATACAGGAAGTCAGTGAAGTAGAATAGGATCACTGCACAAATGAGGAAAAACTAAACAAACAGAAGAGTTGAGTATATTTTTGATGATGTTGATGAAAGTACTGCCGTCTTTCTAATGGAGCTTTACAAAGGGTCCTACCCTAAGAAGCTTACAGTCTAAATAAATAGAGGGAAGCAACAAAGGAAGGGAAGGAAAATGGAAATAGGGCTCAAATATTAATAGATATAACAGGTTAAAACTGAGAAGCAGCAATATTGCATTGAATATTGAAATACTAGAACAAAATATTGACATAATTGCCAGCAACACAATATAAAAGATGCTTTATGTGGCCCAAGGACAGTGATGGCAAACCTATTAGAGACCGAGTGCCCAAACTGTAACCCAAAATCCACTTATTTATCACAAAGTGCCAACACTACAATAAAACCTGAAAACGGAGTTTAGAAAAAACAACTCACAGCCAGTCCAAGCAAATGTATGTATGTATGTATGTATGTATGTATGTATGTATGCATGCTTGGCAGCGTACTGACCAGCCATGCGAGAGCTCGGACGAATCACAGCTAATGAGTCGTGACTCGTGACATCATCACCTGGCACCACTACTCCTTTCTGAGCATGCGCATGGCCCCTATGTGTGCTGTTATCCAATGCTCAGCTGTTGGGGCGATGCTGGGGTGACTTGGATTGCGTGCCGACAGAGAGGGCTCTGCGTGCCCACTGTGGCACACGTGCCATAGGTTCACCACCACTGGCCTAACCCTACCCTAGTACACCCCCCTAACCCTAATACAGGAGTGAGAGACCATTGAAAATAGGGTGGTTTTGAAAAACAAGCTCATCATTTCTGCCCATTCTAAACACATTCCAACCATCAAAAACATGGACACCTCGTTTTTCTAACCCTAACCCAGTGATGGTGAACCTTTTAGAGACTGAGTGCCCAAACTGCAACCCAAAAACCACTTATTTATCTATCACAAAACGCCAACACTGCAATAAAACCTGAAAACAGCTAGTCCAAGCAAATTGGCAGCGCACTGTCCGGCCATGCGAAAGCTCAGACGAGTCACGGCTAGTGTTGCGGCTTGTGACGTCATTGCTGATACCACTCCTCCGAGCATGCGCATGGCCCCTATGTGCACTGTTATTTGATGTTCGGCTGCTGGCATGATGCTGGGGTGACTTGGCTTGCGTGCCGACAGAGAGGTCTCTGTGTGCCCACTGTGGCATAAGTGCCATAGGTTTGCCACCACTGCCCTAGGAAGAGATCCAATTTGGGCCAACCCCTCTGAAATTGTATTGGGACAGATTTCTACTCAAAATGGCCTTATTTGAATGATGACAGCATTCTGCCAGCTGGGGATGATGCAGGTCACAGTCCGACACATGTTGAGGTTTTTGGTTAAGGAGGGCTGCTTTATGGCACAAATCGGGCTAGAGGAGAGCAAACGTTGAGGTGTTCTGTTCCTGAAACTCTGACACTGATTACAAATATTTATACCAAACTGCTCTTCAGGCTGCCTGCTTTCCCAGCTGTGTGTAATTCAAAGGCATAAACACAGAATATCTATATATTTTAAAGTAGTTCTTGAACAGTATAAAAGTACACCATAAGCATGTAAGAAAAGTACACCTAATGTGTGAATTTTAAAAGCTTAGGCATGTAAAACTGCTAACTAGATGAACCTTCCTGGGAAAAGCAGAGCGGCACAACAGACAAGCTCCTTTCTTGGTGTTAATCACTTTTGTTCAGCAGGCAGGACTTGGACAAGGCCCTCCAAAGGAGATCTCAGAATGCACATGGTTCTTTGAGATGACTCACATTTCCTGTGCCTATGCATAAGACCTACTTCTGTTTCAATGATTTTAAAAATCTGTGTCTTATGGAGGTGCACAAATGTCTCACAGGCTCTTGCTCTCCTAAAACTATGTACTATGAAATCTCAGATCCAGGTTCTACATATTAACACATATTTCTACATGGTGTTGGGCAAACAACCAAACAGCACCATTTATAAGGGACATGACAAAGGTAACTACAAAGAGAATATTGCCCAGAAATAATATTATGAAAAAAGAGCACTAGTTGCAGGAACAATGAACCTGGCATATGATTCGATATTTATATATTAGTCTTTCTACATTGCTGGCACCAAATATTTTGGGCTAAAGAAATGTTCCTATGCACAAATGAAAGTTGCCATGTATTTAAGACCTGAAATAGATACTATGAAAATCCCATTCTTTGGGGTTGGGGAACTTTCTACTCTCCAAATGTTGTTGGACAACAATTCCCATCTGCCACAACCTACACAGCTGATTGTTGGGGTGATGGGAGTTGCAGTCACACCAACATCTAGATGTTCACAGATTCCCCCACTCCTTCTATAAACTTTAAGGCACACAGTCTGAGTGAGTTCTAGTAGGGTTATAGAAGGTTTATACCAGTTATGTTTCCTGCCTGCCTGCCAAGTACATAAACACAAAAGAATTTACATAATCAGCAATTCAAGTTCTTGCTCTTCAAAATCTTTTATTGCAGGTCTTTTATTGCAAGAGATAAAACAGTCATTAGTATAACAGGCTATTGAAACAAAAGAGCTTTTGTTGTGGAGCAGAGACATGGTGAACATGAGCACTCCAGGTGGCGACTGCTTCTCTGGGATGAGCAACTGGCATACAGCAGCTTTCCAGGTAAATCAGGTGTTTTGCTGTACCAGGGCAGATTGGAAGGGCAGAGAGATGCGACAACACTGTGTCAGGACACACACCTATTCATTCTGCTGCATCTCTCTGTGGCTTTCAACGCTGCTTACCATGGTCCAGTGGCAGCGATTTTTTTCACATTATCAGCATACAAAGTGCTTCTCAGCTGTGGTGGGGAGCCATTTTCAGTCTAAAGACCAAATGAAGTCTTGAGGTGTATTGGTACCATATGCCAGCAGCAGGTGAGGCTACTGCTAGCACAAGCCTATTTGCATACACAGAGCCACACACCCAAGCCTACACATACATTCCACATAAACTTCCAAGCTCCATCTCCTCAGATGACCCTGCTCTTCCCTTCTCAGGACTGAGAGAGGCTCTCTAAGGGAAAAAGGATTTTCTTTGATCTGCAGAGGCAAGTGTTTTTCCGTCTTTGAAAGCTAGGAATGGCAGCTGGAACAGGAGGTAGTTGGATGGGGAACCCTATACTTGCCGCACAGATAAAACATTCTTCATGCCGCTTCATACAGTAGAGGAGGGCAATTTCCAGCCTTAAGAGTTTACAACCTAAAATTCAACAAAGGGGGAAAAACAGAGGAAAGGAGGGCAGGGGTAAAAAGGGGAAGAATATGTGATTGTTTCAGCTATCTGTATCTGACTACAGGCTTAATTGCAGTAAAGCATGAGAACTATGGCTTAAGAGCTTAATGGAGAAAAGCTGGATTTTCAAGTAAATTAAGAGAGGTGGCAGATGCATTCTAGAAGGCATCTCCAACAAAAAGGGACAGCAACAGAGAATTAAATGCGTAATTGCACTGTAGAGTCTCACTGGGAAATCTATTCCCCCATCCAATTGCTCACCCTTTCTTGTAGCAGAACATCATGGTCTATCACAGGGGTGGCCAAACCAAAGCTCCAGAGCCACACACAGCTCTGAGTTTATTTGCAGCTTGTGGCTCACTGCCTGTGGGCACCCACGGGCACCCACTTGCTGCTTGCCGCTTGCAGCCACTGCCCATGGACTCCCACTTGCGGCTCTTAAACATCTGACAGTCACCATATGTGCCTGTTCCACTGAGCAACTCTGGCCTATCTTATCAATCAATCAATCAATCTATCTATTTATTTAAAGCTTTTATACCCCACCCTTCACAATGTCTCAGGGCAACAATGCAATAAAATAAAGATACAGCATCCACATAATAATATATAAACTCAATCTTAAAACACTACCAACATTTAAAATGGGAAAATAAAAAGGATTTAGCCAGGTGCCAACATAAAAAAACTGTGGCACCAGGCTCACCTTTCTGAGGAGTCCATTCCATAGCTCTTCCCAGATCTTCTCTCTGTAGTCCTCACGCATGTTTTCTTGTCTTCTTATTCTTTACAATGACTGTTCTCCAGTCTTTTAGGATTACGTCACACATCAAGAATCGGCAATGTAATTCTTGAAAGGGTATACAGTAGAGGACAAAAGGCACTGGATTTGGTATTTACTTCATATGGTCCAATCATTTTAACTAAGAGTTTATTGCTAAAACATCCAACCAAAGTAAGTCCCAAGTATGGGACACTTATTTCCCTTTGCCCGAGGGTACGAAAACCAGTCATACCCTGAATTAATTGAAGGGAAAGACTCCTAGCAATTTTACACCATCCTCCTTTAATTATTTCATGGTTTCTTCTTTGCTTCTACCTGTTTTATCCATAAAGTTAAAAGGCATTATCTCACAAGAAAGGAAAGCTAGTTTTGCCAAATATGTTCATGTTCCAAGGTATCTTTCAAGTGATCTGAAAAAATGGTTAATCACAGAAACACAATCCAGCCAAGTTTATACACTTTTAATCTCCAAGAAGTCAGTGGAAGAACTAAGCATATGCTTAATTTACCCTCCAGAATGAATCAGGTAACTGCTTAAGGCCAAATTGTGCCTTTATTATTTGTGAAAAACAAAACAAGTTGCATTTTTGAAAGCAAGGATACTTTGGATCAGCAAAGTTTCCAATTTTTTTCATTTGTCTTATGAAATTAGGGATCTGTACATGATGGAGAACAAGAACATGCATATCAATTTGTGAAGCAGATGGATTTAGAAGACATTATCATTTCTGGTTTTGCAGTTCTAAATTTTTCCTGCATTAAGCATGAAATCTGTGTCCTCTGAGAATGTTTTATGAAGCCAATTGGGAATGCATGCGGAAAATGTTTCTAGCCACATTGCTGCTTTAATAGTAAATAGGCATGAAAGCATAGTGTTTTTTCAATTAGACCATTTCAAGTAATTTTCCTTTTGACATTACTTATCAGTCCAGAAAAATTCTTGTCCTACCATCAACAAGATCAATGGCAGAGTACAGTAAGTACTGAAATGAAATCACTGAAATACAAATTAATGCTACAAAGAGTTACATTAAATAACCTGATTGAAAAAGAGGCAGTGTCGAACAACAAAACAGAAGCCTATGAACAGAAAGTGATATTTATTATACATGAGGTTTTTTTGCATTTTTGCTTTTAGACCAGCTTATCTGTTGAATATTACAGCAGATGACAACAGCTAAACTGCAGTGTTTCAAGCTGTACTTTCCTTATTGTTTGAAAGCAGTTTTCTGAAGCAAGCATGCAAACACAATCGGGCATTTGTTGGGCCCTCTCTAGACTTCAGACATTCTGAGATCAGAGTCAAATACAAACAGCCTGAATAAATTGAGACTCGTGTAATTGTTTATTCCTAAACTCTAAGCATGAATAAGAGAATTTTCAGAAGGCCTACCTTGTAAGCAAGGCATATATATGGGTTTTCTCAAATCTTGCTTCTTTTCCTCTAATAAGCAAAGACAAAGAGGTCATTGTCTTACTCACCTAAGCAAGAGAGTAAAAGCAAACTGAAGCACATCAAAAACTCTTCTATGAATGCACAGGATTGTATGTGTCCTAATGAAAAATATGGTAGAAAAACCAAAAGCCACACAATTTCTTTTAATGTATAAATAAAGGGGAGAAATTAATTTTAAACCAAACACAATTGGGTGTGTGAATCAATCTGCAATGGGAAAGTTTGAAGACAGTAGGATTACATGCTATAATTTCATGGTTCAAGGATCTGCATAATCACACTACATAAATCACACAGTATAATCTCAAAAAGTTCTGTCCTACAGATATCCATGCAGAAATAAGTGCCACTATGTTCGATGGGCTTAATTTTAAGTAAGTATTCATAGGACTGCACCCTGTGGTACAACAGTGTGGCTCCCATAGAATCTTTCATTTTTAGCACTGGGTTACAAACAAATATTTGAACAAATGCTTACACTACTCGATCCCAACTGCATTTACTCAGAAGTAATTCACACTGATTTCAGTTGGATTTACTTCTATAGCTAGGTTTGCAACTTTGTACATTTCCTTTCTAGACCTGAAGACTCATGCTTTGTAAATTCATGCAAGATATCACTGACATTTTATCTTAATCACAGAATTTGTTCTCATTGTTTACACAAATTGTAAAAACTGAACTGCAATGTTTGGACTACACTGCTGAAATACAATGTACTAACTACATTGTTTTCTCGGTGTCTAGGATACTATACAATCAGTAATGTAGCTGCAGGCAAAAGGATTAGAATGAACTAGGGAGCATTCCAAAGCTACATCACATAGCCTTCTATTATATTGTAAGCCGCCCCGAGGCTGGTTGCAATTGGGGGCGGCATATAAATGTGTAAATAAAAATAAATAAATAAATAAAAATCTCTACTATTAGGAAGCTTCCAAGATACCTTTGAACAGCATTTGTTGGAATACCACAATGCCCAGCTTTCCAGAATACAGTTCCTTGCACTCACTGCTGTAGAGCTAATGTCTGTCACACACACACACACACACACACACACTGCTTATACCCCCAAAACTGAATATGGATAGGTGCCATAGAAGTGCCATAGAAGTACAAGCAGAACACCAGTTGAAGTTTGATATCTATCATATTTATGACAATTATGTGCAAATGTGCCACTAAATATGCCACAGTGTTCCAGCTCATAGTATTTCAATATGGTATTCTCAGGGGTAAATAGATAGCCTACCCAGTGTTTCTAGAAGTTTACATTATTAACAAGATTGTACATACCAATGCACAAATCAATACACCAATTCAAATTACCTTTCCAGGTACATTTTCAATCACATCTTCATAGCCCTTAAATGAAACTTCTTTAAGAGGGCTCAGGAACCTATGACTTTACAAAGGTTGATGGCCTCTAATTACCATGAGTCCCAGCCGATCTAACCAATGTTGGATGAAGCAAGTAACTTCCTAATCTGTTATTTGATGGAACACCAGTTACCCAGTTCTAGAATTTTAGAGTTTTTCAACAATCTTTTCTGGTAGATTATCCCAGTCATTTGTCCAAGATAACAATTAAGCTGATTGCAAGACCAGAAGAAAGCTGTTTCCAAACAACGCAGAGGTGATGAAAGATCACTTTGATCAAAGATCAAAGAGCTTTGATTCTTTGGAATGAAATGTCTTTTGCTATTAGATATACAGATGCATTACAGTTAAGATTAGTGATATGGAAATCACACATTACTCACTCTGCTGAACTGCCAACTTGACTTGCAAGACAAATTTTGCCAGAACACAAGAAGAGTCTTCACAGCTAACCCTGAATAATGCCAGCTCTGTTTTCCAATAAAGTTCTGTTGTAGCAGAAACATATTTTTCAAATAGTCTAATTATGTTGTATTCTTAAAGAGCGAAGCTAGAAGTTACTCAAAAGATCAGTTATCTGATTCCCCAGCATGTTAAAACTGAAATGCCGCTGCAGTAGATTCTAAATACGATCAATGCTGTGCTACTTTGAACCTTTTTCCTAAGTACCCCTCCCCCCAACATAAACACCCCTTTCATTTCCCCATGGGATAAGAGGAAAGAAGAAATTGCACATGCAATTCCTAAGGACATAACCAGATATGATTTTCTGGTCCTTCTGGACACTTAGAATTCATACCTCTTATGGCTTCTCAGGTGAAAATGGTCATTCTAGAAACATAGCAAATGAATATCCCTCTGCACCAGCTACTCTGATATAACTTAATTCATAAATGTTCACTCAGTAAAGGAATAAGGAATTTAAAAACACAATGGAAGTTATATGTAAACTTTACAAGTATAACTAAGTTTTGCAATCAAAACTACACAAAATGCAACTGGGATGTTCATCAGAGCAGGCACAAACTAAATCCTAAAGACCCAGTCTAATCTTTAAAGATTAACAAGTGCCCCGATGGATTAGGTCTAGCCAATTCTAAGGTGGCAGATAGAGGCATATTGACATGAACAAGTTAGTAACAGTACATAGTAACAAGGAGGAGGACTGTTTTGCAGCTGCTACAGTGAGCAATGACTAAGGATTCTAAAACTGCAAGAAATTCCTCTCTCAACCCACTACAGAGCTAGAAGGGAAAATCACCAAACAGCAGATGTGATCAAGGAGAAGGGAGAAAAAAGCAGTACATAGAACAAGTTCAGTCTATTGCACAGAAAGCATTAGGAACTGAAAGCAGTTGAAAGGAGAACCCTTGTATAACCATGACTTCAAAAAAAAAAAAAAGATGTAACACTTTGATCATTTAGCTAGAATGATTAAAGTCTATTATTCACCATTTGTTTGTGTTGTTGTTTTTTGGGGGTGGGGTGGGGTCTGTTTAATTAAAAATAGTGCTCTGCTTGAAACACACAAATCTGTTCACATTTGTTATGTTTAGTTCATATTTTTTTCAAAAGAGAGCACTATGAATTGTTTATAAAACATTGTTTAGACTTTGTTGAAAGATTAAAAAACCCGGACAGTCTCTACCATCAGATTCCAGTTTCTGAAGTTACAAGAAGCTTTTCTTAGTGGCCTCTGGGTGGCCAAATGATTATGGGCTGAACTCCAGCACAGAACTTTGTCTGGCTTTGTTGTTGTCAGTCAGGAAGTCATGTCCGACCCATCGTGACCCCATGGACAACATTCCTCCAGGCCTTCCTGTCCTCCACCATCCCCCAGAGTCCACTTAAGCTCACGCTGACTGCTTCAGTGACTCCATTCAGCCACCTCATTCTCTGCCGTCCCCTCCTTCTTTTGCCATCTATTGTTCCCAGCATCAGGCTCTTCTCCAGGGAGTCCTTCCTTCTCATTAGGTGGCCAAAGTATTTGAGTTTCATCTTCAATATCTGGCCTTCTAAAGAGCAGTCAGGGTTGATCTCTAGGACTGACCGGTTTGAGCTAAGCAAAAGTTTTCAGCAGGACTCTGACTACATCATCACAACACACACACAAGGAGATTAGTGGCTCCCATTAACCTTGGGACATACTGGAACATTCTCCACTTTGCTCTACTGGTTTCTTGCAAGAGACTGGGCTGAGCTTTCTCTCATTTCAATAGTCCATTTGGTGGGGGATCTCCTTTCCTCTCCCTATCATTAATATAAAAAATGCTACAGAAAGATGGTGAATTCTCAAAATTATGCTTGTCAGACAGGAAATGAGCAGTATTAGCAGGAGTCACACCTGATATCCGTGTACATGTGCCCTGAAGACAGGAACGAGCTCCCATCAAAATGTTTGCCTGGTTCTAGTATGTTCCAAATGAACTTTATGTGAGCACAGATGACCATCTGAAGAACAATACCTAAAGGGAGGCAGCCTGTTATTTCATAACTTTTCTCCTAGAGGCCAGCTGAAAGGACTGCTTAGGAGATAATTTGGGCTGAAGAGAAGCCAAATGGCAGATAGTCCAAGCCAGCCTGATGATGTGAGCCTCCATCCCAACGGAATTTTATTCTGGTTTTGGACTTCTAGTTAAAATGGTGATATGATTGGATCACAGCCTGTCCCTCTTCCAACTTTCTGCTTATAACATATTTGTTATAGTATGTTATAAGCCATGTTATAGCTATGTTATCCTGCCCTTTTTTACCTTTGTTTTAATTTCTTGTGCTTTGGAGGAGACTTTGATCATGTCTACACAGAAAGTGCTCAGGAATTTCATGAACTTCTCCACAGCATCCTCCAGCTAGAGTTTCTAAGGTGGAGTCAGATGGAAAAGGTGTCATCCTGTGGAAAAACATGTCACTACAATTACATCAGCAGTCTAAGCTGTCTGTCTGTCTGTCTGTCTGTCGCTAGCTAGCTAGCTAGCTAGCTAGCACACTTTAACAGTTGCAGCTGATCCAGGTTCTATCAAAACTCTCCAGGGAGCCAACAGTTCTATTGAATCCTTAAATTTATGGAGACAAAACATACTATGTTGGACAACCAAGTTACAGCTTACAAGACAGCAACAACACCTTCTTACAGGATAAAGTCTGCTCACAATTCTCTTCTGGAAACTTTCTCTTAGAGAATTCAGGTACAGTACACAGTCTAAAGAGGTCTGTCCTGCAGAGATTATGGAGACCTTTTAGTGAGTTACTGGCATTACCACCGGATTTTCTTTAAACTAAAACGTTTAAAGCAGCTATAAACAGATGATAAAGATAATACAAAAAAAGACAAAAAGACTGACTCTGCGGAACACCTAGTGATCCTCCTGAAACTCCCATGTGGCTGAATACAGGCAGCCACTGCAAGTCAGCCAGGACCAGTCTTGTATGTTCAGACCAGCAAATCCCAGTTATTAATCTGGCTGCAACATTCTGCAACAGTTGCAGCTTCTGAACCATCTTCAAGGGCAGCCCCTTGTAAAGTGCATTGCAGTAATCTAATGTGCAGAGCATAGATTACTGAGGCCAGGTTATCACTGTCCAGGTCGGGGCACAGCTGAGCCACCAGTAGAAGGTGGCAGAAGGCACTTCAAGCCACTGATGCCACCTGAGCATCAGGCGATGAAGCTGGATCAAGGCGCACTCCCAAATGATGAACCTCCTTCTGGGGGAGTGCAACCCAATCTAGAACAGATTGAACACCCCACTCCAATCAAAGGAATCACCCTCCAACAACTTCTCAGTCTTGTCTGGATTTAGTTGGGTTTGTTAGCTCTCACCCAGTCCATTATTGTATCCAGACATGAGTTTAGCTCATCTAAAGCATACTGATGGCAATGAACTCCAAAACATCAGATGACTCCACTCAGTGGTTTCATGTAGATGATGAATGGAATGGGGGCTGAACAGACCCCTGAGGAACTCCGTGCTAGAGAATTAATCCCCAAGTGCCACCTTCAGAAGATGGCCCTCCAAGTAAGAGCAGAACCACTGCAATGTGGTGCCCATCATTCCCAACTCAGATAGTTGCCCAGAAGGATACCATGGTCAATGGTACTGAAAACTGCCAAGAAGTCCAGCAGTATCTCTCCTGGCATAGGCCATCATACAGGGCAACCAAGGTTGTTTCCATGTCAAAACCAGGCCTCAACCCCAATTGAAATGGATACAGATAATCAGTCCCATCCAAGAGTGGCAGGACTGGATTGGCAACTACCCTCTCAAAAACCTTGCCCAGACAAGGAATACTTCCCCCTAGCTTGTTTATTTATTTATTCATTAGACTGCTATCCCACCAGTAGCCAAAATGGCTCTTTGGGCAGATTACAAAATATAGTAATTCAGATCTTCCTGTTCAAGGGAGGGTTTCTTCAGAAGTAGTCCTATTTCCCCTCTTTAAAGTAGCGTAAGACCACTCCCTCTTGCAAAGAGGCATTAATCACCTCAATGGCCCAGTTTTTATAAGCAAGGATCCAGAACAGAGGTGGCTGAACAAACCTGGCCAAGCATCTTGCCCACATCCTTGAGCTGTACCAAATGAAACTCATCCCATAAAACTGGACCAGACTGTGCCCTGGATATCTCCAAAGATTCAGCTGCTGTATCTCAAGTCCAAGTCCCACCAGACGCAAGAGATATTTTCCCTGGAAGTACAAGTAAATTATAGTGGCCATGGTTGCCATTCCACCCATGGCCTGGCAACAGTTCACTGGCCTGAGGCATGCTGCAGGCCATACTCTAGACTCGGTCTTCTCGGTGGATATGAGGATGGTGCTCAGTGTGTGGAAGCTTCATCTCAGTCCTTTTGTCATTGTCAGATCACTGCCTGTTAAGATTTAGACTGATAGCGGCTTTTCCCCTCTGCAAGGGTGTGGGACCTATTAAAACATATCTGTGACATACAACTAGTGACCAACATCAGTTCTTGTTTCAGTTATGGAAACTGCCACTGGACCATCTTTAGATATCTCTAGTGCTTCAGTTTACAAGGCAATGGATGAACACATGGATGAAGGTTGTAACATTCTACAACTTATTTACTATACTTCCAATTCATATTGACCTATTCAAAGTTGTTCAACACTTACATTTTTTGATGTCAGGATATTTTCAATATTCTTTAAAAAAATTAAAGGCTTCTATAGGCTTAGAAGAAACAATTCTGTTTTAATTTGCTTATGCAGAACATAAATCAATACAGATTCATACATGTAAATTGTGCACCTAAGTCATGAGTAATAACTCCAAATAAGAATAAGATATTCCAAAGTTGAAAAACTGGAGAAGGCCAAAGATACATCTTGCCAAATGAGCCATTTGGTCTAGGGCTGTCCTCAGCGCCATGGCAGATGTATCTACTTTTCCTAGACTTATACTGTTTTAATCTACCTAATTAAAGGCAATCAATGTATTTACTAAGTGGATGGGGTAGTGGTGGAAAAACTCAAACAGGATATACAATGCCCTGCAGAAATATTCACTCCCCTTGATTTTTCCACACTTCCTTGTGATACAACCTGGAATTAAAAAGAAATGGGCATTGATTCATTACCATTTGATGTACATAAGACATTCAACACTGTGAAGAAGTAAAATATTTTAATTAATTGTATATATTTGTTGCAAGCTGAGTTCTCCCCCTCCTCCAGCAGTAACAGTCTCACCAACACTTCTTTGCTAAATGCCTTTATTTTACATGAAAGTCTCTGATTGTATACAAAATGAAATGTTGAACACTCTCTGGCCTTCTTCCCCCAAAGCGTTGCTTATGAGTCCTTCTGCACCTGTCCCTGAGGAGAGGTGTGCTGTGGCACACCTTCGCTCCTCCCTCTGAGATCCCAACCAGGCCACCCTATGATTGTGACCACTAACTATTGGGTCCACCTCCTCAAAAGGCTGAGTTCCCCATCCGATAGACTTCCAATCTCTAAATCTCTCTCCTCAGGATGTCATTGCTCTTCACTGTTCCTATGGGTGGGTTAACTGGGCCTCACAGCTGCCCTTGAACTAATCTCTCCCATAGCAGACACAGGTGAGTACCCAGAACTTTGGACTGCAGCTGGAACTTGGTTCATTGCAACCATCATCTCATTATCAGAGTCTGAGCCATCAGCCCTGCAGGGACAGGCCAACTCCCCTGCACACATCTCATTCTTAGAATCTGAGCTGTCAGTCCAGCCAAAATGGTCAGTTTCTCACATATGTCCCTGAAGTTTGCAAGAATGTGCACATATAACAGTATTAAATAAAAGATATCACAAACACTTTAATTTACAATATGGAAAAGCAATTCATTGTGCGGCCCTTGGGTTCTTCATGCAGTCCTCAAAGTATGAAAAGTTGGACCTCCCTAAAATAAGCTATGGTGCAACTCACAACCTCCAAAAGTCAGTGTAAGTAGTTGCACAGAGTCCACCTGTGTGCAATTCCAGGACATGATCTCAGACTAAACACACCTGTTCTAGAAGTTAACAGAGTTTGTTGGAGAGGACATCTAAACCAACTTATGAAGACCAAGGAGTTATCAAAACTAATTCAGGATAAAATCACCAATCAGGGTTTGGTTATTTTAAAAAAATCCCCAGATATTTAACTAACTACTGATAAAACATTATTACAAGATGGAAAAAACATGGCCCAGCTATGACTCTGCCTAGAGAAGGTCATCCACCAAATTCAGTGATGAGGTAAGGAGGGCATTAGTCAGAGAAAAAACTAAAAGGCCAATGGTTCACCTTCCAACAGGGCAATGACTCTGAAAATACAACTAAAACAACACTGGAATGGTTACAAATGCAGTCAATGCAGGAATACAGCAGAAGGACTTAATCCAACACAAGGCAGGGGATCTGGTGGCTGCTGCTGGGGTTCAATTTGTCTAATGCAACTTCCCAAATTATTTTAGGTAATGAAGGGTAGAAGGAGGCAGGAAATCAGCTGCCAAACTGCTCAGGTGAAAATACTTGAATTCAGTCAAGGTAAAAACAAGCATGGTGTTGTTTAACCATGTTTTTGAAGACTGGTAAGATGTGCATTTGAATGTGGCCAATGGAAGAATGGGGGATAAAATATTTAGGTTCATACAATGGTGGGATGCTGGAGACGGAAGAAAGAATCATGTAGTTTTGCTGGTCATTACCATGTTTTAAGCACATATAGCTAGCCCTGTGATCCTGCAAATAGAACACCCAAAGTAAGGATACAGAAAAACAGGAATAAAATCACATACTGTTGTAGACATTTGAGGTGAAAGAAGGTGTGAGATACATCATGAATCATATCAGACACTACCTAATAGAGGCACATCACTTTCATAAAATGAATATACAGTAGAGGTGACAAATAGATTTAAGGAATTAAATCTGATAGACAGAGTGCCTGAAGAACTATGGACGGAGGTTCGCAACATTGTACAAGAGGCAGCAACTAAAACCATCCCAAAGAAAAAGAAAGGCAAGAAAGCAAAATGGCTGTCTGAGGAAGCTTTACAAATAGCTGAGGAAAGAAGGGAAGCGAAAGGCAAGGGAGTAAGAGAAAGATACCAACAATTGAATGCAGAATTCCAGAGAACAGCTAGAAGAGATAAGAATGCCTTCCTAAATGAACAGTGCAAAGAAATAGAAGAAAACAATAGAATAGGGAGGACCAGAGATCTCTTCAAGAAAATTAGAGAAATGAAGGGAACATTTCATGCAAAGATGGGCATAATAAAGGACCAAAATGGCAGGGACCTAACAGAGGCAGAAGAGATTCAGAAGAGGTGGCAAGATTACACAGAAGAACTATACAAGAAAGAGCTTAACGTCCCTGATAACCGTGATGGGGTGGTCACTGACCTCGAGCCAGACATCCTGGAATGTGAAGTCCAATGGGCCTTAGGAAGTCTGAGCAACAACAAAGCTAGTGGAGGTGACAGCATTCCAGCTGAGCTATTCAAAATCCTGAAAGACGATGCAGTAAAAGTGCTACACTCAATATGCCAGCAAATTTGGAAAACTCAACATTGGCCACAGGATTGGAAAAGGTCAGTTTACATTCCGATCCCCAAGAAGGGCAATGCCAAAGAATGTTCAAACTACCGCACCATTGCACTCATTTCACATGCTAGCAAAGTGATGCTCAAAATCCTACAAGCTAGGCTCCAGCAGTATGTGGACCAAGAACTACCAGAAGTACAGGCAGGATTTCGAAGAGGGAGAGGAACTAGAGATCAAATTGCCAACATACGCTGGATCATGGAGAAAGCCAGGGAGTTCCAGAAAAAGATCTACTTCTGCTTCATTGACTACGCTAAAGCCTTTGATTGTGTGGATCACAACAAATTGTGGCAAGTTCTTAAAGAGATGGGAGTACCAGACCATCTTATTTGTCTCTTGAGAAACCTATATGCAGGTCAAGAAGCAACAGTGAGAACCGGACACGGAACCACTGATTGGTTCAAAATTGAGAAAGGAGTTCGGCAAGGCTGTATACTGTCACCCTGCCTATTTAACTTATATGCAGAGCACATCATGAGAAAGGCAGGGCTAGATGAATCACCAGTTGGAATCAAGATTGCTGGGAGAAATATCAACAACCTCAGATATGCAGATGATACCACTCTCATGGCAGAAAGTGAAGAGGAACTAAAGAGCCTCTTGATGCGGGTGAAGGGGGAGAGCGCAAAAGTTGGCTTGAAACTCAACATTAAGAAAACTAAGATCATGGCATCTGGTCCTCTCACTTCCTGGCAAATAGTTGGGGAAGAAATGGAGGTAGTGACAGATTTTATTTTCCTGGGCTCCAAGATCACTGCAGACGGGGACTGCAGCCAAGAAATTAAAAGACGCTTGCTTCTGGGGAGGAAAGCTATGGTAAATCTAGATAGCATACTAAAAAACAGAGACATCACCCTGCCAACAAAAGTGCGTATAGTCAAGGCTATGGTTTTCCCAGTTGCAATGTATGGCTGTGAAAGCTGGACAATAAGGAAGGCTGAGCGCAAAAGGATTGAAGCCTTTGAGTTGTGGTGCTGGAGAAGACTCCTGCGAGTCCCTTGGACCGCAAGGCGATCAAACCAGTCAGTCCTAGAGGAGATCAACCCTGACTGCTCTTTAGAAGGCCAGATAGTGAAGATGAAACTCAAATACTTTGGCCACCTAATGAGAAGGAAGGACTCCCTGGAGAAGAGTCTAATGCTGGGAACAATAGAAGGCAAAAGAAGAAGGGGACGGCAGAGGATGAGGTGGCTGGATGGAATCACTGAGGTGGTTGGTGTGAGCTTGAGTGGACTCCGGGGGATGGTGGAGGACAGGAGGGCCTGGAGGAATGTTGTCCATGGGGTCGCGATGGGTCGGACTCGACTTCGCGACTAACAACAACAACAACAACAACTTTCATAAAGCCAAATTCCATAAAGCATTAACCAAGGAAAGACTCCAATTCCCCCTCCCAACCATTTTAATCGCTGGGAAAATTCAGTTTCTGTACGTTTATACAAAATAAATGTAAGCCCAGAGATGTAGACTAACCACATGCAATTGCCCTTACAAATTTGAGATCAATAGGAGACAAAGTTTGCTTCCTGATACCTAAATACTTTTATTTATAAAACTAAACTGAACAATGAATCAATGGCCTCTTTTTCAACCAAAGATAGCTTTTCTATGTAACTGAAGAACTGTGAGAAAATATATATTTGAAGTGGAGCATTATAAATAATTAACAAACTGTTTTATTATTATGGGCTTAATGCTCAGGGCCATGAACTATGGTATGACATCAGTGTGTTTCAGCTGGATAGCCTTCCCAACTTGCTCTCCCCCAGATGTTTTGCATCTTGATTGCTTTCAGCCCCAGTAAACATGGCTAATGGTCAGGAAAGCTGGGAATTGTAACCCAAAACATCTGGGAGGTACCAAGTTGGGGAATAGTGCTAGAAGTGCTGCCCACTGTGTTTCTCACTCTGCTTTACTTGAATTTTGCAATTTCCTCACATCTCATATTGTGATCATTTACTATCACTGAAAAGATACTGTTCTACCCAATAATTAGAGCCAGTGAGGTGTAGTGGTTAAGAACGTGGGACTGGGACTCAGGAGATCTTGGTTTTATCTCCCACTTGGCCGTGGAGCCAACTGGGTGACTTTGGGCCAGTCAATGACTCCCAGCCCATCCTACCTCACAGGGTTGTTGTGGGGATAAGATTGAGAGCAGGAGGAGTAGAATGATGTAAGCCACTTTGAATTCAGTATAAGAAAGAAGTGGGATATAAATCTAATAAACAAACAATTTAGTAATCACTACCAAGCTTTACATAAAGTGTACTCTCCTACACCTAAGCTGAGCAATTACTCTGTTCATATATAAATTAACATCACTGAGTAAACTATTTGTATGCATACTTGTTTAGGAAGCCTAAGTAGCACTGATGGAACATCTGCATCCAGTTCTGTGTGTCCAGTTCTGCATGCTACATTTTAAGAACTATGAGAAACTGCAAGGGAAGATAATGAGGATGGTGAAACCCACAGCTATGGCAACCCACAGCTTATGAAGGAATTGGGTATGTTTAGCCTGGAGAAGATTAAGGGAACATGTGAGAGCTGTCTTCAAATATCTGCAGGAGAATGTCACACAGACCTGCTTTCTGTTGCGCTGAACTTAAGGACTGGAACTAGTGGGTTGAAATTGCGGGAAAGCAGATTTTTAGCTTAACACTAAGATAAAGTTTCTAAAGTTAAGCGCTGCTTGACAGTGGAAAAGACTTGCTCAGAATAAGTAGTTTCTCCTTTGCTGACATATTTAAGGAGAATCCAGATAGCCAGTTCTCTTACATCAGTCTACTTGGTATGAAAAGAGATAGCGAAAGCAAAGGAATGCGCAACTTGCACATTACAGGCTCTACATTACCAGATTGCACCTTCTCCTTCTTGTGAACAACTTGATGCCCAGAGGAGAGGAGAGGAGAGGAGAGGAGAGGAGAGGAGAGGAGAGGAGAGGAGAGGAGAGGAGAGGAGAGGGGGAAATGCTGAGGGTGCAAGCCACAGGCCCACCACAGCTCATTTTCATAATGCTACACCATGGTTACATCTGCATGCCAGTAAGCTAGAAAAGAAGCAACAGGGATACACCCTATAGGGTGGGACAGAACATTTTTCAGTGCTTTATTTTTCCACAGAAACCTTTGTTTCATAAGTTCTTCAGCAAAAATGAATGTTATGTCAATTGCAAATGCAACTGAAAAGCTTGGCAGTTTCACAGTTGTAATCAAAGCTTTCCAGGTGATAGTCCTGAAAGAATACATAGGTATCATTGAAAGACATATCCCAGAGTGAAAGGAATAAATAATGAGAGGGAAACTGAAGGTGCCCACTAACAACTATAGTGGGAGAGAGTTGAACGTAAGAACGTAACAGCATAAGAAAAGACATGCTGGGTCAGACCAAAGGTCTCTCTAGTCCGGCACTCTGTACATACGGTGGCAAACCAGCTGCCCACAGGATCAGTCAAGCGGGATGGGTGCAAGGTCTCTTCCTGCCCAAGCTGCTCAGCAACTGGTGTACGCAGGCATGCCACCTCTGGTTCCTTTGGAGCTCTTCACACTCCCTTTTGGTGTTAGCCATCCTATAAAGTTTAGGGTCATCGGCAAATTTGGCCACTTCACTACCCACTCCTAATTCCAGATCATTGGAATTAGGAATTATTCCAATGATCATGAAAAGCATTGGTCCCGATATAGACCTCTGTGGGACTCCAGGCATCTCTCCATTGGGAGAAATTGCCATTTATTCCCACCCTCTGTCCTGAAATACATGAGTGGTTGTCAGCCAGTCATGCACAGCTGTCTGGGTCACTAAAATCAATTACAGAGCAGCCTAAAGTATTGTACTAAAGGACTGCACTTTAATTAATTTTAGCAGCCCATACAACCCAATTCAGAGTGCTCTGGCTATCTTATGCACTGCTGGCAGAAGCTGGACAGGATGAGAGGATGATGGAGGTGATTTCAGTACAAAAAGCAGCTGCACAGGCCTCATTCTCTGCCCACCAAAAGGCAAGTCAAGTGCCAGGACGGAGATGAACAGAACTTCTAAACCACATCAAGTTCACTTTAATCCTTTCCCCAATCCCCTGTCCTGTCATATGTAAGCATAGAGGATTAACATGAAGTCCTGCCATATGTAAGCATAGAGGATTAACATGACAAACTTTGGGCTCAATCTAGAGATAGTCAGAATAGACCCATTAACATCCTATGGGATTCACTGGAAGTAGGATTAAAATTGCAGCCAAACTTTTGTTTTCGAAATGTAAGTCAAATGAACATGCTAAATCCAGTTCCAAACAGTTTAGGGTATTAGGTTCCCCACCCCTACCCTATTCAAATGTTAGTCTTGTGTTACTTACTTTTCAGCATCACAATTGTATTTTTATAGTGAATGGCAAATCCTACATCAATTGCCAAAACTATGGATTAGACTAAGAGGAACATCTTATTTAGGTAGATCTTGTTCTCAAGGAAACACATACCCAAACCCTCAATGCTCTCTCTTGCAGCTGATAAAACAATAAGCAAGGCAAACAGTAGAGCTCCTTTAATCTCACAAGAAGGAAGCAGGAAGGGGTGTTCCACTGTTGTTTGATAGCTTTGCAGAGGGCTATAGGGCAGTCTGAGGTCTTACAAAGTTTTTGGACTTCTGCTCCCATCAGCATGGCCAATGTCCAGAAGTCCTAAGAGCTGAACTACTCTAGAAATGACATTGAAGATCAAGGCCAGAGGACCTCTAATCCAGTAAAACAGACACTTATTTACCATAACCCACTCCTTGAAGGCATGCTGCTGGGCCAGAAACATGCCTTGGAGGTGCTTGGTGCAGCATGAAAAGAATGTGAACACACTTCCTTTTACCAATAGCACAGAGAACTGACGAAAGCAACATGAATTAATAAAGCAACAGTTGAAGTACTAGGACAGTAATGGCGAACCTTTTAGAGACCGAGTGCCCAAACTGCAACCCAAAACCCACTTATTCATTGCAAAGTGCCAACACTGCAATAAAACCTGAATACTGAGATTTTAGTTTAGAAAAAAATAACTCAAAGCTAGGCCAAGCAAATATATATATCTCTCCTTGGCAGTGCACTGACTGGCCATGTGAAATCTCAGACAAGTCGCAGCTAATGAGTGATGTCATTGCCTGGCAGTGCTACTCCTTTCTGAGCATGCACATGGCCCCTATGTGCGCTGTTATCCGATGCTCGGCTGCTTGGGTGATGCTGGGGCAACTTGGCTCACATGCCGACAGAAAGGACTCTGCGTGCCCACTATGGCACACGTGCCATAGGTTCGCCACCACTGTACTAGGACAAATGTTTTTCCATTCCTACCATCCTGTGTTTCTACCACCAGTGTGCTGCAGGACCAGAGTGTTATAGCAGTCCCAGTCTTGGACTGGAGCCCAGGAGAACTGGGTTCTAATTTGCACTCATCCTTGAAGGCCACTAGGTGACTTAGGGTCAGTCACTGACTCTCAGCCTAGCCTACACCTCACAGGTTTGTTGAAAGGTAAAATTGAAATAAGGAGGATCATGTAAGCTGCCCTGAGTTCCCTGCAAGAGGAAAAATCAGGACATAAATGTAATAATAAATTATAAAACCTACACTGCTATATATATTCCCATATTCTCTTGGCCTGGCAAGCATTGCACTACAGAGAAACCCCCCTTTCCAGTTGTTTTTTCCACATTAGCAGCAAAACTGGTTACCCTTTTCTGTTCTGAGTCCCAGCTGCTATTCTCAACATTTATGGATACCCCTGAGGCAAGCCACTGTTGGCAGAAGAAAAAAAGGAAGGGCTTCCTCAAAAGAATTTCATCTGAGGATATTAGCCTTCCCAACTTCAGTGGACATGCTATTATGCTGATGTGTTCCAATTTCTCATCACAACTGACTTTCTGCACTGACATGCACTGAAGGCATCAGGTCTGGTAACAAGTTATTTTATTCCCTGGTAATGCGGCAAAGTCTCTGAGCAGTCTCATAAGCCACTGTCATTTTCCTTAGATAGCCTGGGGTCATTAGACCAATGCCTGGGGTCATTAGACCAATTAGAGATATTTGCACATTTTTTTCATTTTTAAAACCTTGGGCATCCATAAAGATTTCTGAAA
This sequence comes from Varanus salvator macromaculatus, assembly GCA_023646645.1. Lineage (NCBI taxonomy): Eukaryota > Metazoa > Chordata > Lepidosauria > Squamata > Varanidae > Varanus > Varanus salvator. Next base: position 12,010,328 of record JAIXND010000659.1, read on the forward strand.
CAAGAAAAGCACCCATTCAATTATATCTAACATAGTAATTTGTAACAAGACTGATTTTTTCAAAAAGAATTTCCTTCTTTTTTATATTACATTTAAGTTGATTCCAAAAAAGGCAATTACTATCTGAAAACTGAAATTAAGTTTTTTAGACGCAGGGTACTTTTTTTTTCTTTCTTTTTCTTTTTTAGATGTGTGTTGTTGTTGTTATGGGTTGTTTTTTTGGTTTGCTCTCTGTAAGTCACCCAGAGACTTTTTTAGTAATTGTGATGGCATACAAAAACATTTAAATAAATAAATAAATATTCAAGGAACACAGAAATGTTTGTCCAGACTGAAACCATATTCTCACCCCTAGATAATGAAGGGCAGGATCTGTGTTCATGCCTTAGCACAGAAGATGCACTTTGAAGATTATCACAGATCCTCTTTCTTTTTTCTCTTTATTAATTCACATGCTGCAAGGCTAAGCTCAAATGTTTAGAAGAAGTTGGAGATGTGATGAGATAGCCCCAGGTGTCTAGCAACCTCCCCTTTCCAAGCAGCTAGAAACTTGGTTGAGGACAAGAAAGGCAGGCTCCCTTTGAAAACACTTAATTGGGCTGGTGCAGCACAGGACTAAGCTATAACTCACAAAGGTTCAAATGTCATTTGATTCATTTACAATGCAATCCTATGGAAATGCCAAATAAGTGGGCATTAACTTGTACTCTGAAGGTTGATGTTATTCCTACTCATCATCGCTCAAGTCCGATTAATTTAAAGGGGCCTATCATTGGAGACGACCTTAAGGATGTAACCCTGTCCCATTTCCCTAGGGGCAAGGCCCACTGAACGCAGCCAGGCTTATTTCTGAGTAGGCATGCACAGGACTGTTTTGTGAGCTTTCAGTGGCCTTAAGGGTTGTTGTCTCTTAGCCTAGCGTCGCCCGTTTCCGCTCAGTGCTGGGGGTGGGGAAGGCTAATCCCGATCCATCTCGCAAGAGAAGGAAAGGCACAAGCAACGGTCATGCAATGGCACAGGCCATGCGGAGTTCGGCGCAGGATCTCCAAAAGGACCGCGGCGCAGGGCGGCCGGCCACAGCATCCAGGGGCAAGCCCGCTTCGCGCACTTACGCACCTCAGCTGGCAGGGCGCTCCGGAGAACCGGGTCACTCTGGCGGGGAAGCCATGCAGGCGGCGTCTAGGTGAGACCCTCTAGGAGACCCCTGCTCTGCAGCCGAGCCGAGCCGAAGACTGAAGCGCGTCTCGTCGGCCTCCGGAGAAGCCGCGAGGGCTCCACCGCCGCTCACTCCCGCTGGGCTCCCCCAACGCAGAATGCGGCTAGTGGCCAAACTCCAGCCAATGGCACCCGCGGCGGAGCCCATGTGATTGCTGGCGACGCCTTCCCCTCCCGGTTCAGGTGCAGCAGCTCGCGACGAGGGCCTGGCAAGCAGGAAAAGTTGCCTCCGCGCTAGCTCGTCTCTCTTCCTCTTCCTCCCCGCGGCCTGCAGCGGTCGCGCGCCGCTTTCCCGCGGGCTGCGATTGCTAATTGGCAGGGCGCGCGCGAGGCCGCGGCCGAAACCCCCATCTGTCTGACCCGGGAACAGGTGCGCATGGAAGGGGGCGCCCCGTTGCCTTCTCCTGCAGCACAGGGCGCGTGACGCCCGGCCGCCTGTGACCCGGATTTGCTGCGTGCCAGCCACACCACTGGATCGCGCCGAGCACGCTTCTCACCCCGCCGGACCAAACCTCGTGCTCTCTTTTGGACTACTGTTCCCAGCATTCCCGACCATTGGCTGCGCTGGTTGGGACTGATGGGAGTTAGAGGCCAAAGCATATGGCGGGGAGCAGCAGAGTGAGGAAGGCTCTTTAAGGGTTGCAACGAATGATGGAATTAGTTTCTACATGGTTTCCTTAGTGCAAACCATGAAATTGTCTTGTGCCACCTTAAAAATTGTGAGGACTGGAGGCCACTTCCTTACATACAACAGTGGTGGAATTGCAGCCTATTACGTTATGACTTGGAGACCCTATGAATGATGCTGTCGAGGACAGTCCTGCTCAGCTCTTGTAAACTGTGACTTCCTTCATGGAACCGATCCATCTCATAGCTGGTCTTCCTCTTCCTCTCCTTCAGCTTGTCTTCTCCAGTGAGCTTCGCCTTCCCATGACTTGCCAGAAACACAACAGCACCATTTTTATCAGTTCCTTCTCATGTAGGCAGCAGATTTCCATTGTTAGTCCCAACAGCTGACACAACAGGGCATTTGCTTTAGATCATTTTGGGGTGCATTTGGTCACAGTCATTCCAAAGGAAACATAACAGGCCCAACAGCAGCTTCTGGTACCCTAAAACAGGGTGGGAAACATGTGGCCCTCAGAGTAATGCAATGCAGCTGTTACTGCTCAAACCAATTTCTACAGTCACCTCCATGCAGACCTCTAGCAGGAGTGAAGGTTTCTTTCCTGGCAACTTGTGGCGTGGAAAGAGAGAGAGAGAGAAGGGGTGATTTACCCACTTGGCTTCCTTCCAGCTCTGCACTTAGGTATACCTGCACACAGACTACCCATGAGGATCGGGCCAGGGCCAGTGGACTGACTTCCTTCAAGCCAGCTTACTTGGCTGCAATCCTAGACACACCAAGTCCTCATTTGACTTGGAACTAAATTCAGAGCAAGTACGCATGGGTTTATGTGGAAAGGCTGCCATCATGTGCCTAGTGAAATGGTAGTAAATTCCACTGAGCACTGCCAGACATGCTTCTGAGTAACCATCCATAGGATTGCACTGGGTGGTTGTAGTTCTATGCAGCATGGCCATTTAACTCACTGAGACCTAATTCTGAGTAAATATACATACTACTAGGCTGCAATGTTTTCTGAGAATTCTTAACTTGAGATTGAATAGTTAATGATTCCAGGAAGCAGCATTAGCTTCTGAAGTCTAAAGAAAATTGTACCAGTTGTCTGAAACATCTGTCGGCAATCGTATTTTTAACTCCACTTTTATTTGTTTTGATTAATCGTGGATTATTTTTAGCATCTTCACACACTTGAGGGGAGTGGTTGTTTGTGTGGGAGTTCAAGCAAACTCAACTGCTTTTTTCATTTGGCTGTTCCTCATTCATATTACTTTTGGCCAGTTGTGAAATTCTGCACTTGTTATTTTCCTGATGTTTATTTGGTGTATTTTGTTTTATTGACTGAAGAACTGTGGTGGAGACAGCCTGACTCTGGGGCATCATCTTGGTGAAGGGTTAGCAGGCAAGAAAAAGCTGATGAATCTCAACAAAAAATAGGACAGATGTGTTTAAAAAATAATAACAAAAACTGGCTGGAAAATCCTGCATACAGGCAGCTGGTAGGAAAGCATTAAAAGGGAAGGGAAGGGAGGAAGAAAGACCTGACAAACAAAATTTGTATCTATTTATCTATTAGTGACTAAAGGTTTTACCACCTCTTAATTCCATCTAGAATTGTCGTATCTGTTAATTTGAATTCCATACTATCAGAAAAAAACCAATGCTGGCATTCCACATCTTTTTATCCAACTATATTTAAGCACAAACCTATGAATATTTTACAGAGATATGTTCTACAATTTCCAGGATTTTCCAGAAGCTACATGGTTAGGCTTATGCCTTAAAGTTTTTATGGCCAGTAATTAAGCTTTAGAAGAGACAAAAAATAGTGCATGCTGGGAAATTACTGAGCAATCAGTAAGTACAGTGAAAATTATAATCTAAGGAATCTGCTGACTAGGTTTTTTTTCTTTTCTGACACATGTACCCCTCGTGAGGGTCAAAATACTGGCCTATTGGGCAGTGTCTGCTAACAGCTATCACCAGATGGCAGCTACCTAATGAATGAATGAGAAACTCCTATGGTAGCCATTTTATGAGAGCTCCCAAGGCATCTTTCAAAAGTCTTGATGGACCTCAAAAGGCTGGGGACCCTGGTGTTCATGCATGAAATGGCAACAGGCTTAAACATGCACAGGCTGAATAGAATAGAAAAAAGTGATGCTTTCTATAGGTGGGCCATCCTGCTTAAAATTAGTCCACTTCTAAGGAGCTATAATCCATTGAATTCAGGACATGGTCCTCTACAGTTCTACGCTGCCACCTGGTGCCTACCAGATGTTTTAAATTACACTCACATAAGATCCAGGCAGCATCAACAATAGTCAAGGATTCTGGGAAAACATCAAGAGGATACACGGTTGCCTAGGAGTAAGTTTCATTGAAGGCGGTGGGATGGATTGCAGAGCAGACATGCATAGGATTCTGCCGTTGAACATGCTTTTTATATATGCAACATTTCAAACCATTTTCGAAGTTCTGAGGAACCCAACAACAAAGACTGAATTTTACCATATAAGGAAGAGGCCCCTCCAGAATAGTGAACTGAAAGCTGAACAGCTGTCACAATGCTGAAAATCCAGTGAGGACATAAACATATCAAGATGTGCAGCACTTCTGCCTGTTGTGATAGTGTATACATACCACTCTCACATGTTACCTGTCAGAAATTTCACCTAATATGCATCCCTTTATTACTTACATGTTATTGTAGATTGCGAACCTGGTAATTTGAGCTTGTAACTTTACAGTTAGACTGCTGGAATGTGATCTGTGTGAAGTGGTCCTTGCACCTGGTTTGCAAGCCGCAGCTAGTGCAGAATGCAACAGTTAGGATGTTCAGTGGCCCATGCACACACTATGCCTATATTAAAAGCATGCTGCTGGCTGCCTCTTAGCTACTGAAACATGGGTTTTTTTTAAATGCTCAGGCAAGCTGAAGTCACCTCTTGAAGATGTACTTATTTATGTAATTTTTCTGACCTGTTTTTGTTACATGTTCTAATATTTATTACTATTTTTCATTGGTTTGTATATTATATTTTATGTATTTCTAAGCAAACAACAGAGACAGCAATCCTGTGGCCTGTAGACATTGTCTAAGGGGCCATAGGATAGTGGGAATTTCCTCCTCCAACTTTAGAGATGCTGGACTCAGAGAAGGAGAAGATGGAGTATTTCAATCAGTGGGAAGACAAGGAACCCAAATAAGTCAGAATATGAGGTCTGCTGAGCTTGTTCTGGCTTTCTTTCTCCTCCCCTCTAAAGAGGATTGCTAGACAGGCAAAAAACCCCCATCTAGTGCAAAGACTAGAGGTCAGAGAGGCAAAATTCATCTCTGCTGCTCCTCCCACACTTCTGGCTTTGAGTTTGGAAGCTTCTGTCACTCAAGGACTCAACCTATAGGACTATGCCCTTAGAAACCTTATGATCTCAGCCAGGGTGCATACAGTGTAACAGTGTAGAGAAATAAATAACCAAAGTGCCACCAAGTTCAGTCAGCCTATTCTAAAAAGAACCAAAATTGGACCCAGCCAGTCCTGGTGGGGGACCTTTGCCAGATAGAACAGCCTTCCGATGAAGTGATCCAAGCTATAGAAGAAATATGGGTGACTGAAAGGCAAAGCACAGAGCTGTCTCTTTCATGGTACTTTTGGTAGATTCTTGCAAAAGATGATGAAAATGTCAGCCAGTAGGAACAAGCAGGTAGGAAACAAGTGCAGGTAATTATTCCAGTATTGCAGCCAGTTCCTGAATGATAAACAGTCTGATCTTATTACTTGCTTGAAAGTAAATCACATGGAGCTCAATGGGACTTGCTTTGAAGTGGGCGTGCATAGGCACTGCAGCCAAGGTGCACTTTCCTGGTTCAGTGCACTTCATCAAACAATGCAATAAGAAGAACGAAAGAGAAGCAGCAAAAACAGACAAGAAGGGAATATGCATACTGTTTAGCTAAGGCATGTATATCACTCTCAAATAAAGCTGATTTTTACCTTGTGCTCCTTAGGTCACTGTAGAGCCTGTTCCTTAACTCTGAATATGGCCTACATTGAATATATTTAGCGAGGACAAACATTATGTGGTTTCTTTTCTTTCTTGCTGGCAGCGAATTTGAAGAAATTCAAAGTTCCATGTTCAGTTGAAATAAAAGAGACGCAGTCTTTTTTTTTTTTTTTTTTTCCTGAATAATGGGTATAGAAAAGCAAACTGCTGATTAACAGCACTCTTCAAGAGAAAGTGGATGTCAGGGGCATTGTAAGGTTTTGTTTTGTTTTTCTTGTCTAAGCATGCATAGGATTAAACCTTAAAAACAAAAATGGCACAAAATGTATTTAAATGTTAACAAACAACTATAGCTGTGAGACAGTGTCCAAAGGTCCCCATTAAGTCTGAATAAAACATTAATGGATAAACACAAAAACGTGTTACAAAGGATTACAGATTCAATGGCAAGTACAAAATGTTTAATTGTATTAACTCCTTAGTGAAAATGAATAAAAATATAAGAATGAAAATCCAAATTAGTCATGACTAAAATCCAAGTTGTTCATTGGATGCTTTTAATAAGTGAGAAATAAAATTGTAATGTTTTTTGGAAGTAAAAATAGCTGTGTTGGCTGTTAAAAAAATTCCATAATCCAGATTACTGTAACACTTTTATTGGGATGACCAAAATACCACATTTGAGTTTTTTCTGGTCTGAGCCCATGCACACTAACAAACCATGGTTTGCTAAACAGGAACAATCATCCACAGCTCAACAAAAGACCATGGGTTTTCTTCATGGGTTGTTTGTGGTTAACAAACCATGGTTTGTTGGCATGTCTGGGTTCAGATAGCACAATAATCCACATTTCAACAACAACCCATGGTTCAATGACAACCCACCTTCAACTCATACCCTTGAGTATGAGTTCTCACGTTGGCTCACAGTTTTGAATACTCTTTTAAGGCAGCTTTGTGTGTCAGTAATTCAGTCTGGTTATAGCTAAAAGATGAATGATCAAAACTATGACTTGCTTTTTGCATCCCTATGAACCCTATATTATTCAACTGTGATTGTAGGATTAAAATATAAACTTTGAAGTTGATAAATTATATTGATGAACAGTAACTTCAACAAACCTGAAAGTTTTCTTCCTCTCAGAGAGCTCCCTCTGCTGCCCAGTGTCCTTAATTAAGGAGAGAAAAAACCAGCAAGAATTAATCCATTAACAACAGTTATACCAAAAGAAAGGATTACTTTAGCACCACTTCTTAATATGACTGACTGACTCTGTTTGTCCCAGTTTTAAAACATTAACTTTAGTATTAACAAAACAGTTGGATGCTGCAATGCTTAAATGCCTAAATAAATCTAGTTGAATTCAAAATAATAAAAACGCTAAATATATATAAAGAAACTGTTGAATCTAAATTGGGTGCCAAAAGGAATCCATATAGTGACTGGATTAGAACATGACAAGTCACAGTGGTTTTTTATTCTTGTTTGTCTGCCATGTGATCTGAACCCAGCTGTGGTATTTCACTATGGTTTAGTTTTGCCCATAGAAACAATGGTTTGTTCTAGGATTTCTGCTTACCACAATGGGTTCTCATAACAGCCAAACCCAGGACTGTGTCTTAACAGTCATGGTACAGAAATACAGCACAATCCCATGAAAAAAGTGGCAACCACAGGGACCTCTCCAGCCATCCAACATCTACTACCCACATCTGTCTAGGAATAGATGTTCAGCTGTTTGCTGTGGTCTTACAGGCTGTGTTCCCAGCCCCTCTATCTATTTCCGCCTGCTGTTTTCTAGCTGCAGACAATCATGCACTGCCCAAGGACCAAACTTAGTGTGTCTCCTGCTATCTTTTCAGTGTGGTTTTCACAGATCTCAGTCCCAGAGTTGTCTTGCCTTCTATTTTCATCCAAGTACAATGGTACTTTGGCTCACAAACTTAATCCGTTCCAGGACTCTGGTCGTGACCCAAACTGGCCATGAGTCAAGTCAAATTTCCCCATAAGGTTCAATGTAAATAAGGTTAATCCATTCTGTGACTATTTTTTTTTTAAATCACAAAAATTTGAAGCGGGCACGCTGGGGAGGGGCAGACAGGTGCGATTGCGGGCACGTTCGGGGAAGACGGGTAGGATCGTAGGTGCACTCGGGGGGGAGACTGGTGCAATGGCAGGCGCACTTGGGGGGGAGATGGGCCGATCCCGATCGTCACCTGATGCAGAGTTCGCGACTCAAGGCAAAATTTTTCAGAAATTTCTGTTTGCAACCCTATTTGGTCGTGAACTCAGGTGTTCGTGAGCCGAGGTACCACTGTATTTCTCTGTTGTCTTTTTAATGTGACCCTTCTTACGGGGTGTATACAGGCAGCACACTGCATTTTTCTTTAATGTGTGCTTTCCTTGCAGAAGTGCTGTCCTTGCTTCAGCCTTCCTTATTCCCCTTTCCCTAAAGAACACCTTGTGGGAGTCAATAAACCCCTGCACTGCCTTCCTCCCAACACAATCCATTTCCCAAAAGCTGTACTATCACCATTCTCAGGGAACTTTGGAGAGGAGCTCCCTGTGGAAAGCTATACCTGGTCAGGCATGTAGGTCTGTTCTTTACCCTAGTGAGTACTCCAGATGGAATGGATTCTGGCAGGGACGCTGATATCAACTCCCCAATACCAGTTCAAATTTCCCAAAGCACCACAGCCGCACAAGCTCATTCTGAACAACCCACAATTGCTGAAACTGCATCAGCTAGAGAGGGACAGGAAGCTCAGTCCTGCAAGAATGTGCATTCCCACCTTTGGACCGAAGAACTGAACTATTCCTGAACTGATGGATCTCACTCTACCCCCAGATGTGCTTGGGACTGCAATGCATGCAATTTCAAAGACCCACTCCAGTGATGAAGGTCCACCTATGCAGGGAAAAGGGATTTTTAGATCAGAATCTCTAGCTTCAGTGCCAGTTTTTCAAGCTGCACATGCTGGGGAGGAGAACAAAGCAGCTTTGCAGCTTTGGGCCAGTCACTCACTTGCTGCATCTCTTTTCAGTTTGGTCACAAAACTGAGATCTTTACCGTACAGTTTTCCTGCTTTTCCACTGTATACACTCCAGATGGCACTGTGCTATAGTGAAATACCACAATTACACAAGTAGGAAAATCCTCTTTCTTTTATTTTCAGAAATGTTCCATTTTCCTGCTGTGAATCTCCCAGTTGATAAATACTTAATGAAATAGGGGACAATCATTTTGAGCTGTCACTGCTAAAAACATGGGTTAATATACAGGTAGTCTAAGCAGTCAATTCTCTTTCTTGGCATACAGAGGGTGCCAAAAATGTATACACATTTTAAGAAAGGAGAAGAACTGTATTAAAATTGTAATACCAAATATATACTGATAATAAAAGATGAATACAAGTCACCTTTGACTTCTGCAATTACAAGAGGTGCTCCAAGTGGTTATCATCAGTGTCCAGACACTTCTGATAATGGTGAACTTGTTGCTGTGCGAAGCCTCCCGGGTCTTACCTTGTGCACATCACAGACAATACTGTGTCTCAAGGTAATCATGAATATGTGCAGTTGTTAGGCGTACAGGAAGTTCTGCAGCATACTCATGCCTCCATTGTTGTGGTACTTCCACAAGGTTCTTGAATTTCAAATACCACTTCCAAATGGTCTTGCGCTCCTTGAACAACAACTGTTATTCTGTCATTCTCTTTGACTGTCCTGCCTCTTGCATGGGGACACTAGCATTCATTTGATTAATGCATCTTTTGAGCAAATGTCATTGCTACCATAATTCAATTCAACTTCAAAAAGTAATACACAGATAACATCTCTTTAAAAGTGTATGCATTTTTTGGCACCCTCTGGTATATATAAACCCTGAAACATATAATGGCCATTTTTCAGGCTCAGAAAGATGACAGTTTACTAGGTTTTTGGAACTTTTCAAAATAATCAAATAATCACGTATGATGATTTATTAGGAAGCTTAATGGGGAACCCCACAACACAGAGGGTATGCCTCCTCAATGAACAGATATCCAAATTATACACTGAAGTGAGATCAAAGATTAATATCCTCCTTGTTATTTGTATCCCCCAAATGGCTGGAAATTAGTTTGCACCAGAACTAACTTATGGGTTTTTAAGTAGCGTTGGATCTGGCCTCTGATTTTTAATTGAATCTCTGTGTTGGATGGTGTTGTTGTTGTTGTTTAGTCACCAAGTCATGCCTGATGCTCCACAATCCCATGGACAACAGTCCTCCAGGCTCTCCTGTCCTCCACCATCCCCCGGAGTCCACCCAAGCCCACACTCACTGTCCCAGTGACTCCATCCAGCCACCTCATCCTCTGCTGTCCCCTTTTCTTTTTGCCGTCAATCGTTCCCAGCATCAGGGTCTTCTCCAATGAGTTGTTCCTTCTCATTAGTGACCAAAGTATTCGAGTGTCATCTTCAGTATCTGGCATTCTAAAGAGTACTCAGGGTTGATTTTCATGCCTTCAAAGCAATAATTAATTAAGGAGCAGATCATCAGACAGAAAGAAGAATATCAAATATTGACATGCAGATCAATAATCTGCATCCGAATTCAGTTTTACATAGGAAGCTTTGCTTTAGTAAGAGAAAGTCTTGATGAGCACCAGCAGAGAGAGTTGTTTAAAAAACAAAACAAACCACATTGTTTGCCATAGCATTAAAGGGAAGGGCCATTCCCTGAGCAATGAAGAAAGCTCTGTTCTGTGACACTGGCTTCATGGTACTTCAAAAAGGGTGCCAGCTGCGTGTTGGGTGTGAGTTGCTTTCTTTCTTTCTTGAAATTATGAAATTTACTGGATGTCTTTTACTGAGCCTCAGCCCACCTGCCTCACAGGTTAAAATGGAGGATAAATGGAGATGGAAGGAAAGAAGGAATACATTCCATTACCTCCCCCCACCCACATATCTGTAGGCAAGCCTTTAGTCTTCAGATTAATCCATTTAAAAGATCTAGAACATGAACTGCACCAGTTGAAGATGTTGATAATGTGTTTCTACATAATATAAATAGCTTTTGCTATATCCTGTGCTACTAACAAAATTTTGCATGGTCTAGTTGAGGAAAAAATGTGTGCATCCATGCAATGGACACTAGAGGGCTTTGCTGCATCTCTAAAAAACAAAATGAAAAGCAAAACGAAACCCCTGCTGATGTACAGGCTGCTGTGCTAGTCCAGCAGCAGTAGCAGAAGAGTAAGGTGAAATCCTTCACTGGCGTAGCATGTGCCCTAACATGATACACCTTGGAGTCACACAGAACTTTCCAACAGTGAGAAGTTCAGAGATGCATTTGTCAAGACTGAATTACCCATCTACTCTTTAGAACAAGGATAACAAATTGTCCCAATTTTCCATCATAGGGGTGAACCTGAATTTCCCTGAGTCCTCACCATTTCCTTTACTGGCTAAGGCTAATGAGAATTGCAGGCCAAACATCTGGAGAGCCACCAGCTGCCCACCTCTGTATCAATACTGTTCAAAAAGTCATTTATATGGCCCTAGGTTTCATCTGAATTGTGCAAAGCTATGAAAAGGGCAGTCAATGGCCTTAAGGTAAAGGTTTCCCCTTGACATTAAAGTCCAGTCATGCCTGACTCTAGGGGGCAGTGCTCATCTCCGTTTCCTAGCCAAGGGAGCCAGCGTTTGTCCGCAGACAGTCTCCATGGTCATGTGGCCGGCATGACTCAACACCAAAGTGTACAGAACACTGTTACCTGCCCACCGAAATGTTACCTTTTTATCTGCCTGCATTTGCATGCTTTCGAACTGCATGGTTGGCAGGAGCTGGGATGGAGCAACGGGAACTCACCCCGCTGTACAGATTTGAACCGGCGACCTTTCGATCAACCAGCCCAGCAGCACAGTGGTTTAAACCACTGCGCCACCTGCATCCCGTCTTTGGCCCTAGGCATGCTTAATTTTCAGGGCAGTCTTTTGTGTTTCTCAGAAGTAAGCTCAGTTATATTTAATAATTTAATATAATCTTTAATGAGAGCCAGTGTGGTGTAGTGGTTAAGAGCATGGGACTGGGACTCAGAGGATCTGGGTTCTAGTCCCCGCTCAGCCATGGAGCCAACTGGGTGACTTTGGGCCAGTCACAGACTCTCAGCCCAACCTACCTCACAGGGTTATTGTTGTGAGGATAAGATGGAGGAGGAGAATGATGTAAGCTGCCTTGAGCCCTTTGAGGAAAAAGGCAGGATATAAATCGAAAAATAAATAAATAAATAAATAAAATAATGGGACAATTCTGATCAACATTATTATGTTGCTTATTACACCAGTCCTCTTTCAGCTGCATTGGCTGCCGGTTGAAGTCTGGGCCCCAAGAGCTGGTGTTAAATGGCTTGGGCCCGCTATTTGAAGGAACACCTTGCTACGTGTGTTCCTACCTTACCCCTAAGATCATCTGCTGAGAACCTTCTCAGGGAACCCCCCCGCCAAAAAAAAGCTCTGGGGTGGCAATTAGAAGAAAGGCCTTTTCAGTAATAGCACCCTATCTTTAGAGCATGTTTTCCAAGGAGGTGCAGCGGGCATCATCTTTGGTCTCTTTTCAGCACCAGGTGAAAACCTTTTTATTTTCCATACCTTTTGATAGCTAGCATTTGTTTTAATTGTATCTTTATTGCTGCTATGCCACACATTAATTTTACTATAATTGTTGTTGTCAATTTTTGTTATATTGGTTTTAATATCTGTTGTTTATTTAATTATGACTATTTTTAATATGTTTTAAATTTTGTAAATCTTCCTAGAGAGCCAAATAGGCTATGGGGTGGTATTGAAGTGTAATAAACAAGCAAGCAAGCAAATAAACAAGCAAGCATAAGATTGCAGTCTAAGGGGCCAACAAAATTTGATGCTATTCAGGCAATTTGGAATTGTGTCTGTGGTTTGAAAAACAAAACAAAACAAAACACAGCCTCAAACTGATACCTGCATTGGGACCCTTGCATGGCATGTCCTCTCTTGCACTTTTGTATTGTATTGTGTTTGTATTGGGGAGAAAGCTTCTATTTGTTCTACAGGAACTTAACTTACTAGTGCAAATAGCAGGCATGCAGGGTGCAGTCCAACTTGGAACCTGTTCTAGATTGGGGCTACAGTGGGGCCAAAGAATTAAAGGCCCCCCTACTTGTTTCAGCAGAGTCCTCCTCCAGATCTTCCACCATGGTAATTTGGTCTCTACACAGTACAAGATGAAATAAGAGCACTAAACTCCTTAAATTTTATTTTCACTTATAGTTACCTGTAGATTTCACCCTTTCTCTGGGGAATTCAGAAGAGCATACACTGGGTTATTGGGCACTCTCTGATGTACAATCTGGACATTTTCAAGTGTGTGTATGGGTGGGGGCAGATATAAAGAAGAATAGGACTGCACTTCTATCTTTAATGGTGACAAAGCCAATTTGAGTATATTGGCATGATCCAGAACAAATACAAGTGAAATTTGGAAGCAGTGACCAAGTGTCCAAAGGTCAGGAGCAAGGACTGTAGGCAGAGGTAGGCCTAGAATTAGCTTCCCAAGCAGGTAGGCAAAGATTTGAATGACTACAGGCAGATGATGTGGTCAAAATTACGTGGAGCAGGGAGACAAGGAAGGTTCTAGAGTAGCAGACAAGGAATATATACAATGTGGTCTGCCTGGAACCAAGTATGGAACCAGTGATGCTGCTAACTCATTTTCTAATCTGGACTTTATGGTTTTATGGGACCCCCTTTAGATGGCCATGTGCTATTGGGCTGGATCCTTTGTTGTCGTCTAAAGACAGGCACTCCTCATGGTTGTTGCTGTTGGGCATCAGCAACCTACCTTGAAAAATCACTACTATATGCACCGTATGAGCATACCAGTCATTGAGCTTGCTGGTTCTTGTAGGCGGCTCAAAGACATCTCAGCTATGTCTCACTTATAAACCACAGTTAGTAACATATTTGAAAGAAGGGCCTACTTTAAATTTCAAAACAAGCCAGTGGGTCACAACTGACTAAAAAGGCATATCCTCTTATTGGATTTCCTCTTGATGGAAAGCAGAAGGCTAAGTTAAAATCAGATTGTTCTTAGAATTCTGTCTGGTTTGTATACGGATGATGAGCATATTAGCAAATAGACTAACGGTGACCTACCCTTTTATTTTTGATTAATTTTTATGATTAAGGATGGCATGGAAAATAAATTCTAAATGGAATATGGCAAAGTACCCTGAAGTAGGAGGCTGCAGAAGCAAGAACAGATTATTCAGAAGCATATGTGGACTCTGTAAACAGAAGATGAAGGAATGGGAAATGGCACTGCCGCTGATTAATTCTCCTATCTCAGGAGGATTGTCCTGTAATAACAGAGCTGAAACAAATGGAATCTTTTCCAATTAGCAAATAAGGTTAGTATTTTAAATATGGATAAATCTGCATATAACTCTAACCCTAACCCTAACCCTGCTCCATTTTTAGGCTATCGCCATCCAGTTTATATACCATGAATTACTATCAGCAACTTAAGAATGCAGAATATGACAACAGATGAACTGAGAAGGCAGGGCCATGGAACAGGCCAGAGGTCAAGTCCAAAGAATAACCAAGAATACATAAACACACCAGAGCGCAAAAGACCTTCTTGTTCAACCAAGACTCATCTGGAACAGAAAGCCCTGTACTTTCCTTCCTGCCAAGAGGGATCTACTCCAGAAGGTTCTTCACTGCTACCTGCAGTTCTGTACTTTACTACATTGAGGTGCGCCACTCAGGTTGAGTAGATCTTGATGATAGGGCATTAAAAAGGTCAGTGAAGCAGGACATAAGATGGATGGAATGTTGAACCATAACAATTATGCAACCATGTTTGGATCAGGCATGTTTTGAGAATTGCGGGTGGGGATATTTCTGTTAGCAACATGGAATGTTCACAGACAGCCTCATCAGCAAACAGTGAAAGGTCACTGTGGCAGAAACTAAAATTTCACACAGGTTCTTGTGATGGAAAAACATTAGGTGGACTGAGTCAGAGGGATGTCTAGGTGTTAGGAGGGTCAAGGGCAAAGAGCTCATGGGAGATTACATTAAGACATTAACAACCAAGTCTATTGCATCTAGCATGGGTACAGGTAGCAAGCTACTCACCTTGGTAGCTCATATAGTGAAATCCCCTCCATTCCTTGTCCCTGAACACCAATTAAACTGCTCCTCTGAGGTCACTTTTGTACTCTTGGAGAAGCATCTGGCACAGTTCTTTCTATGTTAGCTGTGAGAAGGGGGAATAAACCCTCAGGCCCAAGTCCCAGTTTGATGATGCAGTCGGGCCTCCAAAAAAAATCCTATGGCCCTCTAGGCGCTGTCGTGTGGCCATAGGATTGTGCAGTCCTCCGCTAACTATTCATTTAACCACTTATTGGTATATGTTATTAGCCAAAGTGAGACATTTGCTTTCACCATTTGGTGTTCTATTTGACAGTTTTTCCCACAAGACTTGGATTCCCACGCACATTTTTAAGAAGGCAAAGGAAGCTGCACAGCATAGTACAATAAGGTACCACACAATCTCTGTCTCATCTATGCTTTTAGTTATTTATTTCTAGGCTGCCTTGTTAAGTCTAAATCTTTCAGAAAAGCCGTATATCATATGTTAACATTCTCCAACATAGTGCTTACTGACTGGGAATGAGGAGAGTTTTAGTCCAAAGCCATTGGGAGGGTACCACACTGGGAAATGTTGTATTGTATTTGTTATCCTGACTACATTGTTATCCTGACTACATTGAGTCTTCTTATCTGTTACATCTTCCACATGGCTAGAACATAAAGCAGAGCAATGCTGGATCAGACCAAGGGTCCACTTAGTCAAGCATTCTGTTTACAGAATGGCCAACTGGATGCCCAGCACATTCCACAAGCAGGACGTGGGTTCAACAGCTCCTTTCCACAACCAGCAACTGGAGCACATAGGCACACTGCCTCTGATTCTGGAGGTACCATTTAGCCATCAGGACCAGAAGCCACTTCCAACCCCTTTTGAAGTTGTCCAAATTGGTAGTCCTCACTACCTCTTGTGAAAATGAATTCCACAGTTTAATTATGTGGTATATGAAGAGGCACTTCCTTTAATCTGTTCCCAATCTCCCACCAATAAGCTTCATGAGATGACCCCAAGTACTGGTATTACAAGAAAGGGATAAAAATATCTCCCTATCCTCTCACCACTCCACGCTCCCCCTACTCATCTTTTCTCTGAGCTAAGCAACCTCAGCTGTTGCAACCTTTCCTCATAGGAGTGGGGCTCCACCCCTTTTACCATTTTAGTTGCCCCTTTCTACACTTTTCCAGCTCTACAATGTTTAAAGGAGTCAGCTGTGTGGGTGAACCCAACCACATTGGTCTTTCCAATGGAATCTGCACAGTTTTGGGAAGGGGTGTCAATTTTGTGCCAAAGAGACCAAAGGAACAACCTTTTCTTTATACTGTTGGGCCATCAAAACCTTCTCCTAGCTGAATATGAGCTTCTCTTGGATGAACAGTTCGC
The DNA here is from genome assembly GCA_023646645.1 of Varanus salvator macromaculatus. Lineage (NCBI taxonomy): Eukaryota > Metazoa > Chordata > Lepidosauria > Squamata > Varanidae > Varanus > Varanus salvator. Next base: position 12,026,735 of record JAIXND010000659.1, read on the forward strand.
AACCAGGTAGGAGAACAAGTAAAAAGCATCTCAGTAGATGAGCATTCACTAAATCCCAGGAGTCCACCTCAGTTCCAAATTCTCAGATGGACACACTTTTCCTGGCCACATCCCATTCTCCACCCCTCAGTCATGCCTCTCCCAAGATAACATACACTGCTTTTATGTTTTGCCCCATGCACCACTGGAATGCAAACCCCAAGAGCTTTGCAGAAACAGGATTCAGTTCTCAGGTTCAAAATCCTCGATCTATCCTTACTTCAACCTCCCACCTTTAATTCCTTCTCTTTCCCTAATACTTACTTTTTGACTATTTATTTATTATACTGCTACCCCTCAAGGAACACAAGATGCCTTGCATAATTGTCCTCTTTTCCATTTTAGTCTCACAACACATCTGTGAAGTAGCTTAGGCTGAGTCAGTAACTGGTCCAAAGTCACTCAGTGAGCCAGATGGGGACCAGAACCCAAATCCTCCAGTGCTAGTGACCAGTACACCGCCACTGGCTATCCCATCATTATGTCCACCTTCACCATGACTTGACATTTTGGTTGTTAGCAGAACGCCCCGTTAATGATGCTCCTTTCAGGACTTCAAGCTTTCAGTAGTTACTCCTGTTCCTTAGCAACATAATCTGTATATCCTTCATATCCCTTTGAGTTTCACTCCACATTCCTTTGGGAGACAATTACTTAATGTTTATTTTGCTTCTCTTCAGGCCGAAACAGAATTCTGTTTCATTAGCACAGCAAAAGCATTTGTTACATTTGTGATAGATTCAAACCTAAATGGACACCGGCAAAAATGCAAATGTTCAGGTGTTAAAATGCCTGCTCCATTTCATGTAAATCTGTTGAGATTTCTAACATTTTGTTTCTATGGAGAAAAGCTGGATCAAATGATATGGCATTCCTATTGTGGCTTACCTTTTCTGAGAAGGTGCATGCATCCACATACGTACAGAAATAGCTCTCTGAGGTTAAAAAATCAATTACATTGTCACAGATAGTATGGAAATCTAGTGTTACTGAAACTAAAAAAATATATCACGGCTGACCCTGTAACTATGGAATCGACACTGCCAAATTATACATAATGTTCCAAAGATTTTGTCCACTGAAATATCCCATCTGGCTATTTATAGTCCCTGAAAAGCTTCTGCAGTAGGAGCACAAACCAAGGTTGTGAAAACAACACACTTCTGTTAGTGAAATGCTCGCTTTCTTCCACCCTCACAGCCCCCAACTCCACCCAAAAACCTGCAGCGGGTCCCCGATTCTCACCAGGACAGATTGTGAGGCCTCATCAGGTGGTTACTTCCCTCCTACTAACAGAAAACATAATGGGATTTTTCCTTCAACTTGTTTAAAAAGTGTATGAAAGTGGTAATTGCAAGAGTAAACATTCAGGCTCCATGCTGCAACTTGGACCTTTGCCCCCAATTTGAAATCTCCCAGTGAAATGATGAGACCAGAGCCTCACAGCTTGTCCCATTCATAAGACCATGGTCCTTTTAGCCCATTTGTGTAGGGAGGACTAACCTGTCAGCTGTAATGTGGAAATGAAGCCCCACAACTGAAAAAGCAGCGAGGCAAAAGGGACCAGGAGGTGGGCGACTGGGAAGCAATATCATAGCTGCATCACTGAAAAGCAGAGTGAAGGTCAGGGCTTCAACCGGGCAATTTTACTTGCAATGAACTACACAATGCCCACCTTACTGCGATGGCACCTCTGTGGGGCCTGTGCAGAACAGGAAGACCTACACATGTCGGCTGTCAGGGCCTTTGCTGAGAGAGCCTTCCCCAACTGGGCGCTCTCCAGACAACAAAATTCCAGCATTCCTCCCCCTCCCAGGCTGGGCTTCATGAAAGCTGAAGTCCCAAACTGCTGGAGAGCACCAGGTTGGAGAAGGCTGGTCTGGGGAACTTGGGTTCCTAGGAGTCCTTGGCCTCAGCAACTGCCTTTCAGAGCGCGCCTTGTCTTATGATCACACCAGAGCTGTATACTATTCTATTTCTTCCCAACCTGTTACAAATACAGGCAATGCTGTCATCTCTTTTAGGCAATTATAGCTCCAGTTTTTTTTCTTTTACCAAGAGAGCATCATGTAGTAACTTCTGCAGAACTCGCTGGGCTTCTTTCGCCATGTCATAGCTTCTCATATTATTACTGAGGACCTTCTGGAATCTCAAAGACCTCTGCCCCTGAACTGTACTTTTTTAAACAGAACCAAGATTTACATGCGAAGGAAAAGGGACCAGCTCAACCATTCATTCAAGCACACCGACTGCTCCTTGGCAGCAATGAGAGCCAGTGTGGCATAGGGTTAAGAGCACAGGGCTGGGACTCAGGTGATCTGGGTTCTAGTCCCCACTTGGCCATGAAGCCAACTGGGTGACTTTGGGCCAGTCAGACTCTCAGCCCAACCTACTTCCCAAGGTTCTTGTTCTGGGGAAGAGACTGAGAGCAGGAGGAGTACAATGATGTATGCTTAGTGTTTTTTTGAAAGAAAAAAGGCAGGCTATAAATCTAATAAATAAATTACATAAACTCTGCTGCAGTCTGTTTCCTCTGGCAAAGGATGTGGCTCATCTCTTTCCTTGTAAAAGGAAAATGATCACCATGTTGCAAGGACATTTTACAGATCTCAAGCAAGGAAGAAGAGGCAGACACATGTTCTGCTGCCACCTCCCAGATAAGATTACACTAAAATGTAATTCCCACTTTGGGTCAGGTCCTACTCAGTAGCATCCTTAGCTCGATAGTTAATATGACCTTGAAGTTATTCCTTGCATGGAAGCTATTTTGCTATACATTCTGTGAGGACAGTGTAAATGCAAAGACACACAAATGAGGGACAGAGTACGTATGCCTCTCTACGATAAAATATATCAGTCTCCCACAGTGAGCTTTGGCCCTGCTTGCTGACTCCAGAGATGCACATATGCTGATGTAATGGAAAGAGTGCCTGTTAGCTTGCCTTGCCAGTGACTCCATCAGCCTGTTCCAAACCCTTTTCCTCAGAGTCCTCCCAACAGAGCATGATGCTGCTGCCATGCCAATTAATTTCTCATATATTTCTTTTTCATGTGCAAATTGAATTACAGTGCATATGTAATACAGTGTGGAATTTAGAAAGCAGCAGATAAAACTGATGTGGAACAGAATGTGTTTTTCTTGCTGCTAGTGAAAAAGGCAAACAGCTTCTTGCTTGTGCGTGTGTGCATGCTCTTGCCTATGTGGGCATATATGGCAGCGTTCACATTGTTTTGAACATTATACCCTTATGGAGCGTTGTTTTTCTCACCCTGGATATGCTAAGCAATATGAGAATGGTTCATCAGAATCATGGAAGGGAGCAAAACATCGCTTTGCTCTTCCTGCTGCCAGGAAGGACTGTGCAGCTCCTAGAACCACTACCTTAAATCAGTGTGTCCAATTTTTCCCACAGAACATTGAGCACAGTGTACCCCAAAGGTGGCCTGTAGAGCTAGCAGAGGACTTGATCTTATATGCAGATGCCTGTGCTACTCTATTTCTTTTAGAAAAGGGGTGAGGGAAACATGGAAGGATGAGGAAATGAGAACTGGAAATGGGTAAGATTAGCAGGGAGTGCAACATGGTTTCTCCGCCCTCTGTTTCCCATTTCTGAATTTCCTCCCAAATGGTATCTTCTTCCCCATGAGCTTCAGAAGGCAGCTGTGCCCTTGCAACATCTAGGTTGCCCGTCAGCAGGTGCCATGCCCAGTTGTGAGAGGCATTGGCCTCTCCTTCTGGGTAGTGCTGTGGATTTGTTGTTGTTGTTAGTCGCGAAGTCGTGTCCAACCCATCGCGACCCCATGGACAACATTCCTCCAGGCCTTCCTGTCCTCCACCATCTCCCGGAGTCCACCTAAGTTCACACCAATTGCCTCAGTGACTCCATCCAGCCACCTCATCCTCTGCTGTCCCCTTCTTCTTTTGCCATCTATTGTGCCCAGCATTAGGCTCTTCTCCAGGGAGTCCTTCCTTCTCATTAGTTTCATCTTCAGGATCTGGCCTTCTAAAGAGTAGTCAGGGTTGATCTCCTCTAGGACTGACCGGTTGGATCGCCTTGTGGTCCAAGGGACTCGCAGGAGTCTCCTCCAGCACCACAATTCAAAGGCCTCAATCCTTTGGCGCTCAGCCTTCCTTATGGTCCAGCTTTCACAGCCATACTTTGCAACTGGGAAAACCATAGCCTTGACTATACGCACTTTTGTCAGCAGGGTGATGTCTCTGCTTTTTAGTATGCTGTCTAGATTTGACATAGCTTTCCTCCCCAGGAGCAAGCGTCTTTTAATTTCTTGGTTGCAGTCCCCATCTGCAGTGATCTTGGAACCCAGGAAAATAAAATCTGTCACTACCTCCATTTCTTCCCCATCTACTTGCCAGGAAGTGGGAGGACCGGATGCCATGATCTTAGTTTTCTTAATGTTGAGTTTCAAGCCAACTTTTGTGCTCTCCTCCTTCACCCGCATCAAGAGGCTCTTTAGTTCCTCTTCACTTTCTGCCATGAGAGTGGTATCATCTGCATATCTGAGGTTGTTGATATTTCTCCCAGCAATCTTAATTCCAACTGGTGATTCATCTAGCTCCGCCTTTCTAATGATGTGCTCTGCATATAAGTTAAATAGACAGGGTGACAGTATACAGCCTTGCCAAACTCCTTTCTCTATTTTGAACCAATCAGTGGTTCCGTGTCAGTTCTCACTGTTGCTTCTTGACCCGCATGTAGGTTTCTCAAGAGACAAATAAGATGGTCTAGTACTCCCATCTCCTGAAGAACTTGCCACAATTTGTTGTGATCCACACAATCAAAGGCTTTAGCATAGTCAATGAAGCAGAAGTAGATCTGAATTATGGGCAATGAAGCGGGTTGGCAGACGGCTAGAGCATAGGTGGAGGTAATCATGGGACGAATTCGACTGAGCACATCTTAGAGCTCAGTATCGGGCCTATGCTGTGGCGGTTAGGGTGACGAAGAAGAGATTCTTCTCCGCATCCATTGCCTCCTCACAATGCTGTCTGGCGGAGATTTTTCGGGTGGTTCAGGGGCTGATTAAACCTGGTCCCAATAAAGACCTGGTGCCGCCCTCAAAAGCCCGCTGTGATGACTTTGTCACGCATTTCAGGGAGAAAGTTGCTCAGATTCGTCACGAGCTGGACTCCACTGTTGACACAGATTCTCTTGGGGAGAGGCCAACCATGCCGGCTTGTCCCCTATTGATGGATGGATTTGATGATGTGGACAAGGTGCTTGGATCAGTACGCTCAACCACCTGTTTACTGGACCCGTGCCATCTTGGCTATTAAAGAACGCCAAGGACAGGATTATGCCCTGGATCTTGGAGGTGGTCAACGCCTCTTTAAGAGATGGCCGGGTACCTGCCCCTTTAAAGGAGGCAGTAGTCCAGCCAGTCCTAAAGAAGGCTTCCCTGGATCCAGAGGTGGTTGCCAATTATAGACTGGTGCCAACATCCCGCTTCTGGGCAAGGTGCTGGAATGGGTGGTGGCGGGACAACTCCAAGCACTCTTGGATGAAACTGATTATCTAGACCCATTTCAGTCAGGTTTCAGACCCGGCTTTGGCACTGAATCTGCCTTGGCTGCCCTGTACGATGACCTATGCAGGGAGAGGGACAGGGGGAGTGCGTCCCTGTTGGTTCTCCTGGACCTCTCGGCGGCTTTCGATACCATCGACCATGGTATCCTTCTGGATAGGCTGGCAGGACTGGGATTTGGAGGCACTGCTTTGCAGTGGTTCCACTCCTACCTCAATGGCCGATTCCAGAAGGTGGTGCTGGGGGACTATGGCTCTGCGCCATGGCAGTTATGCCATGGAGTTCCGCAGGGTTCCATTCTGTCCCCTTTGCTCTTTATCATCTACATGAAACTGCTGGGAGAGATCATCAGGAGGTGTGGACTGCGGAATCATCAGTATGCTGATGATACCCAGCTGTACTTCTCGTTCTCTACCGATCCAGGTGAGGCAGTGGCTGTGCTGAACCGGTGCCTGGCTGAGGTAATGGGCTGGATGAGGGCCAATAAACTGAGGCGCAATCCTGACAAGACGGAGGTCCTGTTGGTGGGTGGGTCGGGCTTCGGAGTGGGGGACCTGACCCTAGTCTTAAATGGGGTTGCACTCTCTCTGAAAGACAGGGTCCACAGCCTGGGAGTGCTTCTCGACCCGGAGCTGACCTTGGTAACCCAAGTGTCAGCGGTGGCGAGGAGCGCTTTCCATCAGCTTCTGCTGATCCATCAGCTGTGTCCCTTCCTGGAGTTCGACTGCCTGGCGACAGTGACACATGCGTTGGTGACTTCCCGGTTAGACTTCTGTAACACGCTCTACGTGGGGCTACCCTTGAAGATGGTCCGGATACTTCAATTGGTGCAAAATAGATCTGCCAGGGTGCTGACGGGGACTGGGCGTGGTTCTCATATTACCCCAGTTCTCCGTCAGCTACACTGGCTTCCCATTGAAGTCCGGGCCCAATTCAAGGTGTTGGTTCTTACCTATAAAGCCCTTAATGGCTTGGGTCCTGGTTATCTAAAGGAGCACCTGCGATCATATATGCCCTCCCTCCCCCTACAATCGGCAGCTGATGCTCTCCTCCAGGAACCCTCTGTGAAAGAAATAAGGAGGGTGAGTACCCGGAGGAGGGCTTTCTCTGCGGTGGCGTCCCAGAGAGGCTCACCTGGCACCATCATTATTTGCTTTTCGGCACCAGGCGAAGACCTTTTTATTTAAGAAATATTTTAATTGTTAAATTATTAATTCTATATTGTTATTTATTGTAATATTTATATATTTTTATTTTTTAGACTTTGAGATGGGCCAGTTTTAAATTGTGTATTGTTTTAAATTGTATTTTTCTATGTTGTTAGACGCCCCGAGGCTTGTTTGCAAGGGGCGGCACACAAATATGTACAATAAATAAATAATAAATAAAATAATAGATGTTTTTCTGGAACTCCCTAGCTTTCTCCATGATCCAGCGTATGTTGACAATTTGATCTCTAGTTCCTCTGCCACTTCGAAATCCTGCCTGTACTTCTGGTAGTTCTTGGTCCACATACTACTGGAGCCTAGCTTGTAGGACTTTGAACATCACTTTGCTAGCATGTGAAATGAGTGCAATGGTGCGGTAGTTTGAACATTCTTTGGCATTGCCCTTCTTTGGGATCGGAATATAAACTGACCTTTTCCAATCCTGTGGCCACTGTTGAGTTTTCCAAGTTTGCTGGCATATTGAGTGTAGCACTTTTACTGCATTGTCTTTTAGGATTTTGAATAGCTCAGCTGGAATATTGTCGCCTCCACTAGCTTTGTTGTTGCTCAGACTTCCTAAGGCCCATTTGACTTCACATTCCAGGATGTCTGGCTCAAGGTCAGTGAGCACCCCATGGTGATTATCAGGGACGTTAAGCTCTTTCTTGTATAGTTCTTCTGTGTAATCTTGCCACCTTTTCTTAATCTCTTCTGCCTCTGCTAGGTCTCTGCCATTTTGATCCTTTATCATGCCCATCTTTGCATGAAATGTTCCTTTCATATCTCCAATTTTCTTGAAGAGATCTCTGGCCCTCCCTAGTCTATTGTTTTCTTCTATTTCTTGGCACTGTTCATTTAAGAAGGCATTCTTATCTCTTCTAGCTATTCTCTGGAATTCTGCATTCAGTTGGGTGTATCTTTCTCTTTCTCCCTTGCCTTTCGCTTCCCTTCTTTCCTCAGCTATTTGTAAAGCTTCCTCAGACAGCCATTTTGCTTTCTTGCATTTCTTTTTCTTTGGGATGGTTTTAGTTGCTGCCTCTTGTACAATGTTGCGAATCTCCATCCATAGTTCTTCAGGCACTCTGTCTATCAAATCTAATTTCTTAAATCTATTTGTCACCTCTACTGTATATTCATCAGGGATATGATTTAGGTCATACCTGAGTGGCCTAGTGCTTTTCCTTACTTTCTTCAACTTAAGCCTAAATTTTGCAATGAGAAGCTCATGATCTGAGCCACAGTCAGCTCCTGGTCTAGTTTTTACTGGCTGTATAGAGCTTCTCCATCTTTGGCTGCAGAGCACATAGTCAATCTGATTTCTGTGTTGACCGTCTGGTGATGTCCATGTGTAGAGTCGTCTCTTGGGTTGTTGGAAAAGAGTGTTTGCTATGACCATCATATTCTCTTGACAAAATTCTACCAGCCTGTGCCCTGCTTCATTTTGTACTCCAAGGCCAAACTTGCCTGTTATTCTGGTTATCTTTTGGTTTTCTACTTTAGCATTCCAATCCCCCATGATGATAAGGACATCATTTTTTGGAGTTAATTCTAGAAGGTGTTGTAGGCCTTCATAGAACTGGTCAACTTCAGCCTCTTCAGCACCAGTGGTTGGGGCATAGACTTGGACTACTGTGATGTTGGATGGTTTGCCTTGGATTCAAACTGAGATCACTCTGTCATTTTGGAGATTGTATCCCAGTACTGCTTCTCTTACTCTTTTATTGACTATGAAGGCCACTCCATTTCTTCTGAGGGATTCTTGCCCGCAGTAGTATACCTGATGGTCATCTGAATTAAATTCACCCATTCCTGTCCATTTTAGTTCACTGATTCCTAAGATGTTGATGTTCAGTCTTGTCATCTCTTGTTTGACCACATCCAGCTTGCCTTGATTCATGGATCTTACATTCCAGGTTCCTATGGAGCATAGATCTTTGCAGCATCGGACTTTCCTTTCACCACCAGATACATCAGCAACTGAGTGCCCTTCCGGCTTTGACCCAGTGGCTTCATTCTTTCTGGTGCTACTAGTACTAGCCCTCTGCTCTTCCCCAGTAGCATATTGGACACCTTCCAACCTGAGGGGCGCATCTTCCGGCGTCATATCTTTTTGCCTTTTGGTACTGTCCATGGGGTTTTCATGGCAAAGATACTGGAGTGGGTTGCCATTTCCTTCTCCAGTGGATCATGTTTTGTCAGAGCTCTCTGCTATGACCTGTCTATCTTGGGTGACCCTGCACAGCATAGCTCATAGCTTCATTGAGCTACGCAAGCCCCTTCGCCACGACAAGGCAGTGATCCATGAAGGAGGCTGTGGATTTAGCGCTGGACAAACAAAAGTGTAGTGCCTGAAGAGCACTCCAAGGCTAAACAGTCCCAGGTTGCACATCAGAATAGGTTTACATCTCAGGGCCAGTCCTCCTGTTATATGGACTGAATGGCCTGCAGCAGGCACTGGAGTGGGAGCAACGCAGACTGAGCCACTCTGCCTCCTGTTGCCCCTGCCAGGAGAGCCTGTCACCACTACCTCACCACCTCCAGTGGGTGTTCTGGGAAGCCCCACCAGATACTTTCCTACTCCGGCATTTGCTGAAAGCAGCTGGAGCAGCCACGTTCCTTCCCATTGCATGCCTTCTTCCTTCCTGTACTGCGGCCACAGCTCTTGCAAGAGCTTGACTGGACCTCATAAGAGTTTGGCCAAGCTTTTGTGAGTGCCTGACCATCAAGAAAGAGCAAAAGGGCCACCATGGCTCATGTTCTCACTTCAGATGGCAAGATAGCTTGGGATATGGCTGCCTTCTCTGGCCATATGGTTAACGGTTCTTGCCCCACTGGATAATACCTCTTTCACAAGTCCACAGTAGTACCCTCCTGGTCATGTTCTCCAGCAACCAGTGTACATAAGCATATTACCTCTGCTACTGGACATGACATACCCATCATGCTAATAGCCATTATTCGCCATGACCTTGTCCAATCACCCTTTAAAGTTGTCCATATTGGTGGCCATCACTATATCATGTGGCAGCAGACTCCATACTTGAACTAGGTACAGAAGCACGTAAAATTACACCTTGGCAGTGGGATTGATGGCACAGGGAAGGTGTGTGTTTTGTTTTAAATGGCCTCCATAAATCACAAATAACACACGTCAGTTTTAAGCCCATGCTACTGAGGAAGGTAAATCTGACTTATGTAGGAGGACAATGCTTTTCTGAAGACAGTTGTTGGCACTTGAAATGTAAAATTATGCCCAGAGTGTGCACATCAAATTTCATGGTAACATCTCAGGCTTGACAGTGGAGTGATCATATTGGAAACCTGGATTGACTAATGGTGAATCCAAATTTTCTCTTTTTTTCCTTCCTTAGGCAACAACTGAAGAAATAGATACAAATCTCAACAGACTGAAGGCCCTGAATTCTATGGATCCGATCACATTGGTCTGTAACATCGCTTCTCCTTGTTTATTTATATTATATGTGTATGCATTATAAGTGTTTGACAGGAAATTTTTTTTTTGAGAAAAAATTTCTGATGTCATCACTATTAGTCTAGTGACTCCCTCAATTGTTCTTGAACAAATATTGTTGCCTTATCTTTCTGGCAGGTCATGTTAGGATAAAATAAGAATATATTGTGACATCCTTAGGACAGGGTGAAGAAATTAATAGTGTGTTTAATTCAAACTCTTTTGTGCATGCCAAACAGAAGGAAGTTCATAAATAACAAAGTACATCCAACATGAGGCAGCAGCTATTTTGAAGGCCAGTGCCTTCTTGGTAAAATGTATTTGGCTGCATCTGAACTGAGACAAGGAATGCGAAGACATCGAACTTTGCATCATTATCTTCCATACTGTGCACCTGGGAGAAACAGCTGTGCTAGGGCGGGCACCAGGCTGCTTAGGCAGTGTGCATGTAAGCAGCCTGTTGATAAAACTGTTCCTGGACCGTTTTGCAATAATTTCTCACTTGTTGGCTCATTCTATCGCTGACCAACAGAAAAGAAAAATTACGGAAGAATACCTTGTTTATATTCCTTTCATGCCAATGCCTGTTAGGCTCGCCAGCCAGTTGGCAAAGACAATGAAAACAAAACCAACCAGTCTGGCCATTCTTCTTCTAGTTTTTTTGTTCCTGAAAGGTGGAAACAAAACCAAGAAGAGGGCAGCGAAGCCTTGTTGAATACATGGGACTGGATCCAATCTTGCATGAGTGGAAGACTGGTCACGCAACAGGACTTCCATTTGCACAATGACACTTCCCCATCCAATGATCTCCCTGACAGACCCCACTCCCAATTTTTTTCTGGAGGGTCACCCGATCTGTCCCAGGAGATTTGGGTACTGTCTGGAGCCTGTAGGGGAAAGGGCAACACAGTTCCACGAGGACTTCCCTCCTATTGGTGAAACATCATTGGATCCCAGTCAATGTTTTAAAGATTATTCTCCCCCCCCCCCGGCCATTTTTGTTTGTTTTTTGTTTTTTTGAAAAGTGCATGTGTGCACAGTTGGGCAGAGGAAGCAAGAAAAAGTGAAAAAGCAGCTGTTGTTGGAGAACGTGAAGTTTCAGGCAGCTACCTGCCTGGCCTCCACATCAAGGCCCTGCCTTCAAGGCAGCAAGAATCACAATCACAATGGAATCACAATGGAAATCATCAGAGCCCCCAACAATGGAAGAAACGGAGAAGTAGATTAGCAGAATATGCTGTGATGGCAACTTTAACTGATTATGTAAATAGAAGACTGTTAGAAGAATTAAATGATAAATGGAAATTTTATTATGCACAACATGACTAATGGGTGCTGAGGGGGAGTTTAGAAAAGAAAAAGGAAAGCAGCAGAACTTGAAGTGATTAGATCTGCTGTCGTGTAGATTAATGATTTCTTTTCTGTTAAACTCTCACATAGCATTGAAAGATAGGGAGACAGATCATTTTGGGGGACTGAATGTACTGAATGTATAGGCTGTATTTGTTTAAAATTCCCTTGGCAACTTTATTCACATGTTTATTTTAGTTTGTGCTATTTATAGTAGTCTTTTCTGTTTCACATTTTACTTTAAGTATTTGTATATGTTAAGAAAATAAAGTCTAATTTTAAAAAAGTGGAGGAAAGGCTCTCCCTTGCTCTTCAGACAGTCAGTACAGTCTACCAGTCCCTTATAGACTGTCATCAAGGCAGCAGTCAATGGGAAACAGCAGCCGCAGAATCGGTCCAAAGGCCCTGCCTGCTGTGGAAGGCTGGTGCTGGCGACTGGAAGGCTTGTATAGAGCATCCTTCCCCAGCTGGAGCACTCCATCTGTGCTGGACTGCATGGGCTGCATTCCCTACCAGCTGGGAATGATGGAGTCCAACACATCAGGAGATTGGGAGGGGGCTGGTGAGGAGCCTCAGGACAGCACCAAATAGGTGACAGCACTTATGGAATGTGCTCCCCAGAGAGGTCCGCCTGGCGCCGTCGTTATTTGTTTTTCAGCACCAGGCCAAGACCTTTTTATTTAAACGTTATTTTAATTGTTGAATTTATTGATTTTGTATTTATTTTTTAAGGTCTTTATTTACTGCTGTTAGCCGCCCCAAAGCTTCTTGGCAAGGGGTGGCATATAAATTTATAAATAAATAAATAAATAAAATATTTATGCCGGGATGTCTCCGGATTTTTATGTATTTGTATAGTTATTTATTTGTACTGGAAGCTGCCCCGAGGCTTTTGCGAATGGGGCGGCATATAAGTGTTTCAAATAAAATAAAATAAATAAAATACAAAATGGACCACAACAAATAGAAAGCATTTAATTATTACTTCAAACACCAAACAGTCAAAATAAAAATTTCTGTGGGTTATCAAACACCAGTATGTGTTCTATTCATGCGTGAAGGAGGGGGCACTGTCTTTGTTAGGAATGATTGCTTGGCAATGTGGCTGTTACTGAGCAGAGAGAGTCATGTGTGTTTTCTGAGCTCTCAGATACAGGTATTCTTCACCTCTAAAATGGCGAACTTATTTCCCTACCTATACCTTGTGAACGGAATCCCTCAATAATACCATTCGTACATATGCCATGTTTTGTGGCTTGGCTCACTTCGTTGGCATACCAGAGTCACCCTACAGTAGAAGAGGACATCTGAGGCGGCCAAGCTTCCTTTTCCTGTGCCCTGCCAGGCTTGCATTGGCCAGGTGGAAGAAGGGAAATGGCTTCCTGCCTTCCCCCATTCAGTTTCCCTTCCCACCTCCACTTCCATTGGTCCCAAAAGGAAGGCAATCCAGCTCTAGAGCTACTATATTTTGGTGCTAGGTTGGTGCTATGCTGAAGAACATGCCTGGGGAGCCAATTCTTCCCTGAGCCAAGCTTGGCACACTCCCTGTTAATTTCTCAGAAGTTGGAGCACCGATGTTGGAGAGGAAAGGCCAGTGGAGTCTTCCATGCTTGCAATGGGACAGCTTGAGGGGGCAACGCTCAGAGAAGAACATCTTTCTATCCTATTTCACCTGGGATGCCACCTGCCTTCCCTGGGCACTACAGAATGGCAGCCTTGGTGATATGGGTCATTTTCTGTTTTCCAAAGGTGGGGCAGCAGCTCTTAGGACTTGTGATGGTGCATGGAGGGTGGATGTTGGGTGTGAATGGCACTGCACAACCACAAGCAGTGCGTACATACTAACGCTATTGTAAGCTGAGCATTGCTTTGCCTTTCCCCCACTCCCTTGCTTGGATATAAGTATTTTTATTTCAAGAGTTGGCAACTTTAATTCTGCCAAGAAATTAAAACACAGGATGCACAGAAACTTATGATCTGTTGCTTGTTCACTGTCTCTGCTGAGTGAAAGGGGAGCAGGGAGAGAGTTGCATTCTGGAAATGTTAATGGAATTACTTCTAGCAGTATGAGCCCTCCTAATCTCATAAAGTATTGAATCATCGCAATACTTTAATCTGAGGTCAACATCTTCTATGCGTCAAGTTCTGAGGCCTTTGCAAAAAATCTTTGTTTTGCATCTTAGAAAAAGGAAAGGGTTTAAAACAAAACACAAAAAAATCCCCTTCTCCCCTAGGCTATTGCTTGGTCCCACTGGGAAGGGAAAGGAAGCAAAATGTTTACTTACAGAAAAACTCCAAGCAGAAAGGGGGAAAGAAAATAAACCTCTAAAAATTTGAAACATTAGCTCAACCTCCCTCCCTCCCCTGCCATCCCCAAATGCAGGGCCTTTCAGATGTTTTTAGCTGCAGCTGCCAGCACCCCTGACCGTTTCACCATCACCCTGATGGCTGGGGCTGATAGGACATGGAGTCCCAAACAGACTGCATTAGGAGAAGTTTACATTAGCTAAACTCTCATGTGATTTAAAAAAAATGTGTAAAGATAGATAGCAGTTGGAAAAGACACTTGGAAGAAATGACCCAAGCAGAGATCAACTTTTCAGTAAATTCCACTCATAGACAGCTCCCCCCACAAAAGAAAAGCAATAGTAGAGTCCTTCTGTGTCTTAACCATTTGAGAAAGTAGCTGGGAAACCCCCCCATCAAAAGTTTCTGAAAAATGCTAGCATGTTAAGTAGGAGGTTTTCAACCCAGGCTTCTCCCTGACATGTTAATTTTCTACTTTTATGAAGCATTTTTCTTGAATATTTTGAATATGAGAGCACCCAAACGTGCAGTTGCTCATCTGTATTGTGAATCATAGTGTACAGCCTGCAAGGGCCACACCATACACAGCTTTTAACTGTATGTCAACACTCTGAAACAAAATGCTGCTTGCATATATGTAGTGGGGAACTTTCAAACTCTCCCTTCCATGCCAAAGGAGGGACACTGGAGGCCTCTGGGTGTGTGGGTGGTTGAGTCCCCTTTTTCAGACAGTAAGGCTCCTAGAAACCAGATAATCTCCTGAAGGCTCCTCCTTTTTCTGGCATTCCCTCCATTTCTGATGTCCAGTGTTGGGAAAATTCAGATCAATCCTGGGAGAAGATTGCGTATATGTGCCTTTGTGTCATAACATCAAACCTGTACCTCTTTCTTAGAAAGCAGAATTCCAAGCCAGCTTACTGTTTAGCCTTGCTGTTGCCTTAAGAAGATGGCATTCTTAGCTGGACTGAGAAGCTGCTGGAGGCTAATACGATCAGTGGAGAAATACTAGTGTTCAGACAAAGATATTCATTTGTTTCTGAATGGACCCATTTAATCATCTAGCTCAACAGAGGCAAGCACCTCTGCAGTCAAGTTGTCAAACCAGATTTCCTGAATGGTTCCTCCTTCAGACATATTTGCATATTCAACCAGACACACTGGCTGACCTGAACTGTCAAGAATTTACTAGATTGACCTATCAATAAAGCAATCAGCAATGATTTCCATGCTATTGTTAACAATGTTTTCTAACCAGCTTAAGCATTATATCATGAGGAGGTGCCTTGGTAATCGTAGTCTAAGGAAGTGTAATACTCTGTCTTGTGTACATGACTCGCAGGTTATAAAAATGTCTATATTTTGCTGTGATTTGGTAGTTGAGTTTGGCTCTACCCTGTAATGCATTATTGTGGTGACTGCAGGTACTGGGTCACCTATCAATAAAGCCACAGAGATTCAAACTTTTGATCTTTCCTATGGACCAGAGTGTTCATTCCTTGCAAATTGAAAACCGAAGTTCTGTCACCAGGCTGGCAGGCTGATCCTTGTGTCACAAAACTGACACTATGCAAACACACACACCAGAGGGAGGCATCAGTATGCATAGAGGAACCTAGAGGTTTGCAGGAGTGTGATAAATTATTTTAAAATTATTTAAAGGGTCAGGAGAGGAGAGGAGACCTCTTTCCATATGAATCTACCTGGCACCTTAGATCTGCATCTGAGGCTCTACTGAGGGGGCAACAAGAAGGGCCTTTTCCAGAGTGGCACCCCGACTTTGGAATGAGCTCCCCAGAGAGGTTCACCTGGCACCTTCTTTATACTTGTTTTGGTATCAGGCAAAGACCTTTTTATTCCAATGGCATTTTGTTAGTTTGTTCTCGATGACATTTTAATAATGGGGTACGCCTAAATTACTAGTTCTGTCAGTGAGCGTGTTTTTATTTTAATTATTTAATTGTTCTAATGTTTTATTGCAAATGGTGATTATGTTTTATATTGTATGCATGGTTTTATTGCTGTAACCCACCCAGGGAGCTGTGTGGCTAATGGGGCAGGTTAGAAATCTGATAAATAACTAAATAAAATGCTCGACATAGGGAAGAGAAGGAGCTGAGAAGAAATACGGGGCCATAAGCATCGTACTTGAATAAAATGGAGGGACTTATATTGTGATCGTTATTAAGTTGCTAAGTTTGATGGTCTTCCATGCAGGCATTTGGGAGTGTATTATTATGTGCTTTTAGATGATTCAGGTTTATTCTAAGACTTTCAGTGAGCAGCCATGGAGGTACCTTCCAACCATATTTCTATTTATATGATCCATTCTACCTTAGCCCCTTGACTAATTAAGGTACTTGCTTGCCTTTTTGCAGAAGAGGAGGCTTTCTGGAAATCATACAGTTAGCACTTACATTTATAATAACCAGTATTTCAGTGCAATCAGCTAGTTGCTCACTTTTGTTTTGTTTGTATTGGCTGTGGTTAACTCTTGGGAACCCGACTGCATTTCATTGCATATGAACTATTCATGGCAGATGAAAGGGGGGAAAGTGAAATGCCCATAATGGTTGGATCTTCATGTTCAGGGCAGCTGAGCCTTGAATTGCTTGGCAAAAAATAATAGGGGAAAGAGGGCAACAACTTTGTGAATGCTTTCTGCCAAAGATATGTGGATGGCAGCTGTTGGCAACAGAATTTATTTTATGGGTTTCTGAATCACCCTTCTGCTCAGCAAGTTCTTTAAAAAATTACAACAAATTACAAAAACCAATAGAGTACAACAATTCCAAGTGAAAAAAGCAAAAATAAAACTGATAAAACACTTATATTGTTTTACAATATATATAATATATTGTATATACATAGAGGGATTTCCTAAAATTAAAGAGTAGTGTTTATCACTAAAATCTCAGAGGAGCAGTAAGGTTGTTTTCTTTTTTTAAACCAAGATGTCTAAAGTTTAGACATCCCTCAATACTGGGATTGAACCTGAGTCACTCTGCATTCAAGGCAGGTGTTCTTCTACTGAACTATTCCCAATGAGCTTCTGAGTTTGATGCTAACTTCCAGATGGTTGAACTAAAGCAGTTTCAGGAAGAAAGTGCAAGTAAGGGAAGAATTCAGCTATCTCCTCCTGGTCCTTCCTGATCAATGCACTTCAAGAGGTAGATCTTCCTGATGCATAGAAACTTGTAGCAGGCTCACCTCTGCCACACAGATCTGCCATTACCCTGTCTGGTGTGGCCTCTGCACCAGTAATGACTTCCCAAGAACTCCCACGTCACTTCCAAAGAACCAAGTGGGTTGCACTGATCTAAGTGGTAGAGAATCCAAAATCTTTCATTGGACCAAAATGCTGCAAAGACTCCATGAGCTTTCTGATACTCCAGAGCTTTTCGCAGTCTGAATGGTACAAAAAACAAGTGATGGGAAAGGAAACAGAAAACAGAAACAGAACTGGGCCGGACATGGCTCATAGTTTACATCGTCTTAGGATGGAGGTTGCTGACAGACTGACTGAGTCACTGCCCATTGCTGCAAGCATTGGAAAACAACTTGCATTCTGGGGCAGCAAAGCAATCGATAGCTTCCATTCCTGAAAATGTAAAAACCATCTGTAACTCACATCTGTCACTTTACAACTCACAACTCTCTAGGTAGAGGCAAAACTTTTGGGATAAAATCAAGTATGTCTGTACATTCCAGATGAATCCTTCTGCTGAAAATTGTCCCTTAGAAACATTTGAACCCAGCTCCAGAAGAGGAAGGTTCAGCCCACAGAATCACACCCATCCTGAAACTCTTGATCTGCATACAGCTATTGCTACAGAAGAAGACGCCAGAGATTAGACTGAACAAAGGAAGTCTAAAAATATCCAGCTGTTCCTGTAAGGGTGCGTACCATTTCCTTAAGCATGCTATTTTTGTGAAAGGAAGAAGAGAAAACTGAAGAAACTGGTGGCACCAGCCATGAAGGCAGGCAGGCAATGCTCAAACATATAAAATGTGCTCATCATAGTTTTCATGAGAGTAAATGGAGCTGTAGCAAGCCTGCTCTGCCTCCCTGCATGCAATAGCTCTGCAGACTGATGCTCATTGACTCTTTTTCATTTGATCTCCACAAACATTGGTGCCTTGTGACTGCTCCATGTAATGGATGCAACTGATGCCATGATGCCATTGATGATGGCGGTTTGTCTTAACATGTTGGACCATCAAATACTGATGTGCTGCATCATACCCTAGGTAGCTTCTGTGTTTATTGCTGATGGAGTGGAACCTCTGGTCCAGAGGCCAACTTTGGCCAGGGAGCACTGCTTGTTGGCTGGCTCAGGAACCAGCTAGAGGAGTGTTCCTTTAGCCTGAATTTCATTCAGGGAGATATCTTAACTCTGCCTACTTTTTTTCCAGCTGGGAAAGGACCACAGTGAGGCAGGCTTCCTGTTGTGCTGGTTGGTGGATCTCCAGATGGAACCTCAGTCAAGGACCCTATGGCATCAGTGATAGGCCTGCATCTGTTGTCATGCATGAGGTCCCACTCCTTGATATTATCTACACTGATTCCAAGGGTGGGTGATCCAAAATGGTTTGACACCCCTGCCTTAAATTGCTATGCAGTTCCCACTCCCCAAGCAATGAGGTGTCCCTAACATAATGCTATTTAGGTCTGGTTTTCTTAAGACGGGAGAGAATGTGAGCAAGCCCTGGAAAATTAGTACATGCAAGTAGAGCAGCCTTCCCTGACATAGTGCTCTCCAGGTGTGTTGAACTGCAGCACCCATAATGGCTGTGCTGGCTGGGGATGATAGGAGTTGTAGCCCAAACAGCAGGATGGGGAAGACTGGCCTAAATTAACTGGCATTTCCAAGGAATGAACCCGTGATTCTCTGAAAAGATCAGCAGGTGTTCTACCAGTAAGGCTCTGTCCTCAACAGCCTCAGCCTCCTCTCTCCTGGCAAAGTTTAATACTGATGGTTCTAATCCATCTCTTGCTGTAAACATAGGAGAAGTGTGTGTCTGTTCTCTGTATTCATCAGAACAAAACTGAAATCATATAAACACACTAAGCTGAGTGTACAAATTATGAATATGTACATTTACCCTAGCTAGGATGATGAATGCTTGCTTTTTTTAAATTCTGAGATACTGCAATTCTCTCTATTACAAATAAATCTCTCGAAACATGAATTGTTCTTTCAGATTTTCTGAAAACTTGAGTGCTTGTCATTTTCTCATAAATGTGAAACTGGCAGGTCAGATCATCATCAAAGAACCCATAAGCAACTATGAATAGGGAATGCTGAGTACACAAGAAATGCCTTGAAGAAAAACTCATTCATTCTGTGAGCAAAGGGAAATTTATTTTTGTATTTGTGCAACTGTATTATTCTGCTATAGCAAAGCGCCACCTAGAGGCTATCCAGCTGAAAAGGAGGGAAGAAAAAAACTGCTTAGCGCTTGGATCTCTGATTTGTGCTCAACTGAATGCAGGCAAAATAATTAACAGCCTCATGTAAAACAGGTCCATGTCTGAGTCCAGAATATTGAGGCCAATATAACTGCCTCTCTAGCCTTAGGGTGGCTCTTTTCTGCTACCTTTCTTTTCCTTTCCACTGTCCATTTTCATACTCCATTTCCACTACTCCTGAGATTCCATTAGTCAAGACACCTATTTTATGGAGTTTTAATCACAAGCTGTTTCTTTTTATCTCACGCCTTTAAAAATTAATACAATCTTTCATTCTCTTCCTCAAAGCTCCCCACATTGTTTCAGTCTGACCCTTCCTAAACATGAGAACAAGAACACAGAGTTTGGGTGGACAGCCTTTGCTGAGGGCGTGCAGAAAAACATTCCAGAAGAAGGAAAATCAAGAACAATGGAGGGAGGCCGTATCTAGGTATTTCCTAAAACATGGCCTGCAGATTACTCCAGGGTTCCTCCCCGCCTCTTCTGACTTAAAAAGAATTCTAAAGAAACAAACCAGGAGGCTGGTTTGCTCTTTGGGTTCAAAAAAGCAGCTTTGTGGATTCAAACTCAGGGTCCACTTTCCCGTTATGCAACTTACTTTTTTCAGTAGAAGTTTGCCTTCTGGGAAAGAAATGATTGCAGCCATGTTCTCAGCATGCCCACGACTCTCTCTAAATTCCAAATATGCCCCTCATCCAAAAAGGTTGGAGACCTCTGTGGCCACCACAACCTTGGATCTTCATATCCGATTTGCATGCAGTGAGTTAAATGGTAGCCTCTGTGTAAGTGAGTTCTAACACTCAAGATGGAGTGCATAACCTTTACTGAAGATGATTGGGCTCTCTGTTGTCCGCCCCCCACCCCCCACAACATGGCTCAGCATCAAGCAGAGAGGATGCTCCATGGTTCAGTTTTGGATATTCAGGAACAATAAGCACACTGATGGGCAAAGACATGCATATGTTCATTTAGCGAGAAAACAGATTAGTCGAGCAAGAAGGCAGGCTCATCATATGGAAGAAAGGCAGTAAGGAGAAATTGCACAGCTGATTATGTGTATAAGGCAGGACTGCTGTGCTCTTGACCCTTTAGCTACTGGGCATCCCCAGTAAGCATAGCTTGAGAGAGACTTAACCTGGCTTGCTCACTGCAGGTTTCTGTACTTGAGGGCTTTGTCAAGACTGTCTCTAGAAGTTCCTTTCAGGTGATAAGATGTTTAAGCCACATGAACAGCACAGATCGACACCTTAATTACACCTGTTGTTTTGGTTATGCAACAGGTTGAAGAGATAAGTATGTATTACTGAAAGCCTATCTAGATAAGTGTGATCATCACAATATGATCCAAGCAAGTGGTGGTCTTTTAAACCCTTCTCTCAGCACATGCTGACTGGGTTCAGATTATCATTTTCAGACTACTATAAACAATGATGGCTTTTTGGCATTGTTGGTCTATTGTGTTGTCTCAACCAGGTCATGGCAAGTTTGGTCTTTAGAAATCTTCCTAAGCACCTCTCCCACCCACACACACTGTTTGTTCCATGGTTTCCCTGAACCACCATGGCTCATCATGTTGTCTGAACCTAGGATCATGGTTTCCATGGTCTCACTACGCAACTACAACAGAGTCCTTGGAAAGAATGACACCTGCAGGAACTGTTCCAGTCATCTAGCCTTTGTGAGGACAAATGAAGAAGAGGCAGGTGACATAGGCAGGGACTGAAGCACTTTGGGATTGAATTTCAGGTGCAGTGCTGGTGGGATATATGCCAACAGTGGGAGGACTGGGGAGGGAATATGGAAACCATGACAAAGTAGAAATCATTTGTCTATCAGGTAAACCATTGTAACCTCCCGCAACCCATGGTAAGCATGCACTGTTGCCTCTGAAGACAGGCGACAGTGATGGGACACAAGCCTTCAAGTCATGGTGCTCACCCTGTGAAATTCTCCCAGGCCACCTTCTTTTGACATGTTCTTGCGGCAAGTTTTCAGTCCGTTGTGTGCACATACAGGGAAAACGGCCAGAAGGGCTGTGGTCTGTTAATAGATTTGATGGGAATGGGAGTTCAAACAGTGAAGACGAAACAGTTTTGGAATGTCGGCAAATGACAGTATCAGGTAAGGACCAGGGAATGCCTGCAGAACAAGCAGAGTTGCCCCAGCTGGATGGGGGTGGAGACCACGGAGATGGGGAGATAACCCAACAAGGGGTGGCGCTGGGGGCAGCAGCTGACAAGAGCTCCAATCTGCCAATGGGAGGCGGGCCTGGCGGGGACGTGCACCAGGAGTTGAGCAGTCTGCCAGGTGTGAAGGCCTCGTCCCCTGAGGAAGTGATGCTGCTTGCTAGGAGGCAAAACAGGCAGGAGATTCCGTTGTTGGAGCTACAACAGGGGTGGAGGCAGGTGAAGAATTTCAGTGTCCCGCTTCTGAGGCAGCACCGGAGAAAGACTCTTTAAAAGGGATGAAGATTAAGGGCAGGGGGACTCAGAAGACTCAACACTTCACTCTGGGTGAACTTAGAGATATTTGACAATAAGGATGTGTAACAATAAAGCATTGTGCAAAGGAACTCTGAAGCAGCGTGTTCACTCGGGAAAAGGACCGTGCCTCATGACACAGACAATATGCCGGGGACAAAGTTGGTGGCTAACTGGGAGCAAGGCCTTTTCCATGGCAGCACTCACTCTTTGGAACATCCTTCCAAGGGGGCTCTATCATGCCCTAGCACCGTATTCCTCCAGATACCTGACTGAAACACAGAAGGCTGATCGTTTGTCTAATGTGTTTAATGTTCTTCTCTTATTTGCATTTTCAATCTTTGCTGTTATGCTCTTTTAATGTTTATGTTATGCAGTTCATTTTTTAAAAAATTTGGAAAACACCAAGGATGTTTCTTTGTAAGCTGCTTTAAGTCCACCTAGAGGAAAAAAGTGAGATGTTTATTTCCTGTAACATCAGATGGAAACTTAAAAAAAACCCCTGCCCAAATATTTTAAATGTGTACACTTTATATTAGACTGGAGTTGTACTGACATTTTATTTTCAAAGGGTTTTATTGAACCTTTATTGAACCTTGCCAGGAACTCAGGCTGATGGATGCTGATACTGGTGTCCACCACCAAAGGGATGCCTCACGCATCCCTACTGAGAGCTTTCTCAGTGGCATTTTGTCGGACCTGCTGATGCCTCATTGGCCACTGTCAAGTCCCCACAAATAAGTTGAACAATATTATGTGGCTCGCCCTGCACATTAATCTCCTGTTTTCACTGGAAAACAATAGAAGCTTGTGCTACTAGAGGAAAAAGACCCACATTGTGGTGGACCAACAAGCAGCCCACAGGCATGTGCCCCCCCCCCCCCGTTCCCACCCTTGAGTCTGGATCCCAGCAAGAGGAGCAGGCATTGTGCTTGGTGTTCTTTTTCATTCGATTAGTCCTATGAGTCCTATTAGTCTCATATGTGTTTTCTCCTGCGTTTAATGGTTAATTAAACGTATTAATTGGGTATAGTAAATTAAATATATTACAAGCATATCAATTTATGCTATGGAATTGTAATTCATTGTGTGACCCCCGAGTTTCATGTTGAATTCCTCATGTGGTCCTTAAGGTACGAAAAGTTGGACCAGCCTGTCCAATTCCAGTTATATTGGGCCTCATCATTACCTTGATTTATCTGATGACATCTTTCAGGAACTATCTGGAATTGTGAATTGTGTATTAAAATGTGTTTGACAAATGTTAGGAGATAACATATCAATAATTTCAAGTCAAGAATAGAGCTTTTAGTGACTAAATAACACCCAATAGTATTGAAACTAGGCAGGGCATGTATTACATGTTGCCTAAGTTATTCTGTCAGAAGTTGAACAGAAACAGCTTTGCCCTATGAAAGTTTTATGTAGATGGAAAGCGCCAAAGGATAGTGTTTAATAAGAACCTAGGTGGAATATATAAAGAATATGGCTCACAAGAATGCATCAGAATTGAATACTATTTATAATAGAAAAATTCAGATACTGGGTTAGATGCAGACTTGGTAACGCTTAGAATAAAACTCTTGAGATCAATGGGATTTAAATGACTCATGACCCACTGATTTCAGTGGGTCCATAGTAGGTCTTTCTCTTCTTCTACCTATACTCAAGATGGAGGAATAGAAATAAAGGAATCTGTAGGACTCTACAAAGGTGGAAAGGACAGCAAGTAGCTTATGGACTGGGATGCATCTTAGAAGTAGCAGGAATTGGAGATGACGCAGCACTGAGAAATAATGCAAGGCTGTCGATTTCCTGTGTATGACATTATGATACTGCCCAACTGCTGAAGCTGTGTTGTCTGCAATGCAGTTAATCTTTTCCCACAGAACAGAGACCTGGGTACCTCTTCTTTTCCGCTATATAACCTCTAGGTGGCACAGCAGAATAGTGCAAGTACATAAGAGGAAACTGCACATACTTTTGCCATCAGAAATCATACTGTCCTAAAAATACATACATTAAGTTCAATTTACAGACATAAACAAAATGAGGAGGGTCATGACACCATATAAAGAAGACATAAACTGTGAGTAGGGAATGATGAGGGCACAACAAATGCCTTGAGTGCTCAACAGGAGAAATGCAGCAATGTAAGCACAATGCAGAGACCGCACAGGAGGAAGTATTATCTCAAAACATAGCTGAGCCTTGTTGTTAGGGCTAATTATCCAGACATCCTATGGTTGGCCAGCATGGGACTCACAACCTATCACATGGAAAAACATCTCCCAGCAGTTTTAGCAGCTGCCAGTCTCTAGAATGTGTTAAGGCAATCCTGCCTTCCCTTTCCATCTCTTTCCTTGCTCCGCATTTCAGCCATCTTTGCAAAAGCTTGGGATATTGGTTTTTCTAATGGGAACAACCCAGTCGCTGTTTTTTCGGCAAAGGGAACAAAGAACTTGCTGTCTCAGGTCTATTTTTCTAGCAAACAGCAGTGTGTTGAGCAGCAGGGACCATTTCTTTGCATGAAATAAAAGGCTGGAAGGGCCCAGAGAGACTTGTAATTGCTTTGGATAATTGTGGCCACAAAGGTAACAGAGAGGCTTTCACCCCATGCTGCCTCATTAAGATGTAAACAAAGGAACTGAAGCTCAGACCCAGAGCACAACGCTGTACATGGTTAAGCAGTTCTGGCTGGGGAACGGCAGGATGGCGAATGGTGGGCTCTTTCCTTCTAAATATGCACAGGATCACTCCCTTGAGAACTCTGGTCACTCTTTGTTTAGTGTTTAAAGGGCGTGTATCTTTCTGAAACACATTTCATAAGCTGATTAAAAGGGAATTTCTGCAAAATCCCCAAAGCTTCTCACTAGTTTTCAGCCCAGTGCAGAACCAGAATGCCTGAGCATGCAAACTATCCAGGAAACCTGGCTAAACACTTACTGCTATTCTTAGCAGAACAACAGCAAAGCTGACCTGGAAGTGTCACCGTGATGTAAGCACAGTCAGAACACTCTTCTATTACAAGGCACCATCAACCAGATGCAGGAATTGGACAGCCTTGTTTAGAAGGTCAGAGTGGAGCAGTAGCCTGTCTAGAAACAGCAGTATTTTCAATTCAGAAAGGACTTGTAGATGATCTTCCAAACTTGGACCCCCCGCCCCTCCACAGCTACTTCTCTCTTGCCTCCTTCTCTCCCCCACCCCACTAAAAGTAGTGAGACTTCAGTGACTAGCTTATTCCGTAACTTTCCATGGAAGCTTGGAACAAACTAGAAATCACAGTAGCTGCCAGCCTGGAAACCTCCAGATATCTGGGACTGTAGCTCCCATCAGCCTACTAGAGTGTCCACGGATGATGAGAAATGTAGCCAAAAACATCTGGAGGGTACCCAGTTAGGAAAGCCACCCTGTATCTGGGCAGGAAACATGGGGCCAGTGGTGCCACATACTAGTCTTGGGTTTTGTGCACACTGGCACTGTCACTTCCCCATCTGCCCCACCACAGTTTTGAGCAGGAATAACTCATGGAAGTGTCACAGCTCAATGGAGTGCAGAAGGTCCCACTAGAAAAATGAGAGAACTCGACTCAATTTGCTTCGGCAAACAACAGACCTAAGATCAAGGTCAAATGCCAGGCTGTGTGTAGAGATTAGTGCAGTGGCTGGGGCTGAATTGGGTCTCCAAGATTCAGGTTCTAGTTCCCATTCAGCCATGACGCTCATCAGGTGGCTTTGGGCCAGTCTCACCCTAACCTCCTCACAGGGTTGCTGTGAAGATAAGATTCAGAGGAGGAGGATTCTGTAAACCACCTTGAGTTCCTTGAAAGGAAAAAGAGGCAGGATATAATTATATTAAATAATCTGATTTCAATCACATCACACCAGTTTTTGGAACTGGTATCTCCCCACATCTGAGGGGAAATACCCATTACTATGGCTAGATTGCTGTGAATGAAAATGGATTCAGACTAGGTGGCCATCTTATGCAGTATTGTTTTATATGGTCAACTACAGACAGATACAGGTTTGCAATTATCTTAAGCAAAATTACCGATTATATATGGCATTTGTTCATCAACATAATTTCCAAACCTTGAACAGAATTAAGAAAACCACCCTTTCTCAGCAAGACTTTTTTCATATATATCTTGATCATAAGATTTTGAACATATACCAAAAGGAGTAAATATAAATAAAAAGGGAAATCCATTTACCTGAGCTTGTTTCATGACATTACAGAACAATATTTTAAAAGCTATCATTTTACACAATTATAAAAACATTAAAAATGAAAGCTGAATGGGCTATCTGAAATTTCTGCTTACAAAAGTGCCACAAAACACATGCAATACAACATTTGTCATAGTAATATGCATAATAAATGCTTTTGATACACATACATGGACAAGAGCCATTTTCAGGAACGCTTGTACATATTCATCCACTTGTTTTGAGACAGAGGCTCCAGAGAGGATAAAGGGACTTCTCCAAAATACCTTCTAACGAACTGCAGCCTGTGACAAACTCTTTCCCCAGCTGCACTGGATTCATACAAGACAAAAGTTCTATGTGCACAGTGGGCTTGGACGTGTGACCCAACACATATGCCTGGGACTTACAACCCTCCCTCCTCAAAAGAGCAAATGGAAGCATTGCAGAACTTGCTCCTATGTGCAGGCACAGGGAATGCCATGCACAAAACACACACACAGCCCCTATGTCCATTTAAAAATTTCTCAAGGGATGACCGTGTGAACTGCTGATTAGTCACACGGAAAGACAGTGCACGCGAGCTACACAAGTTGCTGGTGCGACCTTCTTTTGTTCCAGTTAAGACACAAGCCATAGAAGCAGCACCCTTTAGTTTTACCTTTCCTAGCAAATTTCATTTGGGAGAAGCAGGTATCCTCAGTAAACATTTCTGGAGAAACCTCATTTTAGGAACACAGTCCACACTGTCCCTCTCCATACTATAATCTCCAATTTCTAATCTATCACAGACAGCCACACAGAAAATCACTGATTGTACAGACATGTTCAACAGTTTACATTCATTAGCAACAACAGCACTTTGGTTTATATGATTAGATTTCGACTTTAAAAAGGAGAACAGCTTTTCTTCCTCACATCCTGCTAAACCTCAGAAGCATAAAAAAGGCCTGCTTATGTGCATATTTTAGTTTGGGATGTTTCACTTCCATCTGACTTGTTTACACATGCAAGCTGAAGATGAAGTGAGCTGAAAGAAACTCAAAGAGAGAGAGAGTTGGCAGGATCTTGCTAGGTTCTTGCTAGGCTCCCTACCATAAGTGGTCACTTAAACAAAAGCAGGATTATTTTCTAGTAAAAGAACGGTGGTTTAAAACTAGAGGCCTCCATTTTTAACATTTAAAGAACAATGGGGCTTGGGATTCACAGTTTCATGCAAAAACATCAAGGGAATGGAATTAAGACTCTCAGACAAAGAATTCTTAGCACTTCTACCAAACTATAATTTCCAGGACGTTTGGGGGAAACCATGGCCATCCAACAGCATAAAATGCAGAACTGTTTATAATCTATATGTGCCACAGTGAGCTTGGAATGAAGTAAGATGCTGTGGAACAAAGCAGTATTGAAATAACCCCAAATTCTTGCAGTGGGGACTATTTCAGAACAATGCTGAGATAATTTCTCAGACTAACACTACAGTCCTAAGCATGAATGAAGTCTCACTGAATTCAGCAGACCGTATTTCCAGGTAAGGACACATAAAACTGGAATTGTGCAAACATAGTCTTAAAATATGTATCTCATGTCTAGCCAATACTTATACAGGTCTATTCCTTAGACAATTTGTGGAATACACTGCCACAAATGTTAAGATGGTCATGAGCATAAATGTCTTTAAAAGAGATTAGACAAATTTGTGGAGTATGAATCTACTACTGGCTATTAGTCATGACAGTTATTTGCAGCCTTCAACTTGGTACAGAATGGGCTACTATACGTATTACTCTGAATCACAGTGTGGTTTGTTGTTGGATGCAGAGTCACCTCCGCAAATAAATTATAGTTTACTGTTATCTTTAAAAGTCTGCTTGTTTAAAACTTGACTTCTCATACCTGAAATTAGAACCCTGATTTATGTCTTATTTGCACCATTGTCTGCCCTGAAATAGCGCCTACCAAGAGCAATGGAAAATTTCTCCAAAGGTGGAAAAAATAGTTGGGGAAAAGCAAAACAGATATTGGGAAAATAAGCCATGGGTTGTTTCCTCATCTGTGAGACAATTCATGGCTAAAGCAAAAACATCCTGGTTAACATAAATCACAGTTTAATGTTATGTGCAACAGCCAAAATGCATTTAATAGTATTTGCTGAAGAACAGTAATGGAACAGCAGTTTTGTCTTCATGTCCTGATGTTTTCTGAAAGCATCTGGCAATCACTGTAAGAAAGTGGAGGCTGGAATAGATGGACCTTGGGGATGGAATAGATGGAACAAAAAGCATGTGCAATAGCTGCATGTACAGTATAAAGAAAAAACTACTCTTAATAATAGAACAATTATCTGAAATCACATTTTGATTCCTTCATGCAATTTTGTTCTCACACTTATAACACGGTTTTTTTTCTTTTCTAGTTATCAAACTGCAGGAATGTTTAACATGCAAATGAAATGCAAATTTTGTATTACACACCAGATGTTTCTGGTTTAAGAAAGCTGGCCCAGGAGACAAAACTCAACACTTAGCTAGTCACCTAGCAATTTTTAAATGCTACCTTTTTCAAAGCCAAAATAGTAACCCCCTCTTCATTCTGTGTGGGTGACTTAAATGCTGAAAGAAGAAATCTGGTTTTCAGGGTGAAGTGGGGCTTGGGGAAGATATGAGGAAGACAGCTCTGCAAGGTCACCCCCCAGCAAGGCTTATTCTTATTGTCAAGTAATGCTAACATGATAATCAAGGCTGTTATGTATTAGAAAGATGAACCTGGGGCTCACCACCCTCTCATCCTTCTGGGGGAGTTGAAAGGAGAAAGGAAGCTTCTGCCCATGTTATTGATTAACAGAAGTTCAAGGTTACCTTTGCTAACAACATTTGCTGAAGCCAAGCAGTCACTTGAAGATGGGGTATTTCAAAGAAAACGTAATTTAGATTAAGCATGGTTTGTTACACTTAGATAACACAATGAAATTAAACAACAAAGGGGCTAATGGAAGCAAAAACTTCCAAATTCCTCTCTCAAGCTGTTCTAGAAGAAGAAAGGGGAGAAAACTATGAGTCTCAGGTTCACCGAGGCTCTTATTGTGACATTTGAATGTAGGCAACAAGTCGAGACACTGTGGCCTCAGATGCAGATATGTATAGCCAGCCCACTAACAAGGCATCTGGCCATTAACAGAGCCTAGATAAGCAAATCTCCTTGTGCAGTCACAAGTGTAACATGCAAGGGACGCTTCCTTCTTATGCAAATATGAAGTGGATGAAGTCACTACATATTATGGATAATTAATTATAAATAATGACAACTTCAACATAAAACATTGAGTGCTTCAATTTACTCAACTTTGAGTAAAGCTGAAGCACAAATATACTATTTTCCTTGCAACATAACACATTTTAGTGGAAGTAAATCCTGCTGAGCAAAATTACTTCCTCCCATCAACCATGGCCAGGGTCAAATCCTTAGGCTAGCATGCAGCGTGACTCCCAACATTGCTGCCACTGCAACCAAGCCTTTCCGAAATGAAGCAGGTCAGAAGGAAGTTCTGCTGACCCGCCATTCAGGAAATAAGTGTCATGGTTCATTTCCGAGTTGCTCTAGGATCCTATTGCACCAGCAGTAGGTCCTGCTGACACAGCATACCCAGGAGAGATGCAATGGCATTGCTCGATATTACTTTCATTTGCAGAAATTTAGAACTTTTTTTACTAAGCTATCTAACAGGACTACCTTATGTTTTGACAGGTCACATCATAGTTATTTGTATGCTACCTTTCCATGGCAAACCTGACCCAAAGTTCATGAGAACAATGTGATTCCCTCTGCTCAGGAAATCTAAGATACTGTCAGTTTTTGGTATTCTCTATATAGTATAATAGTATTCTCTATATCTCAAAGCCTCAGAGTGCATTTATGATAGGGAAGGTCACAAGCGCCATTCTGTAGATTTGTCTATAGATGCAGCAGCAAATGGCAATGATTTGATGGCACACTTGCGAGAGTACCAATGCACACAAAGAGATGGCAGGAGAGGAGGAAGACTCGGTATGCTCTTTTGCCAGGAAAGAATCTCGGATCAGAGTGTCTAATCATGGCTGAGAATCCCAAAGATGGAGACAATGACTTAATGCAAACTGAATCCTAGCCAAAAACATGATTTTAATTTAGAGTCTTCAAGAGAATAAGGCTTCTATTGCCAGCACCGGTGTCAGAAGTTTTATTAGCACAGAAGGCTATTTCTTGACCCATAACCAGCTTTTAGGAAGCTCCTCTCATCCATGAAGTGCTGATGGCCAAAACACCCTTCCTGTTTTGCTAAAATGAAGCCTTAAGAACAGGACAATCTGACCTGACAAGGCGACAGTTACCTATGATAAGGATAAAAATACAAGAGAAGAAACTTATTACCTTAAAGGATTAAGATGGTTTACAAAACACAATGGACAGGGTTAGAGTTGCTATAGCAACTGTGCATTCATGTCCTTAATGTGT
The DNA here is from genome assembly GCA_023646645.1 of Varanus salvator macromaculatus. Taxonomy (NCBI): domain Eukaryota; kingdom Metazoa; phylum Chordata; class Lepidosauria; order Squamata; family Varanidae; genus Varanus; species Varanus salvator. The sequence continues at coordinate 12,057,310 of JAIXND010000659.1, forward strand.
TACCTGCATTATATACACTGAATGATGCTGATTCCATTTTGAGCTAGCCCAATCTTTTTTTTTTGTTTTTAAGGTGGATGTAAACAATTTCTTTTTCCACCAGAAGCCCACAGTATCCAGGAAAAATTAAAACAATTACAAATGTTTGGGAGCAGGGAAGTTTAAAACAATAAAACTAATATAAAAATATGTATATACATTTAGTCCCAAAAAGTTCGTACAGGAAACTCTTATGTCAAAGGAACCAAGAAAATTTAAAACAGGCTTTAAAGGCATATTCAGGATAACTTACTATGTACAAGGCATTTGGCAGAATCAGGTTTTGTAAAAGAATTGTGAAAATAGACACTATTCTGCCTTCATTTGTTCCCTGACATCCAAAGGCAGAGTTTCAAACAAGGTGTCTTCTACCACCATGCCAGTCTTTTTCAGAGCTTTGCATTCACCAAGTTCATGGGGCAGAAATTCCAGGTGGTTTCCTTTAATGTCCAAGTGGGAGAGCAAAGCCAGATTTCCAATTTTAGGTGAGAGAATGGACAGGTTGTTTTTTCCAATCTTCAGAGTCTTCAGTTTTTTGCAAAAGTACAGCTCATCTGGCACGCTCTCCACTTTGTTGCAAGTGATTGAAAAATACTGTAAGCTTTGTAGCACCCCAATTTCAGGTGGGATGAATCGGATGTCATTGTAAGACAAGTCTAAGTATCTAATTTTGTTGCATAAGAAGAGGTGGGATGGGAGAACCTCTATCTTGTTGTGACTAAAAGACAGCCGTTCCAAACTAGTGAGCTTCTTTATGTGCTCGGGGATGTAGGTTATACTGTTGTACCATAGCTTTAGGATGGTAAGTTTTCTCAGGTGTTGAAAACTAACAATTTCCTCTATTGATTTGAGATTATTTTCCTTCAAGTCTAATTCCTGGAGGCTAATAAGGCTGAAAACGGCATGGGGAATGCGCTCCAGGTCACAGTGCACCAGTTCTAATTCTGTCAAATTGACCATTTTCTTCAGATTGTTGAGCATCACAAGTTTCGTGCCATCATTGTGGATGCACATTTTTTGAAGGTGACTTGAAACATCAACCACAGATTGTGGAATCTTGGACAGGTTGCTTTTAATGTACAGAACTTTAAGGCTCTTGAGTTCTCGAAAAGATTCCAAAGTTATATTTTTAGAAATGTCATGGCACAAAGAACCAATTAAACTCAGCTCTTCCAAATTTCTGAGCCCATACATCCAAGGAGGGAGTTCTCTGAAATCATCAAATTTGACATTCAAGACTTTCAAATTGTCTTTCAGAAATGCTAAGGCTGCGCTGTGGATCTTTGCAGAGCACTGGTACAGTGAGAGTTCCTGGAGATTATCCAGTTGAACCATTGTGGCTGGAATCATAACATTATTAATAATTTCGAGTTTTAGTGACTGAAGTTCCGTAATCTCAAAAACTGTGTCTGGAAGCCCAGAGAGCATAAACAGCTGTAGCTCCAAACGGTTTTGGGCATTCGTCTGCAGTCTTTGTCTCAATTTATCTACGGTCCATTCATTGTTTAGATTAAGCTGTTTAAGTTTGTTTTCACTGACTTCTGAAAGAAACACAGCAAATCTTTTAGAATAAAGAGGGTCATACTGGTCTATCATGTGAAGCATAAAAGCAAAGTCATTTCTGACATCTGGAATATCATCAATTCCAGTCTCTTGCCGGACATACTCAAAAGAGTATTCTTTCAGTGAACGATAAAACAACCAATACAAAGTGTAAAGGCATGTAAACCCGTAGATACTTACAAAGCATAAATAGCAGAAAGAAAGTTTCGAGAACAGATGTGCCATCGTGTGATTGCAAGAAAAGTGCTTATATCCCGTCATGTCTTGTATGTCAACGTTGCAGTCTACTGTAAACTGGACTTTTGAAACAAGTGCACCATTATATGCAATAATTATAAGAAACTTAATCACCTTCAGCACCGTTTGGCGGACATACATAGCATAAAGCAGGTCACCTTCTTCAACATGGAGTCGGAACTTCTTCACCTTCTCAAACAATGCTTTGGCTTGCTCCCCTTCTTTTTTATCCAGTGCCCCAGGTGTTCCCTTATCCACAATAAACTTTTCAGGTATGGATTTCAAAGACTGACTCCTAACTAAAGTGCCTTCTGCGCTAGGCTGGACAGTGTTTGACTTGTTGATGTTGTTCTTCCTGTTGTCCTTCTCTTCAGAGTCTTCTCCAGATACCTCAGATAAAGCCCTTGTTGTCCAAGGAGAATCAAAGCACTTCCCCAGAATGGAGATAAAATGTTCAATTTTTGAGCTTGATCCGGGGAACTTAAACCAGAAGTTGCTGCAGAGCATGAAGATCAGAGTGTGTATAAGGACAAGGTAAGGGAAGTACTTTGCATACCAGTGCAGGGCACGTTCATAGCACATTTGATTGATGAAGCTGTACTGCTGAAGATCTAAATCAGTCTTTAGACCCTTCATTTCAACAGTAGTAGGAGGCGTGGATGGCTTGGGTGGAAGAAGTGGGGTTGCACTGGAGTTTGAACTTGACACGTTAGGAACATGAGAATTGTTCTGCAAAGTCTGTACTCTTTTTGGAAGGCAAATGATCTTATCCTGCATAACCTGAAAAGCATACAAACAAACAAAAACCATTGTTTAAAGTATGTACTGTGTAATAAAAAAAGTTCAGTGGAAGAAAAGTATTTGATGTGCCTGATTTCCAAGAAACATCTCTGCCCTGAGCTTTAGAAAGCAATCATGCCACCTTCAGTATTACTGTATGGTTTTGACTAAGAACCAAATCCCCATGGGGAAGGATGGGGAAGCATGTCACATTATGCCTTTTACCTGCATCAATACTCGATATGTCAAGCTGAATAAATGATTTTCCTCTTTTTGCAGGTTGTATCAGCACCAAACCCAGAAAAGTTGAATATGTGTTTAATATGGCTTTGCTTTCCCACAAGCTGTGGGGCAGAAGGGGGACATACATGGTGACTTTAGTGCCATGCATCAGAAAATGGGATCCACCAGTGAATCATAGATTTGGATCTTCAGATAGGAGGCATAAATGGTCCTTTGTGTGCTTTCTACACAAAGGGAATGTGATGGTTTGGCAAATATTTTGAGAGCAACTTTCTAACATTTTTTCTAAAACAAGAACTAACACTGAAAGGCTGACTGGTTACAGTAGATCAGAACCATTCATTCATTCATTCATTCATTCATTCAATTTCTGTACCCACAAAAGCTAAAGCTCTCTGGGGATTCACAACATAATGTAACACTAATAAACAAAAATGTAAAATGGTAAACATTAATAAAACTACCTAGACCTGATAAACAACAAAACAAAAAAACCCTACATAAAGAATGTATACAATACATAAGCATATTCAATACACTATACATGCGCAAACTCAGTAATCCTTGGAACAGACATAAAAAGCAGGCTAGTTATGCATTATGATATGTTTCTGCGTGAGAGAGAAAGCTGCTCGCTTAAGAACTTGTGAGTTGGTGGCTAATGCGTTACTGGGACTGAGGCTGCTGAAGCTCACATGCTTGGCTACATCGCCTTTCCATTTGCCGTAACACCATCCCAACCAGCATTGTCTGATTCTGGTTAGCACATGCAGCATTTGAATCTTGTGTAAAATGGAGAGATTCACTGGTTTTCTTAAAAGAAAGGTATTCAAATGTCTATCACTTAACCATATTCCTGTAGGTCAAACATAAGATGGTGATCTTGTTTCATCCGGATGTCCATGTTAGATATGTGGGTCCTTCAAGTGCTAAAAGCAGCTTTCATGAAGGCTGGCCTTGTAAATGGCATCTGAATTTTGAGCATAAGTGACTTAAGGCCTGCATTCTTCTAGGCCAGTGGTTTTCAACCTTTCCACAGCTGGGGACCGGCGAAAATGGGAAAACCACCTCAGGGACCACTGAGGCAGAAACAAAAAGCACCATACACATAATACAGTATTCCGTGTATTAGTTTCCAAGCACAATATCAAAATAATAAAACAACACTCAAAAACAACCAGAAACCGAACAAAAAATGCCAACAAAAGAAAAAAATACCGAAATTGGTGCAGTGTGGCTCCCAGCTGGCTCCCACCATCTCTCTCTGCTGCCTCCCTGTGGCACCGGTGCACTCCCCTGCAAACGTGACACCAACCAAGGAAGGTGGTGGAGCACAACCCGCCCTGCGCTGGTCTGCAGAGATTGGGATGTGCCCCCCCATGGACCGGCAGGAAACCTTCTGCGGACTGGCACAGGTCTGCAGACAGGTGGTTGAAAATCATGATATAGGGAACCATGCCTAGCAGGGGCATGGTGAACTGGAGACTATTTCTGCCAAAACATGCACAGGATTGCACCAGAAATGAAACTCCAGACCTGCCTGTTTCTGCTCTGCTGTTGTGTTCTACCTGTTGCAGCTGTCATGGGAATTTATTAATTTATTTACTGATTTATTGATTTATATCCTGCCTTTTTCCTACAAAGGGCTCAAGGGAGCTTACATCATTCTCCTCCTCCATCTTATCCCCACAACAACAACCCTGTGAGGTAGGTTGGGCTGAGAGTCTGTGACTGGCCCAAGGTCACCCAGTTGGCTCCATGACTGAGCGGGGACTTGAACCCAGATTGTCTGAGTCCCAGTCCCATGCTCTTAACCACTGCATCCCACTGGCTCTGGCAGGAATTCTGGCAGGAATTCTGACAGGATTTTGATAATCTGGAAGAAAAATGCAGGCGGAGGATGTCCTACAGTTGCTTACCATTGCTCTGCATTGCTGCTTTCTTGTGAGTAAAAAATGCTACAGTTGCCTACCTAGCCATATTGTCATATTTACATTTATTTATGACACTTATATCCTGTGCTTCCTTCAAGAGAAGCTTGGGGCAGGTTATGTTGGGTTCCCAGGAAGTTTCTAATCCAGGCAACCAGTGGGAATGCACTGGCTTAGCTTTGTCAGTAGAACTCCACTGCCTGACTCCAAAGAAACTTCTATGCCAAACTAAGAACTTTTAAGAGCCCTGTCATTCACCATTATTGTTCTACTGCTGGAGGTAACCAAACAGTAAGTGGCCACACAGGTTGACTGCTCAGTACTCTTTGCAGGCTACTTTGTCCAAGACAAAAGGGACAAGCATGCCAAGGAAAAATGGATACACACAATGGCGAGAAGCTACTTCCCACCAATCCACAATGGAGATACACCACAAGGAAGCTATTTGTGTCAGTGCTAACAGTTCACCGCTTTGATGGAAAAGAAAGACTTTACTCTTTACTACAATTAGGGGTGCCTCTCAGCAGTTTTAAACCTAAAATGTACCTATAATGTACTATTACAGAGTGCTTGAGGCCACCAAGCACTTTCAAATTTACTATGACTAACACAGAACCAAATACTTTCCAGGATTCCTCACTCCAAATTGAATACTTAGCGTTATTATCAATAAGCATGTCATTTCAGATGATGCATAGATCTCAGCTACCGGCATTACTTGAGTGATCACAGATTAATGCCAGCTGAAAAAATGGGGTTGCTTCAGTGGAAGGGCACAGCCTGCCATCTACGAATTAGCAGCAGGACGGAATGCAAATATTTCCATGCTCACATGACATTTCCCTGAGCTTCACTCATTTGCACATCCTTAGAGTGCCTCTTGAAGCCAAAAGCCAAAAGGTTGTTGGTTCACTGCCCTCAATGAAATGACTTTTGAATATATCCATGTGACAAACTGAGCTCATAATGGATATTAAAAGGTATTCTGTACATGTACTACTACCACAATTGGGAGTAGAGGGAACCCTTAGAGCATTCTGAGTCAGGCCTGTAACAGAGTCAGTAAACAGGTGATCTGTTCAAACCCCAAATGGACAATTCGTAGAAGCCCAGTATCTGTCTGTGATGCAAAGTCCTCAGACAGAGAGGCAGGCTGGAGTCGGCAGCTTTATAAAACCAGGTGGAACTCTGCTGACCCTTAGTGTCACCTGGGGTTATAGATGAAGGTTTAGCATTGTCTGACTCTGCACAGCAAGAAGCAAGCAAACTCCTCCTCCTCCTTCTGGCCCATTGATGGAGCACAAGTAAGGCACCTGAGACCCACAACCAGAATTCCGCATCCAAAATTCACCAGCACTAGCATCTTATACAGTACAGTAGGCATATACCTGCATTTCCGTACCAGAGTTTCCACTCTGGCCTGACAAATGTTCTCAACAGAACAGTCAGATTCTCCCTAAACCTTCTTAAATGCATGCTAATATTTTCCTTCCTTTCATGGATCAACAAAAGTGTGTATAGTCAAGGCTATGGTTTTCCCAGTTGCAATGTATGGCTGTGAAAGCTGGACCATAAGGAAGGCTGAGCGCCGAAGAATTGAGGCCTTTGAATTGTGGTGCTGGAGGAGACTCCTGCGAGTCCCTTGGACTGCAAGGCGATCAAACCGGTCAGTCCTAGAGGAGATCAACCCTGACTGCTCTTTAGAAGGCCAGATCCTGAAGATGCAACTCAAATACTTTGGCCACCTAATGAGAAGGAAGGACTCCCTGGAGAAGAGTGTAATGCTGGGAACAATAGATGGCAAAAGAAGAAGGGGACGGCAGAGGATGAGGTGGCTGAATGGAGTCACTGAAGCAGTCAGAGTGAGCTTAAGTGGACTCCGGGGGATGGTGGAGGACAGGAAGGCCTGGAGGAATGTTGTCCATGGGGTTGCAATGGGTCGGACACGACTTCGTGACTAACAACAACAACAATTTTCCTCCATTTTCCTCCATACTCTCTTCCCTTACCCTAATCCACAAATCAATGCTCAAACACATCTGATAAACAGCATGCAAGGTGAGAATGATCCTGGTAAGTGCACACATAAAGGATGAATGTTAGTTAGGTGGAAATGCCAGTGGCTGGCCCATGCCAAGGATATAGGATTATAGCGTCACTGCTGACTGACAATTCAGGGGGAAGAGAAATAGTTCCTCTGAGTGCAGCATGTAGTTGAAGGACAGGGAGAATAAGGACAGTTTTGTGCCATATATAGGATCTGGGTTCTCTCTACAGAATACAAATAAAAACAACTTACGTCCCAGAATTTTTGCTTTCCCATTTTTATCCCACAGAAGCTAGCCTTTGCAAGGAGAGCAGGCAGGGAGAACTGGGCATAAGAAATGCCATCAATTACAGTTGGTTTTTAAAAAATCCAGCTATAAACTTTACTAGTTAGACCTCTGTGGGAAGATTGATTGATTTTCTTTCTTTCTTTCTTTCTTTCTTTCTTTCTTTCTTTCTTTCTTTCTTTCTTTCTTTCTTTCTTTCTTTCTTTCTTTCTTTCTTTCTTACATATTTATATGCCGCCCCCTTGCCAACAACAAACAAATAAATTAAACTATTTCAACATCTAAACCTACTTAAAAACTGGCCCATCTCGAGACAAGAATTAAAAATACAAAAAATACAATAAATATAATAAATATAAATTAACAATTAAAATAACTTAAATAAAAAGGTCTTCGCCTGGCGCCGAAAAACAAATAACGACGGCACCAGGCGAGCCTCTCTGGGGAGCGCATTCCATAAGTGGGGCGACACCGCAGAGAAGGCCCTCCTCCGGGTACTCACCCTCATTTCCCTCAGGGAGGGTTCCCGGAGGAGGGCATCAGCTGCTGATCGTAAGGGGCAGGAGGGCATATATGGCCGCAGGCGCTCCTTTAGGTAGCCAGGACCTAAGCCGTTAAGGTATAGGTAAGAACCAACACCAACACTATATAGGGAAAATAAATAAATTACAAGGCAGACAATCACAAAGTACACTTGAGAGTTCCATACATAGATACTGCCTAAATCAGTATGGCAAAATCTAGGGAGCAAGGAAGTGAAAGGCTGCTTTTCTTGTTGTTAAGTGCTGTCAAGTTGATTCTGACTTATGGTGACTCTAAAATGCCCTCTAAAATGTCCTATCCATGACATCCCTGCCTAGCTGTTCCACATTCAAGCCTTAAGCTTCCTTTATAGAGTAAATCCATCTCATATTTGGTCTTCCTTTTCCTCTTTTCCTTCCTGCCTTCAACTTTCCCTAGCATGTTTGTCCTCTCCAGTGAGTCTTGCCTTCTCATGATGTGTTCAAAGTACACAGTGTGGTATTGTGGTTAAGACTGGGACTCAGAAGATCTCGGTTGTAATCTCTGCTTAGTCACAGAGCCAACTGGGTGACTTTGGGGAGTTACAGACTCTCAGCCCATCCTAGTTCACAAGGTGTTGTGTGGGGAGCAGGAAAATGATGTAATTCTTGGAAGGAAAAAGGTGGGATACAAATTTAATAAATAAAAAAATGTGTCAGCCTCAATTTTTTCATTTTTGCTTCAAGGAAAAGCACTGGCTTGATTTGATCTTGGACAAACTAGTTAGTTCAGGGTATTTGCAGAGCTCTTCTCCACCACCATATTTTGAGCACATCATTTTTTCCCCCTGGCAGCTTTCTTCACTGTCCAACTTTCACACCCATCCACAGAGATCATGAATACAATGCTACGCCCCAGTATATATGCTGGAGTGCATACCTTTAAGTCTTCCTTGGGTATACCTACTCAAGCACCTATAAATTCTTGTGCATCTACATGTACTTATTTGCACACACAAGCAGCATGGATGGTCTACATCATTTGTTTCTTCTATATGTAAAATTTCAGAGAGCAGCATACAGTCTTCTTCAGAATTCAGAAATGTACCACACTGCTCATCAGAATGTCTCCCTTTGGTGTACCACAGTGACAAGTTCTCCTGTTTCTAAAAGGACTTCCTCAAACTTCTAGCTCAACAGGATGCCCTGTGAATTCCCCTTGTACAAATTTATAGTTTAGTATTGACTGTCCTAACTAGTCTTGACAACCTGTTGCTAAAATGTTGCCACTTCTTTGAGGAAGTGATAAGAGCTATTAATCAGCAAGTCCTAAAAAGAGTGTACCCAGTTTTAGGCCTTTGAAGACCATTAATTAATTATTGGGACATTACATAGAACAAACACTTTGATGCCATTTCAAGCCAAAAGAGGGATGAAGCAAACAAACATATTTAAAACCAAAAGCAAAACCAGAGACTGCCCAATGGGGAAAAGCAACCATATAGCAGTATATTCTCACAGACAGTGCTGCACCAATGGGATCAATGATATGTGTCTTGGGTAGTCAGCACATTGGACAAGAACCTAGTACATGAGCAGAAATGCTTGTTTCTGGATTGCAACAGGTCATCAGAATTCCCTTCTGTGAGCTCCACTGACTTGCCTCACTGTAAAAATGAGTGCTTCTGCTTGTTATGGGGTGCTTGAAGAATGGCTTGCCCCCCTGCACTAGTGGAGGGAAGCCCACTGCACTACTGTCACTGCAATGCAGATTAATACCCGTATGTGTTTTCCTCCCAATAATCCAAGGATTTATGAATGTTCTGAACACTAAAACTTACCTTTTTTTTGTCTCTGTCAAAATTTATCAAATGGATAAAAGCAATGACCTGAATGTATTTATCAGTTCACATGTCTCCTTCACTTGATGAGGAAGCTAACATCTGGAGATTATGTAGATTTCAGAAGCACTGTAACCTCTTTTAAGCAACATAAATTTTAGAGTTTGGGGCAAAGACCACTTTGAGCAACAATGCTTTGGGTTTTTTTTAAAAGCACTATTCCTTGTATCTGTTTCTAGCATACCTACATATTTGTGTTTGCAACCTCCAAGATCTCAAAATGAAAATTTAAAAAGCTGAACTTTATCGATCTATACAAACACTAGGATTTAGACCACAATATTTGACAATGGAAAGAAATGCAACATTCGATGCAGCAGTGTTTGTACTTGAAATCTACAGGGATGGTTCATCTACAGCATGGGTATCATAAGTGGTTTTGTGGAAGCCTGAAGCCTATCTTGGCCTCCTTCTCCTATTTTCAAGAGATTATAGACAAAGCAACATCAGCTCCACATACCAGAGGAGTTTGGACAACTCTTACTGTATAGCAAAAAAATGCATGAACTCAAAGGGTACTAAGGGACTAGCCTCAGTACATCCCTTATCACCAATGCCTCCCATGTTCTTCCTCTGTGTTGTAAAAAAAAGGGTCTCCATTTGCATATTATCATGTGGAATTCCTCCATGCAATATTGGGTTGGGTAGGGGATTCTGACTGGGACAGTATGTAACACTGAGCTCTTTCAATGTGCTCCACTGTGTGGACTGAAGGAGGGGCATGTCCACAGCAGATGGTGGGGCCAGCTTCCACACTATCCCTCCCATGTGTTCTTTCAACACGAAGCGATGGGGATGTCTGGAACTCCCACTAATAAAGGAGGAAGCTCCTGCCTGCATGTGTCCTGTACAGAGGCACCATGTCGTTCTTTGGAACACGGCTTGCTGTAGATTGCTGAACAGGTTGGCCACAAATGGTCTAAAGCCTTCTACCAAGGAAATTATCTCTTGCAACTGTAATTTAAACAGGGCTAGAGGTAAACATTCTATCATCTACCTGACAAAACCTTTCTGTGTACACATTGGAATACGAAGCATTTCCCAGTCCTACCTAAAGTGAGCGTGTTTGGACTGCATTCCTGCTTACCTACCTGTAAAGTGCAACCAAACACTCCAATCATCAACATGGCAACGGAAAGATAGTCTGTAAATACATCCCACCATGGCTTCAACACCCGGAAAGCTGGCTGCTGCTCAGAGAACTGGCGGAATTCTGTGACCGGAATCATTGTTCTGAAAGACAGCAAAAGGGAAGGTTGTAGGTATAAAATTGTTAAGGATCCTCTCTATTCATTCAGGAATATGATAATGAAGATGACACTGCATTTGTACCTAGCCTGTCTTCCTCTTACAAGGAAGCCAAGATGGTTACAAAGTTCTCCTCTTCATTTTATCTTCAGTACAACAACCCTAGAGTGTAGGTTATGCTGAGAGTATGTGACTGGTCCAAAGTCACCCAGTGAGCTTCATGGCTCAATGGAGACCAGAACCTGGATTAGCCCTATCTGCTCTAACCACTTCACCACACTTGGTCTAGTGTATCTTCCTTTTCTATTTGATGAGGCCACAACAAATAACCTTCATATTATCATTTGTCCCAACTGGTCCAGGTGGATATGTTAGCCATCCAGTTGGAAGAACTTTGGCAGCATTAACATTTCCCATCTTTCAATGGGCCTTCACATTCTCTCAGGGTAGTGACAGGGCCACAGACTGGCTTTATGGTTAGCAGGAAGGCTTATAAGGAATGCATCAAATGCTCCTAAACCTTGGGCATTTTGTCTGTTCCCATAGACTCTGATTGGCCTTCTCAAACTATTAGCCTCTTGCATTCCTTGCCTGCTCCTTAGAATGCGAACACTATTTTCACTTGCCCAACTTGCCTTAACGAGACTTGCTTCATTATAAAATTGACTATGTATGAATCCCATCAACTTAACCTAGTTACCAGTGCCAAACAGAGAGACTCTTGCTTGGTCAGTTCTAACATCATCTTAGGGGTCAAATGTTATAAAATAATGACATTTACTGCTTTCCCTTGCCTTCTCTTACAATTCTGCCAGTAGTCGAGTTCAGATAACACAACATGTCATGATGGTTTTTTAGCATTTTTGATCTGTCATGTTGTCTCAACCCAGTCAAGGTATTTCAACATGGCAAGTTTGGTCTTTGAAAACCCAAAAACAAATAATGGTTTGTTCTTGTTCTCTGGTGTCCCACCATGGTTCACTGTATTGTATGGACCCAGAATTGTGGTCTCTAAAGTCCTGGTATGCAATTATTGCAGAGTCCTCTGGAAAAAGCAGCAACTTCAGGAGTTGCTCCAGGTATCCAGCATCTATGTGTGGACCAATAAGGAAGGGGCAGGTGACAAAAACAGGAACTGATTTACCTTGGGATTAAATTTCAGACAAATTATCAAGAGGCTTATTTAATACATGTCTACAGTGGGAGGACTGAGCAAGGGAAATGGATACCATGTTAAAGTAGAAACCACTTGATAATTTGTCAGGTAAATCATGGGGGGGAAACCAACACCTGTGAACCATGGCAACCACAGAGGCTTGCTTGTTCTGTTGTGTGAATGCCACCAGTTATTACATCTGGTACCCAGAGGGAAATGGTAAGCATGCCACTATGATAAATCAAATAAAAGAGCCATAGTTCACAGGCTGTAAGGACCCTGCCTGCATATGGCATTTCCGATTCCTTTGATCTTACTACATAATAGTCTAATCATGACAGTAATAATATCTCTAGCATCACACACTGAGATCTCTCTCTACTCCTTTTTTTAAGCTGAAGTTTTACATTAACTTGCTTGTGAAATTCAAGATTACTTCTAGAATATTCACATCCCCAGTTCTGAAACTCTTGGTAATTCCAGGGCTATTAGTGAAATCTAGGCCTTCTTCTAATCATGCAGTAGTGCCTGCTCCTATAAAGATGTGCCAAAATTCAGGCTGAGTGTAGATATAAACAAAGTGTCTGATTGGAAAGGTCATGATGTACCATCACCTGCATTTAACATTTCCAAAGGAAAGCAAACTGCAAAACAACAGAAAGAGCCACCAATCCCTTTCAAAGGATCATGTTCTTATTCCATTAAACCTCTCCCTAACTGAAATATTTTAAACCAAGATAATGAAAAACAGAGTAGTGTTATTTTCTAACACAACCAATCTAAAATTCATGAAATGCACCTCTGCAATGTTTTGCAAAGTTAATTCCCGTATTCAGTTTGGCCTCCTCAGTTCAGGAACTGAGATTCAGTTTTACAATGGACAGCATGAGCTGCCTTCAGTAATTCCAGGACTGCATTACATACATCTGCAGGATTTGAGCTATCATTTAATTTGGTGTTATTAGGGTTATGTATTTCTGGTGAAATTCTATGCATATTTAGGCAGAAAAAAGTTCTACAACTCACAGGATTCTGCAGCCAGAATGGTTGGGGAAATCTCTGGGTAATGAGGCTTTTTTCTTTCTAAACATGCATTGGATTGTACCCTCAGAGGTATTTTTATTTGGTAAAAAAAAAAAAGCTCCCAGAATAGTTTACAAATCATCAATTAGAGAGGGTCCTTGTCCACAGGCTTACAGCTTAAAAAGTACCAAACCCAAGGAAGACAAGATGAGTGTTATGTCTACTGGGCAGTCACAGAGTTGGGATCTTATTGTTTGACTTCACCTCCTATCACTCACTAGCAGTCACGATGATGGGAGCTGTAGTACAGCATCATCTGGCAGAACAAGGATTCTTCATCCCTGGTATAAAGGAACAAAAGGATGAGACTGAAGAATGAACAGGCAGAGAGAGGTTGTTGGAAGTGGAAAGATGGAAGTATCTTGGGGCAGGTTCTTGATGATAATTTATATTACATTTCTATACAGTCCTACATCTGAAGCTCTCTCTTACAGGAGGTCTATTGCTGGGTAGAAGCTTTATTTACTTGTAAATACAGCAAATGTTATAACAATGCTATGCATTTCCAATGCTCTTTTTTTCAAAGGAAACCAGAATCCATCTCTGGGGAGCAGGCACTGCTTTGGGAACTTCTCATAGTTCAGGGAACCAGGAAGCACGCAATGCTAGCTTTTGAGCCCCTGATACTCTTTACGTGCCATCAGGCAGCTTTACAGATCGCTAAGATAAAAGAGGGCAGGCTTCCTTTGTGGTGGGTCCATCCCTTGCCCCTAGATGTCTGCTAGAAGTGGAAAATTAAGGTCAGAATCAGAGGGATGGTGCCAATCTGCTAAAGAAGCCTAACATTTTCACTCTCTAAATTCAGAACAACATTCTTTATGGTGTCTGCCAAATGTTATGACAAGATGACAAGAGTTTTCTGCAGAATGACCTTTGTTTCCAAACACCTCAGCTCCTCAGTCTCTCCTGCTGTTTTCTTTTGAACTGGGAATCCTTAAATATAGCCTTAAAATAACTAAATGCCAGCAAGGAATGTTAGCATGATCAGGAATGGGTGCTTACATGTCTATGCTTCCTTTGCTATATGTTCCTCCTATCTATCCTTAAATTCAGGAGCATTCCTAGTCACAACAGAGTAAGATGTTTTATGCTTAATCAGCTATAGCAAAATTCTAGGTGAAGATGGCAAAGAAACAGCATATTCATCTTTGCTGCATCATTCTTTTGGCCTGCACAAAATACTGTTATGTGCAGCAGCAGCTTCTTCCTATGGCTTTTTCCAACTACCTATCAAAAAAGTTCAAATTCTGGAGAGTCACTGTGGTGTAGGAGAGCCAGTGTGGTGTAGTGGTTAAGAGCATGGGACTGGGACTCAGGCGATCTGGGTTCTAGTCCCCGCTCAGCCATGGAGCCAACTGGGTGACTCTGGGCCAGTCACAGACTCTCAGCCCAACCTACCTCACAGGGCTTTTGTTGTGGGGATAAGATGGAGGAGGAGAATGATGTAAACTGCCTTGAGCCCTTTGTAGGAAAAAGGCAGGATATAAATAAAAAAAAAAATCAATTGCCAATATCCATATTAGTTGAACGCAGGCGTGTTGAACCTCAAACTCATGTGGCAAATCAAGCTTTTAGTGGTCTGCCAGCTTTTGCTTTCCTCCACTGCTCCCATCTTTTTAAAAGATTGAAAAGCCTCTCCTAAGGCTTTGCTACTGGCAGGAAAAACTTTAAGATAAAATATCCTACTATTTTTAGTATTTTGCCCTGCCCTCTTTGCTGTTCGCATCACCCCTTTTACTTTCAGCCCCACAAGAGCTTCTCTAAAATTGACTGCAGCCCTTGGACTGAATGAATTTAAAGAGGTTATTTTATTATAAAAACAGTTGTTATATGCAAGGCAAACTGAAGCCCACCTGCAGCTCATCACAAATGCAATAGCAGAAGCATGGCAGATGTTTTAATTCGGTGAGTAGTATCCAATATTAGTCCTGTATAGAGTAGTGCCACTGAAATGAAGGAGGCTTTGACTGATCATGATTTGGGACTACCAGTTGTCAGACCAACTTACTCCTATCCAGCTATGTATGAAGAAGAGGATAAAACCAGGAATATGGCTAAGGAACACTGGTTCCAGACACAGAGGATAAAGTGTGTGTGTGTGGGGGGGGGGAAGGTGTGTGCAAATGCTGAGCAGCTGCTACAAGGAAGAGAAGAGGTATGAGTATCCCTAGGGACCAAAAGGTCAGCTGATCCTGACCATGCATGTGTGCAGCGCCTGAGCCATGCTGAAGTGCCTTTGTGCAAAACTCCATTTCTGGGCTCCCTCCCAGAATAAATCTACCTTTCCTCTAACAATGTTACTAGTTACTATTGTTCCTCAGCTTCTTTCCCATCATTGTTCCCACTTGCTTGATGGGTAGAGTGGCAGTGAACAAGTTTTTCCTCCTTACCACCACCATTGTCTGAATCAGAAAGTGACAGGTGAACAAACAGATCACAGTGGTGAAGAGGAAGGGCCTATCTAGGGGACTCCTGCCAATCAGCAGGCCTCCCCTAGGTTTGGGTCCTCAGCACATGCTCAGCTCTGCTTTCAGCAGTATGAGGAATGCAAAACCCATAGTCCACTATCCGAGGAAACGCATGGAAGAGACATATGCAAGCAGTATGCTGTTTCATTTTTATTCCAGAAAAACAGCCTTCCCACTTTGTCCAACTTCAGATTCCAACAGTGTCCTCCCATGACATCCCAAGCTGCTATTAAGAAAGGCATCAGATTCAAGCCTTGGCATTGGTTGTGTGGAAGATGAAATGAAACAATAAATTTTCCCTTTTGTAAGTCTCACAATTTTGCCTTCCGGATGGACCACACTGAGTAATGGCAGTTTTCTTTTGTGGATGTGAACAGCCCCACCCTTGCCAGCCCTTAATTTCCATGAATTTGCACCAAGAGAGCTTCATTCCTCCAGTGAGCAAAGGGAAGAACCAGCAAATGCAGTGTTTCCTAAACAAATTAAGGGGAAATAGGATAATGGGCAGGCAACTTGGATGGATGAAAATAAAATGAGGGGAGGAAATTATTTCAAATACAGATATTAAAATGCACTCATCTTTGACTCATGTGTTTTTCTAACTCTAAAATGCCCTCATTGGCATAAATAAAGAAAAATGTTTGGGACTGCAAGGAAGTATTAAAGATTTTTTCCCGGGGAGATTAAAGACTGCATCAAACTTCAAGAAGACCAGATGGCCGGCATTCCAGGATATGAGGGAAATGAATTCATTAATCTACTGCCCAGTGGCAACCCATGGGAATTACACTAGGGTGTGAGGCTTCAGAACAATAATGGGTTTGACTGCAGTAGCAAAAGCCAACCTCCTCTCAAAGTAGGTCAGAATTGTTCTGGGAAGACAAGGGATAATGATGGAAACTGCAGAAAAACAAAATGCTGGGAACAGAACTATGCTCAGGAGGCATGCTGACAGACAGTTTATTTCAAAAAGCAGCTACAACATCAACTGTTCATCTCCTCTCATGCCACAACACTCACATAGTTGCAAGCCGTTCCAAATGATTGGCAAAGCCATCACCTCTTAAAGATTTGGCCTGATGCCTGAAATGACTTCAGGACTGCTGTTTCGGAACAGATCCTGACTCAGTGAAGTGGAAAATTTTGGTCTTACACGGGATGGGCAGAGAACCAAGCACTATGATCTGATACAATATGGCAGGCGTGAGGCACAATCAAGGCCTAATTCTTGTAAGCAAATGACGAGATGGGCCCTTTTGTCTGAACCAAGCTGATGCCCTTCAGATGCTTTAGCAAACTTCCAGCATTCCAGACCACTGATCGTGCCAGATGAGGCTGCTTGGAGCTGCTGCCCAAAACATATTGGCGTACCAGCTCAGGCAAGAGTACGCTAGACTGTACCACTTCAAACTGATGAGGAAGAGAGTTAAATGACTGAATCAACCTCCACAACAAACATTCACAGAGAAAATTAGAATGTGAGGAGGAGAAAGCTAGAATTCTTCCTTTTGTCATTTTGTTTCCTTTATACAGTTTCTGTACGTGTATGTGTACCGTGAGGAAGCATTCACTCATGACAGATCCCACCTGCACTGATACAGTCCAAACACACTGCTTGACCATGTCATCTGCTGCTGTGATGCACCAAGTGCTTTTAAAAGCCACTGATAACAGGCTGTAAACTTTCTAGGAGAGAATTGTAAGAAATGTTTGTGTGCGTGTAATTTTTTTAAAGTGAAAGCATGCACCTCCAACAATGCTCAAAACTTAGAGCTGCTCCACAATCCTGGAATAATAATCCTGGTTGGATTACTGTAATGAGCTTTATGAGCCTTTGAAAGTGGTCAGAAACTTCAATTGTTGCAAAACAGAGCAGCCAGATTGCTAACAAGGACTAGTAGCAATAAACATGAATGACCAGTCCTCCATCAGTTGCATTGGCTTCAAGGTGCTCATTTTAAGGTATAAAGCTCTAAAAGGTTTAGGACCTAAATATCAAAAGGAACATCTCCATCCATGGAAGCCTATCCAGACACTAAAATCTTCATCAGAGGTCCTGCTTCCAGAGCTGCCTTTAAAGAATGTTAGGAAGGCGGCCACCTGGTGCAGGGCCTTTTCAGCTGCAGCACCATATTTGTGGGACTGGATCCCCAGAGGTATGCTCCGGGTGCCTTCCTTGTACACATTTCGTTGCCAGGCAAAGACTTTGTTTTAAGAAAGAAAACTGCCTTAGCAGACCTATAAAAAGGAACAAATGTTTTTCAGCAGAACTTCTTAAACACGTTTTGGCTAGAGCTTAGCAAATCTCATCTATAAAGGCATTTTACTGGGTGGGTGCCACCATCAAAAAAGGCCTCCTATTTTTGTTATCTGCCAAATTTGAGATAGCTGACAAATCTGAGGCATAGCCTTAGATGATGAAGCAAGCAGGGTGGAATGTATTCAGAAAAGCAATTTCAGTATCCAGTTTTCAAGCCATTTAGGGCCTTAGAGGTTAAAACCAGAACAGTGAATTTAATTAATTAAATAAATAAATTTATTTTACACATTTGTATGCTGCCCCCTTGCAAAAAGCCTGAATTGGGCCCCAAAACAAACTGTCTTAGAAGAGTCATTCTGTAAAAGCCAACCAGCTGAATTATAAAGACCTGCACTTCTTCCTGTAATGCTAGTTTATTTTTACTCCCAGCTTGTAGGTCCTTCTTTAGGCTTATTTCTAACACAGGGGAAACTCACTCTATAATGAAGGAGGAGTAAGGTGGGAAACTACTCACAAAACAGGGTACAAATCCACAACAGTCTTTGTGGTGAATTTTGCAAAGGATGTGGCAACCTCATCCAACACCCAACGTTTTGGTTTCTTGCATGCAACACTGCCAATCCAGTTAGAAATACTATTATGCAGTTACCTGGAATTGAAGTGGTAAATGCCTAGCAATGATGACCCATGCTCTAGTAACTTCCCAAATAGATTACTGTGAAGTGCTCTATGTGGGTCTGCCCTTGAAGATTGTGGGTCTGCCCTTGCTCTATGTGGGTCTGCCCGTGCTCTATGTGGGTCTGCCCTTGAAGAGCTGCCAGGATATTAAGAGCAGGTACTCACATATAACACTGGCCCTCTATCAATTACACTGCCAATTGAAGTCCAGGCCCAATTTAAAGTACTGGTGACAACCTATAAAGCCCCAAACAACTTGGGTCCTGGGTACCTGAAGGAGCGTCTTCTTCCCTATGTGCCCTCCTGCCCCTTGGGATCTGAGGCAGAAGCCCTGCTCCGGGAGCCCTCCTTGAAGGAGATTAGGAGGGGCTACCCAAAGAAGGCCCTTCTCTGCAGTGGTACCACCATCTATGGAATACACTCCCCAGAGAGGTTTGCCTTGCACTGACACTTTATTCTTTTTGGCATCAGTGAAAACCTTTTATTTTTCCACTATCTTAATGTTTAGTTTGTTTTAATTGGGGATTTTTATCGTCATTGCTGGATGCTGTGTTGGTTTGCTATTTTACTGTTCTTTGTTGTATGCCATACTGAGATGTCCAAGTAGTGGACGGGATATAAAAGTTTTAAATAAACAAATAACTCCATGGTGATCCTGGGAAAGGCATCACAGTGTTACTTCACAGCACTCCTACCTCTTTTATGATTGATATAAAAGCAATTCCCTCTGAATTCCTAAACACACACTGTACATGCTGATTTATCATTTATATTGTCATCTGGAACCATCACCAAGAACAACACTTAAGAGCAAGTTCCCATATTAATCTCAAAGAACATTTATCTTAATTAAAGAATTACAGCACTTGCATTCTTAATTTATGAACCTGGCCTAATATAAAGCTGATATGAGAAAGCTGGGGATTTACGTGTTCCAAATGCATTTCAATTGCTTCTATTTGATGGCCACTAGCTGCCAGTTAGGAAGACTCCACATAAAGCAGGGATTGTGAACTTGTGGCCCTCGAGATGCTGTTGGACTCCGGTTTTCATCAGCCCCAGCCAACACGACCAGAAAAGATAGGTGTTGTAGTCCAGCAACATCTAAGACTATTGCTTCCCATTCTTGATGGGAATTGTGGCACTGGTCAACTCATGTGCTAAAACAGTTTTCAACCAATATAGGATAATGTTTAAGGGTGATGTATACTGGGGTAAACTGAAGAGAAATGGGGAAGGCTTGAACATGTGGTATAATTTGGACATGCTAGGGACTGCATGCAAACTTATTTACTTAGAAGCAAGTTCCATTCATTATACAGGGATTTCTTCAGGTAAACATGTTTCGAAATGCAGCCTCATACACCCTTATCCTTCTACAAATTTTGCTAAAATCAAACCCACAGACTGGTTGGTCACCTATTAATGTAATTACAGATCCTCTGTTCAGTTGGTTCGGGAATGTACAGTATATCTCCACTGACTCGGTGGGTGATATGCTGTGTTTCAGTTCCCTACAGAAAATGTCCATGGAGGCATCAAAGCAGTAGTACAGTCTGCAGCACCTCTTGGCTCTAATAATGCAATTGTTTTCACCAATACTCCACTTGCAGAAGCGACAGTTGTTGATGTCCCTTGTACTGTATCATGCTGTGCAATATCAGCAGGGATTCTTCATAGAAATGTGCCTGTACTCATACAACGTGTCATCCACGTGTGAAGTGAATGTTTTTCTTTCCTTTCTCTTGTCCTTGAAAAGTTTTGATTGCCATGTTGGAACTACACTTCATGATCCCAGAAGAGTCTCTAAACTAATATTTTCATTGTTGTTGTGTGTGACCAATTCATCTCTGACTTATGGTGACCCAACAAATGACTGCCCTCCCCCCCATGTCCTATCCATGATAGCCCTGCTCAGCTCTTCTAAATTCAAGGCTATGGCTTGCTTTATCAAGTCATTCCATCTCATAGTTGATCTTCCTCTTTTTCTTCCCTCAATTTTTCTTAGCGTGATTGTCTTCTCCAGGGAGTTTTGCCTTCTCATGATGTGCCCAGAGTATGACAGCATCAGTTCTGTCATTTTTGCTTCTAGAAAAAGTTCTAGCTTGATTTGCCCTAGGATCTTCTTCAGCTTCCTGTCAGTTCAGGGTATGCAAAGCTCTCCTCCAGCACCATTTTTCAATTCTATCATTTATTTTCCTGTCAGCTTTCTTCACTGTCCATCTTTCAGACCATAGTGATCAGGAATATAGCACCATAGATGATCTTGCCCTTGGTCTCCAGTGAAACAAGCTTACGCTTTATCTTTTCTAGTTCCTTATTATTATTTTTTAAATTGGGGCATTTCTACCCCCTCTTTTACAAAAGTCTCAGGATGATGATACAAATCAGTATGGTACCAGCACATAGAAGTAGAATATAAATATCTAATAAAACCAATATTAAAACCACAGTTAATCCTTAAAATGCATCAAAATAAACATGTTTTGGCCTGGTGCTGAAACGGATAAAGCACTGGCATCAGGCATACCTCTATGGAGAGCAAGTTCCACAGCCAAGGCGCTACCACAGAAAAGGCCCTTCTCCAGGTACCCACTCTTCTGATCACCTTTGAAGAGGGCTCCCGAAGAAGGACCTCAGACAAGAATATTACAGGATGGGCAGCTATATACAGAAGGAGACACTTCTTCAGCTACTCAGGCCCTAAACCATTTAGGGCTTTATACTCCATCAGCACCTTAAATTGGGGTCAAACTTCAATTGATAACCAGTGCAGATGATACTTGACCGGTGTTTTACGAACGTATGTATTAGTTCTCATCAAAAGCCTGGCTGCTCTGTTCTGAACCAACTGAAGTATTCAGACTGTCTTCAAGGGCAGTCCCACATAGAGAGCATTACAATAGTCAAATGTTACCAGAGCATGGTTCACTGTTGCTAGGCTCTGCTCATCTAAGTAAGGACACAGTTGATGGACCAGTCAAAGCTGGTGGAAAGCACTTCTTGCCACAGCAGTCAACTGGAATCCCAAGGATAACTCTGGGTTGAGAATTCCCAAACTATGCACTGTGTCCCTTGGGAAGGTGCAACCCTGTCTAGAACAGGGCAAAAATCACTTACTTAGAAAGCTGAGCCACCCACTAACAGGACCTCCGTCTTATCTGGTTTACTTCTCGATTTATTGACCCTCATCCAGCTCCTTACACTGGCCAGACACTGCCTCACCTGGATTAGATGTAAGGTCAAGGTAGAACTGGGTGTCATCAGTGTACTGATGACTTCTCAGCCCAAACCTCCGAATGACCTCCCCCAGTGGTTTCATGTAGATGTTAAACAGCATGGGATAAAATGGAACCTTGCAGGACTCCATGGCCTAGCTGCCACGGTGCAGAGCCATAATCCCCCAGCATCACCTTCTGGAATCGTCTGGCTAAGGAGTGGAACCACTGCAAAGCACTGCCTCCAAACCCCAACTTAGCCAGCCTATCCAAAAGGATACAATGGTTCCTTCATTGCTTCCAAGTCTCAGCCTTCTTTGAATTTCTTGACTGCAACCACCATTGGAATTGATGCCTGAGCCATCAGCCATTGAAAGTTTGAGTGAAATCCTTATCAGCAAGGCTTAATCGAACTCTCCCATCTTTTTAGATTTTTCTCATTGTCCCTTGCAAGACTCCATGGCAGCAGCAAAAATTAAAAGCCCATTTTTGGCAATTCAGACTTCAGATTATTCAATGCATATATTTGTCTTGGTGGAAGTTTGGCCAAAACATCAAACAATGAAGCTCATTTTCCGGAAAAATCCATTTTTATAAATAGATTTTCTCTCCAAAGAAGTAATATAGTTAAACTGAACAAAATAAAAACATAAATCCAATTGCAACACTAAAATACAATAATATACAAGCAAAAACTGTTATTAAGATTGTTCTTCATAGAAATATCATATAAAATTCATAAATAATCAAGTACTTCCAAAAATATCTGTGTTGACTTGAAAAATGCTATACTGAAAGAATTATTGCTTATACGTTTACAGAATGCAAACTATTAATAAATGAGCCAGCTGCATTCAACCATCAGATAGCCAAATCTGTTCAATCAATTAAAAAAGTCTGGCAAAATCCTTCATGTCAAAACATTCTTTACAGTGCATCCCATATACTACAAGAATTGTATCTAAAATTGGCTGGTTCCTTCTATAATAGCAATAAATGATAGTTGCTACTAATACAACTGGAGGACTTTTGAGTTCTCCATGGGAAAGATGGATACTGGCCAGAACGAAGAGCCCTTTGTTAATTTTGGTGAGCACATTCTGTTTGGAGTGGACTGGGAAACACTGACAAATGCATCTTCTCTGAAAAACTCCTGCACTTTCCCCCGACTTGTCATATCTTCAATGTACAACCCTTCCTTTTGTTGATCATAACAAATGTTTCACAGTTTAACAAAATATCAACATTAAGGGACATGGAATCTAAACTCTGAAATCAGAGAAACTTGTTGGAAAGGACTGCTCAAAAATGTGTTTATAAAGTAGCTTAATATCCTAGTTCTTTAAAGCAGCTTTAAAGCTCCTTTAAAGCTCCCAGTTCAACATGCTCCTCTGCTTTATAAACACATTTTTCATTTTGCTTACCCAGCAAAGTATATCAAAGTATCCTGGGACAGTGTTCCCCGGCCTGGACCCTCAAATTGCTTTGAACCATTGGTATTGCTGGATGAGCCTGAAAGGAATCAAGCCCCAAGCATCTCGAGGGCACCAGGTTGGTTTCTAAGATGGTCATGTGGCAGCTCGTGTTCTTTTCACACTGGGTCTCTCAGGATTCTGTTAATCTGATCTCCATTGTATTGTAGCAGGTTTGCCAATTAGGCTCCTTCCTTCCTGATATGAAGCATTGAGTTATACCCTACAATACACATTCTATTGGTGGGACTTAAATTAAACTGGAATAATGTGTTCTGCTAATTGCTGCTGGCTTGTGCTCACAGTGCCTACATGCTGATTTGCCTAATATAATCCCAGTTCCCTTGGGCTAGGAGGGGCACAACAAAGTTTCTCCCAACTACTGGAAAGAGTGGGGAAACTGGCTGCCCCAGTTTCCATAAAGGGAGATGGAGAGCTAGATTATCTGCCAAGAGTGAATTGTCACCACCCATCTCCACCATCTACTTCCCAACTATCTGTTGACTGCATGGTGGGATAGAACTAATTATTGCTATGCTGGAAAAATCAAATAATTTGTTTTCCTCTTAAGTCCTGGAAAGATGCCTAACTGGCTTTCTTTTGTGGACTGGAGACTCCAAACACCACCTCCCTTTCCTGTTGTTAGGGAGGGAAAATGTCATGAATGCATTTGTGCATGCATGTGCGTGGGATGGCATGGGGTGAAATGCAACTCTAAGAAAAAGCAAAACGAGATTTGAAATGCTGCGGCCCATGCTTTGCTTTGTTTTGATTTAAAACATTCATTTGTGTGGATTCCCACATGTTTAACTTATTTCCATTTAAAATGTCAGTAACAGATTGGGAAAAAACCTTACAAACAGCAGTCTTGGATAACACGGCTTCCTTTTCAAAGCCAAAGTCAGACAATGTAGCTTACCAGCAGTGATGCACAGACTCAGTTCAGCTCCATTAAAAACCAAAGCAGCACGTCCAAGCATTATTGAAGATCTTTTGGAGAGGAAAATGATTTTGTACGTGTGTGAGAGAGTCCTAAACTGACCAGTAAGGATACCTACACTCCATCATATTGCAGTATCATTTTTAAATTGAAGATAAATTAGTGCATGTGCAGAATCGCCTTTTACATTTTAGGCTAAAGAAGAACTTCTCAGGGAACATCGTGTTTGGCTTTGTAACACATTCATGCATTACAATTCTGGAAAAGCCATATTTCATGTCAGATAACTGCAGACTTCTGCACCACCACAGTGCAACAGAGACTTCAATTTCCCTTTCTTTTCTCCACTGCTGCCTCGCAACAAACAGGTATTCAAATGTTTTGGAAACAACACTGAAAACCTACAAAGCCTCATTTTACAACAACAGCAACGACGACGACAACAACAACAACAACAGAGACAACTATGCATGCCATGAGTCCTCATTCAAACCAACACCCTGGAAGAAACAAAGTTATTGGTCTCTTGTTGTTGTTGTTGTTAGTCACGAAGTCGTGTCCGACCTATTGCGACTCCATGGACAATATTCCTCCAGGCCTGCCTGTCCTCAACCATCCCCCGGAGTCCACTCAAGCTCACACCAACCGCCTAAGTGACTCCATTCAGCCACCTCATTCTCTGCCGTCCCCTTCTTCTTTTGCCATCTATTGTTGCCAGAATTAGGCTCTTCTCCAGGGAGTCCTTCCTTCTCATTAGGTGGCCAAAGTATTTGAGTTTCATCTTCAGCATATGGCCTTCTAAAGAGCAGTCAGGGTTGATCTCCTCTAGGACTGACCGGTTTGATCACCTTGCGGTCCAAGGGACTCACCGGAGTCTCCTCCAACACCACAATTCAAAGGCCTCAATTCTTTGGCGCCCAGCCTTCCTTATGGTCCAACTTTCACAGCCATACATTGCAACTGGGAAAACCATAGCCTTGACTATACGCACACTTGTTGGCAGGGTGATGTCTCTGCTTTTTAGTATGCTGTCTAGATTTGCCATAGCTTTCCTCCCCAGGAGCAAGCGTCTTTTTATTTCTTGGCTGCAGTTCCCGTCTGTGGTGATCTTGGAGCCCAGGAAAATAAAATCTGTCACTACCTCCATTTCTTCCCCATCTATTTGCCAGGAAGTGAGAAGTCCGGATGCCATGATCTTAGTTTTCTTAATGTTGAGTTTCAAGCCAACTTTTGCACTCTCCTCCTTCACCCGCATCAAGAGACTCTTTAGTTCCTCTTCACTTTCTGCCATGAGAGTGGTATCATCTGCATATCTGAGGTTGTTATTTCTCTCAGCAACCTTAATTCCAACTGGTGATTCATCTAGCCCCACCTTTCTCATGATGTGCTCTGCATATAAGTTATACAGCCTTGCCAAACCCTTCTCTATTTTGAATCAATCAGTGGTACCCTGTCAGTTCTCATTGTTGCTTCTTGACCCGCGTGTAGGTTTCTCAAGAGACAAATAAGATGGTCTGGTACTCCCATCTCTTTAAGAACTTGCCACAATTTGTTGTGATCCACACAATCAAAGGCTTTAGCATAGCCAATGAAGCAGAAGTAGATGCTTTTCTGGAACTCCCCAGCTTTCCCCATGATCCAGCGTATGTTGGCAATTTGATCTCTAGTTCCTCTGCCTCTTTGAAATCCTGCCTGTATTTCTGGTAGTTCTTGGTGCACATACTGCTGCAGCCTAGCTTGTAGGATTTGAGCATCACTTTGCTAGCATGTGAAATGAGTGCAATGGTGCAGTAGTTTGAACATTCTTTGGCATTGCCCTTCTTTGGGATCGGAATGTAAACTGACCTTTTCCAATCCTGTGGCCACTGTTGAGTTTTTCAAGTTTGCTGGCATATTGAGTGCAGCACTTTTACTGCATCGTCTTTTAAGATTTTGAATAGCTCAGCTAGAATCCTGTCACCTCCACTAGCTTTGTTGTTGCTCAGACTTCCTAAGGCCCATTGGACTTCACATTCCAGGATGTCTGGCTCGAGGTCAGTGACCACCCCATCACGGTTATCAGGGACGTTAAGCTCTTTCTTGTATAGTTCTTCTGTGTAATCTTGCCACCTCTTCTGAATCTCTTCTGCCTCTGTTAGGTCCCTGCCATTTTGATCCTTTATCATGCCCATCTTTGCATGAAATGTTCCCTTCATATCTCCAATTTTCTTGAAGAGATCTCTGATCCTCCCTATTCTACTGTTTTCTTAGATTTCTTTGCACTGTTCATTTAAGAAGGCATTCTTATCTCTTCTAGCTATTCTCTGGAATTCTGCATTCAATTGGGTGTATCCTTCTCTTTCTCCCTTGCCTTTCGCTTCCCTTCTTTCCTCAGCTATTTCTAAAGCTTCCTCAGACAGCCATTTTGCTTTCTTGCATTTCTTTTTCTTTGGGATGGTTTTAGTTGCTGCCTCTTGTACAATGTTGCGAACCTCCGTTCATAGTTCTTCAAGCACTCTGTCTATCAGATCTAATTCCTTAAATCTATTTGTCACCTCTACTGTATATTCATCAGGGATATGATTTAGGTCATACCTGAGTGGCCTGGTGCTTTTCCCTACTTTCTTCAATTTATGCCTAAATTTTGCAACCAAAAGCTCATGATGTGAGCCACAGTCAGCTCCTGGTCTAGTTTTTACTGACTGTATAGAGCTTCTCCATCTTTGGCTGCAGAGCACATAGTCAATCTGATTTCTGTGTTGACCTTCTGGTGATGTCCATGTGTAGAGCCGTCTCTTGGGTTGTTGGAAAAGAGTGTTTGCTATGACCATTGTATTGTCTTGACAAAATTCTACCAGCCTGTGCCCTGCTTCATTTTGTACTCCAAGGCCAAACTCGCCTGTTATTCCGGTTATCTTTTGGCTTCCTACTTTAGCATTCCAATCCCCCATGATGATAAAGACATCATTTTTGGTGTTAATTCTAGAAGGTGTTGTAGGCCTTCATAGAACTGGTCAACTTCAGCCTCTTCAGCAGCAGTGGTTGGGGCACAGACTTGGACTTGGACTTTTGTGAAGTTGAATGGTTTGCCTTGGATTCGAACTGAGATCATTCTGTCATTTTGGAGATTGCATCCCAGTATTGCTTTTCCTACTCTTTTATTGACTATGAAGGATACTCCATTTCTTCCAATATTGGTCTCTATCTCTAGTTAAATGACAGAGGCAAAAGTGAGCAGAGCCTGACCAAGTCGTAGAGAAGCTGAAGTTGTTCCAGAATAAGGTAAGAAAAGCAGGTTGCTTACCTGTAACTGATGTTCTTCGAGTGGCCATCTGTGCCGTCACACATATGGGTGTTGCGCCTGCACAGTGCCTTAGGCCAGAAGATTGATAGCTAACGACTTTTGGCGGAAACACTCTGCTCCCCTCCCACATAGCCTATATAGAGTGGAGTGTCCACCATTTTGTTCAGTCTTGAAGACCGAATGTTTGCCCTCGTGTGGAAAGAATCTGTATTACAGATGGAGATCGGTACCATGGTAAAAGTTATATCTCGGTACCAAGAAGACATTTCCACTCACCGACACCGAGCAGGGCCGGCGGGTGGGTTGTGTGACTGCACAAATGGCCACTCAAAGAACATCAGTTACAGGTAAGCAACCTGCTTTTCTTCTTCGTGGCCTCCGTGCATCACACATATGGGTAGATTAACAAGCTTACCCTCATCGGTGGCTGGGAAGGTGTCTTTAACGAAGGATAGAAGAGAGGACTGCTCTGCCGAAGGAGGCGTCTTATCTGGCACGAACGTCCAGTCAATAGTGTTTGGCAAACGTGCATGGCGTTTCCCAAGTGGCAGCTCTACATATTTCATCAATTGGCACTCCCGATGCAAAGGCTGACGAAGTAGCAACAGCTCTAGTGGAATGAGCCGTTGGAGTCATAGGTAGATCAATTCGAGACAACTGGTAAGCCAAAGTTATCGTTTGAGCAATCCACTTGAAAATCCTCTGAGGGGTTATTGGAAAACCCTGATCTCGCTCGGAGTATTTCACAAAAAGTTTGTGAGAATGCTGGATAGACTCAGTCCTCAATCTTTAAAAGTGAGGCATCGTCAAACGTCTAAAGTGTGAAGAGATCTCTCAAGCGGAGTCGTTGGAGATGAAAAGAATGCCGGCAACACAATGTCCTGTTGCATGTGAAAAGGAGTGGAAACTTTCGGAAGAAAGGCCAGATCCATCCTCAATACAACTTTCTCCCTGTGGAAATTTAAGAAAGGATGATCCACACGAAGAGCTCAGAGCTCGCTCGCCCATTGAGCTGATGTCACTGCTACCAGGAAGGCTGTTTTCCACAAAACGAGACGGAGATCTACTGTTGCCATAGGCTCAAAAGGAGGCCTTGTGAGTGCTTGCAGAACGACGGACAGACTTCATATAGGCATAGCTGGCTTGACTGTTGGGCTGATATTGTACAGTCCCTTAAGGAATCTCTTTATGAGTGGCTGGGAAAAAATTGACAATCCCTGAATTGTGCCATGGTAATGCGCAATTGCTGCCATGTAGACCTTTATGGAGGATGGTTTCAAATCCAAATGATGGAAGTTCCAGGAGCAATTGCAAAATTTGAGAAATCGAAGCCAAGAGTGGTGCAAACGAAAGAGAAGGTAGAGCCTTGGATGGCAGGACCAGAGGAGCAGGTGGAGCCGGGCGAGAAGCCGCAGTCATGGCCTGAGCAGTACGGGAAACCAGAGGGTCCAACTGCAGGAGGGGGCGATCCCAAAGCAGCCTCCTGAGGCGGTTCTCCCAATTTTTCCTGGCCTGTTTGGAGAAGGCCAGGCAGTGGGAGCACTTATCCGTTCTATGCCCCTCTTCTAGGCAGAGGAGGCATAGATCATGGGGATCCGCGGGTGACATTTTGGACCTGCAGTCCGTGCACTTGTGGAACGCCGCTTGTTGCGCCATCGTGGGAAAAGAAGAAAAGGAGACAGTACAGAGAGTAAGTATATATTTTTGGTTTTTCTTTTTTTTATAGGTAAAGAAGGAATAAAGAAGGATAGAACAACAAGAACAACGAGAGCAACAAGAGCAACAGGAACAAGAACAGTTGGGAATTTAACTTGGAAAAAGGATTTAAACTACAAGAACAAGTGAGCAGAAAGTGTCAAGGCGAGAGAGGAAGTGGCATGAGGCACAATGAACAGCGGTCACAAAGACTGAACAAAATGGCGGACACGCTGCTGTTTATAGGCTATGGGGGAGAGGAGCGGAGCGTTCCCGCCAAAAGTCGTTAGCTATCAATCTTTTGGCCTAAGGCACTGCGCAGGCGCAGCACCCATATGTGTGATGCACAGAGGCCACGAAGAAGAAATAGTGATACTGAAATGGGTCAGAAACCTTTTACAGGTGAAGCATGAACTGGAAAAATATTTGGGAAAAGAACTAGAACACACTTGGAAAGAACAGAATGAAAGCTTTAGAAACTCCTTAGTAATAAATAGCTTTTTTAACATGAAGCATTTATTGTGCACTCAACATTCCCTACTTGTGGTAAATTACAGGTTCTTTAGATGATGTTTTGCTTCTATGTCCCATCAACACTTCCAGCAAGTTTTTTTTTAAGAACAGGGAAAATGCAACATTTAATTGTGAACATAAAAGAAAGCATGATTTTCTCTTGTGTGTTTGTTCTATTTGCTATACCCAGAAGTTACACAGTGGAAAAGCAGGTAATTAATGCTCTCCATGTAGTGCTCGGATTTCAATTCTACCATGAAACGGAAAGCAGATACAGTGATTAACGGCCTAATATAGAAAACTGCAAAGGACACAATTGAGTAGATGTTTAGACAAAAAAGTCCTGGGACTCCCATGCTGGAAAGTGCAGGACTCTTTTCTGTCTAAACATGGACAGGATTGTATCCTAAATGACTTATAAAATGCAATTGAAGAATAACATCTTCATGAAACAACTGCAAGATGGAACAAATGGCATACCCATTCCTGTACCCTCTGCACAGACAGATGGTTTGTCCATATTGGGAGTGTACTGAGACCCTTGACTTGGAGCTTGCTAGAACACCCTTCCCTCCCTACATTTTTTAAATTAACACTGTTTCTTGCAGGCAGCTAGGATGGGTGTGATACAGGCTTTTACTGGTGCTGAAAACAGTGCATTCAAAGAAACACCTAAGTCAAACACCCCTTGAGTACACCTGTTTTGTATTCAAACCATTTGGGCACATTGCCTGTCTTCTGACATGCCTCCCATAGTAAGCAGTATTGTGGTGGTGCTCGGGATGGTGGCAGTGCTCAGGATGATTCTTGAATTGCCAGATGTGCCCATGGGCCTTAATGGTTGCCTATCCCTGTTCCATATTGACATTCCATAGTGCCAGACTGTGGGAAAACACCTCCCATGTTGGTCTAGAAAGATCAGTGACCTCAGACGCTACAGCACACAAAGCCTTCTGGGAATGTCATGGCTTTGCACAGCTGGTTGGTCTGTGGCTACTCCTGTGCACCAAAGGAATCAGGTAAGCTTCATGTGTTGCCATGCAGACGCACCAGTTCTGTACATTAACAGTGGTTGTGCAACCACCCTGGGTATAAGTGAAACTTTCACTCATCAAGGAGGCAAAATGGTAGCAAAGGGATTTGTAGAGTGAGGACAGCAAGAAAGATAGTTTGGGCTGTATAATGTGGGTAAGCTTCACAGCCAGTTTATTTCTGCTTTATTCTGATGGAGAACCCCAGACAGCTTGCATAATGCTCCAGATGGAATTTTAGTGCTTGGTGTTATTTGGTTTCTCCTTTCATGCACACCATCAAACCAATCTTCTCACAAACTGGAGAAGATAAAGAAGTACCACCATAGTACTGAAAAAGCCAAATCTTATTTAATGCACCAGCTTGCTTCCAAGGAGATAATTTTGGACGTGCTAGGAGAAAATGATGTTTGCGCGCGCACGCCCCTGCCCCGCGACCCCCACCCATCGCCGACACCTTTCAACCGGCCCCCTGTTCAAAAGGTTTGAGGACCCCTGCAATAAATGAATGGACCAAAACAAGCAAGCAAGCAAGCTAGCATCAAACTCTTAATTTTGACCCCAAAATTCTCAAGACAGCACGCTCAGGATTCCTTTTTTTCACTATACAACAATCCTGTAAAGTGCCTTGGTCAGGAGGCTGTGAGTAGGTCAAGGTCACTTAAAGCACAATCCGAAGCATATTTGGACAGAATAAAGCCCTGCAAGTCTAACTGTGCATAGGACTGTGTCCTCAATAGGCTCTGTGGCAGACAAGAAATATGGATTTCCACACTGGTTCAAGAACTGACACTGTTAGCACAATTCTTGATCTTCTCCTAACAGTAAATGGAGCTAACTACATATGTGAGTATTTCGAACTGACATTCCCAACTACCAGTATAACTCAAAAATTTGAGCAACTATAAAATACCAGACTTATAAAAGGGTTCATTCTGAGTCAGACCATGCTCCTCGTCAGAAACATCAGTTTAAGATCACACCATGGTGAAGCCAAAGAAAGTCGGAGGAGCAGCTTTTTGCAAGATTTGCTGCTTCTGTATATAAAGGATTCATTCTACCTTACTCTTGCATGCCAAACAAGGAAGCCTTTTCACAATCTGCAGAATTTCCCAGTAAACAGTGAGTGTAACACATCTGGATGAACAGAACGATACATTTGGCCCCAAACTCAAGTTAGGCACAGACATATAACCTTCAGATAGAGTCCAGAGGCTGCCTGACAGGTGACAAAATAATAGTACAATCATATCCATGTTTCTTGAGAAGCCCTGCTATGTTGAAAAGAACTTACTCCCAGGTAGGTGTGCACAGAGCTATAACACTGCAAAGAACCCAAGGTGCATGTCATAGTTTTACTCCACTCCATTTTCCCTCCTCACACCAATCCTGTAAAGTAGGTTAGGCTGAGAGTGAGTGACTGGCCCAAAGTTACCCAGGCCAAATGGGGACTAGAACCCAGATCTCCAGTCCAATACTTTGACTATTGCAGTCTAATCAGCAGTCTAATCTACAGTATTTTTTAAAAATCACTTGTAGTATTCAAATTTATCCACACATGGGGTTGTCCCTATCCACCACAACACTACTATACCCTACGGGAATTTAAATGAGTGGGAGATGACAAAATAAAATTTTCTTGTGCACATAACAAAAGCAGTTGTTGAATCATATGAAAGCCTTAGTTAAAACTTGTCTCATGCAGGGCATCTTCATATATCATGCTAAACCGCCCTGGAAATCAGCTAGGTGGGCTGGCCATTCCCTGAACGGTATGTTTGACTGGAGCGCAAACTGACCGGGACGGTTCTCCCACTCCTTCTGCCTCAGCTGGCTCTGGCATGTATCCCAGCATCCTTTGCAGCAGAGCCTGTCATGTCTTTCTTTCCCTGTTCTGATCACTACACCTTTTCATTTGTTGCTGCTTTTTAGTTATTACAGAGTCTCAAAAAATACAATTGGGGTCACTGGGTAGGGGGGTGCCTCAAACATGTACATTTGGACTCATATTTTTTCATTATTTCCTTTGTCCAGTTTTCTCAAGTGGACAGGAACACATTGCAGCTGTCTTGCCTGGTCAATTTTCTTGTCTGTTTCAGTTGCCCAATGGAGTAGGGAAGAGGTGTACCTATAATCTCTGCCCACCATAAGCACCTTCTCAGAGTTCCTTATGGCTGTGCTTACCAAGTGTCCCTGACAAACAAAAAGCAGAAACAGACACAACTGTAATGGCAGGGAACTAATGGCGGCACCAGGAGTACTTGCACTGTTATTACAGGTGTACACATTTCCCCTCCACTTACTTCCTAGTCTTTAAATTGCTATATATTTCTCAGTCCAAAAAATAATCCTGACAGGTTAAAAAATCCCTCAAAAGGTGGTAGAACAGGCTAGAGCATGTGGGACACTAGTAGCAGCAGTACTTATCTTTGCCCACCCCATGAGGTTCAATTCACTCCATCCCTGCTAAAGGTCTTTTAAAAAACAAACAAATCGACAAAAACTACCACAGCAAAAGCAGCCATTCACACAAACATGCAGGAACTGAAGTTAGCCTCTCCCCTTCCTGGAGTAGCTGGAGGATTAGAAGTGTTAAAACAGCAGAGGGTGAAGAGAATTGGCAGTTCAGCAATTAAAACCAAGAGGATCACATTGCATCACTAACGGGGAGATACTGATCCTCCACTCTTGTAGTTGACTTACTTTGATTCCCTCACCTCAGACAATTGACCAAGAAAGTTAAGCACACACACACATCTTAAAGACAGACAATAATAAGTTACAACCCAACTGGGATTTCTGAGACACCGGGGAAAAAAATCCAGGAAAAAATTACTGTCCTTCCAAAGTGCCATTTTGACATCACTGGAAGGGCAGGTATTGGGAAGACCATGAAAAGTCAGTGGCACAGTCCTGTTTGCTGCTCTTGTTGAAAATCTCTCTAGCCAATCACTGCAACCCATGATAAAATTATTATTCCATGTCTGGACAACACAACAGACCATCATGTACAAGAATAACTGTAAAACAAGCCATAGGTTCTGAGGGTGACTCGTTCAGAAAAATAAGCCACCCTGCAAAAGCCATCTTGGATTCAGATAACATGACTGGTCACTCACAGTGAGTTAGGGCCCTTCTGAATGCACTCTCAAACTGAGCTGCAGTTCCTCCCTAGATGAGCACCCTCCTTCCTACAAGTGGCCAAGTAAACACTTATGGGCAGCTGACAAACAGGACATTAATAAAATTTAGTACTCTCTGCATTGTGTTGCCAAAGCAGCTAACATACAGATGCAGGCTTCCACTGATTCTAGAGGCCATAAAGGATCATGACTAGTAGTCAATGATAGCACTCTTTTATGAAATGACTCCAAACACTGTTATTAATCCAGGTATAAATACTATGCATTTTCTGTTCCTTCCCTGCTCATCTTCACTGGATTCCTGGATCAGTCCAAAAGTACATCTAGGCCACCAAGGCTAGTATAATATATTTTCTGAATAGAGAAAGGGAGTTGAAAAGGTGGAGGGCACAGAGAGCTGTCAGTTCAACACTTAAAACCAAGGGGATCATACGGCTAAGCAGAGAGATTGTCCCTTTCAGCTGACTTACTTCTTTGGTTCCCTTGCTCCAGTTCCGAAACCCTGCTGGTACACAAAGTGTGGCACACATA
This sequence comes from Varanus salvator macromaculatus, assembly GCA_023646645.1. Taxonomy (NCBI): domain Eukaryota; kingdom Metazoa; phylum Chordata; class Lepidosauria; order Squamata; family Varanidae; genus Varanus; species Varanus salvator. The sequence continues at coordinate 12,091,556 of JAIXND010000659.1, forward strand.
TCCTTGAACTCTGGTCTTGGCAATTTCCCCATCCCCCCCCCCCCAAAAAAAGCAGGTAGACACAACAGCTTAGAATCTGTCACTAAACAGTCTTGGATCCTTTAATGCTGGATGAGGGCCAATAAACTGAGGCTCATTCCAGACAAGACGGAGGTCCTGTTGCTGGGCGGTTCGGGCCTGGTGACGGGGGACTTGGGCCTGGTCCTGGATGGGGTTGCACTCCCTCTAAAGGACAGGGTCTGCAGCTTGGGAGTGCTCCTCGACCCAGAGCTGTCGTTACACGCTCAGGTAACAGCAGCAGTGAGGAGTGCCTTCCTACAGCTTCGGCTAATACATCAGCTGCGTCCCTTCCTAGAGAACAACTGCCTGGCGACAGCGACACACGCGTTGGTGACTTCCCGATTAGATTTCTGTAACGTGCTCTATGTGGGGCTGCCCTTGAAGACGGTCCGGATACTTCAATTGGTGCAGAACAGAGCTGCCAGGCTGCTGATGGGGACTGGGTGTTGTTCTCATATAACCCCAGTTCTCCATCAGCTCCACTGGCTCCCAATTGAAGTCCGGGCCCAATTCAAGGTGCTGGTTTTGACTTATAAAGCCCTAAATGGCTTGGGACCTGGATACTTAATGGACCGCTTACGCCCTTATATGCCCTCCCGCCCTCTGAGATCTGAAACAAAGGCCCTCCTCCGGGAACCCTCTGTGAATGAGATTAGAAGGGCGAGTACCTGGAGGAGGGCTTTCTCGGCGGTGGCACCCCAATTATGGAATACACTCCCCAGAGAGGTCTGCCTGGCACCGTCGTTACTTGTTTTTAAACTGCCCAGGCCAAGACCTTTTTATTTAAAATGTATTTTAACTGTTAATGTTTTTTGCATTTGTTTGAAGGGTTTTTAGCAGAGATGCACCTGGGGGGGGGGGGAAGGGATGGTTTTAAAGGACTTTTGTATTATATTAATGTTGTTGTAAGCCGCCCCGAGGCTTTATTGTGATGGGGCGGCATAGAAATGTTTAAATAAATAAATAAATGCCTAGACATTTCTTACTATTAAATAAAATACCGCATGTGGAAGCTCATGAAGCTGTGGATTACTCAGAACATAAAGGTGGTATTCCAAATAGGCACTGTGTATAACTTCACTCTTCATTCATTGTTTACAATGGTTTTTTGTTTGATTGTTTTGCCCATTAAAAGACCAAGAAAGGCAATGCAGAGAGAAAACATGAATTGGAAGAGGAAGAGAGAAAGTGGGAAAGAAATAGCTTTTTTTAATCTTGAAAGCAATTAGTGCAAAATGAAGGTGATGCAGGTTCAATATACTATTTAAATCACCCTTTCCCAACTTGGTGCCTTCCAGACATTTTGGCCTTCAACTCTCAGAATACCCAGCCAGAACAATGGGCAGTGGGGCACCAGGTCAGGGAAAGCTGCTTTAAAACAATGAAATATCTAATTTAGCTAATACAACTTCAGAACTTCCTTAAAATATAACAGAGTGCATAACCATGCTGTCTTATCTGGAAGTAACCCCCATTCAAGATAGTTGGATTTATTTTGAACAAAGCAGATTTGTGCTGTTGACCAGGTTTAACCAGTGCACCTCCCTCCATTTGGGGATACCCCCCATTACCACCACCACCACCACCACCACCACCATCATAGAAACATAGTAAATCAGAAGGGGCTTCCCGGGCCATCTACTCTGACCCCTGCCTCCAACTGGCTCCATTCATGACATGCCTAAACAGGTGCATGTTGTCATCATCCTCATCATAAGGCACACCAAAAGTTAGCAACAGCAAGCTTTCCAGGTAGTTTCGGCTTCAACCCTAAACTCTTTTCTTAGAGCAAATTCCATTAGACTCAGTGGCCTTAAGCCTGACTAGAAACATAATAGGACCATACTGTTCCATGCCTTTTCTGACCCCTCTTGTCAACTGAAGCATCTCTCCATTCCATGCATCTCTTAGGATCCAATTCAAACAACAACCATGAAATCAGACACACGATCAAGACTGCTCCAGGATGTAGGAGGACAATGAAAGTATGACTATGAAAAACACTTTAATTAAGCTGGCCTGCCCTTCTGCCCAGACAGTCGACATTTATTCTCTAGGATGACTAAAATGTTTTGAATGATGAGAAGTTTAAATGTCAGTTGAGAAATTAATAAAGCAAAAGAAACCATGTGTATATGTGGGTGTCCTCCATATATGCAAGAATGTACAAGAGTCCAATTCCTTTGAAGGACAATCGAAATCTGTTTACTAAGAAGTACATCCTGTTGACTTCAGTGGAACTTACTTCCAGATAGTATTCACATGAGTTACACAACCTTATACATATTGTATTCAATGAAGTTTACTCCTAATGCACAAAGGGCTACAGTCTGACAGTGCAATTCTGTGCATGTTGACTGCCAAGTCCAATGGTGTTCAACTGGGCTTAATCACAGGTAAATATGCATATGATTGCAGTCTTAATTTTCTGCCCTTCTTATGTAATTTGCTTCCACATCATGTTGTTAGGATCAAGGATGTAAGCCTGGAAGAATTTACAGACTCATGTTTCCTCTTTAAAAAAAAAAGCTTTAATTTTTCCATGAGAAAAAAATTCAATCCCAGAATGAATGCATTCTGTTAATGGAATAAAATTGCTCCTCACTCGGGCTGCAATGCTGCATCTACTCAACCTGCTTAAATGAGCTGACTTCACTGTTTGACCTCAACAAGATTTAACCTACTTAACTACATGCAGGACTGCAGCCCCACCAAATGTACAAAGGCAGCAGCAATCAATGCCCTTCCACAGTATTACATTACATTGCGTCACAGTACAAAAGCTAAAGATAAGCTGCAGAAAGAAGCTCTCAGTATATCACTTTGCATGGAAGTGGACCGTTTGCACTGATTTGTTGAAAGCAAATTTGATTCTCTGCTTGTTCAGCTAAATACTTGCAATAGGAGGCTTCATGCTTGCTATAAAAATGGTGTATTTTGAACTACCAACTCCCCAAGAATGATTCATGGAGCCCCAAGTATGAGTACCTCCCATGCCCTGTTGGCTGACTGACTGAACTAGCTTCAAGTGCACCTATTCCTGCAATCAGGGTGTTCATTCAGACATTATGATTCCTTTTCTTCCAACCCATGATGAAACAGAGCTGAACTCTGCTGAAACAGAGGAATGATTGTTCCTATCATGCATATTTCTTGGATTTCTAAAATTAATGTGTCAACAGGTTTCAGTAGCTTTGATGAATTTCCCATTAAATTTAAGCAATCTTAAGGGAAGCACATTGTCTTTAGATGTTTACTCCAATTTATTTATTTTACATTATAACATTTACCAAATATTAGGTGGGTTTACTTTTTTTATCTGAAATATTTCAGGTAACGTTGTTGTTGTTTAGTTGCAAAGTTGTGCATGACCCATCATGACCCCATGGACAACATATTACCTCAGGCTCTCTTGTCCTCCATGATCTCTTGGAGTCCACCCAAGCCCACATCCACTGCCTCAGTGACTTCATCCAGCCACCTCATCCTCTGCCGTCCCCTTCTCCTTTTTCCGTCAATTATTCCCAGCATCAGACTTAGTTGTTTAAAGACAAGTATAAATAAGATATCTTGTGAGCAGGGGCAATCAACTTGTGACCCTTCAAATGTTTGGTCTATTGTTTTTACCAGCTTTGGCTGACAGAGCCCATGCTAAAGGATGATGAGCCTTGTAGGGCAATACATTTGGAAGGCCACAATTTTCTTTCCTGCTCTGGAGTATCTGAACATTTTCCAATGCAAATTGAAAACTATCCTATGCAAATCAACCTAATTTGCACTGGAAAATTTTCTGATGTGAAATTTTCTGAAAAACCTACATAATTTTCTGCAAAACTTACAAAAAGCAAACTAAAACTTGTTTGATGACTTGACTAGCTAGGGGATGTTGGAAGCTGTTCTTATGTCTAAACTTGCATAGGACTGCATCCTAAATCACTAAATATCTATTAAAATGCGTAGGTGAAAAAAAAGTTTTACTAGGTGTTTGTTGTTGTTGTTAGTCACGAAGTCGTGCCCGACCCATCACGACCCCATGGACAACATTCCTCCAGGCCCTCCTGTCCTCCACCATCCCCCAGAGTCCACTCAAGCTCACGCCAACTGCCTCAGTGACTCCATCCAGCCACCTCATCCTCTGCTGTCCCCTTCTTCTTTTGCCATCTATTGTTCCCAGCATTAGACTCTTCTCCAGGGAGTCCTTCCTTCTTATTAGGTGGCCAAAGTATTTGAGCTGCATCTTCAGGATCTGGCCTTCTAATGAGCAGTCAGGGTTGATCTCCTCTAGGACTGACCGGTTTGATCGCCTTGCAGTCCAAGGGACTCACAGGAGTCTTCTCCAGCACCACAATTCAAAGACCTCAATCCTTTTGCGCTCGGCCTTCCTTATGGTCCAGCTTTCACAGACATACATTGCAACTGGGAAAACCATAGCCTTGATTATACACACTTTTCTTGACAGGGTGATGTCTCTGCTTTTTAGTATGCTGTCTAGATTTGCCATAGCTTTCCTCCCCAGGAGCAAGCGTCTTTTAATTTCTTGGCTGCAGTCTCCATCTGCGGTGATCTTGGAGCCCAGGAAAATAAAATCTGTCACTACCTCCATTTCTTCCCCATCTTTTTGCCAGGAAGTGAGAGGACTGGATGCCATGACCTTAGTTTTCTTAATGTTGAGTTTCAAGCCAACTTTTGCGCTCTCCCCCTTTACCCGCATCAAGAGGCTCTTTAGTTCCTCTTCACTTTCTGCCATGAGAGTGGTATCATCTGCATATCTGAGGTTGTTGATATTTTTCCCAGCAATCTGGATTCCAACTGGGGATTCATCTAGCCCCGCCTTTCTCATGATGTGCTCTGCATATAAGTTAAATAGGCAGGGCGACAGTATACAGCCTTGCCGAACTCCTTTCTCTATTTTGAAACAATCAGTGGTTCCGTGTCCAGTTCTCACTGTTGCTTCTTGACTCGCATATAGGTTTCTCAAGAGACAAATAAGATGGTCAGGTATTCCCATTTCTTTAAGAACTTGCCACAATTTGTTGTGATCCACACAATCAAAGGCTTTAGCGTAGTCAATGAAGCAGAAGTAGATGTTTTTCTGGAACTCCCTAGCTTTCTCCATGATCCAGCATATGTTGGCAATTTGATCTCTAGTTCCTCTCCCTCTTCGAAATCCTGCCTGTACTTCCGGTAGTTCTCGGTCCACATACTGCTGGAGCCTAGCTTGTAGCATTTTGAGCATCACTTTGCTAGCATGTGAAATGAGTTCAATGGTGCAGTAGTTTGAACACTCTTTGGCATTGCCCTTCCTTGTAAACTGACCTTTTCCAATCCTGTGGCCACTGTTGAGTTTTTCACGTTTGCTGGCATATTGAGTGTAGCACTTTTACTGCATCGTCTTTTAAGATTTTGAATAGCTCAGCTAGAATACTGTCACCTCCACTAGCTTTGTTGTTGCTCAGACTTCCTAAGGCCCATTTGACTTCACATTCCAGGATGTCTGGCTCGAGGTCAGTGACCACCCCATCATGGTTATCAGGGATGTTAAGCTCTTTCTTGTATAGTTCTTCTGTGTAATCTTGCCACCTCTTCTTAATCTCTTCTGCCTCTGTTAGGTCTCTCCCATTTTAGTCCTTTATTATGCCCATCTTTGTATGAAATGTTCCCTTCATATCTCCAATTTTCTTGAAGAAATCTCTAGTCCTCCCTATTCTATTGTTTTCTTCTATTTCTTGGCACTGTTCATTTAGGAAGGCATTCTTATCTCTTCTAGCTGTTCTCTGGAATTCTGCATTCAATTGTTTGTATCTTTCTCTTTCTCCCTTGCCTTTCACTTCCCTTCTTTCCTCAGCTATTTCTAAAGCTTTCTCAGACAGCCAGTTTGCTTTCTTGCATTTCTTTTTCTTTGGGATGGTTTTAGTTGCTGCCTCTTGTACAATGTTGCGAACCTCCGTTCATAGTTCTTCAAGCACTCTGTCTATCAGATCTAATTCCCTAAATCTATTTGTCACCTCTACTGTATATTCATCAGGGATATGATTTAGGTCATACCTGAGTGGCCTCGTGCTTCTCCCTACTTTCTTCAACTTAAGCCTAAATTTTGCAACCAGAAGCTCATGATCTGAGCCACAGTCAGCTCCTGGTCTAGTTTTTACTGACTGTATAGAACTTCTCCATCTTTGGCTGCAGAGCACATGGTCAATCTGATTTCTGTATTGACCGTCTGGTGATGTCCATGTGTAGAGTTGTCTGTTGGGTTGTTGGAAAGGAGTGTTTGCTATGACCATCGTATTCTCTTGACAAAATTCTACCAGCCTGTGCCCTGCTTCATTTTGTACTCCAAGGCCAAACTTGCCTGTTATTCCGGTTATCTTTTGGCTTCTTACTTTAGCATTCCAATCCCCCATGATGATAAGGACATCATTTTTTGGAGTTAATTCTAGAAGGTGTTGTAGGCCTTCATAGAACTGGTCAACTTCAGCCTCTTCAGCATCAGTGGTTGGGGCATAGATTTGGACTATTGTGATGTTGAATGGTGTTGAATGGTGCTTACTAGGTGCTTAAATGATAGTTATTTTAGTGCTAGCAAACTTCTTTAAGGGGACAATTCAGTAACTGGAATGCCCCTGGAAAGAAAGCGCTCTCCCTTGCTAAACTTTGAACCTTTGGTGGAGCCTCAGCATAGTATTTTAAAGGCTAGCATTGGAACAGAAACTCTGTCTATTATTTCAGTCCCAAGTTATTTAGGGCTTTAGACGAAAGAACCAGCAATATCCCGAAAAGGGCCTACAAAGCCTGATAAAGCCGGTTATACTCTTTCAAAATTAGTGAATTGGATTGGAACATTCAACATTTTGGCAGCCATATTTTGTAACTGGAGGCTTCAACATTTTCAAGGGCAGCCCTATTTAATGGTTAATTATGGCTGCTCATAATAACTTTCAATGACTACCATTCACAATGGCTACATATTACCTCCAGTATAAGAAGCAGTATGGCTGTTCATACCAGTTGCATGACAGGACTATCTCAGTTATGTCCCACTTGTGGCATCTAGCTGGCCATTATGGAAATACAATACTGGACCAGAATGGGCTTTAGTCTGATCCAGCTTGACTCTTCTAGTCAAGAGAACCAGAAAGAAATGCTTTGGACCATGTAAAACAGCTCTCAGTGTCACAAGTCACCCGTGAGAGCTTGTGCAGAGTAGCAGCTATGAAGCTAAACTATGAATCTGGAAATCATATTCAAATCTTTTTCCACCATGTACTTCTAACAAACCACATATTCTTGGCCCACACGTTGTAGTCCTGCCATCTACAATATGTGGGATTATAATATTGATATGCCTTAAGGCTTTGTTGTAAGAATTACAACTAGATAATGCTTGTGAAACACTCTGAAGAGTTGAAAGCATTAGAAAAATGTGAAGTATTATTACCCTAAGAAAAGTAGCCTTTAATACAATCCTACACAAACTTTCTCCCCACCCAAACCCCTGCCAAATAATATGAGGGATGATTTAATGTAATACCGTATTTTTTGCTCTATAAGACTCACTTTTCCCCCCCTCAAAAGTAAGGGGAAATGTCTGTGCGTCTTATAGAGCGAATGTGTGTGTGCAGTAAGTCTGTCAGATGTGCAGCCCATGGGGAAGTGATGGGGAATGTGCCTGTGATTATGTGCCCATTTGATCCAGAATAATTTTTTTTCTTGTTTTCCTCTTCTAAAAACTAGGTGCGTCTTATGGTCAGGCGCATCTTATAGAGCGAAAAATACGGTATTTACAGTCATACAATCACTCTTTAAAGAGAGATCCCATGAATGGAACAGTTCAACAAGTTCCCAACACCATTGCTGTCTAAGAGGTAAGCTCCTCTTCCTAGGATTGCTTCCAAAAATATTAAGGAGCTAACCAAATCCAACCATCATTTCCCACAAATACACATGCACAGACTATCTAAAATGTAATCCTGCAATAAACAAGAATTATACCATATCAAATACTATACTATATTTAACCTGTATAGGTTTGTTTTCTGACTACCCAGGAATAGAAAGTAGCAGAAATTCACAGATTATTTTGTGGTTTTCTGTAAATGGTCCCTAGAAGTATATTCCTTTAATTTTTAGAAAACTGGAATGACTCTGAAGACAGCATACACATAAAACATATGCAAGGTAGACTAGTAATAGAGGTATCTGTAAAGAAGGGTTGAGATGAGCAGATTTGTGATGTCTGTTTCTATGGCCTTCCTAATTTCTCACCTTGTAGTCTATTCTGTGTTGGTTCTTTAATAATTTTGAGGGTGGGGTTAATGCACCTTTTTCAAATTGTCCAGATTTTCTGTTTTGAGGTGATACAGATTAGAATAACAAAAATCAGATGTAGCAGATTTTTCACATATTCGTGGGAAGGATGGTACTTCAGAAACAAAGCACATACTTGGAATGAAAAGGGACAGCCACTGAAAGTAACCCCAAGTACTACTGAGTTAGATGGACCAGCATCCTGACTTGGTAATTTCCTATCATCTACCTTGCTTAGGAAAAATGCACAAAGAAACGACGTAAGAGCCAGCAGTGAACTAGCTGGAAATGGATAGACATGCAGGAAATACTGTACAGAAATAACAGCATGCTCTAACGGATTAAAAACAACAGAAAAAAGGGAAATGATTCACAAACCACAGGTGCTCAGAAGAGGGTCTTTATATGGCTCATTTCAAAGGAAAATTTAGTCATTCTTCCAATTCCATATATGCCAGCAAGCTGGTCTTGGCACCAAACATAGCTGCAGAAAGGCTTATGTATATACAGTCACATTTTGTGCACTATACCCCACGAATGAGCGTGCCAATTCTACGATTTGGTCTGACTTCATACTTGCTGATTCCCAGTCATTCAAACAAACAGAATGCCCACAATCATATTTATGGACCTTGCCAGAGTAAGTCCCACATTTCATGATACAATGGCATCACAGGGTTGGGTAGGTGGGCCGAGCTGCACATGGACGCAATTACAGATGCTGCTAACAGTTGACATCACCCTAAGGAAATATGCTACAAAACTATAACTATGATGGACAGCAAAATAGGTACAGGAAGGTGAGTATTACTGACTCAGTATTACTCTTTTTGGTTATGTTTTCCATCAGTTGTTATTCCATTATAAAAGCCACAACATAATCATTAGTCCCACAGATAAATGTCCAGAAACTGTTCTTTTAATTGTACTATTCAGACTATAAGTACTAATGTAGCTCTTACAGATTTAATACGTAAGTAGAAGATTTTCAAATATTCTCAGTTTCTTTTCTAAGGGAATTACATGGGATAAGAAAAAGCTGGCAGAATGTATCTTCTCATATTACCAAGAATGAGAAAAGAAATTCATTAGACGGTGCAAGAAACCTCTTTTTTAAAAAGAAAAACTTTTTGATAAGTAAAAAAAAAAACTGTGTGTCCTAAAGTCCTGCTCATATTCCCCTATTCATTATGGTTACATTTTCTCATGAATTGGGAAACCACGTAAACAAAACAATCTTGCAAGAAGTATCTTTTACTATGTAATCAAGACTTCGAAAATCAAGCATTTTAAGCCTGTATATGAAATCTATTGACAATGCAAACCCAGAAACATCTACTCAGATGTAAGACCCACTGAGTTTAATCTGACTGACTCTCAGTACTCCAGCAAGGCAAGGGGTCAGTAGGGGAGTAAAATAGTGAATTCTCTGCCACTTAAAACTATTCCGGCTCAGCCTGGGCAACTGGCAGTACTAGACTCTGTGTTCTTTTCAGTTTTGTTTTTATGTCATTCTCTCCTCGCCTCCCACAACTGATTCTAACAGGGAGAGGGCACAAACTTCAGGGAAATGAAACTCATAAATGGAAACTACATTTCCAAACCACAGAACCACCAATCAACAGTACCACCATCTGAGTTCTAATCTTGCGCACTATCCTTTCAAGGCAAATTTATTATCTCATCCAATTAAAATAACAATGAGAAAAGAGCTGGGCGTTATTGGCATACCTCCCGCCATATAGCTGAAAACCTCATTCAGTAGTTTCATGAGGAAGTTACCGTATTTTTCGCTCTATAAGACGCGCCTGACCATAAGACGCATCTAGTTTTTAGAGGAGGAAAACAAGAAAAAAAAATATTCTGAGTCAAATGGGCACATAATCACAGGCACATTCCCCATCACTTCCCCATGGGCTGCACATCTGACAGACTTATTGCACACACAAATTCGCTCTATTAGACGCACAGACATTTCCCCTTACTTTTGAGGGGGGAAAAGTGAGTCTTATAGAGCAAAAAATACGGTAAATAGGACCCCACAGCATAAATGCCTTGGCACTCAACTATAACACTCCAAGCATCTGCATTTGGAACAAAGCCATTAGGATGTGAGTCTCAAAAACTGCCTTGAAGTTCTGGAGTTCTAGACGCTATGACCTATAACTCCTATCAGTTTAGCCACAAAGCTGTGAGGACGCTCATGAGACCTGTGGGACAACAATCTGGAGAGCCGCAAATTGCCTACCCCCGTGTAACAGTTACTGGTCACAAACCATTTACTAGAGTTGGTGGCTCTCCTACCCAACCATAGCCAGTGTTTGACATGAGGCACACCAATGAACCCAAAGGAAACACACAAAGACATCACTTTTCCAGTTTATAAAACCTCATTGCCTGTCATCTGGAAGGAATTCTCACCCACTCATGCAACTGCCTGTAGTGTTTATCTGTTGCACACAGATCCCATCCTTCCTCCACAAAGCTCAGGGCAGCATACAAGATTCTTTGCCACTCATATCACATTTTATCCTAATAACCCTGGATCATGGTGAGGCTGAGGTACTGACCCGAGGTCAACCAAGTGAGCTTCATGCCCAGATGGGAATTTGAACTTGGGGCACCCTGGTCTATATCCAAAACTCCAATCCAGATTTCCCCAATCTGGTACCCCCTTGACGTTTTGGACTTCCCAAAAGTGCCAGGTAGCATAGGCAGAAATGCTATGATTTGCAGTCCAAAATATCTGGAGAGCATCCAGGTGGGAAAAAGTTGCTTTCTACTAGATGTACTAGTGCCAGCAAGTTATATCTTGCTGTTCAGAGGGACATGTTGTGACATAATTGCATTATTACACAGGTTGAGAACCTGCATCCTTTAGAATGTACTGAACTACAATTCCCAACGTATCTTACCATTGGCTGTGATGGCTCTGCAGCTGGAGGCCACAACATCTAAACAGCCACTGGTTCCTTTACCTTTGCTTCAGTGTCTGTTGTTTGTGGGAGCAGCTGAACAGTAATTCAACAGTGGCACATCTTGCCTCCCCCTCCCCCCACCCGCAGCAACTTCACCACATTCCCAAGCCAATGTGGCTTGGTCAGGGCCACACCAAGACATTTTTTTGCTTCAGGTGAAGAAAAGTTCCATTCCATGTCCAAAAGCAACCTGGACAGGCAGCTATATCTGTCATCCACAACACTGTGGAAAACAACAGAACAAAATTTCCACAAAACTTGAAGGCAGCAGGCCGATTTAGGAGGTACACAATAGCGTGTGTGCAAGACACACATTGCTTTCCTTGCATACTCTGCTGCTGCCTCCCAGCATCTGCTGCCTGAAGAGGGCCAGCCCAGACTCGGTGGCCACACCCATGTGCCACTTGGGCCTCCAAGTGGGAGTTTACCCATTCAGCACTCTGACAATTTCACTCACCCTCCAAGTTTAGAACATCTTTATTTATTGGAATACTAAATGGAACTTATTCAGTACAGCTATATTTTTAATACCAGCAGCCATTTCCCACCCTTCCCCCTACCCTGGTTTCTAAGCCAACCATCGACATTCTTTAGGGGAGGAGGCACAATGCCGGTCTTGAAAATGCGACTTTCCCCCCTTTCGCTCGGCCTCCTCCTCCTGCGTGATTCTGCGAAGAGGCCACGCGAAAGTAGTGGCAGGTTAGCTACTCCGAACACAGGGCAGCGGAAGAGAGAAGCCTCCCATCCAGGGATCTCCCCAAGTTCTTAGCAAAGGGAATGTTCCTCGCTCTTGACCGGTTTGCACTGCAACTTCTCGGGGAAACCTCTTTCCTCGTACGTAGCCACCAAGCAACCCAAATAAAGTTAGCCGAAGTGGAGGCACTTTTTCCAAGAGAGATACCGACGGCGCCACAGGAAGCCAGCCGGGACAGAGCAACTCAATACAGCGGTCACGCTCAGCTAACGGGCTCGCTCATCGCACGCTACACCCCACGGCCTCCGGGGGAGACCACAGGAGCAACGCCGCTGGTCGCTCGGTCTCAAGCCCAGAACGACTCAACGGGGTGGAGACAAAAGCCAAAGCGGCGAGATTTGGCGCAAACAACTCTAAGACCGCTTTCTTCGCCTCCCCGCTGGCCACAAAAAACGAAGACGGGAGTGGATGTGCAGCTAACAGTATGAACGAAGAGAGGAAAGGAACGAGAAAACTGGGGGAGGTGGGCGAGTAGCCCGGCTCCTCCCCGGCGGGATCGCGGCTCCATCCCACGGCGAGGCTGAACCCCAATCCCTGCTTTTCCTCTGCGCCCCTCAACCACTTGGAGGGTCTCTCCCCCTTCTCTGCTATTTGGTTTCTCCCGCCTCGCTGCAATCACTTGGCGGGTCTCCCCAATCCCATTTCTGCTAAAGAGCAAAGCCGCTCCAGCCTCGCCGGGTTCTGGGCATCGAAAGCGGCGCATGAGCGGGTCGCCGTTGCTACTCCATCTTCTCCGACCGGCGGCTCACCTCGCTCAAAAGGGAGCAGCACACAGTGGCGGGAATCACGGGCAGCGGCGATGCAGACGGCAGTGCGCGGAGCCGGCGCCAGCGTCTTCCATAGCGGTGCACGGTGGCGGATGCTCTCCGCTAAAGTCCGCGCGGAGAGTGCCGAGGCCGCGGTCCTCGGCCCCTCCTACCGCAGCCTCGCTCTCCTCCTCCTCGCTGCCGCGGCCGCCACCTCCGGGCCACTCCCTGCTTCGACGCTGACGCGCACGTGGCTTCCCCAGGCTGCTGCTGCTGCTGCGCACGGAGGCCGGCGGGAGGTTTCCGCTGAGCTTGCCCTTTGCCCCAGCCGGGCCAGAGGCTGTTGGCGAAGCAGTCTTTCAGCGCAACTCACCCCGGGAGAAACCGAGGGCGCGATTGCGCGCGATCCCGGTTGTGTGAGCTTGTTTGGGAGGAAGACTCACCGAATCCAGTGGAATTTACTCCCAGATAACTGTGTGTAAAGTTGCAGATTAACTGCAAGCCGAACTTCTTCCTCCTGAATTCAGTGAGGTTTACACCAGGATTAGTGTCCATCGGAGTGCTGTCTTCGTTTATTGATGACTGAACACTAAAAAACGAAACAATACACAAAAGCAGTGATGTTGGCAGATAGGACGACTAAGATCCAGGTTCAAATAAACACCCTGACAGGAATCTCAATGTTTAACCCCACTTTCTTGACCTAACCTACCACTCAGGGTTCTTGTGAAGAAAATGGTGTAAGTGGAGAGTCTTAAGGGAGTTGAATGTGAGATACAAATGCAATTAATTATAGTAACGCAATGCTTAGAACTGAAACATCACAGCTTTTGAATTAATCAAAACTCTTCTAAATTCGCCATGGGAAGCAAACTCAAAATGAAGGAAAAGGAAAAAAGTAAGGATGGAGGTGAGTAACATGATGGAAACACCTGATCTTGTATGCTTTTTGCACAATTTGTGCTGGCAATTTTAATGAATTGAAGAGAGGCAGGAGGCAAGGTGTGCCGCACTCCACCAAGCAAAGAGATCAACTCAGTGTTGGAGATTCTGGCTTCAGCCCTCCATATGCCAGGTGGGAAGACTGGGCATTAGATAGTGAGGGCCAAAGAGCTCCAAGCCTGATGTACAGCTTGCTAAGGAAGGGACTGCTCTATCCTGACCCCTCAGATAGTGATCTGGCTGCCTGCTGTGGAAACAGATCCTCCTCTCCTATGAGAAGGGGGGAAAGTTACCCATGTTTGAACAAGGAGTTGGGCCTGTGGTTGAGATGGCCCAAAGTGTACCATACCGACTCTCCAGAGGTCTTTGCAATAATTTCAGTTCATATGGGTCAAGGGTGGGAAGCATATGCCCTTCTGGGTTTTGGACTCCAGCTTCCATCTTCCCCCATCTTTGGTCAAACAAACTGAGCTTTCAAACTTCTGGAGCTCTACAGGTTCACTAAGCTTGGTAATAAGTGCTTAGGAATCACTTTTTATTTGCACTAAGCAATAAGTGCTTAGGAATCACTTTTTATTTTATTTGCACCGTCTTCCAACCTTCCAACAACAATTAAGTTACACTGGCTCTGACTGCAAACCTGCCTATTGTCTCCTTTGAAAAATGACCCGTTAATGTTCAACAAAGCAGACAATAATTACAGTTAGGACTTACAACAGAAAGTTACTGTGCAGAGAGCTCCATTACATTTCCCCCTTTTCTGGTTTTCTTTCTATCTATCTATCTATCTATCTTAGTATTATAAACTGCCCTGTTCCCACAGGCCATGGGTCCTCAAACTACAGTCTGTGGGCTGGATTAGTTAGTACTGTGTCTTCTCTAAGTATGACTAAAACTGGCTTCAACAGACTAAGTAATCTGGGATCCACCTACCACAAAAACCAGCATATTCAGCATGGTGGAACGATTGTAGCTTATAGAACTTTGACCAGTCCCCACGAACATCCATGTTTATTCATTTTGTAACATAAGTGGACCTAATGACAAAAATAGCATCTTCCTCATGGTACTAAATCATGAGCTGGTTCTATGCTTTTCTCAACTTTATAAAGGATTTACCTAGGACTAGGACAGACTTGGGTGTGTAAATGATTTTGTCCATGTTTTGTTTTTGTCATGCTTGTTTTTATTGCAGTCTGGTTATTGGGCAACAAGTTCCTGGGGATTTCATAACACTCTGAGCAACTCTAGATTTCAAAACCTCCCTGGTACCTTGTATCAAATGTATGATAGATATTACTGCAATACAGATGTAAATATAGGAGAGCTGACTCTAACATGTTGGGAGTTGCAGGTTTCATTTTGTAGTAAACCTGCGAAGGATTATATCCTGAGAGCCAGTGTAGCTTGGTGGTCAGAGCATTGGACTGGGGGCCTGGGAGATCTTGATTCTAGTCCCCGCTTGGCCATGAGGCTCCCTGGGTGATTTCTCATCAATCCCAGACTCTCAGTCGAACCTTCCGCACAGGAGTGTTACTGTGGATGGAGAGGTCGAAGAGCAAGTTCCTTGCAAGAGGAGAAAGGCAGTGTATAGACCTAATATAACAACAGCCACAGGTGGCAGGGATTATGTTATCTTTTAAACTTAGTACAGTCCTTAGAAAATTATAGGAGCTTTATAAGATTCCTCTGCTGATCATCATCACTCTCATTTGTTTCTTCCTTTTTTAAATCCAGAAGTGCAACTGTGTGTGCAGGTTGAACAAAAACAAAGGACTGTACAACACCTGAATGACTAGCAGAAGCTTTTGTGGGCCAGGGTCCATTTCATCAAATGGGTGAAGCTTTATCCTTCATTAGTGGGTTTGCATACATATGAGTGTGGGGGGGGAGGGGGGGGGAACATAGAGCAAGGGGTCAAGCCAGGGAAAAACCACTGAGGTTGGCCCCAGATCTGAAGCATGTTCTTGATCCAGTTCAGGGGTCCACCCCACTTTTCTAATTCATGTCTCAAGAGATAGACTAAGAATCAGATGATAAATCCAGTTTCATGCTGGAATTGCTTTTTGAAATTCCTGTGTAGTAGGAAGAAGGGGAGTTTTTAGGTCAGCTTGAAATGTTCTCATGTCAGTGCTCTGAGGGGAAAACCATAATCTTTTCAAGCCTTTATTTTATAGCCTCTCATTTCAGCTTCTGTAATTCATCAACCCAGAGATGGTGTTTGTATTTTGATAAATGGGGAGATTTTCTGTTAAATAGACAGAAAAGTTAATCTTCATAATCTTAAACAGATCTTAAGCTTGAAAAGAAATAATCTCCTTTTAGAAAACAAATCCCTTATTTTAAAGTCACATGTAAACATTCCATTACTACATATTTTCTTCAAAGCTCTGCATCCCCATATTTTCTTCAAAGTCCTGCATGTGATTCTTCTGACAAAAAGGATCAGGTTTTTTTGTGTTCCACATTGTATTATGCATATTTTCCTTGTTGCAGTTCCATGCTGAACAAGACAAAACATCACACACATAGTTATCTAGACCCTTAAGGCAATGGATATTTATTGTATGTTTTACTGGCATTCCCATTTGCAGTCTTGGGTCAATTATTTTTGCTTTACCATTGTCATTGTTGGACAGCAGTACTACCTAGTCCATAAATGGAGGAATTGTGGCAGAGGAACAGCCAAATCTCAGACCTTGCTGAGTTTATATTGTTGGTGTTTGGGGTTAGCCCTTCCCTGCTCATTATTTCTGATGGGAGGAAAATAAATTATGCCTGATCCAAGGCTAGTGTAGTTCCCCTCACACACTCATTCCGGGGTTTCTAGGGAATGTGAAGGCTTTGGATACACAGGATCCAAACCTTCTCTTGGAACACCACCAGAATGCTGCCTTTTGCCTTCACTGCTTTGGAATGCCAATGGCAGAGAAACCATGCCAGGTCCGTTGCCTGACAAAGGTTTGTGAGGCTGGACCTCTGCCAGTGGACCTCTCTGCAGTCACAGAAGGAGATCTGCAAAATCCACTGGGCTCTGGGGCACCCTGAGTCATTGTGCAGTGGTTAGCGTGCTGAGCTGGAACTGGAGAGGCTCAGGTTGAAGTTCCCACTTGGCAATAAAGCTCCTTAGTGATTTTGGGCCAGTCATGGACTCTCAGCCTAACCTACCTTACAGGGGTTCTTTGAGGATAAAATGAATAGGAAGTGGATCATGTAAACTGCCCTGAATTTCTTGCAAGAAAAATAAGGTGAGATATAAATGTAACACTCAATTAAAAAAAAAGAAAAAAGAATGCACCCTTATTGAATTCATGCTGGTGTTAAAAATCTAATCAGCTGTATTGTTCAATCAGCATGTCAAATTTATTGTTGGTATAAGTTATAATATCCCTTATAAAATGATAATGTGAGATAATGTGAATTTTAATTGGTGTTCATTATCATAGTACTGTCTTATCAGATCTGTCTGGGAATAGTTCAGCCATTATTCTTAACTATGTAACATAGTTGTCTCAGTTGCCAAAAAAACGGTGAGGGGAAATTATGTTCATGCAAATGAATGGGATTAAATACTTTAAAATATCTTGTATTATATATTTCAATAGGTTGGGCAGAGCAATTCTAGAGACTTTAGGTAGCATCTAGAAGACCATGGGATTTTCCAGTTGCCAGAACAGAGTTTGGAAACTGCTCTAACCTGGATCACCAGTGAGTATGCAAAGCAAAAAGACATGCAAGTCACCTGCTTATAGTTTTCTCTACTCTAGTGAGATGTATATGTAAATTATAATTCCCACATTTGTACCTAAGTTAGCAGATAATAATCTGGATGCTTTTTTTGGCGACGTGTGAGTGCCCTTGCAAGGAAAATAAAATGCCAGGAAAAGACAAGAGCCGTGTGGCTCGGGGGTGGGGGGCACGGAAACTTTTGATGGTGGGTGGCATTCAGTGGTGCCATTTTCCCGTTGCCACCTGCATTCTAGAGCAGCACAGCTCCAATGGGATGCCATATACATTTTTTTTCAAAATGTAAACCTGCTGTTAGTAGTTTGCATAGATTTTAAAGTGGCATTATGTATCTGCTGCTAGTTTTTTCTTGTATGATGAGGAAAAAATAAAAACAAAGTAGGTGATCTTGTATTGTATTCATATTTAACTGAAATCCAGTTGAAATCCAGGTGGCAGCAGTCACAAGGTGTGCTTTCTTACAGCTTTGGCTGGTCCATCAGCTGCGTCCTTACCTAGACAACCACTGCCTAGCAACAGTGATACATGCTCTGGTAACCTCCCGGTTGGATTACTGTAAAGCGCTCTATGTGGGGCTACCCTTGAAAATTGTCTGGATATTTCAGCTGGTACAGAATAGAGCTGCCAGGCTGCTGATGGGGACTGGTTGTTATTTCACATAATGCCAGTCCTCTACCAGCTCCACTGGCTTCCAGTTGAAGTCCAGGCCCAATTCAAGGTGCTGATTTTGACCTATAAAGCCCTACATGGTTTGGGACCGGGATATCTGAATGAATGTCTCCTTCCTTATACGCCCTCTTGCCTCTTAAGATCTTCAGGAGGCCCTGCTCTGGGAACCCTCCCTGAAGGAGGTAAAAAAGACATCTACTTGGAGTTGGGCCTTCTCTGTGGTGGCTCCCAGATTGCAGAATGTGCTCCCCGGAGAGTTTTGCCTGGTGCCAAACCTATATTCTTTTCGGCACCTGGTCAAAACCTTTTTATTCAAGCATTATTTTAAAAATTAGTATTTCAATGGTTTTAACAGTTGCTTTTATTTTATTGCTTATATATTGTTTTATTATATTGTGAAATTATTTCATTGGATTCTGATTTTAATGTTGTAAGCCATCCTGAGATGTTATAAAGGACGGCATATAAAAGTTTTAAATAAATGAATATTGAGGCTGCAGAAAATTATATACGAAAACTAGTATTTTCACTGATTATCTCAGCTATATTACAGATTTCATCTCTTCTTTCTTTCTCAGTGGAGTGAAAATACAAACTTAACTCCTTAGTTAGGTGGTGCTCATAAACTTTAAACATCAACCTGCCAAGCTTATAAAAGACAGGCTCTGCCTCATTGTAAGAAAATGAAGAAATGCATTTGACAAGGCTGAGCATTGACAGGCAATTTTATTCAAATCTTTTAAACAGAGGTTACAAATATATGCAAGACCATATTTAAAACATCCCTCGCCCAAACCTTGTGGCATTACAGTACTCAAACTGAAAAGACAGTGTGTATAAAATAAGTGCTATATACAAATATTGTTTCATGTTTGCCATAATTTGTCCTAGAATAATGAAGGTTCATTTTGCAAGTGATGCTGAAATTCTCCTCATTCCAATGCCAAATATTACATGTGAATATGGTAAATGGAACAATGGTTTTCAAAAAATATGTAGTTCAGCTCTGCCTTCTGAAGGATGAGGTCAAGGTACAGAAAGGAACCAAAAAGGCACGCTATGGCATGCATTAAGGCCAGAAATGCCAGCCTTTATTCCTTTAGCAAAGGTCTTGCAACAAATTTAGATTAAAATGTTAATTTGATGGACATACTGTTTTAAAAGGAAAAATTCTTATGCTGAAAGTTATCTGATTCAGAGTTAGCTCATAAACAAGCAAATTATGTGCTCATACCTGTATATCACAGCAATAGACTTGATGGACAGACTATTAAAAGAAATGATTTTTATGAGTAAAGTTTATTCCTGTCCCTATTAAAGGGCTTTCCTATCTCTATAGATCATTTAGGAATGCAACACTTTTTTGAGGTGGGTGCATTTCAAAAACAGGATAAAGATCTGGATGGATGGAATATTCAAGAAATCAAAGTCATCCTACACAGCTAATACACAACTTAAAAAGTTGATCATAACACTATAATACAGTTAAAATTTGCAAAAAGGGCATGCCAAATTCATCATATCCTCTGGAGTATTCAATTTTGTTTTGTTGATCCATTTGAAGACCTACCTTTAAAAACAAGAAAATACTTGCTTTTTAATTTGTGTGTGCATCAACTTCTGAAGCACAAGGCAGGTTAAAATTCCTGAGGTCTTGACGTGTGGCGTGTCTCTGTGTTATAAACATTAATACAATTCTGTCCAAATTCTTCTTGTCCAGTGCCAAGTACACTACGGTTAGTGCCACCCATTTGAGAGATGACTGCTTACAGGCACAAGCTGAGCAAAGTCGGAAGGTTAAAAAAGGCAAAACTGAGGATGCTGCAGCTGATGGTATTGTGGAGGCCAAAAAGCTGATCCCAATAGAGATCTTTTCATAGCAAAGACACTGCAAGAGAAACCACACTCATGATTTACATGTTGTTTCAGGTCTGCAGCTTTCCCATGATGAAAAGACCATTAGGGTTCTTTCAGTGTGCTTATCTGCATTGTGTTCTGAATTATGTAGGCTGTTCTCTCCCAGTGTAGTCCTGTACACTAAAGCACACTGTTATGGTATAATGCAGCTTGATTTGAACCATCAGAAACCGAACAAATTCAATCCATAACATGCTTGATGTGCAGATGTGAACGATACCCCCACATAATACATCATACATTTTAAAAACAAACCTGGAAAATTAGACCTGCACCAGAAAACGTAATAGTTTCTTTTCCCTGAGAGATATTTAAAAAGGTCTTTGGAATGTAATTATTGTGACGGACAAATGTTAACATGGTGAGATTTTCTCTCTCCCAAGCAACTTAGTTTTATGGCATTGATATAATTGAGCTATTTTTTAAAGAAATAGAGTAAAAATATCAATATAAAATTATCACAAAAAGCACACCTTTCTAGTATGTCACTCAATCCAGTCTCACAAAATAGGCATAAAATGAAGTTAGTGTAACACCTGAATACATCACAGGGAAATATAAGGTACATTTTCTTTGAATGCATGCTAGCAAGTTATTATACTTGAATTTCAGGAGGCAAAGAGCACAGCAAAGTGACATCTCAGACCAGCACTGCAGTAGATACAAAACAAATACATACTATGGGTTGGATCCTGAAATTTCTTCCATGAATGGAAGAACTTTTATGTGCCGAAAGACCCCATTCCAGCAGAGGCTTCTGCTAGGGGATGGGAGATGAGAAGATATTTTCACCAATTTTCCTTCCCCTCTGGAGCTTCTCTTCCAGTGGGTCTGCCAATATCTAGACCACATTTTAAGGTCTACAGAAGAAAAGAGAAATCCTCAGAAATTGTCTTCCCACCCTTCCACTGACAGAACACCCTGCCAGTAGAATCTTCTTCACTGGATGTGCCTAGAACTTCAGGATCAAATCCTGTATTTCCACATGATATTTCATCGGCTTTAATGACTAAGTACATTGGAATATGAACAGTCTTCAACTTAGCACAATGTTTAAAAGATGTCCACTAATGAATAAAGAGCAAGTATAAAGTGTTATTCCACTCTAGCTCATAATGTTAAACCTTCTACTTTTTGTAAAAATATCTATACTCAGTGAGCCTGTCCACATGTCATGGTGGTAAATTGTGGGTTAATTAACCTACAATTTGCAGGGAATCAAGGAGTGGGAGAGCCATCTCTGGTTTTAGCAAACAACCTACAAATGCCCTGTTCAAAAAGATTGTTAGTATGATATCTGAACCTGGACTGTCCAGGTTGTATATTGGTTAAACAACCCAGCATTAACCCAATAACATATAATAGATTAACTCTGGCTTGGCTAAACCATTAAAAAACCAGAATGTTTGAGCTTGTACATCATGCTAACACCCAAGAACAGGGTATTCATAACATCTTTACTGAAACCAGAAATAGCTTGCGTACTCCCTGCATGTCCACAAATTGTGAGTTAATGACCCATCACTTGGCATGAAGCTGTGAACCAGATCAGTCTGCAATTGTCTCAATTGCCATTTCCCCTGAGTTGCTTATGACCTAATGTACATCTTTGAAATCTTCTACCAGCAATACATCAGTACTCCAACTGGGGAGAGGCGGGAAAGTTCAGCATGTAGGGACACACCCAGGTATTGAAAAATACCTATCCCAAATAATAAAGTTCTACTACTGCCTCAAGCTTAGAGGCAAGCACTAGAAAGCTGTATTTGTGTAGGCAAGCATATGCATACATAATAAGCAGAACACATAATTGGCAACATCCATTATGCTGAATTTAACAACTTGCATAGTTCTTCCAAGACTTAATTTCTCCTTTAAATCAACCCAGTTGTATTCCACTTTGTATATGCAGTTAATTTCATTATTAATTCAAAACATTATAAAATAAATGGAGTCCAGATGGCATAGTAGTGGGATATTCTAACCCAGTTCAGGAGCTTCATGGTGGAATTTCAATTTTGTTTATGTAGAAAAAAAATAATTCTTCCGTGCTACTTATAAACAGAAGTGAATGCTTAACTCTGAAATCATTTTCCACTGCAATAAAAAGTGGTGCTTTACATGTGATACTTTTCACTAACAGCCTTCTACAGCAATGTGAATACATGTGTGTTCAATAGTGAACACACATAAAAAGCTCTATTTGTTGCTCTTTACAAAAGTATTTAAGAACTACTGTTCAAGAACAATGTCATGGAGAAATAACCCTTACTAGTCTAAATATCTTCTTTTGCAGCCACTGAATATATTAACACACTATCCACTTACCTTTCTGCTCCTTAACTTAGACTTCAAATTTTTCATGAGATGCATGCATAGATTTATCAAATCTCTATTTAAGACTTAAATCTGAATTTCTTAAGTGAAGAGTGAGTCCATACTCATCTGATACACATGGCTGTAGACCTTGGTTCTCCTCCTTTCCACCTAACCTTTTTTTAGAACTATGACAAGAACCACTCAAAAGGATTCTGCCTGTATGCACAGGGCCTCTCAAACTCAGACTTTGTCCAAGCACAGTTGCATGTGCTCTGTCACTCGAAGGGGAAGTGTTTTTAATAAATGTTCTTCCACAATTAGACAACTTCGTTTCAGAGAGTTACATTCCTCTAGCTCAGCAGGAAGTGATTCCAAATAGTTTCCTTTTAGCTCCAACTGAACAAGATTTGCGAGTTCACCAATTAGAGGGGACAAATGCATCAGACAGTTAAATCCAAGAAGGAGATGCTGTAGCTTTCTGCACTGAAATAATTCATCTGGAAGAGCATCAATCTAAAGAGACAAAAAAAGGATGCATTGGAAGTTCCTTAGTATATTTACAAACAAAAACAATCTATTCATGTTTTCCTTATTAACAATTACTCAAATCATGCTGATGTAATGCTAAGAATTTGCCACCCAATGTGGGGTGGGGAGAGAGTGAAGGTTCTTTCCTGCCCACCTCACAAATAGATGGCTGAGAAAATGGCTGAATTTACTTACACAAGACACCCTGGCAACAAATCATGGCAGATGGGTTATTCTTTCAATGAGCCAAACATACATTTGGGCTCATTGCGGATACTTTGCCCCCTCTTTACTTTTCCTCCATTCTTGCAGGTAGTGCCTGAGGATACACTGTGGAGAAGAACAAGTCTGCTCTTTGACAGTTGTGATTGACTCACTGCAGCCATATTGCTATTTTTCCCCCTTGAGATGGCAAAAGCTGGCAGCAGAACCAGCTTCTGCCAACCCCTTCAGGCACAGGCATGAGCTGCTGCTTCAGAGTGTCCTCAGGCACACTGGAAGGTTGGTCTCTGCCTGCCTGCTCATTTTCTGAACTCAGATTTCCACTGAAATGTAAGAATTTACTCACTCCTGAAGAACCCTTCATATAACATCTCACTGGAAGCTATGATGGCCTCTTCTCAAATCATTCTCTGTAAAATAAACTTGGTATGTGCACTGAAGTCCAAGATACCCATTTAATAAATAAAATAATACCTATAGGTATGACATACTGATCACTTTGCTTACAAATCAACTAAGGGCAATCCTCTCAGCTGAATTTGCAGAGATAAAATCAGAACCAGTGGGAATGTGGAAAGGGAAAGAAGGGTAGACAAGGGTGTGGAGCTTTCTCAAGTTCAGTATGAACGAATATTTCCTTCTACTTACATGGTTCTTTGTCAAAGCAAGGTATTGCAGGTTTGTTAAATACTGGATCTCATCGGGAATAGAGGTTAGCTTGTTATAACTAAGGTCCAAATAATGTAGCTGTTTGCAAAGAAAGAGTTGTGGTGGCACTTTTTTAATGTTGTTGTGATTTAAATACAGCTGTTCCAGGTTTGCTAAGATTCCAATCTGCACTGGGATGTAGGAGATGTTGTTGTGCCACAATTTCAGGCAAGAAAGGTTCTCAAGGTGTTGAAAGCTAATAATTTCTTCTACTGTTCGAAGATTATTTTCTTTCAGGTCTATTTCACGCAGATAGTTCAGGCTGAAGATGGAATGTGGAATGCGCTCCAAGTCACAGCTGATCAATTCCAATGTTCTCAGGTTAAGCAGTTTCTTCAAGTTTGTCAACACGAGCAGCTTTTTCCCCTCATTGTCAATAGATAACTTCTGCAGTAAAGGCAATTGGTCTGTAACCACCTGAGGTATGCGGGAAAGGCTATTCTTTAAGTGAATTGTTTTCAGGTTCACAAGATCCTGAAAGCCCTCATTGTATAGGCCATTTAGGGGCTCTTGCACGTAGTGTCCAGTCAAATACAATTCCTGTAGATTTCTTAGATAGAAGACCCATCGTGGAATCTTTCCCAGGTCAGCTGATTTTAGACGCAGGATTTTTAGATTCTCTTCTAGGAAATGGAGGGCTGGGAATTCTACAGTTAATGATGAATAATAAATGTTCAGCTCTTTGAGATTGAGTAGTTGGGTTACAGATGAAGGAAGCTTAACTTCAGGAATAAGTTCTAGGGTTAGAACTTCTATCTCTGTGAGTTCAAAGACATCATCCGGAAGACCACTAAGCATAAAAAGATGAAGTTCTATCTTGTCCTGGGAATTTCGTACCAGCTTGTTTTTCAGTCTCTCTAAAGACCATTCATTATTTAAACTGATCTGCTTCAACTTATTTTCACTCACCTCAGAGAGGAATATTGAAAACCGCTTTGAGTACAGTGGATCATACTGGTCTGCTAGGTGAAGAATAAAGGCAAAGTCATTTTTTACATCAGGGATGTCACTGTAATTACTTTGCTCCCTTAATTTTTCAAAAGAATATTGTTTGAGTGAACTTCTTAGCATCCATAGCAAACTGTAGGTGCATGTTAGACCATACAAGCTCACCAGAACAACATAAAATGAAGCTAGCACTTTAAAAATTTCTGCTAATGAATAGACACACTGGTATCTTTTGTAACCAGTAAAGACTCGAATATCAACTATACAGTCAATTTCTAGTGTAATAAATGTTAAAAAATAGGGAACGTAAATCATTATTAATATAAATACAATGACCTTGACCACAATCTGTTTTAGGTACACCCGGTAAATGACATCCTTTTGTTCAACATGCACCCTGAATCTTTTCACTTTTTCAAATATTGATTTTGCTTGTTCCCCTTCTTTTCTGTCTAGAACATTTGAAGAGCTCTCTCTTCCAGTTGTTTCTAGTCCAGTCTGTGAGTAGGACACTGATTGCTGCTTGCTTTCTAGTTCTGTTAAGTTGCTTGGGGAGGAAAGAAGTGTTTTAGACTTGAAGAGTGGAAGAGTTCTCACAGACTGTTCAGCAACTGTTTCTGAAAGAGCACGTGTTGTCCAGGGCGAATCAAAACATTTGTGAAGTATGGCTACAAAATGCTCCAACCTCGAACTTGTGCTGGGGTAGTAAAGCCAAAAATTACTGCAAGCTGCAAAAATAAATGTATGGAGAAGCACTAAGTATGGAAAAAACTTGGCAAACCAGTGAAGTTCTTTCTCATAACATACGGCATCAATGTACGAATACTGCTGTCGATGAAGGTAATTCTGGATTCTAAGAGGGCGAATTATTGGTGTTGCAGGGCTGAAGGATACATTAATGTTGTTTTTAACCAGATCCCAAGGCACTGCACAACGATTATCAAACTCAAGCTTGCAAGGAAGACAACACAACAATCTAGTTTGAGTGAGCTGGAGAGCCCCAGCAAGAACAGCAACAAGCAGCATTATCATGGTGAGGTAATAGCAGAAGACATCCCACCATGGTTTCAAAATGTGATAGGATGACTGGGCATCTGCTAAACATCTGAGTTCAGTTAATGTAATCATGACTTGTTTATGGAATGGTGGCAACTGGAAAAGAAAACAACAATATATCGTTAGCTGATCAGAAAGTAGAGTTGCTATTCCTTTCAATAACAACTTGGTTCTTCACAGCATGTCCTACAATCAATTAATCCCACAGTTTACCATTGTGATGGGCACTACTTAAGGTAATGGCATAATTAAATCAAATGCCCAATCAAAGTCTGAGGAGCAAATAGGATGAATCATGTCTTATATAATATTATTCCATCATTATTGTGCTTCCCCCCACGCATATTTCTTCTAAATTTCTAAGCACAGAAATTAATGTTTCTCTTACACTGAATGTTTCTTGACGTAAAGCAGGGGTGCAAAAAGTGTGGTCCATCTCCCCCAAGTCTTGTCTGAAGATGCCCAAATCCAAAGCATTTGTTGTTGCCAAAAATTTGGGGGAAGCTCCAGACTCTATGGTTCCTTCCATATAACCCTTGTTCCTAGGCAGTCCCTAACATGTACAGTAGGAACCATACAGCAATCACTAAATTGTTTTTCTACTCTCTTTTTGGCAAGCATGTTTGAATGGCTGGAAAGGGGTTTCAACATCTTGAGGCTGCAACATGGCACCTCCAATTTGGAGGCATCAAGTGATTTCAGAAATGGAGCTATTATCACAAAAACGATAGAAATACTGTTTTGTAAGCCTACACATGGGCCTAGAAGAGGCCCTCTTGTCTATTGCTATTGTCTATGGAAATTCAGTGATGCATATTGAAAAGATGCTTGTATTAACTGAACTTCATGTATAACACAGTGGATATATATGCTTAGAACTATTTCTAAATTCCCTAAACCTAAAATCTATTTGCAGACCTCTGTTATAAAAATGCATCTTAAACATTGTAGGTAATAATTTGCACTTACTTTACTAATCAAATGGGATAAAATATAGATCCATCATCTTCAATCAGGTGGTCTGCATCTTTTAAAACTCCTTAGGCTTGCCATCTTCACAACTGTCTTCATTCTGAAGCAGAGGAAATTTAAATTGAGGTTACATATATTACTAGTGGCAAACCTCATATTAAAAAATTCAGTGATCCAGAAGAGAGCCTTCCATTTATTAAAATGCATTGATAATAACATTAATTAGTAGCATAATAAATAGACACACCAGGCAAGGTGAGCATTTTAAAAGTAGAAAAATGATTATAAGCAACTATCTTCAAAAAGCATATTGATATAAAAATTACATTTGAACAATCCCAGTGCCAATTTATGTGTAGAGTGGGATGGGGAGAGAGAACTAAAAAATAGTCACACATATAATCCACTGTGTTGAATCAGATCCAAAGTTAGAGCATCAAAATTGTTTTCAACCCACAATAGCTGTAAATGCTGTATCACTGACATTAAACTCATTCTGTTTAGCTTACCAATATACAAATAAAGAATTTGTGATGTAAAAACCTATTCAGATCTTTAGCCATAAGCATGTTCAACTAGTTTGCTATCACAGAAGGAAGCATTACTGAACCAAGTTCCATATGGTTTAATTACACAGATTTATGGTTTGATGATTAAACAGCTGTCCATAAGAAACATTGCCCCAACTTGAATTCGAGGGTTTGACTATAGGTAGAGATAGCAATTGCTTCCACATGGTCTAAAACTAATGATAAGCAAGATCCAATTAATTTGATTCAGAAGTGGGTCAACAATTAAAAGTATTAAGAGTTGTAGAGAACTCTTCAAACAACCTCTTGCCCTGTCAATTTTAAAATGACTTATAATTTTGGTTGCATTTCTGTTTCCAGAAATATTATATATTCTTTAAAGTCCTAGACACTAATCTTAGCTACAAAGAGAGATAAAGCTAGAGATTTTAGCTTAAACACACACACACACGCATCTTCCCTGGTTCTAATTTCTGGAAACAGTGCATCATAAACATTTTATTGCAGCAGTATTTTTACAAACTAGCTCTACATGGATTTCACCTTGCTTGTTGGTGCCATGTTGAATCATACTCCATAAGTTAGACCAAAATACTAATGAAAAGGTTTGCTTTTAGCCCAGGACGGACTTCTCAGCTCAGGCCAAATGTGTCCTAAGAAAGATATTGAGTTTTTTTCATCTTGAAAAAAATTAGTAGTGGGCATGATTCAATTTATCTTCTCCAGAAAACTTCATGATACTCATGATTAGTAAGAAAACTACAACAGCAGTCAGCTGAAAGGTGCCATGGAGGATCTTTGACTCCACTGTGCAATTAGAAAGTGCACAGTTTATTAAATCTATGAATATCTACAAGACTCATCATCATTCTCTCTCTCTTCCCATTGCTGCCATCTAAAGGCTAGCAGAGGAAGAATCCCAATCAACAAGATTATCTGCAAAAGATAAGTCTGTGGAGGAAGACTCAAGGTGCAGGCTGATACCTAGCTGTAGCACCATGCAAAACTAGTAGGAAATATTGGCATTGGCCAAATTTCTACAACAAGTAACACACTCTGCAGATAAATTATGCAGATATGGATTATTCATAATGTGCAGCCAACACCTACGCCATCAAAATAATTGACTCAGAGAAGTTGCAAGGAGGTTTAGTTTTGACTTTGCTTTCCACTAAGAGGTATCAAAAGGTGAGCTGTCAAGCAAAAGCGAAGCCACAAGTGACCCTCTGCATTAATACCCTCTGCTTTTTTTTATAGACCTTACCCTTCTCACTATCTTGCATTTTTCCATCCTTTCCCTTAAACTCTAGGTTTTCAAGAAGGTGGAAAGGTGTAAGCCATCCCTTTTATGTGAGAATGAAGCTTTCAAAGCTCAAGCTTCCTTATAAAACCTGGTTTTTGACAGGGCAAATCAGGCTTTTTTGAAAGCATATACTTTTGTATATTTTTTGTTGTTGTTAGTCGCGAAGTCGTGTCCGACCCATCACAACCCCATGGACAACATTCCTCCAGGCCTTCCTGTCCTCCACCATCCCCTGCAGTCCACTCACGCTCACGCCGACTGCTTCAGTGACTCCATTTAGCCACCTCATCCTCTGCCGTCCCCTTCTTCTTTTGCCATCTATTGTTCCCAGCATTAGGCTCTTCTCCAGGGAGTCCTTCCTTCTCATTAGGTGGCCAAAGTATTTGAGTTTCATCTTCAGTATCTGGCCTTCTAAAGAGAAGTCAGGGTTGATCTTTAGGACTGACCGGTTTGATCGCCTTGCGGTCCAAGGGACTCACAGGAGTCTCCTCCAGCACCACAATTCAAAGGCCTCAATTCTTCGGCGCTCAACCTTCCTTATGGTCCGGCTTTTACAGCCATACATTGCAACTGGGAAAACCATAGCCTTGACTATATGCACTTTTGTTGGCAGGTTGATGTCTCTGCTTTTTAGTATGCTGTCTAGATTTGCCATAGCTTTCCTCCCCAGGAGTAAGCGTCTTTTAATTTCTTGGCTGCAGTCCCCATCTGCAGTGATCTTGGAGTCCAGGAAATATTGTATATATCCCTGTCAAAAAATGGCTTTGAAAGAAAGCTCGAATTTTGACAGCAACCTCTCAAAGCTCCATGCTCCTTTAAATTAGATGACTCGTATTATTCTACCTTCTAAAGCATCTCATGTCTCAGAAAAGGTTGGAAAAGATGCAGGACACTACAAAGAGTGAGGTCCAGCTCTTCAAAAGTAAAGATCTCACAGCTTCCTTTCATGAAAAAAGATAACCTGTTGCTTTGCTTTTCCCTAACAAAGTGCTGTATGAGAGTTCACAGGGAAAAGCAAAATCAAAGATAAAATTCTTTGCAACCTTCTAGCTCCATGTCCACAATAGGCACCTGCTACACAGTTTCAGCAGCTATTCCCCAGGACATTGTCCAGGTGAGATTGACTATTTCAGACCTGCAGAAGGGGCACAGTTGCCCACATCCAAGTATTTTTTAAATAAACTATCTGTGCACATTAAAAAAAAGGTAGTAAAACAGTGACAGTGCTTCCGATGTCCCCTTGGATCCTTTGAAGTAGCTGTCACCAGCTGTCAAATTGGAGTTCGCAAAAGGCATTCTCCAAAAAGAAAAAAGGGAAGAGGGACAAAAGCTACAGCAAGTATAAAAGGGCTCAAGATTGTGGAGATGCTGATATCTCAACCATACCTCTTTAGCATCCAGGGGGCAGCTGGCAGTGGCCCAGGCAAGGCTGGCAAAAGCAGCAAGTTTTTCTTGGTCTTACCAAGTGGTTCAGTAGCTAGTTCTCTTTATGTAGGAAGTGTTTGGTCCCAGGGCTTGGGCAGCACGACACACTGTCATAGGTACACAACTCCCAAAGAAGCCATGAATTGGCAGGGTGGCATATTTTCTATGAAAAAGCCACCCTGTGGAAAAATAGTTTGGGATCTCTTAATGCAGCACAACAAGCTACCATAGCCTGACGACCACAATGGGTTTCATGCAAAGCCAGTTGTAGCTCTGTTGGGACAGAATTCAGGGATGTGGCTGGGCAAAGCTTATTCCCCCCTCTAGATTCTCCCTTGCTTCAGTCTTCCACAGAGAGAAGATTATCAGCCTTAGCAAGCATTCAGGAAGCCAACAGTGGTATGCTGAAAAGAGAACTATCAGCCCACAGGACAAACACTGAGTCTTCCACACTGAAAATGTCTGTTGGGATTTAATTATGTACATTTTAGAATCCCTTGCTCATTTGAAGACCTCCTACTCCCTGATCCCGCCAATGTTGTATCACTTAATGCTTAGGAAAACTAGCTTGAAAAGCAGTTTGCATGCAGAGAAGACTGCTCTGATGAAGAAGCCAAATCCAAAGCCTTGCTGGCCACAAAGGGTTAGTCACATGGTATTGTTGACTGGGTCCAGATCTTGCTTCAACATCAGCATTAAGGAAAACAAAATAATGTTAAAACAGAATGTCCTCTTGAACAGCATGGTTCAAGAAAAGTTAACCTTCTGATTTTGTTCAGCCTAAGAGATTTATATAAAACTCACTGAATAATCAAATTTAATGCAATTTAACATGTAATGTGTTTGATAGTTCAAAACTGCTTCCAAGTAGCTTTTAGCGCATGAAAGCCCATAAAAGCTTTTCAAAGTATTCTAATTGAATTGTCAAAATGAACTAAAATTAGGCTTTGCAGTACCTAAAATGATCCCAGTCTTGTTATACTGGGTATTCTGGTGATCCTTAGGCCACAATACTTTCCCGATTTTGTTCCTAGGAACAAAACAAAAAACATCACAAGAATCATGCTGGATCAGACCAAAGACCCACGTAGTCCAGCATTTCATTTACACAGGATCCCACAAGCAAGACATGAGTACTACTGCAACTTCACTCCAATGTTCTTTGCAACAGGTATACATAGGTAGTGTGGTGTGGTGGTTAAAAGCATTGGACTGGGTCCCTGTGGCTTTAGGTCCTGGTTCCCAATTGACTATGAAGCTCACTGACTGACTTTGGGCCAGTCACTCACTGTAACCTAACCCACCTCACAGGTTTGCTGTTGTGAGGGCAAAATGCAATGGAAGAAGATTATGTAAGCAACCTTTGGTTCCTCAGAAGAGGAAAAAAGTGGGATATAAATACATAGAAACAGAGCGAGTCAGAAACGGTCTCCTGGGCCATCTAGTCTGACCCCCGGCTCCAGCCAGCTCCGCTCACAACATGCCCACCATGTGCATGTCCAGCCTATCTTTGAACACCCTCACCAATGGGGCCTCAACCATACAACGTAGTAGCAGTAGTAGTAGTGGGCATATATCACAAGTACAATCCTATAACTTGTTTAGATATGGTATGTCTTTAACTTTCTTGATATTGCACTCTCTTTCTCTCAGTATGTGATGCTGCCACCAGGACTTTATTCTAATCATATTAATTAACCTCCCACAGTATTGTGCCCAAGCTATAAGCTCCAAATTTGAACTATGTGGTCCTGAGGATGAGACGCTGGTATTCAAACAGCCCATGACTGAGTTTATAAACAAAATAAACTTTATTTGTACAATAAATGCATTGGTTTCAAGATGTTCTATCTTGATTTCTAACTGTAAATTATTTCCTTAGTAAATAAAACAGTGTATATATTAATAATTTCTGATTGAGGTATCTCACTTGTTCCTCACACATAGATCCTCCTTTCTCTCCTGAGTGTACCTAGACCAGTCCTTATTTATCTCAGTTTAATCATTCTCTTCTGCATTCAGGTTTGTCAGCTTCTCTCTCACTCTCGCACCCTTATAATGCTTGGCGAGGTCAGGTTTTGGCTGTCTCTAGTTGCCAATATGTCCTCTAAGTGTTCTTGCTTCCCTTTGTCCATGTGAATCCTAAACGCCTCCCACAGCACTATCTAGGAGTCTAAAGAGAAGGCGGCTTCCTCAGATGCTGCAGGTCGACCGCTGGCTGATTCCAACCAACTGAAACTGCTGATGGACCTCAACGCTCCGCCTTCTCTCTCCCCTCCCTTCATCCACATTCCCAAGCTCCTTCCAGCCAATCACCTCATGTACTCATCCCCTTCCCTTACCTCTCTCACTTATCGGAAACTTAACCAACATTGAAATGAACAAAGTCACATAACGCTTCATAACATAACATACAGCCTACTTCAATATGGAAGGTACTATATAACTACCAGGACTAGCGCCCACTGATAGCCTAGTGCTTAATGAATTTGTTGAATCCCCTTTAAAGGCCTTCCAGATTGGAGGGCACGACTAGATCTTGCAGAAGTGAATTCTACGGTTTAACTGTGTTGTGCGAAGAAGTGCTTTCTTTTATATGTTCTGCATTGCCCACCAATCTGCTTCATGAGATTATCCAGGGTTCTAGCATGGAGAAAGAGATTAAAAATGTTCTCCTGTCATTTTCTACATCATACTTAATTCTGTACACCTCTATAATGTCTCCCTTTGCTTGCCTTTTTCCTAACAATCCCAACTGCTTTTACCTTTCCTCATAGGGGAGCTGCTCAAGCCCCTTAGTCTTCTTGGTAGCCCTTCTCCACTCTTTTTCCAATTCTACAATATCGTTTTTTGCTGCAGTGGTCAGAACTGTGCACAGAATTCCAAGTGCGGTCCCACAATAGATTTGTATAAATAAATACTGCCAGTTTGATTCTCCATTCCTTTCCAAATTATACCTAACATGGAGTTAGCAAGTTCTGCAACATCCAGACATTAAGTTGACATTTTCATCCAGCTGTCCAACACTGCCCCAGGATCACTTTCTTGGTCGATCATTTCTAGGTCAGATCCTATCAGTTTGTTTATTTATTTTATTTAAAACTTTTATATGCCATCCCTTATGCATACCATCACAGGATGGCTTACAATTAAAATCAAAATACAATAAAACAATCTTTAACAATATAATACATATAACCAATAAAAAGAAATTTAATAAAAAGTGACTGTTAAACATTAAAATATTAATTAAAAAAAAAACAAATGATTTTGACCTGGTGCTGAAAAGAGTGTAAGCTCGGTGCCAGGCAAACCAATCCAGGGAGCGCATTTCATAATCTGGGCACCACCACATAGAAGGCCCTACTCTGAGGAGATGTCCTTTTTACCTCCTTCAGGGAGGTTTCTCAGACCAGGGCGTCCTGCAGATCTTAAGGGGCATGAGGGCATATAAGGAAAGAGACGTTCATTCAGGTATCCCGGTCCCAAGCCGTTCAGGGCTTTATAGGTCAAAATCAGCACCTTGAACTGGGCCCGGACTTCAACTGGAAGCCGGTGGAGCTAGTAGAGGACAGGCGTTATGTGAGAATAATGACTGGTCCCTGTCAGCATCCTGGCCACTCTATTCTGTACCAGCTGAAATATCCAGACCATTTTCAAGGGCAGCCCCAGGTAGAGCACATTATAGTAATCCAACTGTAACAGTTTAAACTTGAAGTTGGGATTTTTTTTTTTTTTTTGACCCAATGTACATTTCACACTTGCTTACAATGAACTACATTTGCCATTCTGATGTATATTTTTTTCAGTTTGGAGAGATCCTTTGGAGTGCCTCACAGTCACTTTTTGTTTTAAGTACCCTAAATAAACTGGTGTCATCAGTAAATTTGGCCTCATTCCAGCTCACTCCTTATTGCAAATCATTTATGAGTAAGTTGAAAAACACTGGTACCAATACATTTCTCTGTGGGGACCCAGTTTCTTTGCCTCCATTAATTTCTATTCTCTGCTTTTTGTTCTTTAACTAGTTACTGACCCATAAGAGCTCTTCCTCTCTAATTCCAAATTTTCTCAGGAGTCTTTTGAGGATTTTTGTTAAAAGACTTTGAGAAGTTCAAGAAAACAACATCTACCAAATAACCCATCTATATTTTTAAAGGACTCAGAAAGGTTAGTGAGGCAGGACTTACCTTTGTAGAAGCCATGTTGGTTCTATTGCAGCAGGGCTTGGCCTTCTATATGCTTCCTAATTTTATTTTAATAACATTTCAATCAATTTATCTGGAGGAGTCATTAAGCTAACTGGCCTTGATACCGATGTAACACTGGCTGCTCTCCAGTCCTCTGGTACCAAGGTTGATTATAGGGACTAGTTGCATAGTTTGGAAATAATATTAGCAATTTCATATTTGAGCCCTTTAAGAATTGTAAGATGAATGCCAATTGGGCCTGGTGATTTATTAATTTCATTTTTTTCCCCAATACAATTGAGAAGGTTCATCTGTTTCACCACTGTTTTACTTCATTCTTCAGACTCCTTTCCTGAAAACAGGAGTTCTCACACAGGGTATCTATCTTGTACAGTATCTTCTGCGGTGCAGACAGATGAAAAGGAATCTCCTTTCTTCCATTAGCTCCATTATCATCCAATACTCCAATTGCCTCCAAAGCGATTTTTCTGCTTCTAATAGTTAGAAAATTCATTATCGTTGTCCTTAATGTTGTTAGATGTATGCTCCTCAAAATGCTTTTTCTGCATCTCCTCTTGTTTGCTTGTATCTCCCTTGCACAAGCTTGCACTCACTTTTCTCTTCCCCACTTAGGCAAGACTTTCATGCTATGAAGGAAACTTTGTTTCTGATGGCTTCCTTGATGTTGTTCATTAACCAAGAATCTGGTGACTTCCTGGATTTGATGCTATCTTTCCTATACTGCAGTGTTATACTATCAGAGCTTTTCTTATTGTTGTTTTGAGTAACCTCCAAAGATTTTTAAGGGATTTAGGCTTCTTGACTTCCCTTTTCCCTTCCTTTTGACCAGTTCCCCCATTTTAGAGAAGTTTACTCTTTAGAAATCAAATGTGATTGCATTGGACCTCTTTGGCAACCTCCCACTTAAATATAAATTAAATCTGATACCACTGTGATCACTGTTCCTGATTAGTTCAACATTTAAGTCTCATACTACATCCTGGCCAACCTAGTTAGGATTAAATCCAGGATTGCCTCCACTCTGCTCAGTTCAATGACTGACTGTTCTAGGGTGCAGTCATTTAGGACTCTGAGAAATGTAACCTCTTTCTCAGAAAAGGAACACGTATTTATGCAGTCAATGTGGGGGTAGTTGAAACACTTTGTTCTTTGGAGGCCTCCCTGATTTCATTTTCCATCTTAAGATCACCTTGAGCGTTCTTGTCTGTTGGATGATGGCCTGTTCCTAATGCTAAATTAGTTTTGCAACTAAGCATTATGTTAGATAACTGTGGCCTAACAGTTATCAGTATAAAATGAGCACAAGCCATATGCTATGCTATGCAACATGTAAAATGATCAGGTAGGCCGAGTTAGACTGCTTGCTGACCATATAAGGAAACTTGACTGACTGACCGCTTTTGGTTCACAACTAGAGCGTGGTAACTGGAGCTGATAGCCATGGTATAAAATTTTATTAAACTGCGCCACAAAGGTGCGAAGACTGCTTTGCTTTTAAGGCAGCGGTTTCACCCTTCAGTTGAAGACTGTTAATAAAAACTAGTTTTGAGCCTACATTGTGTCTTTGCTTCCTTCTTGAAACAACGAATTGACACAAGTCCTCTCAGAAGACAAATTACTGGGTGCAATTTTCCCAAGAATTACCACCCACAGCAATCCTGTGAAGGAGTCTGCCCTTTTAGGTATTTGAATCTGCTGGATAATATGCCCTCTTTGATGGGCACATTAGCCTCCTCTAATATGCTCTCGTCTTTTCTATAGAGTGTATATCCAGAGATAACTCTCACTATTTCTTGCCATTCCATCATATTTCCTTGATACCCACTCTTCCTAGGGTCTCCTTTAAGACCAGGAACTCCAACTTTCGTATTTTAGCTTGGAGGCTTCCCATATTTGCACAGACGCATCTATACAGACATCACTGGCATATGCAATGTTTGTTTTGTCACTTAGGCCTCTGACTGGCTATCAGATTTCACTGTATGCTCATGGTCTATTTCTTTCTCCTCTAAATTTGGACAATCAGAAAGTTAGGGGATAAAGATGCTTTCCAGCTCTTGTTCCCTTCCCCAGGTTTCAGTTTTAAAGCTGCTTTGCCACATTTTATGTTATGCACAAGCAGTCCACTCCATTTTTGTTCAAGTGAAACCCCATCCCTTTTGTACAGGCCTGGCTTGTCCCAAAAATGTTCTCTGGTACTTACCAATTCTGAATCCCTCCTCGCTCTACCATGGTCTCATCCCTTCTGACTTATAAAGCCCCCTCCCCAAAAGGCTTAGGATACATAAGAGTATTTTAAAAAAGGGTACCTAAGGCATCATCCCAAGATCTTCTAGGGAGGCCCTTCTGTATCACCAGTATTTGGGGCTTGTCATCTGGGAATTTAAAAGGCTTGCTCAGAGGCTATGGAATTCTCTTCCTAGAACAGCCAGTCTAGCTCCTTCCTTGATAACCTTCTACCAAAAAGCTAATTCCTTTTAAATTATATAGCCCTTGACTTATGAATAGACTGCTCTTTACTCCTGCCTTGTGGAACTTTTAACTGGTTGTTGTAGTACTTTCTTGATCGATTTTATTGGACCATTTCCCCCACTATTTTATTAGGTTTTTTTGTATTGTTATTTAATTAGCATTGCTATTTTTAAATGTTGTTGGAAGCCTCACTGTGCACTAAATGTCAAAAAGTATTGCATAAGTTTAAGAAACAAAATCTGTGACCTTTGGGAACACCAATAAGAATATAGCTATGTTCAATCTTAACACATTTCTCTATTTAACAATGACCACCCTATTTTGTTCTGCCACTTTGTTTCATATCTAGGCAGTTAAATAAAACAGAAACCTATTAATTTCTGAGCTGCTTCATCATGAGCCTCTAAATACAAAGGAGAAAGGCATATGCATTTCATGACCAGAATCCTTAGAGTGTCATTAGTCTTTTTGCCAGAGACTGAGGAGCTAAGCAACAAGAAAAACAGAACTGTATGTATAATCAGTGACTTGAATAAAATCAGAAGTATTCCTGTTATGACTAGATTTGCTTATTTATTTAAAGATTTCTGGAAGTCTAAAATTTCTAAAGCAAGTTCTAAGACATGACCAATTTCCCAGCACAGTTTCACACACATCCAAGTATCTTTCTAGATTAACTCTTTCCTCACTAAACATTTATCTTAAGCAATTTTCTTAGAATAGATCAATATCCTGTCCTGGATACTGAATCTAACAGGCTGCCAGGGGTGTGGGGAGGAAGGAAGAGGGAGAAGGGGAACTGAGAGGCTATATATACAGGTGTACAAAGGTGCTTCTGCACCAAGTTTGCACACTGGGCAAGTACATAGCCTATAATGAAATATGAAAAATAAAATGAAATACTGGGGCAACCCAGACACAGCAACAGGTAGCTTTAGTCTAGAATTTGAGGAGCAAGTTTCACATTCCTACTTGTCAGTTATTAAAAGAAGGCTTTGTAGATATCCTTACAAAGGTTAATTCAAGAGGAAATCTTAACGCACAGTTGTATTAAAGTTACAGAAAACAAAGAGCACTATCAGGAAAGAGATGGTCTCTTCAGGAATAAATCATAATCTACACAAGTAGAGTATGTGCTGACAGGCCTGTTCATGCCACAATGTTTTTGGCAGCTTGTGCTAAGTGGTCTTGCTTGTAGATCACCGAAATGTGCTACTGAAGTTACATAAAGTGTGATCATCCACCTACAGCACAGCGACGGAACTTTCTTCAGTCAAATGGAATGGTCAGATTCCATTTTAGAGGATTTCTCAGGGGCTTCATTGCAGTGCTGTGTAGACCAAAGTCAGAAGTGAGCTGGGCATAGGAAAGGGGCCAAAAATGCCTTCATGTTTTAGTTTAAAGCCCTCACTTAAATGGAGCCTTAGGACAGACATGCACCTTTGAAATCTGACTCTGGCTGCATAGGGAGAATATGAAGGATAGTAGAGCAGGAAAATTGTACACATTGCCCCAAATGTATGTGGATTGTACCTCAATGCTGAAGTCTTACTTGAGAAGTGTAATGAGTTTACAGTTTCTTCATATCATGTATTGATTTTGAAAGAAGTAGGCTAAAAATATGAACAAATCAGATCTACAATTGATGATCCTGATTTACATATGTCACACGTCCAATAGTGGAGCCAAATACCAAAGAACTATAGATACAAATTTAATTACTACTTCATCCTATAAAAAGATGTTTTCATACCCAGTTTGGGGGAATTCATTTTTTAAACCCAAGCCATACCAACCACACAAGCTTTGCACAGAGAAGTAATTTATTTCAAACAACACATTTCATAAGACTCGATCTTGGACATATTTTTATACTCATTATAGAAATCTGCGGTGTTGCATGAATACATAAGTTCCAGATGACACACTCTGATAGATATATGATTCACAACACTAAAACATTAAAAATAATCAGGAAAGTAAATTGTTTCAATCACAAGGTAATGTATTTTCAGCAGAATATTCTGCTCAAGACCTTTAGGAAGTTTGCTATAGAACCTGGCTGCTTGCTTCAAGCTTTAAAAGCCCTTTAAACAAAAATTAGTCAAGTAAATGATCTTTCTCATTTACACATTATTTCTGCTTCCATTTACAGGAAGCTCCATAGATACATGTATAATCAATTAGTCAGAATGGTATTTCACATTTCTTCATCTACTAAATTTCAGTAACTAAAGAGCATCCTCTCTTAAATCCTAGTTAAAATTAAAATCCTTAGAAAATGCATGGGGGTGTTTTAATTAAAATGCTAGTTTTACTCATTACTTTATATGACATTTTATTGAATATAATTTCAGCACACAGAGAATAGCAGATATCCATATACAGAGATACTGTCAAAGGCAGACATCTGTCCATTAGCTTTGCTACATCTATTTTATATAGCTCCTCCTTCCTGAAAATTAAGGTTTGGCAGTAGGTATCTCTTCAACAAGCACTGAAGATAAAGATTTTCTTTCCTACCATCTCCATTTTATCTTTTACTACTCCATTTATATCTTAGTTATCTAAAGCCAAACTCTCTCTCCAACTAATTTCTTTTTGTTACTGCATTGGAAGTGTTTTATATTTGTTTGTTCCTCATGTCTTCTTTGCTTGCCTTAGCTGGAGTAGTTTCTTTTTTTTAACTTTTTGAAATGAAACTTTGTCTCTCACATCTTCCTGTCAATGATTTAACCATGCTGGAATCTTTCATAACTATGCTGTTAATATCCTTTCTAAATATGTGTACGTTTTATCTGAGCCTATCTTGTAAGAGCTTTAAATAATCTCAATTTTTCCTGAAGGCTTTTGACTGTCTTGAATACCCCTTCAAATTATATTAAGCACTCCCTCATTTCTGTAGATTTATCATCTCTGAAATTAAATGAAAATGTGTTGTTGCAATCTGTTCTTAGGAAGTTTAGTAACATCTCTAGCTAGAACCTGGGCACTGTTCAGTATTAAATTAAAGCCTGGTTTCCATTTTATCAATTCCATGACAGTCAAAATGATAATAATTCATCAAATCTATAAATATTTCTGTTACTACAGACTACAAAATATTGACTTAACACTATGATCTATGTTAACTTGGATGTAACAAATGCAATTATTAACTCAATATCTTAATAAATGACAAAGAGAAAGAAATTTTACATATTGCTATGATAGCATTTTTTTTAAATCCACAAACATGCTTTTTACCTGTTAAAGGCCAGTCAGTTGTAATCTCCTCTGGATCTTGTTGGTTCCTACAAACACATTGCAGAACTAAGTTATTAAAGATTTTCAGTTCCAAGTTACAGAAGAAATGTAATCTGAAGTTTCTAATTAAAATTAATAAGATTCCTCAAGTGTCATTTTCAGAACTGCCAAAAAATAATTAGCCCTAAGGCACCGCCTAGTGGCATGCTTTACACACAGCACTTTGCAGAGTGAAGGAATCGTGCCATTTTAGGTAACCTGCAATATTTTTTCACTTATCCGCAAGAAACCTAAGATCGTGAATACTAGAAATATGTTGAGATTTCCCAGTTGTTGAAAGTTAACTATGTACATTTCTATCACATATTAACAAAACCCAATAGCCCTGAAGCACATATATGAACAAGCCAATATTCATAGACGGAAGCCCAATTAATGTTGAATTTCAGGACAAATCTTTGGCACACCTGAAACTTTCCTTATTGGCAGAGACTGAACAAGTTTTTGCGCTGTTACTAAATATACTTGATTGAAAATGTGTTTCAGCTCTTACAGAGTGCAGAACAATCTATCGATGCAATGGATTGCATTAAGTTGTTTTACTAAATATATTAATATTTTAAATTGTTTTATACACAATTTGAGACAAATAAAAATATAATTTAAAATATAAAGCACTTCCAAACCTACATCCTCAATACTTCATTAGTCTCCAAAGTATATGCTTATGCTTTTTGAAATGTTCTCTCAAACTGTTACAAAATGCAGTTCACGTTAAGGCTATAGCAAATGTTTGCCCCATCACTGAGCAAATTCATTGTTGCAGTTAAGGAATTATGAGGAACCTGACAGGAAAAATGCATATAGTACAGATTTTCTTGACTGCAGAAAATTCAGATTTTGCACAAATACAAAATTATCTGTCAAAAAATGTGAGGTGGCCAAGGCACAGTGTGAGCATGTGAAGCGAGTGGAGGATGCTGACATAAGACTGATATTAAATCCTCATGTTAACAGCAAAAGCTCAAATCTAATTAGTAAAACATGATTTTGTGCAATTTGCACTAAAGATACAGTCAGAACTCCAGATGTGCAAATATTTTGAGCAATTTCACAGGTGCTGAAACCAAAAACCCAACTTGGCTTGCTTTTGGCTGTCAGGTCAGGATAGTGTTGAAAGTCTGTTGGGTTCAAACAGAATGGATTTTCCAGTGCCACAAATCCTCAGCAGTCCTTCCGATGGAGCCACTGCCAAGGGAAGGGAAGTAGGCGGCTACTAGGAAGAGGGCCTTTTCTTTCCAGGGAGATTCACCTGACACCTACATTGTACGGTAGATCATGAAGGTCTTATTTTATCAGTTCTCCCAGGAACTTCCATATTTTAGTTTCAGTTTGTTTCAAATTTTGTATGGCATTTTACATCTTCGTACTGCTCCTAGATTTTGCTCTAGTTCTCACTTTTATACTGAAATATTAACCATTCAAATTGTGTTGCTGTATTTTGTGGCATATTTTATGTTTTAAATTGTTGCATCAGAGAGTATCACCAAAGAGCATTAGCTATTGGGCCATATAAAAATGTAATGAACAAAAACAGCTGTAGCAACCTAACACTGTTATAGAGTGTACACTGTAGTGACAAAGTAGGGAAACCTGATGTCAGAATAAATATAGAAATTAGAAGAATGCCTAGGTAATTGGTTCCACTGTCGTACCGCTCTAACAGTCTGGAAATTCTT
Organism: Varanus salvator macromaculatus; assembly: GCA_023646645.1. Classification (NCBI taxonomy): domain Eukaryota; kingdom Metazoa; phylum Chordata; class Lepidosauria; order Squamata; family Varanidae; genus Varanus; species Varanus salvator. Next base: position 12,133,352 of record JAIXND010000659.1, read on the forward strand.
CCTGATATCTAGCCAGAATCTGGCTTTCTGTAATTTAAGCCTGTTATTCCATGTCCTGCACTCTGGGATGATTGAGAAGAGATCCTGGCCTTCTTCTTTGTGATAGCCTTTTAAGTGGCTGATAATTTTATATCCTTGCAGTTGTACTAGCTATTAAGAATTTATTGTTTATGACAGAAATGTAAGTCACCTAGAGGTCTACCAACAGAGCTGCATTCTGTCCACCTCAAGATTATTGCACAATGATCATCTACTACTTCTAGATATATTAAATACAGCATTACCATACTTTTTGTCAATTCAACATGACTGCAGAATAATCATATTATTGCAGGCAACAAGCACCTGGACAACCCATAGCTTATTCCAGGGTGTATTGTCCTAGTCCATGTGACTAATCCAATCATGGCCATAGGGAAGTAGCAAGTAAGCCACTTGGCAAGAGTGGCAAAACTGACTTGGGGAAGAAGAATAATTAAAAAGTATTATTTTAAAGGACTAAGTTATTATATTCAAAGCTGATAATGAGGCATATAATTTGCCTTTAAGACATTGCACAGATTAGATTAAATTACTACTCTGAATATCCCTTTATGCAATACTTAGTCCTATAGTAAAGTTACATTGGAAAGGAGGTAGATTTTTTCAGATATGATAGTCATAATTTGGACAGACCACTTTAGCAATAGGAAATAAATAGACATTTCTTTGTTTTTATAGATGGATTTTCATTGTAACTATTGGTATATTAATGGCAGTGCAGGCATTAACCATCATTTTGTTCACAAGGAGCAGCAGAGCTTTGAATCCTTATCCTGGGAAGGTATTTATTAAACTTTTAAATCATTTTAGGAAAAAAAATAATATGCAAAAAAAGTAAATGTTCTCCTAGGAAGAGAATAGTCTTGCACAAAATCATATCAATTATCTGATCAGTAGTCATCAACTGGTGCTGAGTTGCTAAGCTTAGATCCAGGGCTGAAATGAATAGCCTTTCAATCCTGCCCAGAGAATGAGAATAATGGCTACTTCCATTGTCAGAATGAGGTTGGAAAGGTGTTCGGCTTGGTTGTGGGAAACAGGTTTCAAGTTAGGGCTTCATTTATATCTAGCTTGTGCTTTACTACTGAATTGAGTATGGTATAATTCCAGATAGAAATGCTAACTTAAATTATTTAGAGTAGGGTTGGTTCCTGACAAGTTAGTTGAACTTTACTCCTACTGAAAGCAATGGAACAAGTTAACTTATGTCCCATTCATTTCAAACAGAACTAAGTGCAACTAACTTAGGCAGGATCCAACCCACATTTCAACTTTTCAGCTATGCACGTTGCTACAATTGAGCAATTCAGCTGTTAATCTTATTTAAAAAATAGCACTTATTCTGAATAGAGATGATGTAATAAGTAAAAAAATTTCCTTAACCCATGGCCTATCCATAGATACTTTGCTTGCTATTCTATGCAAAGAACAGGTCTCCTATTTCCAAAGGAAATGGTCTCCTTTCTTTGTACAAAGTAAATAGTTCAAGCTGTTTTGGCAATTTCAAAGTTGCAGAGGTTTACCAAAAAGTATTGAAGACCAAAGCAGACACGTGACTTCAGCTCATAAAACAGTGAGTAAGTACAAGTACTGCCCTATGGAAAGTGAAGCTGCTAACAACAACAAATTAAAACATGATTAGCAGGTCAAAATATATCCTGCTTAAAAAACCCTCAGTCATGTAAAAAAAACAAAAAACCCCTAGATACACAGATGTACAGTATTTGTGAAGACAGTTCTCAATAGACTGAAATACATCTGGACTGAATGCTGAATGACGGTTCTAATTTATTTTTAGAAGCAATTTAACAGTTTTAGATTTTTGGCATCTGTTACATGCATGTGCAGAATTCTTTTTAGGCGTTTAAGACAGAAAGTGATAAACTGAATTTATATTCCATTTTAGCTTTGAATAATACTATTTTAAACCAAAGATTAAAACAATAAATAAGGGGAGAAAACAATCCTATTTTTGTATAAATATTCTGGGGACAGCACAGAAAACCCATTCTGTGATTGGGGACAATACTCCTACATTGGAGGGGCTGCTGGGGCCCTAACCCTGAACCCTGTCCTCTAGCACCTGGTATGAAGAGAACCTTGACTGTTGCCTCTCCAAGGCTGGAAAACCAACCTCAGAGAGAAACAATGGCATTCCAGTGGGGAGGGAGAAAACCAGAGAGGACAATGTCTTAAGTATCCTGACCCTTCACAAAACATAAAAATAACAATAAAAAGCAAAGATTAGAGGATGGGCAGGCAAAAATTGCCTCTACTGCTCCTCCTACCCTATTAGTTCAGCTAGGCAAAGCATAGGCACCTTGGAAGCTTCCACATTCAGGGGCGTCCAAGCAACAAGGGCAGTCCATAGACTCCACATGTAACAAGCCATCCTACTTTTACCACCACTGGTTGCTCAAGCACATTTTAAATAAAACTCATTGTGTTCAATTGTTACTTGCCTTTCCCGTCAAGGATCCTACTGGGAGGGGACTAAACATTGCAACTTTTAGTATGTTGTTTCTTAAATTACTCTAAAAAATGTATTTTGCAATTATTTTAAAGTTTGCATCTTTTCCCCCCACTATCTTTACTGGACTACAAGGAGCTATCCAGGGTAATGAAATCCAATTCTCATACTTCTAGAAAATCTCATGCAAATTCAATTTCCAGTACTATGTATATCTGGATGACCTGCATTAGAGCAAAGGGTTTCTGTTCTTCTATATAATTATTAATGGCATATCTTTTAGCCTCAAATGGACAGGCTAGTCCATACAGTATTAGTGCATTTGTTCATTATAGATCATAATCTGCAATGTTTGTTAAAATCAATTTCAGCTAGGCATTTACCTAGCAAAAACCTGTAACACAGATATACCGTGCATGTAAACACTTTTGCACCTTTTATAACATCTCCAGACCCTGGTATTAATGAAACCCACCTGCCTTGCATGTCAGAAAATTTGAAATAATGAAGTAAGTTTGCACCAAGGTCAAAAAGAAGCTCAGCTAGTAAGCCAAGCCAACATTCATGGAGTACTGATTCACATGTATAAAAGTATAACCCTGTTAAAAAGCATAATGAGAGCAAGCACAAGGTTAAAACTGTTTTCAGATATGCATGTATTTCTATGTGGTATGAATGTGCGTGTTTTTTACATGGCATTTTATTCTTTGTAAACCACCCAGAGAGCTTCTGCTATTGGGCAGAATAAAAATGTAAGAAATGAAATACAAAATATCAGTCAGCATAGTTACTGACTTTACTTTCTGCAATTCACTAACTTATCTGCAAAGTTTACAACCCTTCCCTCTGCCAAATCATGTGCATAGATATGCCTGCAAGTCAGGATAACACTTTCTGTATTTGATGAAGTATATACCATGAAAGCTCATAACCATAGTCTTTAATATGCCATGAGACTCTTGTCTCATTTTGCTGCAACAGATTAAAATGGTTGTTCACCAGCCATTTTATTAAGTATCCCTTTGAGACGAAGTTAAACATTATAGAGTGCTTTACATTAAAACCTTCATAAAACAATTTACAGAAGTGTTTATCCAATTGATTGAGGACTACTATAAAGTTATTAGTCCCAATAAAAAGGCAAGCACGGTTATTTTAAGAGCTCACAATATTAGCTTTACCCTTCTCCAATAGACTGCATTTCAAACACAGGTATTATTACAGTAACACAAAAGCTAATGTTACTATTTTCTGCCAGCAACCACAACAGCAAAGATTCCTCTTTTTTACATTCCCATCCTAACCAGCTTAAAGCTTCTGAAATTTTTCAGGAACATTCTTAAAGTTTCACTGAACTAGCATCAAGGCCACAGTAACTAATATTTAAACAAAACACTTAATGTTTACTCTGCACCATGAATATCACTTTCTTTCTACAGCTTGATTCAGCTGTCACTATCAACACAGCCTCTGGACAAAGACTTCCAAACATGTCCATTTAATTTAGACTTTGCTCAGTCATCTACAGTATTTTTCAATCTCAAAAGAAATTATGAAAAACATGATCCTTTTTGTGTGTGTATACTAGCCAAATATGTCAGTCTAGGCCCTGAAATGCCAACCAAATAAATGCTTAGAATTTTATACAAGAATAATTTAACTGGCATAATGTCACAAAAATATATTTTGCTCATGCTACGTGCAGACCTGAGATACTGCACTACCATGACATAAGGAATGTCATCAACAGACAGCATAATTATACTGCTGTACAAAACTTTTCTAATGAAGAAAATAGGGATTTGTTGAGAAGGAAACTGTTAATTTCCCTGTGCAAAACTCTGACACAGCATTCTCTGGCCTGGTACCCTCCTAATATATTGAAACATTCCTCCAACTCTCAACATTCTTGGCCACTGGTCATGTTGCCTGAGGCTGATTCCAAAACATCTGGAGGTCACCTGGTCAGGGAAGTCAGTCCTAAAGGCATTACATGACTTAAAACACTGTCTATGATTTACATAACTAAACATTAACCAGCAACATTTATAAGGCATTTCAGTTCACTTGCCCAATATCTCAGAAGAAAATACATGGCCTTCAGAATTAAATAGGCTGCATTTTCTTTATGTGTTTTAATAGCTTGTATTATATCATTTTAATATTTGTAAGCTGTCTTGACAGGGGTTTCCAAGAGAAAAGAGCTTTTTCAATGGTGCCAGCCTGTTTGTGGAATGCTCTCCACATAAAAGTTAACCTGGTGCCAATTCTTTCTGGTACAAGGTACAAAACTTTATTCTTCAAGGGATACTAAGAACTCTTTTTAGTGCCTTTAATAATCCATTCACATGTGGGTTTTATGTGGTTTTAAAGTATCATAATAGTTTTCTTCTTTGATGCTTGTTTCATCTTGTCCATTTTCAATACTGTTTGTTTTGTTTTAATGTTTGCATTGTAGGTTTGGATTTATGGTACACTACCCACAGAATTCAGTTACTAGGCAATTTAAAAGTACAGTAAATAAATAAATTAAAACTTATTTAACATAATCCAAGACTTCTATGTAAATACAGAATGATATGGGTAAAACTTTTTATCTTTTTCTGACAGGTCTAAACAGATTTTACAGAGCTGTATAACATTAAGCAAACCAGCAGGTTTTGGTTTGTAATGTGTTATCAAGCATAATAAAATGCAAAAACTGCAGATTTTTGTTTATTTGGGAAAATGGATATATATATTCTGTACTTGAATCATATAGGAAATACATTCACATTATAAACTCCACTGTAATCATCCAGTATTTGTAACTTTGACTGCCAGTCTTTCCAAATTAGTAATTAATGTCCCATTATCCCCAATAACAAACTAAACTTTTTTTTAAAAAATCACACTACTCTGTAAGTGAGCAGCCAGCTGAGGATTTTAGAAATGAAATGTGTTTGATTATGAAACTCAATCCATTTTCACACCAAAAGCTTGAAATCTACAAAAGTGTTTTGTGCTGCAACTGTGATGTCTCCTCCAAAATTTCATCATCAGGACTGAGAATAAAAGAGCACAAACAGCCTTTTCATTTCCTTTGAGCCTACTTGCATGGCTGTAAAAAGACACCAGCAGAGGAATTTCTCTCTGTCTCTTTCTTTCTACCTGCATGTGTGTGCAGTGCATGTTTATACATGTGTGTGTGCACAGACTGTGGCAGGACTAGTACCACTTTCTATGCCCTTGTGGATTTGCCTCCCCTCCCCCCAGCACACACATACACTGAGACCAATGAAAGAGAAATTAACCTCCTAGGGCTGTTATAGTTCTTGGCCCTGCTGGATGAACCAAGTGTGTTTGGATCCTGTCATCCAGTGGTGCTTCTGGAACACTACAGTACCGTGTTTGCAACCTTTCTTCACTAGCAAAACCACCAACAGTACATCTTCCAGCTGCCTAATTTCACACAGTCATAATTGAGGTATAAGTGCTGTCCTGCTACAGAATGCAACTTCTATAGCAAGCTAAAGCCTACCTAGGGGTAACTGACAGGCTGTAGGATTGCAGTCCCATGGTACAATCTTGTATTGATTTTTATTCAAAAATATGTTGCCTTGTATATAAATGTGTGGAGTTTGGTTAGGACTGCAGCCCAGCTCTCCTCTATAAAGGAATATTTAAATTGCTTAATCTGCTGGTTAGTTTCTAGTTTTCATTTTGTCAGATTTGTAGCTATTATTTTGATTGGCAAACAAATCATTAAAATCAACAGCTGATTTAATTAAAATCTTGCTCAAGGCAGCTTACAAGTGTATAAAATATTTTAAAGAAATAAAACACATTGCAAGAAAATCCAAGTTCCACAATTCCTATCAGTCTCTGCTCTCTAGCTTTCAAGAGGCATTTATGCATTAGATCTGGGGTCAGTTCATTCTGAATATTAGATCGCCAAATTCAGATTTGGCCCTAGTTTCACATTCCTTTGAAGTACATGCATGCTTAGTTTAGGAATTTATTTTGCACACATCCGAGAATCATTAGACAAGGATCAAAACAAGTGTTTGAAACTTCTGGTTTCTTTTGAGGAAACATGCATAATCCAAAACCAATTTATTTATAATATTTGTGGGTTCAAACAACACCTACATGATATGATTCAGAATTTATGGAGACATCTTTTTCTGAGATTACCTAGTTGGCTATATTATAGACCATTGTTTAAACCTGGCTGACATAACTTCTACTCTGAGGGCCAGCAATTAACCACTGTCAGCATTTTCTGTTCCTACCACTTCAGCTCAGCAAGGTACCAAAGTATGGCTTCATACCTTGAAACCAACCAGGATGGTGTGGAACTAATCAGTGTCTATACTGTGCCAACTGGGAACACAATCAACAGTCTGCTCCAGTCCAAAGATTCAAGAGCCAGTTTTGCATCCATGAACTACTATCCCATGTAGTTATACGCACAGGCATGGCCTACAGCAGGAAATACACAGTAAACTATCTTTCCAATTATTTATCAGGTATTCTTTGGGTAATTCCAGGAAAACTAAAAACATCACAATATTGCCCCCGACTTCAATCCTCACTGATAACACACAATGTCCTGAGGGTAACAAGGAACATTTCAGACCCAAGTAATGTCATTGAAGATAGCAGAGCCCTTGGTCACAGTAAACCACTTAAGTAGGAGATGAACTGTATGTTCCTAAAACCTATTCAAAATAAATCACTCCACTGTGTGCTTAAGGATCTGGATGTCTGACCTACATGGCTCATTTTATTGTGAAGGAAGACAGTACAACTGTTCTGAAGTGTGGTCAATGTGATTTCAACCAATTTCCCCAGTCAGGATGACTTGTTTTTTGGTACAGAAAATTACTTCTACAATACAAACATTTGCCACTAAACTCCACGTTACTAACTTCTGAGTACGCATTTATTGCATTGCATCATCAAAATGTCTTTCTTTACTCAATAGAGCAAGGGCAGTCATGCCAGCCTAGACACCCACACATCTTTCTCTCCTTCTCTATGATTTCAAATGAGCAGAGGCTGATAGGGGTCACTCAGTGAAGCAGAAACAAAGAGTCTTAAAGACTAACACTTTGATTACATCACCGGCTTTTTTGCAGTCTAGAGTCCACTTATATTAGAACTGCAGCCATAAATATACTGGCCTTCAAAGCACCACAAGATTGGTGCGACTGTGTGTGGAGAGACATGGCAGGGGGTTATTGCAACAGGCTAACACAGCTACCACCCTCACCCAGCACATGCCAAGAGGTACTCCTTTCTTCTTAATTTTCAAATGGCAGGGTGCGCGCGCTTCCCCAAGAACAGGCCAAGGAGTATTGTTAGGAGCGGGAAAAGAGACAACAAACAGTACGAGAACGGGGTGTCAGGACAGCTGGAGCGAACATGTAAGCATTTACTCCGCTGCATGTTTACCTACACCCCCAAATGGGAAAGGTGACTGATACCAGGTGAGACAAGCCCTTCATTAACACCCTACCTGAGGAGAAGGGCAGCAACACAGCCCCCTACCGCGACCGTCCAGGTGAGCATCGGCAGGTGCTCTCTCTCCCGTAGACTGCCAGCCGCGCTTACCTGAGCCAACCACTTGCCCCGCGACCCGGCAGCCAGCCTGCCTGCCGGTGAGCGCGCTCAAGCCGCCGGGTCCTCCCCAGCACACCTCCGCGGCGGCGGGCGGGCAGAGGAAAGGGAGCTGCTGCAAGAGGGAAAATAAATATAAAAGGGGGTGGCTCAGGCACCGGCTTCAACCAGCGCTTCTCCGGTTGCGGCTCCGCCCGGCTCCTTTGGCGCGTCACCGGCCGCTGCCCGCCAATGGGGGCCGAGCTGGTAGAACCGCTGACTGAGCGAGGAAGCCAGCGCTGGGGGGGCACTGTGTGGGAAAAAGAATAAAAGGGGCTGGCGGTGGGGAATGGGTGGGAAACAAAAGAAGCTTTCGGGTCTCGGTTGTCTGCTCCATCCTCCAACCCGATCGGAGGCGCTCTTCGGTTCGCCTCATTTTTACTTAAGAAAACAAATATGGAGGACGAATGCACACGGAATATCCTTAGACGACCCCTGCTTTATTCCCCCCCCCCCCGGTTTCATTTGAAGCATGTTTACTTGGACGTAAGCCCCACCGAGCTCAGTGGGGCTTCCTCCCAGTAAGGGTGCGTGAAACTTGTAGCGCCCAGAGTTCAGATGCGCTGAGAGTGGCAGAGAAGGCGGGCGATGTCTCCCTTATCTCACTGCTTTACACCACACCGGGCCTTACTTAGTTAATCCGGAAGGACGACCCCTCCCTAGTTGCTTGTAATTGCCGCACGCCCCAAGGCTGCATCAGAATGCTGGGGAAGCACCCGCTTGCCATCTTGATTGTAGGCAGGAAGTGCTGGTTAAACGGTGTTGATTGGGTACGCGGTGATCCGGACGATACAATCAGGATTTGATTGGGATCAAGGTGTACGGGGTGGCCTTCCAGTTGCTACAATGCTTATCAGTCCAAGCCAGTTTAACTAATGGTGAAGGAAGATAGAAGTTGTCCCAAAAGTCTGTAGACTTTCCTACTCAATGTGCTTTTGAGTGGCTGATTTTCCTGTGTACTTGTGGAGTAGTGAATGGGTTAGGGGTATTTCAAAGTTTTTGTTTGGTATTTGTTTTTTCTGTGTATTTAGAGGTGTGCATATACATTTTTAGTGGACTGTATGCTTTAAACCCGTAGAGTTGGAGCAATTAAGGGTGCTTGGAATAATGTCCAACTCCCTGCTCAATGCAGGAGTCCAAGTAAAAGCACCTTTAACAGATGGCTGTTCTGCTGCATCTTTAATACTTCCTGTGACAGAGAGCCCTCACTCTGAACATTATTAGTCCCATTGTCATATTGGCCTAACAGTCAGGAAGTTCTTCCTGCTTTTCAGCTGGAATTCAGCTTCCTGTAACTTGAGCTCATTATTACATGTCATGTACTCTGGGAAGATTAAGGAGATCCTGGCCATCCTTTGTGTGACCCTATTTCCAGCATTTGAAGAATGTTTCATACTCCTTTCAGTCTTATCTTCTCAAGGCTAATCATCATAGTTCTTTTACTCTATCCTCGTAGGACATTGTTTCCAATCCCCTGTTCATTTTTGTTACCCTCCTCTGAACTTTTTGCAGTTCATCTCCATCTTTCTTAAACTGTGGTACTCAGAACTGGATGCAATGCTCAAAATGATGCCTAACCAGTGCTGAGGGGAACTAGCACTTCATGTGATTTGGAAATTATATTCCTGCCAATTCAGCCCAAAATAGCATTTGCTTTTTTTTGCAGCCACATTACATTGTAGATCACAAGCTTCCAAGATTCTCCTCACTTGTATTGTTGAGCCAAGTATCACCTGGTTTGTAACTATGCATTTAGTTTCTTCTTCCAATTTGCAGACGCTCTCATTTGTCACTATTGAATTTAATTCTATTGATTTCAGCCCAGTGCCCCAACCTAGGTCATCTTGAATTTTGTTTCTGTCTTCCAGGGTATTAGCTATCTCTCCCAATGTTGTGTCATATGCTAATCTGGTAAGCTTTCCCTGCCTATCCAAATCATTAGTAAAGATGTTGAAGAACACTGGGAATTGGACGGAATCCTGTGGTACCGCACTTGTTACCTCTCCCAGTTAGAGAAGGTGCTATTAATGAGTAAACTTTTTTAAAAAAAGTTTGATCTGTAGCCGATTGGACCCAACAAGCCCACCTTTAGCTAGTTTGCTAATCACTTTGTCAAAAGCTTTGCTGAAGTCAAGGTATATTATGTCCAGAGCATTCCCACAGTTTACAAGGGAGGGAGTTCATTCAAAAAATAAGATTGGTCTGGTAGGATTTGTTTGTAAGAAATTCATGTTGGTTTCTAGTAATCACTGTGTTGTTTTTAAGATATTTGAAGACTGACTGTTTTATAACCTGCTCCATAATTTTCTCAGGGGTAGATGTCAGACTGACTGCTCTGCAGTACTGTTTCCTGTTTTTTCTTTTCTTTTTGAAGATGAGGACTACAGTAGCTTTCCCCCAGTCATCTGACACTTCATCCTCTATGACTTTTTGAATATAATAGAGAGTTGTTCTAAGAGTTCTGTAAGTCTCTTTATTATGCTAGGATGCAGTTAATTTGGGCCCTAGAGAGCCAAACTTGTTCAAAGTAATTAGGTGTTTCTTGACCATATGCTTATCAATCTCAAACTACAATCCTGCCCCTTTGGCTTGGACTTCACCTTTGCCAGGGAGGTCATAGACCCTCTTGGAAGAAGTCAAAGCTGAAGCAGGAATTGAGCACTTATGCCTTTTATTTTTTTATTAGATTTATATCCTACTTTTTTGTTATGAACTCAAAAAGGCTTACATAATATTCCTCCTGCTGCTCTCAGTCTTATTCCAACAGCAGCCCTGTGAGGTACATGGGGTTGAGAATCTGTGAATGGCCTAAAGTCAACTATTTTCTTTGTCATCTGTGTTCCTTTTGCTATCCTCACTGAGTAGTTGAATCAGCATTTCTTTCTTCTGTCTTTTACTATGTGCATATCTGAAGAAGGCTTTTTGTTGCTTTTAGCATCTCTTGCTAACCTCAGCTGATATTCAGCTTTAGCCTTCTTGATGCCATTCTAGCAATTTTGTTCTAGCTGCCTGCCATCTTTCTTTGTAGCCTGGCCTTTCTTCCACTTCCTTTATGTGTTGTTTTTTTAGGTAATCACTAAGCTTTTTGGGAAACCACACAATCTTCTACCTATTTTTAACTAAGTTTTGCTACATTCACCTTTTCTTTGCTATACATGCAAGAATTCAAGTATGTAGGGCTTGGGCTTTGTGTATTTGTTCTTGTTTTTGTAAGCATTTTTTTTCTAACCAGTTTCACTTCAGTAAGAATGTTGATCTGTTTTATGGAGGTAAATATATGTGTTGGCATTTTGATGCTGCAGTTATGTTTTATTGTCTTTTCATTGTTGCCACAATGACTGTATGCATCATAACATTGCATGAACTTAGGATTACTATCCCAGAGAAAAGAGTTAGGTCAAGAGTTCTTGATTTGGTGCACATCATTTTCATTACTATTTATTGTAGCAATTAATTTATCTCAATTGAGTCAGAATAATCAGGCAAATGGCTTCAGTATTACTGAGTTAGGGTGCCATTACCTTGCCTCACTCGCAGAATTTCATGGGGCAGTGGTTCCACTTATAACTCTTCTGCTTTTTCCATATTCTTTCTTACCACAGAAAATCTGCTAAGAACAGAATGATGGAGCTTTTGCACTATGTTACCTCATTGGGAGAAACTTTCCATCTGGAATTACTCTGTGAATTAGCATCAAGTTGAAAGTCTTTTTTGGGGGGACGGTGTTAGAGAGGGGGTTACAAGTGTCTAACTCTCTTTCTGTGTATGTATCCACAGGGAAATACTGTCGTTCTTAAGCAGTGTTGTAATATCACTGGTGCCTCAATAACGAAGATTAAATCGATGACTTACATTTTTCATAGCCTTTCTGCTATGTTCTGTACCTGTATTTTTCTAGCTGTTTTTCCATGTGCTCAGAATCATCACCATATACTGCCAAAACACGAGGCAATAGAATAGGAGTTGAGGTCCTGCTTATCTTCTCCCTGACACTCTGGACTGGGAGAGGAAGAGGACAGTTCATAATTTCTAATAAGCTAGGGAACTTCTTAATGTATTTTCCCAGGTCTTTCCCTACCCACAAGAGGACAGATAGAAACTGGTTTTGTGCTCTCATTCTACTACAAACTTGCAGGATGGCTTTTCTTTCTCCTTTGTCTGTTCCCAAAAGAAGGGAGAGCTATGAGAGGATTGCTAACCTCACATCCTGCTGACTGTCCTAGCAGGATGCTTTCTTCTGCCTCCAGTTCCTGTTTCTCCCATTACATGAGAAAACAGGTGGTGAGGAGGCTACAGCCTTCCCACAGAGTTGCCCAAAAGGCAAACACCCAAGTTAGAGCTTTCTCATGGCTACATCTCTCTGAAAGCTTCTCCCACTCTGCTGAGGAGCTCCTCCTTGACTGGAAAAAGATGATTGCCATAACTAATAGGTGAGGTTGGAAACAGTCAGTTAGTTGCTTGTGTAGATGCAATCTGAAATATTTTTCTTATCTGCTTTGACAGTGTTGCCAAACTTTAAAGAATCTCAGAGATGCTAACTAAAACAATGTCACATTTCAGAATCAGATCCTTAATTAGATTATGAATAAATAAAACAAGAAAAATTGCATCTTAACTATAAATATTTTTAAAATCAAGTTGGCATTTGTCAGTAAGGAGGGCCTACTGTGTCTGAACATGAATTCTGCAAATACATACAACCACATTCCAGCTTCTCCATATATTATTTTGAAGTATATGAATGAAAGATGTTAAGTTTAAAAGAAATCCTCAGCTATATCAGACTGGTACCTTACAAAAAAATTATCAAATGGAAGTTGCTAAAAGATCTTCAGTATGGTTGCTTCCAATGCAAATCATACTTTGAATAAATCAATTGAAATGAATGAGACCTAAGTAAAACTAACATTGGATATAATCAACACTATCCATGGACTCCAGTGGAAGCATCCCCCTGCCATTGGGAAAACATATACCTACTCATATGATTCCCCCTCTTGAAAGTACATCTTCATATTGTGAGGAGATTTGAAAGAATTGGAGAAGTTGAGAGCAATGTCACCACGAGGATAGGCTCTCTCACTAGGCTGGTCTCCTGCCTGAACTTGCTCCTTCTCTTCACCATTGCACCCTGCTTCTTTACCTTAATCTCATCTTGGCCCAACCAGTTGTGGTGGCATCGAGAAAGGAGAAGCAACAGATGCTACTTCCTGTGCAATGTTACTTCCTACACACTCTGCCCAGCAAGCAAGCAAGCAGGTGATAGCAGGAATAATAAAGAAACAGAAGAGCAGCAACTGGTGACAATGGTGGTGCAGAGATAGATTCACTCAGAAAAAGGGGCCTACACATGTTGTCTTACTCTTTAAAACATGGTTATTGTACCCAGTAGTAAAGTGTAGATGCTCAGAAGTATGTTACTGTAGACATTTATCCTCAAAATCACTTTGTCTTACAAGCATAAGAACTGCCCAGCTCCCCAAGGAGTAAGAATTTCCAGAAGTAGCATGTAATAACAATGCACGATATTTTAATGTCAATGAACAAAAAGAAAAATCAGTTTTAAAAAATATTTCCTCTTAAAGCAAAAATCTTTATCAAAACTTATTTATGAAATGCTGCCTTCTACTGGACAATTTGGAGATATGCCTTGAAGACAAGTAAAGGGACTCAGATCCTGATAATTTATGAAGTTACTTTATGCTGAGCTGGACCATTCGTCCATCTAGCCCAATATTGTCAAGATTTACTATGACTCTCTAGGTTTTTAGATGGAAGTCTTCTCTAGTTCTGCTGCCCAAGATCCTTCTTTAATTAGAGATGGTGGGGTTGAAACGCTAAATGTGCTTTACCATAAACTTCTGTCTTTCCCCACTGAATTGTCCTCTCTTCCCCAACTGGAAAGATTAGTACTATTTGCTATACTAAATAATGTTTCATAATGTTTAAACACACACACACACACACACACACAGACCACTTATATGGGTTGTTTAATTTAGTCTAAAACACTGTAGTCTTTGTATAGAACAACAACATTAGTTTCCAGCTGTACAATCCATGAACTACAGGCCATGTTTGGACAATACTTCCCTCTCATGGATCCTGGGTAGTGGCTCTGTCCTTGTTTGCAGAGAGGCCCCTTGTTTTAAAGAACTGCTCAACAGAAACAACAGGCTACCCAGCAATGACCGGATGAATGACAGGCCCTCCCAAATGGGCTGTCCTTGACAGCTCTACTCATCTCTTGTGGCTTCTTTTATGAAATGATCCATCTCCTATTTGGGCTTCCTCTTCTTCAACTTTCTCTAGCATTATTGTCTTCTCCAGTGAGTAAAAACAACAATCCTATAATAAAGCATTAAAGCCCCATAATCCCCCAAAATAACAAATTTGAAAGCTAAGTTAAAAAGAAGTCTTTGACCAATTCTGGATTAAGAAAACAGGACCTTTTGCAACTCCAAAGGAAGGGCATTCTCTAGAATTTGAGAGCAACAGAAGTGAAATCTTACTGACTGCCATCTGTAGAATCTGACATCAGGGCTAATGATGGCCCAATGATCTCAGACTCCCAATAACACTTTGGGTGCATTCACACATCCCGCAAACCCATCCTGCATTTGGGGGAACAACCCATAGTGAGCCTTGACAAATTGTGGGTTGTTGGCCCCTTTATTCTACCTTGCACCTCCTGGCCACAGCTTTTCAACTCTTGAGCAAGAGATTGTGAAAGCCAGCTGTCACAATCCTCTTTATGACAGCTATGAGAAGTCCCATCAGAATGCCACAGTGGCACTTTGGAGGACTTGCCTCTGGCTGCCAGGTATCTTTTAAAAAGTTTGTACTTACTTGTGCACCAAAAAACAAAGTGGGCATAACAACCCCTAAAACAAATTATAGATTGTTGTTGTGGCTTGTCGCTCATGCACAAACTACTTGGGAAAATTGGTGCAAGTTGGAACAACATGACAACCCATTGTGGAAAGCAACACACAACTGATACATTGTGTGAATTTAGTCTGTCACTAAAGTGGGTGTTCCTGAACACAGGAATTTCAAGAGGAAATTGAAACTGTTGAATTACAATATTACGTGTTTGTTTATTAATATTGTTATGCTTACTTTCCAGAAAAACCATTAAGACCGTGTACAACAAAATGAAGCATAATAGTATAAAAACAAAATTCAACAGGAAACCATATTTAACAACAACACAAGTAAAAACAATTCTAAATATGTAGTTAAAAGATATATATTTGCATCTTTTAAAAAGGCAGAATTGATGGTGTTTATTTTCACTTTAGGTCTTTGAATTGTGGTGCTGGAGGAGACTCCTGTGAGTCCCTTGGACCTCAAGGCGATCAAACCAGTTAGTCCTAGAGGAGATCAACCCTGGCTGCTCTTTAGAAGGCCAGATCCTGAAGATGAAACTCAAATACTTTGGCCACCTAATGAGAAGGAAGGACTCCCTGGAGAAGAGCCTAATGCTGGGAACAATAGATGGCAAAAGAAGAAGGGGATGGCAGAGGATGAGGAGGCTAGATGGAGTCACTGAAGCAGTTGGTGTGAGCTTAAGTGGACTCCAGGGGATGGTGGAGGACAGGAAGGCCTGGAGGAATGCTGTCCATTGGGTCGCGATGGGTTGGACACGACTTCGCGACTAACAACAATATTTTTACTTTCACATTATCACTTCTGGCTACAATTGTGATAATGGTTTGCTATACTACTATGGATGTTAATTAACTTAGGAGTGCTAGATTCTCTGTGTTATTAATTATTGCTGTTGTTAATGGTCCATCACTATGATTATTTTACATACATTTGGGCTATAATGTGATTGTTAGACTATATATTTACATTACATTTTCATATGAACTTTTTTCCTGTCTCCCTATATTAATACATACCTGCCATGTTGGAATGTCAAAATAATAGGAACCTTTACCCCTCTGTATATGCAAGAAGTAACGGACCTTCTATTTGTAATTTATTGTAATGTGGTTCAATGCTCTCTCAGTCCCCATTCAGTTTTACCTTCTAGCTGAGGAATATTCCAAAATTGATTGCCTCCCTGTATGCAATCAATATATGCCCAACAGAAGGCACTGCTTTCTTTTACCTTCCAGAGCAAACTGAAACTTTGAAAGAAAGAAAAAAAAGCAGTGTGGCTCACTAGTCTTGCTGCTGAAATTTGTGTATGTTTTTATTTAGAAGTCTTAATTCCAATGGGACTTTTACTTTTAAGAAAGTAGCATGCACAGGGTTTTAGCCTAGTGCAAATATGAGCTAGCAGGCTGGGTTCCCTCCCCACCACTCCTTGAGGGAGCTGGCCTCTCCTGCAAGAAACTGAAGAGGTCAGCATTCTGCTCCACACTACAGGTTTAGAGTGTCAATGTGCTAGGTTGGCAAATGGGCAGGAATTATGAGAAGTGTAGTCCAAAACATCCAGCGGAATGAGATTGCCTATCCCTGGGTGAAAGTGGTACGGGACAGTGCGTGATCACTACTGGACGCACCTAGTAAGGTTTTCACTGGGCGGGGTCACATCAGCTTGCAGGTAGTCCTGCCACATCTTAAAATAGCTTGCAAGGTTGACGATTGGTTTGAACGTACATATGTTCGCGCAGTGACCAGATTTTTATTAAAATAGAGTACACGAACACGCCGTCCACTGATAGGGCTATACTAATAGCCAGTGTTAATTCTACTTAGAGAAGACCCATTAAAATGAAAGGAATGTATGTCTCGCTCAAGGCCCATTCATTTCAATAGGTTCTCCAAGAAGCACTAAGCTTGGATTGAATAGAGCCACTATACACACATGCACGCCTCGTGCGCTTAAGTGTTACAACTCAGAAGAAACTTTACACCTGGACTGTGACGCGTGCGAGGATGGAAAAGATGCCGCGTGACGGGATGCGAGGCAGTGCTGACCCGGGGAAGCCGTCGTGCAGAAACCGGCAACGGCCTCCAGCAAAAGGCAGGGGCTCCGGCCGCGGCCTAGCTAACCACTCCCCGCGCTCGGGGTTCTCCGCCTCTCGTCTGGAAAGGACACGCCATATCCGGGGAAGGGGGTGGACGCGAGCGAGGTAGGTCGACGAGCTGTGGCTGAAAGCGAGCAGATGGTTTTCTTCATGCGTCCGCGAGCATGCTTTGGAGCGGTTCCTTCAGAGGCCGGGAGGCCCCCGTTTGCCCTTCGGTTTCCCCCGCTCAAGGGCCTTTGGTCGCTGCACAAGCCGGCGGCCCCGACCGGTGCGCGAGAAGAGTCCCTGGGGGGCGTCTCTTGCGGCCTCCTGAGGCGGAGGCAGGTGGGCAGGGCCGGTAGACTTCGTAGGGAGGGTGAAGTTCTCCATCTTCGGGGGAACACGAAGTTCCAGCGGGGTTAATAACACAAATAATAATCCCCGCTTTGCTGGACACGGGGAGTGATTTGGCCTAGGCAATCCTGCTCAGGACTTGCTGGAATGCCAGGACTCAGCTTCGAAGCGTTAAAACAACAAAACTTAGCGTGTGTGGAATGCGTCCTGCTCGTTCCAAAATTAAAACTGTTGCAAAGCAGATGTGATATCCTACATTAACCGGCTGCTCGCTGCCATCCTTTAAATGTGCAACTTTCCTAACTGCCAAAAGGATTTGAGGAATTAACAGGAGAACATTGAGAAAAATAAACACGCTGTCCTCAATGCTTTCCTTTTCGGTTGAATTATCATTACACACCTACAGTTCTCAGGAGGCAAAGTTTTAAAAGCGATGTGAATTTTATCTTCGAACATGTTACAGAAAGGATGTGTCTCAATTCAGAACAGTTTAGGATATTTTTAAGGTGGTGACATAATACAAACGGGTCATGTCAAAATGTTCAAGGATCTCTGCAGGCTTAAAGAAGTGGAGAATTCCCTTTCTTGAGTAGTAGTTTGCACCCCCTCCCATTACCAGGTTCCTGAGGCTACTTGAAAGAAAGGCACTCTTCTATTTTTTCACTCCCATAATGTACTTTTGCCCTTTCCCCATTCCCCCTCCCCCCCTGTTTTCACCACTATTTGGTAGTGACCTAATATTTAAACCCTTCTTACCTGGCACAATGGCTTGTATGCATTTTGTTTAGTATGTAATCTCTAACTCTGACAGGTTTTCATAGCATGGTCATTCAGATTTTTATTTTATTAGCAACAAAAGTTACTGTGAATAAGCCAGCCTGCTAGCTCACCCAGCTCAATTGTTCCCATTTGGCTAACTCTTCCCTGTTTGCTGGGCCAGCTAAGTAACCCAGTGGCACCCTGTCTTGTGACTGTTTAGCATGACATCAGAACCCAGAATTCTGTTTCAGGTTCTCACTCAGGGTTGTTTGGGAGAGACAAGCCAGAGTTTTGTGTCAAGAGAATTTGGGGCAGAGGGAGAGTGCTCTTCAGCAGGAGAGTGCACTCCTACCAAACCTTATTTTGTGGTGCATGATTGTTGTATGTAATGCTTGTTGGGAAAGTGATTTTTAGAGGAATGTGTGTGATATCTGTAATATTTAATATAACATCTAGTTGCTCCTTGATGCATTTGAACCTTAACTACACTGTCATACTTGGAGGGGACAGTGAACAGATTCTTTTTCTAACTTATAAATCATTTGTTGAATGATGGAACATAACTCCCATTTTCTGTTGTTATTTTATTATTTTATTTTTATTTTATTAAAACACTTATATGCCGCCCCATCGCAACAAAGCCTTGGGGCGGCTTACAACATATAAAAAGTACAAACAATGCATTAAAAACCTAACTATCTATCCCTCCCCCCCTCCCCCGGTGCATCTCAGCAAACCTAAAAATACAATCCAATATACAAAATCATGAACAACAAACCACACCATTTAAATAAACACAAACTATAAACAAATAATAACCATTAACTAAACAAAATAAATACATAAATACCTAACAATAAACTATAAACAAAATAGACGATTTAACACTTAAAATAAGATTTGAATAAAAAGGTCTTTGCCTGGCGCCGAAAAGCAAATAATGACGGCGCCAGGCGGACCTCTCCGGGGAGCGCGTTCCATAATTGGGGAGCCACCGCTGAGAAAGCCCTCCTCCAGGTACTCACCCTCTTAATCTCCCTCACTGAGGGTTCCCAGAGGAGGGCCTTTGTTTCAGATCTCAGAGGGCGGGAGGGCATATAAGGGCGTAAGCGGTCTGTTAAGTATCCAGGTCCCAAGCCGTTTAGGGCTTTATAAGTCAAAACCAGCACCTTGAATTGGGCCCGGACTTCAATCGGGAGCCAGTGGAGCTGACGGAGGACTGGGGTCATATGAGAATAACGCCCAGTCCCCGTCAGCAACCTGGCAGCTTTATTTTGCACCAACTGAAGTATCCGGACTGTCTTCAAGGGCAGCCCCATGTAGAGGCAGAAATCTAGTCGAGAAGTCACCAACGCGTGTCACTGTCGCCAGGCAGTCATGGTCCAGGAAGGGACGCAGCTGATGTACCAGTCGAAGCTGTAGGAAAGCACTCCTCGCTGCTGCTGTCACATGGGCCTGTAACGACAGCTCCAGATCGAGGAGTACTCCCAAGCTGCGGACCTTGTCCTTTAGAGGGAGTGCAACCCTATCCAGGACAAGGCCCGAGTCCCCCCCTCCAAGACCCGAACTGCCCACCAGCAGGACCTCCGTCTTGTCTGGATTGAGCTTCAGTTTATTGGCCCTCATCCAGCCCATTACCTCGGCCAGGCACCGGTTCAGCACAGCCACTGCCTCACCTGGATCGGTAGAGAACGGGAGGTAGAGCTGGGTATCATCAGTGTACTGATGATTCTGCAGCCCATACCTCCTGATGACCTCTCCCAACGGTTTCATGTAGATGTTAAATAGCAAGGGGGACAAAATGGACCCCTGTGGTACCCCATGGCACAACTGCCATGGCGCAGAGCCATAGTCCCCCAGCACCACCTTCTGAAATCGGCCGTTGAGATAGGAACGGAACCACCGCCAAGCGGTGCCTCCAACTCCCAATCCTGCAAGCCTATCCAGAAGGATACCATGGTCGATGGTATCGAAAGCCACTGAGAGGTCCAGGAGAACCAACAGGGACGCACTCCCCCTGTCCCTCTCCCTGCATAGGTCATCGTACAGGGCAACCAAGGCAGATTCAGTGCCGTACCCGGGTCTGAAACCGGACTGAAATGGGTCCAGATAATCCATCTCCTCCAAGAGTGCTTGGAGTTGTCCCGCCACCACCCGCTCTAGTACCTTGCCCAAAAACGGGATGTTGGCCACCGGTCTATACATAGGAACCAAGCATCAAGCCTATTAAACTTATTTTTGATCCAGATTATAGAATCTACCATTACATAAACATGGGAGCTTATAGAATAATGACAAAAATATTTTAATTATATTTATATTCTAACATTTCTTTTAAGGAACTCAAAGCAGCTTACATAATTGTCCTCTCAATCTTACCCTCATAACAATAATCCAGTGAGGTAGGTTGAGGTAGATGAGAGTCTGTGACTGGCCCAAAGTCATTTAACCCCATGGCTAGTGGGGACTAGAACCCAGCTCTAAATGAATGCAGGCATAAAATGAGTACAGAAATTTAGTCCACACCCTGAATTAACTATAATATCAATATTTTTATTCAGAATATATATATATTCCACACACACACACACACACATATATGACTGTAATACAGTTGTGTTCTGCTATATACTTATATCTACACTGGGCAATACCTCTCGTGCTTGTAGTTGTCCACCATATATAATTTCCATCAGGATGGATTTAAACTATTCATCCTGCTTTAAATCCAGAAGATTTAAATTCTGATTTAAGAACATATTTAAATAATTTATTTATATTATTAAAAATCAGTTTATTGTTTAGTAACTTCCTAAATAAATGTGCATACTGATTGGTTTCTGGAACCATAGAAATACGAGGGGCATTCAATGTATTCTCAGTATCGGGTTGATTTGCTATTGATGTGGGCAATTTAATTATTTCATTAGCTAATGACACTATCTGAGTGTATACATGCAGAATTTCAAATAAGTGTGATCATTAGTTCCCTAGTAATCCTCAGTGAAAGATGACCATGATGACTGACACGACAATGTTGAAGAATATCGAGCACTGCACTGTGATTAAGTTCCTTCCAAAACAAGAAAAAAGTAAAAAAATCATTCACAAAGAGATGGTGGCTGTTTACCAGGACTCTCACCTTCATTATCTACTGTTCAAAAGTGGTCAAGTGAATTTAAAAGGGGCAGAGAAAGCATTGAAGTCGACCCTCGCTCAGGTGGGCCA
Source organism: Varanus salvator macromaculatus (assembly GCA_023646645.1). Taxonomy (NCBI): domain Eukaryota; kingdom Metazoa; phylum Chordata; class Lepidosauria; order Squamata; family Varanidae; genus Varanus; species Varanus salvator. The sequence continues at coordinate 12,154,814 of JAIXND010000659.1, forward strand.
GTTACTGCCACTATGAAAGAAAATGTGAAAAAAATTGAGAAACTTATATTGGAAGATGCCCGAATTAAAATCAAAATGTTAGCAGAGATGACAAACCTATCTGTTGGTACCATATTTACTATTTTTCATGACCATCTTAGCCTTTCCAAGGTCTGTGCAAGATGGGTGGCGCGAATGCTCATGGCGCCTCAGAAACAAGTGCGAGGCGAGTGCTGTAGGTAGTTTTTATAGCTCTGTGGTGAAGATCCATTGAGTACTTTTGACCAAATGGTTACTGGAAATGAAGCTTGGGTTCATCACTATAATCCTGAAAGTAAGCAGGAGTCCATGCAGTGGCACAAAAAAAGGTGCTGACCCGCTAAAGAAATTCAAAGTCACTCCATCAGCTGGAAAAATCATGGCCACAGTGTTTTGGGACTCAAAGGGAATTTTATTGATCGAGTACATGAAAAAAGGTGAAACCATAAATGCAGCATCTTATGCAACCACTCTGCATAATTTAAGAGAAGCAATTAAAGAAAAAAGGGAAAACTGACCGCAGGTGTGTTGCTTCTTCACGACAATGCGGCCGTTCACATGGTGCATGTTTCGAAGGCTGCTGTGCGAGACTGGTTTCGAAGAAATAAACTACCCACTCTATAGCCCAGACCTGGCCCCCAGTGACTACTACCTGTTCCCAAATTTAAAAAAAGATCTTTGTGGAAAGTGATTTTCCGACGATGAAGAGCTGAAGGCGGCAATTAACGCACATTTTTTAGACAAGGAGGAAGGATATTTTTTACAGGGAATTGAAAAGTTAATTTCTAGATGTAATAAGTATATGGAAGTTATGGGGGATTACATTGAAAAATAAAAATTATTTCAATGTATTCCTTTTTCTTCATGCTGATACTGAGAATACATTGAACTCCCCTTGTGTACTTTAAACTGAGAGCACTGACTCTGAACCAGTTACAGGGACCAGGTAGTTCCTATGGCTACAACAGGAGCAACAGGTCACCTGGTGGATCTGTAAACTGTGTCTGGTGACTTGCCAGTCCCTAATTCTCATTAGCTGTTCATAGTGTAAGCTGTGATACGGCATGATCACTAGTGAAGGTGTTTTCTGCACCATGTATTTCTTTGCAAAGAAAAGCAGCCTGAATATTTCAGAGATAAGAGCACATGTTTGCAATTAAGATTAATAGTTGTGAACTTCCCCTTGGCTATTGGGTGATAAATGTCATAAATAAATAATATTTTAAGCCAGAACCAAAAGAAGCCCTGTTAGCCATTCAAACAATCCCAAAAATGATATAGTGTAATAAAGCCTTCCCTAAATTACTGCCTGTGCATTGTTTTCACTTATGGCTCCTACTATTCCTAATCATTGACCATTGTGACTGGGCTGGTAGGAATTGAACAAACCATCTGAAAGCATGATAATACTTTTATTAGGCCAAATAAAAAATAATAAAAGTGTTCTAGCTTTTGACATCTCCAGATCTATTCATCAGTCAACATGTTACAAAAAGCAGAAGAGCAGGTTGGCAAAATTGAAGGCTTATGACAGTGATGGTGAACCTTTTAGAGACCAAGTGCCCAAACTGCAACCCCAAACCTACTTATTTATCACTAAGTGCCAACACTACAATAAAAGCTGAAAACTGAAGTTTTAGTTTAGAAAAAACAACTCACAGGCAGTCCAAGCAAATATATATATAACTTGGCACGCACTGACCAGCCATGCAAAAGTTTGGACAAATCATGGCTAATTAGTCACGGCTCATGACATCATCGCCTGGCACCACTACTCCTTTCTGAGCATGTGCATGGCCCGTATGTATGCTGTTATCCGATGCTCGGCTGCTGGAGCGTTGCTGGAGTGACTTGGCTCGCATGCCGACAGAGAGGACTGCATGCCCTCTCTGGCACGCGTGTCCTAGGTTCGCCACCACTGGCTTATGTTGTTGTACTGTAGATGTCAGTATGATCAGAGCCCGATGATGATGATGATGATGATATGAGAGGAGGATTGCAGTTATTCAAAACCATGGTGGTTTAGCATGTGATGTGAGCCCAGTCAATATTAGTTCCTGCCTGACCTTTAGAGACTGGGAGTTTCACAGAAAGGAAGCTACCAGGTTGAAAGCTATATTCCAGGCAGATTCTGGCTGGGCCATAGGTCCATATAGAACCACAGGGCCATCCTACCAGATGACCTCAGTGACTAGACAGGTTGATAAGGGAGAAGGTACTTGTTCAAGTTTTAACTGTGGTAATTGTATTAAAATTTCTGTTCTAAACCACGTGATCACATGGTCAGGCATTTGGGAAACTCTTAAGTAGGGCATCATGTACATCCATACAAGCCTACCTAGACCCTTGCCTCTCTTAAAATCCATTTCTTAGTTTCTTGCCTTTGTGTTGATATGTATTTGCCCATCTATTTTACTATTGGCTAACTGATCACCAAGATGTATAATGTAAACAAGTATTATGTTTATATATTGCCCATTGTGAATTGCTTAAAGAACATTTGCATACGTATTCAGCACAATTATCCCATTGTCTCATTTTCTTAAAACTTACTATTATGCAGGGATGTTCTTTGTGCAACAGTGCTTCAAGTGGCTTGGCATTAAAACATCACTACTGAAGATAGCTTACCCTTTGAGATGCTTCAGGTTTTCGCTCTGTCCAGTATGTATTCCTGCACTTCATAGATTAAATAACTATATGCACATCTTGTTAAATTTATTTTGGTGTCACTAATGAAGTTATCCTGAATTTAGATATTTGCTTATGCTCACATTGTTTGTTTTGCTTGCCAGCATTGCCAAATGCTCTTGTTGCTTCCAGTCAAGAGGGGTTATATATTAATATCAGTAGAACATCATCATAGATTACTCCCATATTCTTCCCATTCTGCAAAGGAGCTAAATAACCCATTTTGACTGTCTGCTTCTGGTGCTTTGGGGAGGAAAGAAGGATGCTGATCTTTCCTTTCACTGACACTGCCCCATAAACCTTTTTCCAAGGTCAGTGTTATGATCTCAGAGAAGCAGACAATATGGTTCTTCTGTGCTGGCTATGATGGTGTGAGAAGGGTGATTTGGATATAGACCCTCCGATTGGCACTCTTTTCCGAGCTCAGATATGGGAATACAAAGTCTTGGGGCTGGCAAGACTTTGCGTAAGGGCTGTAAGATTGTTCTTCCCATGTGCTAAATTTCTAAGGAGCAATGTGACACTTGGTCAGTTCAACTCTAAGCTGGAATTCTGCCTTAGTTAATGAGAATGTGGTCACAGTCCTTAATGAAGCCTGCCTTAATTTTATTTCATAAGGACATAACTCAAATCTACCCTTTCAAATGAAATCCTAATTACTTTTGACGTAGACATGCACTCATCTATTAGTTCTTTTTATGCAGTTCATGTTCTATAGTTTTTGGAGAATTAATTAGTCCTGGTTTTCCTTTTCCTATCCATCTAATTTTTTTCTTGTACAGTGTTTTTCTGGATTGCTACCACTTTTGATTTTTACTTGGATTTTTCCAGCACTGCTGAACATTTTCATTATTATTTTCAAGGGGATATGTATGATTAATATCCCAATGTTGTTTCATGTACTTGAAGCAGCTAGACATTCAGCCTTTAATTTTTTTCAGGTTGATCAATTTGTTGCAGTGCAAATTGATTTGAATTTAGAATAATTATGAGAATAGAATAAGCTTCTCAGTAGAGCAGTTTTGAATCCTAAAAAGACAGCTTAAAAAACCCTTAATTAGGCTTTACATATTTTTCATAGTGAAACAAAAGCTCTGACGTGCTGAAAACCAACAGTGTAGTTAAGCTTGCTGCTTGAAATGCCACAGTTTGGAGTCTATATGTTATAGGCTAGACATCTCAGCTACTTGGCTGTCATCACTGCCTAACTTATCACATCTTACAGAGCATATTTCTCAACTGGCTTAAGGAGTCTCTTTACTAAAAGAAATCCCCTGCCCTGCTACTATTATTGGATATACATCACACTGTTGAATCATGTAAAACTCATCTATTTGGCATTTTTAATTGTCACTTGTTGGAATGTGCTTGCAAGTTACTTTCATTGAATTAGATGAGACTTCATTCTAAGTAAATTTGCATTTGTTGTTAGTCGCGAAGTCATGTCTGACCCATTGCGACCCCATGGACAACATTCCTCCAGGCCTTCCTGTCCTCCACCATCCCCCAGAGTCCACTCAAGCTCACACCAACGGCCTCAGTGACTCCATTTGGCCACCTCATCCTCTGCTGTCCCCTTCTTCTTTTGCTATCTATTGTTCCCAGCATTAGACTCTTCTCCAGGGAGTCCTTCCTTCTCATTAGGTGGCCAAACTATTTGAGTTTCATCTTCACTATCTGGCCTTCTAAAGAGCAGTCAGGGTTGATCTCCTCTAGGACTGACCGGTTTGATCGCCTTGTGGTCCAAGGGAGTCTCCTCCAGCACCAAATTTGCATAGAGTCAGACTGTGTTACAACAATAACAGCCTGGTGTGCATGTTTAAGTGGAAGTAAATGCTACCAAGTAAGTGTCATGAGCTTTGGCCTGACTCTCAAGAAAGAAAAAAGGAAAGAAAAAGGGAAAAAACCCAAAGTAATGGTAGATGCTTCAACAGCTTTTGCTTTGCGCTCTCCTTTTGCATACCCCTCACCCAAGTCTGTTCCTCTGTGTTTGAGTTTTCCTGTAACACAGGATTCTGTGGAATCCATCAAAGTGGGAATAGTCAAGAAAAAACTTTTAAGAATACCTGAATTATACAGCAATTTGCTATAAGCATTTGGAGTTTGATAGTAGTGTGTTTTCTTAGGAGCCTCCAAGTATTAAACTTATATATACCGTATTTTTTGCTCCATAAGACGCGCCTGACCATAAGACGCACCTAGTTTTTCGAGGAGGAAAACAAGAAAAAAAAAAATTCTGAATCAAATGGGCACATAATCACAGGCACATTCCCCATCATTTCCCCATGGGCTGCACATCTGACAGACTTACTGCACACACATATTCGCTCTATAAGACACACAGACATTTCCCCTTACTTTTGAGGGGGAAAAAAGTGAGTCTTATAGAGCAAAAAATACAGTAATTCCAGGTTGAGTTTTCCTCTCCAGTACAAGCTGAGCAGCAGTTCAGTACTGCCAGAAATATTTGAAAAAAGCTGTTTTGAAGTTAGGCAAGGGAGAGGTCCAGAATGTGGTGATGATAGGGTTGGCTTTCCAGCATAAAGCTTCAAAAACAAAATAATTGATATTTGTTTCTAAGCCTTGTATGAAGCAGTTCGAGATCTGAGAAGTTCCATATTTGTATATGGAGTACCAAAGCTAACAAACACAGTACAATGAAGAACATTTAGCTATTGATCCCTTTTATAGTTGTGTCACTTGGTGAATGGATAAATTCATTTTCTCTAGGATCACATCATGGTATAGCAGAATTAATTGGGGAAAATGGTAGAATAATTTTTTTAAAAATTTTACTATAATAGGCATTTTGGTATTTTGCTAATGCTCATAATACTTAATGTAAATAACTAGTTTTTAATATATTGATAACAGAAAACATTTTTTTCCACTGGGAAAGTGCATAAATGTTTTTCAGCTGTTATTTTTCAGGGCAGGCTGGATTGCACAACTGGTGTACTGGATTCTTTCTTCATAGAAAGGACAGAGCATAAAACCAAATCTATCCATGTAATGAGGGGAAGAACCTATAGCGATAGGTTGCTTATTACTGTACAAGCTGTTATTCATTTGCTCTGTGAGTTACATTGTATCCGTAACTGTCCTTGAAAAGCAGAAAGGTATTTTCAAGCAAGTACGGTACTAAAATATTGTGCTCTAACATGCATTTGTGATACTCTGGCTTTGTAGTATTGGGTTTGAATAGAAATAACACTGAATTTCGGCAATTCTTATTATTGTTTTCCTTGTATACATTGAGATCTAGTCAGACTTCTTCAAAGAATGGGTTTAGTTTGAACTGTGTATGCAGTATCTGTCAGTTCATCCGTGGTGCTCTGCTGTAGGAGTTGTTACAGAAGAATAAATGTCACACACCACCACTATATCTAGCAATATGATACTTTGAGGTTCTAACAAAAAGCCTTTGTTATCTTTGATTTTTGTATGTAGACCATGACCTTCAAGCACAAAAATGCAAAACGAATTGAAGGGCTTGATAGCAACATGTGGTAAGTAATAATTAATGAACGTGAGCAAAGAATAAATATTGAAGTTATTTATATATTTTGTAGGCTGAGTTAAATGTTTTTTAACGATGCTACCAGGTGAATAGGTATATCTGTGGAAAGAACCTGAGTTGATTATCTTTGTCCTTTTAATATCTTGTGCAGAAATCAAATTGTCACAGCATCAAAATAAAATAAACATCACTTGCAGCTTCCATGGTTGGATGAAAATTCAGCAACTAAATTGTGCCTCTCATTTCCATCCTTGTAATCACCGACCCATATTTATTTATTTATTTAAATATTTATATGCCGCCCCTTGCAACAGCCTCGGGGTGGCTCACAATACTAAAAACATATACAATATTAAAAAAACTTTAATTTTCACTTTATATATATATATATATATATATATTTCTGCCCATGTTTTGTATCTTGTTCCTAAGTTCTCTTGCCATCTATTATTTTTTTTCTTGACCTTCTCTCCACTGCTCACTCCATCTACATGATGGAATTGGTGGCATTCCGTAGCAGTGCCTCCTGTAAGGCCAGACTACCACCTATTGATGGCCATTCTTTATGTCTCTTCTTCTTTGGTGAGGAACATATTGTGGATCCCTGTGCCTACTGCCAGGCCTTCAAACAACAATGTGCCACCAGTGGGCCAATCGGCTTAAGGCCAAATTGCGGACAAGGGCCCTCCAGGTGACTGATTCTGCCACACAAGACCTGGAGTGCCCCTCTACCTCCAAGGGCCACTGGACAATGAAGGATGTAAAATGGCCACGTGTCTCAAAAGAAGCAGTGCAGGGTGAGTCAGAAGCAGCACTTGGAATCTCCAATCATGGCTTCCCCAACCACCATTAGCCACCCAACTACCCTGCAACGAATCATGGAACAACCTACCATGATGATGGGAGAGCCAGAGGAGTGATTGCCAGATTGCCGTCCATGCTCTCACTCCTGCAACCCATCTCTATCTTCCTCCACTTCATGGCCTTGCATGGCAACTCTGCTGAATGGCCCCATGCCCAAGGGGCCCCATGCCCAAGGGGCCCTATGCCAAGCAGCCCACAATCTCACTCTTGACACCAGGGTTGGGCACAAGGAGACACCGAGAGCCTTCCTGCTTTCCCTGCATCAATTAGGACAGCAACACCAACTGATTCTCGGCCCCCAGCTACCCTGAGATGCCCTTAGAATACTCCAGTGACTCAAATGACCTGGCTGACATGGACACCCCACACTGCGAGTGCAAGTGCCAGGATGACCCCAATGTTGACTGACACTGAGGAGACATCAACGAATGCCGGGGCAACCATCAGTGCCAACACTGATCAATGATAGGACAATGCCAAGTGCTGATTGACCCCAGGACGACATTGACACCCATGGCTATTGTGTGGACAGAACACTGGGCTAGATGTACCCTTGGTCTGATACAGCATGGCTCTTCTTACATTCTCAATGACAATTCATATTTTGGATTGCATGCTCACACTTGCGTGCTCTTTCCCTACCTTTTCCCTTAGTATGCATGAATTTCCTTTTTCATCTCCCTTTTTGGTTAAGAGATCCTCCTTTACTTTTGATCAACAGTCATGATAATTTCTGGTTCCGCAACTGTAGAATCTGCAGTGCATCTTTGCCAGGGCTTCAAGGTCTGATTAAATGGTATATTAAGTAACTAAAGCTTCCATTGTGTGAATATTAGGGGCCAATGGATTGTGACTTAAGGTCATGTTGGCTTAGTTTGAGGCTATTTTATGAAAGAAAAATGAGAGGTATTTTGACAACAGTTATGTATCGCTTATAACACCTAGGCCTAATCTGGTAGTGTCACCAAGAGGGGGACTTGCATCATGAGCTTTGGCAGTTGGACCTTTGGGATAGCTGTTCAACCCTCCGAGGATCATTTGTTCTATGTTTTGTTCTAATTAACTGTGGATTTGGAATATTTTTCCTTGTAATTTTTTTTATGATACATATTGTTGCAATATTGTTTTTCCTTTCATAGGGTCGAATTTACAAAAGTGGCTGCGGACCCTTCCATTGTTAATCTTGGACAAGGCCTTCCAGATATATCTCCTCCTAACTATGTAAAAGAAGAATTGGCAAAAGCATCATCTGTTGATAGGCTAAATCAGTACACACGGGGCTTTGTGAGTAAATCGTTTTTAAGAGCAGTTGTTTTAAATTAGTTGCATGAACTAAGTTTTTATCATGTCACTCCTTAGGATTTATGATAAATAGAAACACAGTCTGTGTCCATAAACATCGAAACAGTTCTCAATGTAAATGTGGTTCAAAAAGGACTATGCATAGAAAAAGTTGAACTGAATGTTTTAATTTATTAAAACTTTTTAATGAAATATTCTTCTTCTTTTCTATAGCACATTTCAGATACAGGGAAGTACAATTTGGCCTTGTTCACACATAACACTAAACCATGCTTTGGGGTTACATGGACAAGCTGCAGTGAGCCTTTGGCTCATATGCTTTTGTTTCTGTTTTAGATTATTTGCAGCTTCTCATGACATCTAAACTGTGGTTAATCTATTTTGTATGTTAAAACAAGGCATTTTCAGACTGTGAATTAAGATTAACCACCATCTGGATTCAGATATAATGCTGAACTGGTTAATCTAAAACAGAAGTGGAAGATGCTGTTCCCTTCTTTGCAGCTGCACCAGAGGAAGAATGGTATGTGTACGAACTTGAGGAACATTGTGGCTTATTATTATAATAGGAAACCATGGTTTACTGTGAATGTAGCCAATTCCCATTGCATTCTTCCTTACATTGTAGTAAAATAAGTTAGGCTGATGGCCAAGTCATCCAGAGACCATGTTGGCTAAACAGGACTTTGAATTTGGATTGCTTCAATTTCCAATCCAGCACTGTACTGTGCCTAGTTTCCTGATGATAATAAGGATAAGGAAGAAAATACTTAGTAAAATTCACTGGAAATAAATGGCTAATAAGAGAGGGAAATTTTACAAAGATAGGAAAATAGTGAATATGAAATTGATCTCACTGTTTGTTAAGTATGTCAATTAAGCAATTACCTGATATTTCAAAGAACCTTTTGGATTACTTATTGCTACATTATTTCTTTTTTATGCACATTTGCTTCCTGTTTAAAAGCCAACTAATGCAGAACTGTGTTCAGATTCATCTTACAGTTGTTTAATAAAGCATTTATCTGTCATTAGGATTCATTTTATAAGTTTAATGTCTTCTCCCTTCAGCAGTGCAGATTTTGGTAGGGTGACCATAAAATCTGAAACACTTATAGCTCAGACAGTTTTTGAAAACTGTTCTTCAGACTAGTTCCTATTTGCCTTGCATCTCCTTGTGTATCTTGGCTCACACCAGGTTCTTGCTTCACTTTTTACTGTGGCTTCCTGACTTGTCAGGCTACTGTGCCCTGAGCAGAGCCAGATACCCCTCCTCTAGCCATATTTTTACATAGCCCTTTGTAGTTGGAAGGGCACTGTTATGTGGTAAACAGAGTTTAGAGTTACATGGGAATGCAGATGCTGTTCAGAAGATAAAGTGAAAATGTATATTAATCTCTATTCCTGCTACCTAAGTTTTAGTGTTTTGGATTATTTATTCCTATTTAAGTGAATCATGAACTGCAATGTAACTGTTATTGGAATAAAGTACAACTTACAAGCCTTATGAACCTTTGTATTTCTAGATCATTATTTTTTATCTTAAGAGGGGCACTATCATAGTCTTATTGACTAACTGTGGGCACAATTTATAGCTTGTAATGTTGTCCAAAAATTCCTATTCAGTGGGATGCTGACTCCATAGAAGAACTTCCATGTGAATTGTGTCCTACATTGTAATGTTTTATTTAGCTCAGTGTACTTTGTTCTCTGTTAGATGTTGTGACAGTCTCTATATGTGTTTGACTCTTATTCTTAGACATAATATATAATTTAGCTACTCTATGTTTTGTACATTAGCCATAGTACGTGCTGCTGGTATTTGACACTGTGTTGTTTCATTTGTCATTAAGTAGCATCTAAGTCTGACTGTGTATTATTTTCTCTTGTAAAAATGTATATAGGGACATCCACCGTTGGTGAAAGTCTTGTCCCAAGTGTATGAAAATGTGTGTAAAAAAAAGATTGACCCCTTCACTGACATTCTGGTGACAGTAGGAGGATATGGATCTCTGTTCAATGCAATGCAGGGACTCATTGAAGTTGAAGATGAAGTAAGTTTTGTGAGGTACCCCAAAATAAAAATAACATTTTGTTTCTTTATTTTATGAAAAATAATAATTCTTGTTTTTCTTAATTTTATAGCATAATGAATGGACTAGGACTGATACATTTTTTAAAAACTTCTGTGCTTCAAACACACATTGATTGAACAGGTGAATGATTTCTTGGCAATGGTATAAAGAAATAGAAAAACCATTGAAGCACAAAATCAGGGCTAGTTAAAAAAAACAACAACAACCAAGTTAATGATGTGGATTTTCCAGCTACTTACCACTTAGTTTTCAACCTACTGTAAATTGTCTCCCCAGCCTATTTCAGCCTGGAAAAAAATTAAGTGTCTGGTTATTTGGGTGAATGCTGACTTCTCAACATTTGAAATATTTTTCCAACTTTGATCCCAAGCCTTTTACCTCAGATTATATCCATCTGTCATTAGCAGGAACGGTTATTTTACAAATAAATTTAGTAAACTCAAGAAAGGAATGGGCTCTCAATCTAAATAAATAAATGATCTCATTTGGAGTAAAACTTGTAATGAAGTTGTAGTTACCTTTTCATATTTTTGAAAAGGTTTTTGTTTATGTCTTTCATCCCTTCAATATCCTTTACTGTTCTGTTCTCATCTCTGTAAACTTTCCTTTCTTTCCTGTTTTCCAAAGCACGCAGAATGAAGCCATTGCATTCTCTCACTCTCTCTCATTCTACACCTTTTCCTATCTTACCCCACATTTTTCCATCATTCTAATATAGTAATGGTTCTATTGTTTAATAGTAAAAGCTATGAGAATATTTGGTATCTAAAATACTGTCAGTATTTGCTGCCACAATTGTTTTAATGCAAAGTGTTTTCCTTGGTTGTAGAACTACTGTTGTATCAGATCAAATGTTAGTTCTGTCCCTGAAAAAGCTCCAGTATCTCTTTTTAATTCCTCATGCATATATCATTCTTAATTTTTATTTTAGGTGATAATAATAGAACCTTTTTTTGACTGTTACGAACCAATGGTGAGGATGGCAGGAGCTAAACCTGTTTTTATACCTTTGAGATATGTGAGTATGTTTGGAATGTTATAATATGCAGAATTTTCTTTTAGACATTAAGAAAAGAATAATTAGAGGGAAACGTCTTTCTTCCTCCTCTCTCATGTGTTGTGAGTAAATGCAATGCCACCTGAAACCCTTGGATTAAATTATAGAATCCAATATAGAAAATGGACTTTTATAATTCATTTTAAGACTCTTAGAATGGAGCTGGGGAAAGCTGGGACAGCTGGTTAATTTATTCTTCCTGAGTAGACCTTGAGTGCTTTTCTCTGTAACAATATTGCTTGAAAACCATTATGGGGAGGGTAATGATAAAGTTCCTCCTTCATGGATCACTGCCTTGTCCTGGCGAAGTGGCTTGCGTAGCTCAATGAAGCTATGAGCTATGCCGTGCAGGGCCACCCAAGATGGACTGGTCATAGCAGAGAGCTCTGACAAAACGTGATCCACTGGAGAAGGAAATGGCAACCCACTCCAGTATCTTTGCCATGAAAACCCCATGGACAGTACCAAAAGGCAAAAAGATATGACACTGGAAGATGAGCCCCTCAGGTCGCAAGGTGTCCAATATGCTACTGGGGAAGAGCGGAGGGCTAGTACTAGTAGTGCCAGAAAGAATGAAGCGACTGGGTCAAAGCCAAAAGGACACTCAGTTGCAGATGTATCTGGTGGTGAAAGGAAAGCCCAATGCTGCAAAGATCTATACTCCATAGGAACCTGGAATGTAAGATCCAGGAATCAAGGCAAGCTGGATGTGGTCAAACAAGAGATGACAAGACTGAACATCGACACCTTAGGAATCAGTGAGCTAAAATAGACAAGAATGGGTGAATTTAATTCAGATGACCATCAGGTATACTACTGGGGGCAAGAATCCCTCAGAAGAAATAGAGTAGCCTTCATAGTCAATAAAAGAGTAGGAAAAACAGTACTGGGATACAATCTCCAAAATGACAGAATGATCTCAGTTTGAATCCAAGGCAAACCATTCAACATCACAATAGTCCAAATCTATGCCCCAACCACTGGTGCTGAAGAGGCTGAAGTTGACCGGTTCTGTGAAAGCCTACAACACCTTCTAGAATTAACACCCAAAAATGATGTCCTTATCATCATGGGGGATTGGAATGCTAAAGTAGGAAGCCAAAAGATAACCGGAATAACAGGCAAGTTTGGTCTTGGAGTACAAAATGAAGCAGGGCACAGGCTGGTAGAATTTTGTCAAGACAATACGATGGTCATAGCAAACACTCTTTTCCAACAACCCAAGAGACAACTCTACACATGGACATCACCAGACAGTCAATACAGAAATCAGATTGACTATGTGCTCTGCAGCCAAAGATGGAGAAGCTCTAGTAAAAACTAGACCAGGAGCTGACTGTGGCTCAGATCATGAGCTTCTGGTTGCAAAATTTTGGCTTAAATTGAAGAAAGTAGGGAAAGCACTAGGCCACTCAGGTATGACCTAAATCATATCCCTGACGAATATACAGTAGAGGTGACAAATAGATTTAAGGAATTAGATCTGATAGACAGAGTGCCTGAAGAACTATGGACGGAGGTTCGCAACATTGTACAAGAAGCAGCAACTAAAACCATCCCAAAGAAAAAGAAATGCAAGAAAGCAAACTGGCTGTCTGAGGAAGCTTTACAAATAGCTGAGGAAAGAAGGGAAGCGAAAGGCAAGGGAGAAAGAGAAAGATACACCCAACTGAATGCAGAATTCCAGAGAACAGCTAGAAGAGATAAGAATGCCTTCTTAAATGAACAGTGCCAAGAAATCGAAGAAAACAATAGAATAGGGAGAACCAGAGATCTCTTCAAGAAAATTAGAGATATGAAGGGAACATTTCATGCAAAGATGGGCATGATAAAGGATCAAAATGGCAGGGACCTAACAGAGGCAGAAGAGATTAAGAAGAGGTGGCAAGATTACACAGAAGAACTATACAAGAAAGAGCTTAACGTCCCTGATAACCGTGATGGGGTGGTCACTGACCTCGAGCCAGACATCCTGGAATGTGAAGTCAAATGGGCTTTAGGAAGTCTGAGCAACAACAAAGCTAGTGGAGGCGACAGCATTCCAGCTGAGCTATCAAAATCTTAAAAGACGATGCAGTAAAAGTGCTACACTCAATGTGCCAGCAAATTTGGAAAACTCAACAGTGGCCACAGGATTGGAAAAGGTCAGTTTACATTCTGATTCCAAAGAAGGGCAATGCCAAAGAATGTTCAAACTACCGCACCATTGCACTCATTTCACATGCTAGCAAAGTTATGCTCAAAATCCTACAAGCTAGGCTCCAGCAGTATGTGGACCGAGAACTACCAGAAATACAGGCAGAACTTTGAAGAGGGAGAGGAACTACAGATCAAATTGCCAACATACGCTGGATCATGGAGAAAGCTAGGGAGTTCCAGAAAAACATCTACTTCTGCTTCATTGACTATGCTAAAGCCTTTGATTGTGTGGATCACAACAAATTGTGGCAAGTTCTTAAAGAGATGGGAGTACCAGACCATCTTATTTGTCTCTTGAGAAACCTATCTGCGGGTCAAGAAACAAAAGTGAGAACTGGACACGGAACCACTGATTGGTTCAAAATTTAGAAAGGAGTTTGGCAATGCTGTATACTGTTGCCTTGCCTATTTAACTTATATGCAGAGCACATCATGAGAAAGGCGGGGCTAGATGAATCACCAGTTGGAATTAAGATTGCTGGGAGAAATATCAACAACCTCAGATATGCAGATGATACCACTCTAATGGCAGATAGTGAAGAGGAACTAAAGAGCCTCTTGATGCAGGTGGAGAGCACAAAAGTTGGCTTGAAACTCAACATTAAGAAAACTAAGATCAAGGCATCCGGTCCTCTCACTTCCTGGCAAATAGATGGAGAAGAAATGGAGATAGTGACCGATTTTATTTTCCTGGGCTCCAAGATCACCACAGACGGAGACTGCAGCCAAGAAATTAAAAGACGCTTGCTCCTGGGGAGGAAAGCTATGGCAAATCTAGACAGCATACTAAAAAGCAGAAACATCACCCTGCCAACAAAAGTGCGTATAGTCAAGGCTATGGTTTTCCCAGTTGCAATGTATGGTTGTGAAAGTTGGACCATAAGGAAGGCTGAGTGCAAAAGGATTGAGGCCTTTGAATTGTGGTGCTGGAGAAGACTCTTGCGAGTCCCTTGGACCGCAAGGCTATCAAACCATCAGTCCTGGAGGAGATCAACCCTGACTGCTCTTTAGAAGGCCAGAACCTGAAGATGAAACTCAAATATTTTGGCCACCTAATGAGAAGGAAGGACTCCCTGGAGAAGAGCCTAATGCTTGGAACAATAGATGGCAAAAGAAGAAGGGGACGGCAGAGGATGAGGTGGCTAGATGGAGTCACTGAGGCGGTTGGTGTGAGCTTGAGTGGACTCCGGGGGATGGTGGAGGACAGGAAGGCCTGGAGGAATGTCATCCATGGGGCTGCGATGAGTCAGACACGACTTCGCAACTAACAACAACAATGATAAAGTTCTACTTATACAATGCTAATTTGAGATTCTTATAAGCTCATAGGATATCTTTACACATTATGATAACTAATAAATTGGGGCAACTTTGTTTTAGAAATAAAATTGAGTGTAAATTTATTTCTGAGGCTATTAAATGGTGGGGATGATATTCTTCCCTCCCTACCTCCACCCATTCTAGGGACTCTTAACTTTTTTGACCCGTGTACCAATATTTAAATAGATTGGTGAAGGATGGATTTAAGCATATTCGACTTTGCTTTTCTGATGTCAGAAAATTCTCTCTATATAAACTCTAGAAAGACTGAAATGGAAGCAAATGTGCATGGAGCTCCAGGGTATAAGGCATTTTCATGTGCTTAATTCAACAGCTTAATTTAACATTTATTTGATTTTGAATAAATATGGTATAAATATAGAGAATATCAGTTCAGAATTTTTTTTTTACTGGGAAGTCAACTAAATGGCCTTCTTTTCAGTCATCAGTTTGGTGAGACTAATATGCAGTTTACTAATACTTTCTGTATTTATTGATTTGATTTATATGCTGCCCCACTTGCCATAGGCTCTCTGGAAGATTTACATCATGATAAAATCCATAAACATCATGTATAATGATTTTTGTGACAAACCTGTCAGCAGAATATGTTTAAGAATACTGCATTTGAATTAAATAATACATTTCTATATCTTAGAAGCCTGCAGCTGGAAACACTGCATCTAGTGCTGACTGGTCCTTGGATCCCACTGAACTTGCAAGCAAATTTAGTTCCAAGACAAAAGCTATTATACTGAACACCCCTCATAATCCCATAGGGAAGGTGAGAGTCCTTTTTTTAAATCCCCATGTTGAATGCAACAGCAGTGTTAACTTTGAATATACTGATCAGTACACTGTCTTCTTTTTCCTTTAATCTAGGTTTATACAAAGGAAGAACTGCAAATAATTGCTGATCTCTGCATTAAATATGATGCTCTGTGCATCAGTGATGAAGTGTATGAATGGCTGGTTTACACTGGCAATAAACATATTAAAATAGGTACTGAATAACTTGTTGCACTAATGGTAGTTGAAACTTTCCTATACATTTTATCACATGGATTTTACAAAAGTAATGTTCCATCACAAATCATTTAAAAGTGTCCATTACTTTTTTTTAGTAAGAGTTAAATGTTTTTGAATCAACAGTATTGGATATGGCTGTTGAACTGAAAAAAGAAATCATGTTGAAGTCAGGGTCATAACTGTTCCGGCATATTCACTGACACGTATACATATATCATTTGTTGGCCTGTTCTTGCAGGGGTCTCCAATCTTTCTGTGCACATTTGCAATTTTAAAAAGTCCTGTAGGCTGCCGCAAAATATGTCTCATGGTGGGTAGAGCCATTCATAAAATACCCATTTCACAGAAAGGCAAATTGGTGAAGCTGAAAGACAAGTATGGTTCCATTGTAGAACACATGCTTTCCTGCAGAACATCTCAGGTTTGATTCCAAATATGTCCAAGAGGATCAGAAAAACCTCTCGTCGTAAACCTGGAAAGCTGCTGCAGTCAAAATTGACAATACTGTGCTGGATGGGGAATGGTCTGAGTTGGTATATGGTAGGTTCTTATGCGTGTAAGTAAGTTGTCCAAGATCCTGAATACATAGCCGTGGACACTCTTTCTCTTGTTCAGAGTTACCCTCTCTCTCCCCATGCTTCAGTGCACAGGATCTCTCACCCCAATTGTTTATTCTCCCCTAAGTATAGGAGGCCAGCTAATGCTATAGAGGCCTACCTCTGTGTATGGGAAGGTAGACCTTGATCTGATCTCCTCAGAAAACTTAGTTTCCCTGTTCTTCCTGCCCTGTGCTGGAAAATAAACCTTGTGGATTGCTGGAGCAATCCCCCACACCCAAAAAAAAACCAAAAACAAAGCAAGGAGAGGAAGCTAAAAAGGACTGATCAAGGAGGATCAGGAGGGGAAGAAGCTCCTGCTGCATCCAGTGCCAGGCAGAGGACACAAGGGCCAGAGGAACTCCCCACTACCACCATGCACACACCCAATGGAGTTGTGGGCAAATCCATAGGAAGGATTAGATCAAGGTCTGCTTTCTTGGTCCTGGTGGCAAAGCCTAACCCTACCGCCCTCTTGTGCAGCCGTTAGATTCAGTTGGTGGCAATGGAAGACTTTTTTTAAGCTTAATTGCAGTGTGAATAGGGAAAATCTTGTATGAATGGGTGTTGTACCTGTATGTCTGTGCAAGCACCCATATATATTAATGACTAAATGGCTGCGTATTATGTGTATGTTATGTGTGAAACTGCATGTGTGTGCATGTGGGATGGCCTAGCCAACTCTAGTTTTGATTCCATCCATTTTTGCAGGGGGCATCCACCACTGGTATATGGCCCTAGAAGATTCTTCAGAAGGGCATGTAGAGCAAAAAGTTTCTCCATCTCCGCTCTAAAATGGTTTTGGTTCAAATTTTGTATAATCATAGTTTCAGTTAGTCTACTAACTTTTCCAAGTCATTAATACAGATGCTGATCACACTAATGTTTGAAAAAGCACTGTGTTAATTCTTCTACTGTAAACACCAACATTTTCACATGTTGGGTTCTGGTCTACAAACACTTGCATGATCTAATTTTTACATCTACATTTATTAACAAGAAAATGTACAATAAACACATTTTAGAAATGCTGGGTAATAATATCCTGTAGAGTAGATATAGTTCAGAATGACAAGGCTGGATTAGTTTATCAAAAATAATTTCAGTTGTCAATTTCAACATTAATAAATTCTTTGATCCTTAAATCTTCCTTTTAATTGTCTGACATGTAATTTCCTATAGATGACAATATTTTCATACCCTGGGTCTTACATTCACTTAAAAGCAGTTTTGTGTTCCTATGAATGGACAGTTTCAATATCCTTACGATCATTCCTCTAAGGAACCTTAGAGTGTAGGGGCTGGTGAACATGTCTCCCACGACCCCGTGTTGGACTGCTGCTTGGGAATAGGAGATTCCTGGTGGACACGAGACATTTTCAGTGCACAGCAAATAGCCTGCACAAAAGCGAATGTGCATAATTGAAATACAGCTATGGTTATTAGCCAACAGTGCTTATTTGCTTGTGCACTTTTAAGGAGAACACATAAACAGTTTTCCAATCTGTTGTTGAAACATAGAAACCACAGAAACTATGCAAGTGACAGTCATTTTATAAACTAAGCAAAACCATTTTCTCCCAAGGAGCTTCCTTTCTCTTGCTTGTATAACTTAAAGATTATGTAGAGAAGAGAACACAAATCTTGTCCCTTGAGGTTGCTATGCTGTATTAAGCTTCACATATTCCATCAACTGAAGTGACACGTCTCATGAAAAATGCAAAATGAATATTGCATCAATTTACAGCATCAGCTGGTGGTTCTATAACACTTATCTAATAGGGGTTGCCAGTGATACATCATAAAATCAGCATAGACTTTATGCTGTCACCTACACAGTTTCCTCTGGCGTAGAACACTTCATCATGTCTGTTATTTGGCTTGTGCAAAATGGGATCTTCACAGGAATAATGATCAGTGTTCCACTGACAGATTTAAAGACTGAATGTTGTGAATGAGGATTCTTCTAGCATCTCAACAGGGATAGTGCCCATTGGGGTACTATGTGTGCGTTGCTGTATTAGTTGTTCTTGGCAACTTCTTGGCTATAAAAATCCATGGCATAGCATAATACAATGAGCCTGTTATGGGGCAGTGTTCCTCTTCAGTTGAAATGTGCTGCTAACATGACAGTGCTAGAGTATCATTTATGCGCTGGCTGCTACTACGATTTTTTTGCAAGATCCTGGTTTTTGGTCCCAAAATTAAATTCCTAGAATGTGTGTAAAAATGTGTTCAGTACAAGTTATCTGATTTTGTGACTGACTCCCTGCTGTCACTTCTAAAACTGGAGTTGTTAGCTATTTGCTGGGAACCTCCTATTTTGTTTTGCTTTGCTAAATGGCACTTTAGCACTAACCTAGGGACAGTGTGCATTGCTACCACAGACATACATAGGCTGCCAAATACAGTACCCCTAAATCAAGATCTCCCCTTCTCAATATATGTAGCAACATTTACCCCCATGTCAGTAAGTGGCATCAGTTGATGGTAAATAGGGCTTGCATAGAATGCAATATTTTGATATCACATCATGAAGAAGTGCTGCTATGTGCTGAAGGGTGTTATTTTGATAGCATTCCTGTTACATGTAACATGTAGTTCCAGGGTAATTAGTACTGCACAATTTCCTGTGGAATTTGGTTACTGCATCAGGAAGAATTACAGAAGATTACTCTAAATCCAGAACGCACAACTGAAAGTTCATCTGACTGATCCACAAAGTTAATAACGTATACCTCTCTGTTATAAGTGTATTCTTACCTATATGTCTAAATGTAGGTAACAGGATATAATCTTGGTAACTACCAATTTCATTTGTACATAATGAAGCAAGCTTTACTACAATTACACATTGCAGTAAAATACTGTTACCGCCACAAATATGCAATTCTTGTTTGTTTGTTTTTAAAAATAAACAGCTACTTTGCCTGGAATGTGGGAAAGAACAGTAACTATAGGAAGTGCTGGGAAAACATACAGCGTAACAGGCTGGAAGGTAAGGTGAACACCTTAAAGAGATGATTGGCATGAAGAATCACACGTGTTGAAGTAGATTTTAGGTATTTTATAGTCAGAGTTGTCATGAGGAATGAATATGTCATTTTCAGGCTTGCCATCTCGATCTCCATCTCAATCTTGATCTCCCATCTTGATCTCCATATCTGATAACTATATAGAGTTAAATGCACTCACAGTTTCAACACTGACATTAAAAAACTGTCAGGCACTGAACATTCTAAGTGCCTTGTCTGGTATTTAACATATGTGGTATATACCTTGAACATGTTTCAGCTTAGAACAATCAGGAGTATATTTATTGTGAGAAACTGGGCATCACAGTTTATGAGACTTCATGTTTACTATGTTGATTCCAATGTCATTTATAGAAGGTGGTGGTTGCTGGGAGGAGGGTGCATGTGGGAAACTAAGGCCATGGTCCAAAGAACCAGGAGGACCTTTTGCAAAACATTTTGGGTTTTTCAGTCCTCAGTAGCTCTATAGTTCTACTGAAAAGCTAATAGTGAACATTGGAAGACCAGAGCAGCAAAAACAAATCATGAGGAATTATATCCCAGAGGGCTGACATGTATGTATAAGTAAACAGCTTTGTGGGTTAGTAACTCTTATGTGCTTATCTGCAAAGTTTATACAGAGTACTGGTAGTACTAGTTAAAATGTGAATATTTTCACGCTTCTCAGCTTCATACTTAAGATTTTGTAAATGTTAAGTAAATAGCCAAATACTTACTATACTTTATATCTTCTTTAAGCTTGGCTGGTCTGTTGGTCCCCAGCACCTGATAAAACATTTGCAGGTTGTTCAACAAAATACAATCTATACATGTCCAACTCCTTTACAGGTAGGTAGTAATAAATAGAGTATTATGATTTTGTTAAGATTCTGATGCAGCTTCAGTGGCTAGCACCAATAAACAGCAGGAGAAATGATGAGGCCCAAACATATTCAAAATGAAAGTTCCTAGAAGTAAATACTGAGTTGCATTCAACAAACCACTCTGTGCATGCTCAGAGATTCATTCTGGGTGATTGTGCTTCTGGAAAATGCTTTGGTCGATAAAGACGTTTTTGAAAGAAAGATCTGTGACTTTGAAAGTCACAGATGCCCTCCCACCCTTTGAGATCTGTGTCAGAGGCTCTCCTCCGGGAACCCTCAGTGAGGGAGATCAAGAGGGTAAGTACCTGGAGGAGGGCTTTTTCGGCGGTGGTGCCCCAATTATGGAATGCGCTCCCCAGAAAGGTCCGCCTGGCGCCGTTGTTACTTGTTTTTCAGCGCCAGGCAAAGACCTTTTTATTTAAATCGTATTTTAATTGTTAAAGTGTTTATTTGGTTTATAATTTATTGTGGTATTTATGTATTTATGTGTTGTCTAGTTGGTTATTATTTGTTTATAGTTTAATCGTGTTGATTTATTTAAATTATGTGGTTTATTGGTCTGTTGTGTATGATTTTGTATACCTAATTTATTGTATTTTTAGGTTTGCCGAGATGCACCGGGGGGGAGGGATAGACATATAGGTTTTTAATGTATACAAATGTGTTTGTATTTTTATGCTGTAAGCCGCCCCGAGGCTTTGTTGTGATGGGGCAGCATATAAATGTTTTAATAAAATAAATAATAAATAAAGTGTGAAGGAAAGACACCTAGCTCACAGCATCCTGAGGTATCTCTAGCCTCTTTCCCTCCCCCTCAGAAATGTTTTGGCTAGATGGGCAAAAAAGTGAAAAGAGATTGTGAGTTTGCAGAGGTGAAGCTCACATCCTAAGAAACTCAGAAAAAGGCCTTTTAAAAATTGTGCATTTGAAAGAAATACACATTCTAGTGATAGCTAGGTTTTCTTGGAAGAATGCCAATATGCCAGTTCCTCACTAGTTTTTATTTCCTGTTAAAACCCACTTCTGACAAAGCTTAATTGTCTCTTTGGGTAGTAAACCTTATGGGAAAAATGACCTTTGGATTCTACAGATTGGAGCATTTCTTTGACTATAGCTATTTAAACATTAAAATGCATATTTACAAAGTTTGTTTAGAGTCTTCCACTTTTTGCTAATTGTCCCAACATTTTTTTCTTTACTGATTTAAATTTTCAGGAGGCAGTAGCACAAGCCTTTCTGAAGGACTTGAAACGCATGGATGATCCAGACTGCTACTTCAACTCCCTGCCTAGAGAGCTGGAAGGCAAACGGAACCAAATGGCTAAGATGCTCCAGGAAGTTGGACTGAAACCTGTTGTTCCAGAGGGAGGATACTTCATGATTGTTGATGTGTCCATGTTAAGTTAGTAATTTTTTTTAATCTATGGCAAGGATGGAAGCACCTGAAGCCTTTATAAATGTACTATGAGTAAGGGGCTTCGGTCGTAGAGCATGGGCCTGCGTCTCTCAAAATATAGCATTCTGAGCTAGAAAGCTCAAACGCTGAAAGTGAGCTAGACAAGAATGCAGTTGGAATGCATCACTGAAGTGCCAAGGTGAACAAGCAAGATTAGCGAAGTGGCTGGTAAGAAGCAGGCTGCCTCTAGTTCAAGGGGTGGGGGGAGACACTGTAGAACAATGAAAGTCAGAAGGGAGAGGTTGTGAGTTCATTAACTCAGTTGTGTGCTGTCAGAGCAAATGAGTAATACCCATCATTCTTGATATCTGTTCCACAAGTATCATGAACCTCCCTGAGGGTGGAGACAGACCCTTTTAGAGGAAAAGGGAGAAGGATTCAGTTAGCATTGTTGTTATGAGTAAGGGTGATGCAATATCACTCTATTGCAAAGCCAACGTAAGTAAAGGACTGTATTTTGGAAGCTTTTTACTTTAATCTGTTAGAAAGAGAAAAAGGGGAAAACATCCTCATAAAAGCAGTGTATCTATATGTATTTTCTTTTTTGATTGATTGATTGATTGATTGATATCAATATTTTCCCCTCTGAGTACACCCTGGTGTGCCACCTGAACCGAGGCAGCATGGCAGAGCAGAAAACAAATCTCAAACAACGGCTTTCTGTTGAGGATTGTTTCCTGCTCAGACAGGCCATGCCAGCCAGGTTCAGATAACATGACAAGCCTCACCAAGCATGATAATTAGGCTAATAGTGCCCAGCACATGCCATCATGTGTTTGATCAAGTCAGTCTGCCCAGTGGGCACATCGCTGCAGTTATTGCAGAACTAGACAGTAAACTGTCTCTTTTGGCTGTTGCCAAAAACTGCAGCTTGGTGTTGTTGTTTTGCTCTCACTCTGAAAGCTACAGAAAGGCTCCCCAATTTCTGATATCACCATTTAGTTTCTCCACCAGCAACTGATGATGTTGAGCAGGGCTTGATTAAGTTACAGATGAAAATGAGGCGGAGATAACACAGGGCTGCTGTTTTGGGCAGGAGGCCCTTACAATAATGTTTTGCTCTACCCTTAGAGCACAGCTTTAGAACAGTTCTGGGGAAAGAAAAGTATAATGTTCCATTCGAGCGGGACACTTTCCCAGCATGGACTGCGGCTCATTCAACTGTGGCCCCTTCTATCTGTGCAGAAGTGCCCAGACGTCTTAAAGTCATTCTGCTGGAAAACAATGTTTCCTTTTCTGCTTGGCATTTTTGTTTTGTTTAAGATGTGGATCTATCTGACATGGAGCAAGATAAACCCTATGATTATAAATTTGTGAAATGGATGATAAAATCTAAGGTGAGGATTTGTTTCTTCATATTCTTTAATTAAAATGTATTTAATATTATACCTTATAATTCAAGTGAGGTTGTAAAAAGGGTAATCAGGTCTGTGAACACAGTAGAAAGCTGTATGTCCGTTGCTAGGCTTGCGGCAATCTTTCCCTATCCCAGCAAAAATTTAATTCTTTTAGGGTGCAATCCTATTCTAGTTTAGACAGAAAAGGGACCTACTTCTACCAGCATGCTGCCTGGGACATGCTGGGATGTAGGGCTTTCTTCTGTATAAATTTTCATAGGATTATGCCTTTGCAGATTTCTGAACCCTGGAGGTTACACCAATCTGTGTAACTTCCATAAGCGAGACACAGGCACAGCTTAAAAAACAGCTATTTTCCTTTCCTAAACTCTTTTGCTCACATGATGAGGAGAAACAACTGGGGAAACAAATGCTTCAATTTGGATGCCAGGAAGTACTTCCTGACAGTTAGAACCCGGAGGGTATGGAATGGGTTGAGGCCCCATCGGTGAGGGCATTCAAGGATAGACTAGGCATACACATGGTAGGCATGTTATGAGCAGAGCTGGCTGGAGCCAGGGGTCAGACTAGATGGCTCAGGAGGCCTCTTCTGACTCACTCTGTTTCTATGTTTCTATGCTTCTAGGATATGGGATGGCACTAATCTAGGAAGCAGCACGCCAGAATTCTAACAGGGAAAACACTTGTCTTATGAAGCGATTAATCAAATATTTTGCAAACCCTGTGCCCCTTGACTACTTCCTGGACTGAGCACATGATGACTGACTTTACACAATACAACAACCCTCTCTGGCAACAAATCATTTGTGCCTTTGCTGCCTCCTTCCCTCTTGATCCGCCACATGGTATCCCAGGGGACACTACAAGAAGAAACAAATCTCCTGTCTCTGTCAGTGATGATTGTGAGCTTCAGCTGTCAGAGGGTTCTTATTATACAAACAGAGCTTCTGCACTGAAGCACAATGGGGAGAAATTGCCATGCTTGGCTAGGACAATGTGCAGTGCCTCGTCTACTTGTTGTGGTTGACTCCTGTATCTTGTCCCCGGCAAGGATGGAAGCGTCATCCTACAGGACCCCTGCTTGTGCTGTAGGGATACCTAAGGTTTTGTTACCATAGTGCAAACAAGCAATTGCAGCCTGGAGAGTGTGGGAGGTGATTGGGCACTTCTGCTTCTCTGGATCTGTTTGACAGGGCTGCCACATTCTTTTGCAGCTTTTCTGAAGGGATCATGCACTCCTGTCTAAAAATAGTCCTCCTACCTTCCAGACATCGTTACAAGGAGTTTGAGAGTAGATACTGCCAGTAAGGAGAGTACACCTGTTCAGGGAGCAGCAGATCCTGGCCATCCTTGCAAGTGGCCTGAGAGGTCTATGCTTAAGCCTCCAGAAAAAACAGCTGCTTTGTTTCAGCACAGGCAGGGAAAAGCTTCTGACTGTGTTGTTTTGTACTTTGGAGGCTCCTGTTAGTGATGCTTATCTGGGAGCTACTTGTCAAGAGTAGCAAGGGATTTTGGCCACTCTTGGTGCGTGGTTCATTGGCTGTTTCGGCTTATCCACCCAGTTTTGAATGATACCATAACCCTCCATGGGTGACAGCAGCACTACAGTAGGCACCACAGGGTGGTATGTCTGAAAAAGCTAGCCACTGGTGCTGAATGGCCCTCATTCGCATGATGCTTCAACCCACCTGTGATAACATACAAGGGTGGGTTGTTGTGTTACCCAGCCAGGTAAGATTGTTTATCTGCAACCAAACATTCACTTGTGAAATCTTCATTCAGGATAATAGTATGGTATCTTTTATGCAGGAATGTTGTAATATATGATGACACAACTTTAATTAAGATCTTAGTCATCATTCTTTTACATTGTGACAAAAATAGCATTATTAACGTATCCAAGTTCTAAACTAATTTAATGTACTTTGCAAGGATATAATTGTTATTTTTTTTCCATTTCAGAAACTGTCAGCTATTCCTCTCACCTCATTTTGTGGCCCAGAGACCAAAGGTCAATTTGAGAAATACATAAGATTTTGCTTCATCAAAGTAAGTTCTACAACCAGCATTTAAATAATGTTTAGCATACCCGCAATGTTGTCTTAGTACTTAAACTAGTCTTCTCTCATTGTCCCTTATTAAACAATTAAAATAGCATTGCAATATTGTGGTAATAAATTTTTTTAAGATATAATCATATTTATAGTATTCACATCATGATCTTTCTAAATGCTCAAAGTCTAGTCAGTGTAATAAAGTACTCCAAAATCAGAATAAGGAGGTAATAAAAGGTAATAACTTGCTTAAGGGCATAATATGAACTTTGAACCAGAAAACCTGCAGCTCATGTGCTTCACTATGTTCCACTGACTACCCTTAATGTATTGTTAGATATGATGAATAAATTAATTATTCTCCCCACTGGGAACTAAATTTAACACTGAGATAGCAATAGTAGGTGAGGTTCTTTGGCCATTGCTTCTATCCCTACAGTTTTCCTGTAAATGCATCTTAACCCTATCAGCAGCGGTTAAGGGGACCACCTGAGGTTACAGGAATCACCCCATGGATATTACTCATTTGCATGGACATATCAGGGACTTGCTTTCTCCAAAATCATCTGTGGATATATGTCACAAGGAATAAAGTTTCATATCTAATGTTAAGTCATGGAAAAATCACAAGAGTTGATATTGTTCCACCACTGCTTCCACAACTGCCATCAGAAGTAGCATAACTTGCTCAAGCAACATCTAATCTAATAGAGTTGCAATGCCTTGCACAATGTCTTGTGCAGTGTGCGGTGGCTTGTGAAGCACCTTGTGTAATGCTTTGTATGATAAATGCAATGCAAGTATTTGAGTTGATCCTTAGGAAGGATAAAATGAATTTTCTGCAAATGGTAGAAACTAGTAGAATGACAGTACAGAATTCGAAAGTATGATTCCCAACATTTGTAATAGTGCAAACTCCTAGTAGTGAGATACTGACAGAATTGCCTTTCTTTTCTACATATAAAAAACTATCTCAGACAGATTCCTCCCTTCAAAAAGCCTGTTTTCTTCCCTTCCTCCCTTTAGTTCCTCTAATTGTGTTGCAGATGCCTTAACTCCTCAGCCATTTCATAGACTCATAGAATAGTAGAGTTGGAAGGGGCCATGAAGGCCATCAGGTCCAACCTCCTACTGTTGCAGGACACCAAGTTAGACCATCCCACTCAGATGGCTTCCCAGTTCTGCCTTGAATGTCTCCAGTGTGGGAGAGCCCACATCTCTCTAGGCACTGTTGTATTTCACTTACAGAAACTCAATAGAATGAGTATACTAGGTGAGGATATTAAGGATATCTGTATATGCTACAGGATGATGTGTTTGGCCAGCTCAGTGAAACTATTTCAACCAGTTCCAACCCTGTTGCCCTTGGGCAGAGTGTTGTGGAAGCTGGATTAGGGGCAAAAGGGTCATGAGCAGAAGTTGACTTCTGAAACCTCAGGACCTATTGAAGGGCTTGGTTAAGATGCATGTTTCACAAAGGCAAAATGCAGTAAATTTACACTAAAAATAATCTGCATTCTAATTATATGGTTGAGCAGTTCCATGCTCTCACTTAGAGCTGCAGGATCAAAATATAAATTGACTGGCCAGGTAAACTTGCAATGTCTGCCCAAAAAACAACAACCAAAAAACCCACAAAAAAACAAATCCACAACAAATTTAGCACTTAACTTTTGCTGGTCTGTTGTCTGGAGAGAAGCAAATGATGCTATATTAGTGTTCACATCAGATGCTTTGCAGAAGTATTCATTTCCCTGCCTTTTGAATTTCCCATATTTGGTTGTGTTACAATCTGGAATTTAAATTGATTTAATTGATACTGTTGCTTGATGTACATAAGATATGCAGTACTATGCAAGTGCCAATTTTTTTTGTTGTGGTTCAGAAGTCAAGGAAACAACAGCAAACTGGTATCAAGCAAACTGCTTAATGCTCCAGTATTTGCCAAATAAAATTGGTAGGAACAAGGAGGGATGAATTCTCTGTTGTGGTATCTACACTTGTGGAATTTCTTACCAAAAGAGCCCATTTGCTATATCAGGGCTTAAAATTTCAAGTCTAGATCTACTAGCCAGGCAAAAACCTTACTCTCCACCAGTTGCCCCACCAAACCTTGCCCAGGTCTGCCTCCAACCCCACCCCAGGCCCGTCCCCAACCACGCCCCCTTAAAGCTTATGAAATTACATTTTTCTTTAGAATAAAGAGTCCAAAATATAAGTAGTTAGTACTTCTTCAGCACATGGGTTCCTATGCATAGTCAGCTACCAATTTTATGGAAAATATATATTTTTATTTTAAATGAAATTTGTAGCTGATTGTGCATAGGTGTGCTGTGCTTTGTTTTTTTGTTTTTTGTTTTTTTTACTTTTTGAAATATTTAGGCCCCAGAGAGCAGCACTAAAATTTTATTTATTTATTTATTAGAAAAATTTCTATGCCGCCCCTTGCCAACTAGCCTCGGGGCGGCTCACAGCAGGTCCATACAAAACAAATACAAAAATGGCGTTGTTAGGTTTTTTTTAAACATTGTTGGTGCTTTTTTTTTACTCTTTTTGAAATCATTTTGCCCCCAGAGCGCAGCACAAAAAATGTCATTTACCTTAAGCTGGTGGGTGTAGGGATGTGCACCCGTGGAGAGCGGATCTCTCCTGCACGTGTCCCCTCAGCAGTGCTGCCAGTGTAATGGTGGTGCCGAAGAAGAAGCAGGGAGTCGGAAACCGGAAGTCGGCTTCAAAACGAGGCTTGGAGTGCAAGTGGAATGCAAATCGATCCCCGGGGCCTGGGGATCGCATTGCAAGCCACCCGCTCCATTACTGTGCTCGCCAGAAAGGAATTTACCCTCGCATTTGGCGAGCAGGCGAGCAGAATTTTCAAGCCCTGTGCTATATGCAGAACAGCATGCAGCTGGGAAGTGAAGCTTTTCACATCGTGAATGGCTGCTAATACTGAATGTATGGCTGGGCTTATTATATGAAGGCATTATTATGTATCTGTTTTATTGCCTGCTGTTTCTTTGTGACCCTTTTGATTGTGGATGTTTGTAATTGAAACAGTTTTTGTTATTCTGCTATTTTTAATTCTGCTGTTCTGATTATATATTTGGGACAGTGGTGGCAGCTTGGATTTTGGGTTTTATGTTGTTGCCTTATGTGCCATTGGACAGAAAGTCAGCTAATAAATATTAGAAAATTTCTGTGATTTAATGGGATTCCTGGGGACTACAGTCCATTTCTGTGGTCTCCGATATGGAGACACTTTTTGTTCTCCTCTTCCCTATAACTGAATCTAGTGGATGGCAAAGTTTTGCATTTGCAGAGACCCACTGTCCCCCCAAAGTCCACTGTTCACACTTTGTTTCTGTAATACAGAAACCTCCTTTCTGGATCTGTGTTAAAACATCAATTGTGTGCTGAATTACCTGGCCCTAAGACTGCAAAGAGGGCAGATTGGATTAAGAATCTTCAGGTAAACAGCAAATATGCCCCACGGGGCTGCCTCATACCACCTGGGTAAATTTGCACAATATAACTACCCATGCTTTGGCACAAGACACACGGTGTAGATTTTCTGCCTGAAGGCCCATAATGTGCCCAATGGACAACAAGCTGTGGCCCTTGCCTACCCCCTACGGGTGTCCCTTTGAACTCTGCAGGAGTCCGTCCATCCCCCCCCCCCCACTGGCCACAGGGAACTTACAAAGGCTCACACCATTTTGGAGGTGGGGAAAGGCACAGGGATTGCTTCTCAGTTCTCTGCTGATGGCACAACCAAAATGGCTTGCTGCAGCTCTGACTGGTGAGTCAGCAGCAACATTCGTTGTTCCTGCATTCCCTGCTGCCATGCCAAGCCCAGGTTTTGTGCCCAGCATGGTGATGAGAAATGGTGGAGCCACAGTCACCACCACCAACTTGTGAGCTGGTGCCAGTCACTGCCACTGCTGCAGTCCATCCACTGTTCTGAGCCTCAGTGTGTTCATGAGTGAGAGAGAAGCATCTGCCAGCCACTCCCAAACATCACTTTGGGGAAGCCTGTCTGCAACTCCTGCCTGACATCTACTTGGCAAGGACAGTCAGGGGATTTTATAGCAGGGCTTCACTCATGATGGCTCATGTCATCTGAGTAGGCTGCAAGCCATGACTGCTGCTAGGGCAAAACTGAGCCATGTGGCAAACCCATCCCTGGTTCTCATCACACAACAATCTACCATGCCTTATAAGCCACAAATGGGTTGTCATGTTATACAAACCCAGTCACTGTCTCTTTTATCAAAGAACACACCTACTTGCCCGATGATGTCCTGGCTTAGGAATGTCTGTGTCTTGGTAGAAAGATAATCTTTGCCTGGTTGTTTGTGTCTGCTAATTAACAGACCAACCAGAAGAGCTTGTTCAAAGCTAAATCTGCACACTGGCTGATAACAAATCTGAAGGTGACAGTAAACCTTAACCCCAGGGCTGATTGGAGAAAAGTCAGCAATAAGATTTTTGCTTCTAACAAGGATTCTTTTGAAAAAGATAGGCTTTTCTTGGTATTGGTGGTGGCAATGGGGTACTGAGTGACTGAAATGGCCCATCCTGAGAAATTGTTCTTTGCAAGGGTTCCAAAAGAGAATGTGACTGCTGGGATTTAGTTCAGTATCTTTTAAACTGTAAAGTACTGGCTCATATAAAATTCCCTCAATGGTAGAACAAAAGCAGAACAGATCATTTGTTCATTTTTGGTTTTCTTTTCTAAATCGCCTCTATATGTTGATTCCTTCATTTTTATTTGTTTGTTAGGATAAAAAAAGGCAGTGTTTGGTTTAAATGCTTGGAACTGATACAGCTGTTCTAACTCAGTGAACACCCACATCATCTTTTCTGGCATATTTTTACTGGTTTGAAGAAGAATAGATAGTGGGCAAGGCTGGGAAGACCCCATACATTGAAGCTGGGTGGGATCTGTACCTAGAATAGACTGATCCACAACATCTTTGCAATGGTGATCCCTGCTTTGAAGGAAATTGTTCAAGAAAGTTATCTACCTGGTATAACTCAGAGGAGAATATTTAGGTCAGAATTTCCAATGGCCTTTGCGTGTGTGTATTTGTGATTTTAAAACTACTTTGGTATATTCCCCTAGTATATGCAAGAATGTTTAAATAAATCAATCAACCAGCCCTGTGTAAGAAGGGTTGACCAGGTTCTATCAGGTGAACCAGATCAAAAGAACCTGCACTGCACACCCAAACTTAACTGGGGGAATACCCAGTGAAGGTTAGGCCAACAAAGTGTTACACATTTGAGCCCTCCACAAGAATGTTCCCAAGTTTAATGCTTTACTTATCCCCATAAGAGTGAAAAAAATGATTGCTAACATAGGAAAAATGAAAGGCTGTGCCGGGGTATTAACCTCATGGCCTTGTTCCCAGCTGCACAGTCAAGTCTGTTCTGTACAATTCTGCTGTTAGTTGTATTTTTAGGAAAGGCCCCCTGTGTATGAAATGCTTTTCAAATTTCAAAACCTCAACTGGTAACTAGCATGTTCTGCAATGGCCACTGTGGACAAAATGAAAAACTGTGGAGCAAGCCATGGCTTCAATCTGTTTCCAAAGCCAGTATCAGTCACTGACTTTTTTCACTGTCTTTGATATATTCTTCCATTAGTGGATCTCAATTTTTAATCTTTATGGTGTTCTGTGTTGACAGAAAGACAGCACATTGAATGCAGCAGAAGTGATCCTGAAGAATTGGAAGAAGCATTGACTCAGAAGCTAACATTTCATGTCATTTAAAAAAATGCAGGCACAGTTGTACCTTTAAAAACAGATGTAGAATTTCCCATCCCATATGAAACTATACTTTAAAAAATTGCACTGTGCTGCCACCTGCTGGATATTTCATATTAACAATGTCTATGAAATGGATTTTTCTATCCTCTAGTTTATAATGGTAAGGTTTTGGTGAAATCCTTTCCTCCCCTCATTTTTGACATGCTAACGTAAAAATACATGCAGACAATATCCATAAGAATCCAAACCTAATGCATTCCTTTATACTTGTTCAAGTTGTTATGCATTCACTGTATTACTTATTAGTTAAATACTGATCTCTTCTGCGTTTAAGGCATAATACCAGCCCTGTCCAGGCATTCAGATGGCTCATGCATAAAAGTATGTAGGCACTGGGTATGCACTGGGTATGCACCCACCCTAATGTCCTTATGCCCCCAAAGACCTTTGTGCTCTCAGCACTATAGTCTGAAGAGGATTCTAAGGGAATTTGACTGCACATGGGTACAAACTATCTAATGATTAAGAATGCTGACAAAGGGGAAGACTATGCACCCTGAGATGTTTGGGGCATAACCCACCTCCACAATGTTAGCCTCTGCATGTGCAGGTATACACTTGCATAGAGCAGATGTCTGAGAGCCTTTGTCTGGGCAGGATCCCTGGGATTGGCATGATGGCAGAGGAAAGCCGTTCAGGATGAGCATGGCACCGTGGAACTGGAACAAGGGGTGTAAGACTTCCCTTTGTCAAATCCTTCTGGTACCATAATCTATTTTAATCTAGGTTCCTGCTACTTAAACAGAATCAGGTACAGTTGATTTTTGCAGGATACTTTTTCCATAGATGTACATCACAATATGAATGGGGTCGCCTTTTCAAAGATCTGAGTGAGTATTTGTAAAACATTCTGTTATATGAAGTCTCACAAAGATCTGAAAACAAATATGTAATAGTAAAAATAACAGATTTTAAATGTAGTAAATCATGTGCATTGTTTTTATAATAAAAGGTGTGGACTCCCAGTTTCTTGCACAAGAGTTCTGCAGTAGAATGCATTACAGACTTTGAATAATTTTTAAATAACTTTGTCTGGGAAATGACATAGCCTATTTTGAGTAGCTAATACAGCTGCATTGTGCATTACTATGACAGATAAATATAGAAATACACTTTCAGGGCACAAAATGCAAAAAAAAGGCCTTGCAATTGAAATGAATAAGAGAGAAAATATGCACAGTACAGGGTGTGAATTTAACAGATTGTACAGGGAATGGCTATGGAGAAGAGGTTGGACTGCTTTAGGGTACAGTACTGTAGGTTGTACCCTTGATGGCCATGAACTTCCTAGCTTAGTGGCTTACAAGCATTTAATAAAGTGATAGGAGTTGTGGAGGCAAAATATGCCTCTCTGAATTTTTACTAGGCAGTTTTTTTTTTCAGCTGGGGTGGTTTGGAGAGGGAGAGGAGGAAGCTGAAGAAGTAAAATGAGGCCATCTACCAGAATGCCCCTTTACAGCCCCTGGTGTCAAGTTCCCAACCTCAGGGAGGCAGCCAGCACAATGCTTTTCATATTGGCTTTAAGACGAGAAAGGGATTGCAGCCCAGATTTCCAGTGCCAAAGTCTGAGCATCTTTGATATCAGATCTGAGAATTCAGAGGATCCTGTGGCTGTCCAGATGATACCTAAGTGCCATTAGATTGTTTTCTTGGAGTGCACATTAGATAAATAATTTGCTTTGTACTGAACAAGTGAGCATCTTGCATAAACTATAATAATGAGATGATACTGTCCTTTCAAATGTTAGTTTTATTTAACAATAATGATCCTTGAGGATTAAGTAAGTATGGTTTGTCAGCTTTATGAAACATTGATTTGATTTAACAAATCATTAAAAGTGAAAAGTTGCTATTAACTTTACCCAGCCTTTGCTTTTCATTCATTGTTTTCATTTGTAAGTGAAATAGTGTGTTCCTCAAACATAGCAAGGAAATAAAGATTATGAAAATAGTTTCTGCCATTTTCCTATCTTGTTCAACTGCAAATGAACAATCTATACGATATGGTAATTAATAATTTAAGACTAGCCTTAAAGATTAACCTAAAATGAAGCAGCACATATTACTCAGAAGTAAATCCCATTGTTGATTATATTTTAAAGAAATTGTGCATTGTTTGCAGATCTTAGAGAAAATTTATATGTTTACTCAGAAGTAAGTTCCACCATATTGAGTGTATCTTACTCCTAGGTGCTATGGATTGCACCATCACAGTACAATCCTAAACAAGAATCCGTATATCCTAGAATTAATGCTATTGAGTTCAGTGGTACTTACTCCCAGGTGAGTATGTATAGGATTGTAGCCTTAGGATTGAGGTTTAGATCAAAAAAGATCTACAATGCTCAGGAATCTACAGCCAAGCCTGACTTGCAACGCACTGCCTTGCCTGATTTTGCTACCCTACAGACGTGGGCAAAAGCTGCCTTCAGTACTCGGACGAAGACAGCACCTCGGCTTGTTGTTACTAGACGACGCGAGCGTCTACAGCCTAGTTACTCTGACGAAGAGGCAACAATCGTCGCCCGGCTCCCATCCTGTTTGTCCCTTGCGCTCCTCCGTAGCGGAGGCCACGGCAGGTGACGCCCATCGGAGCGTAAAGCTTAAAGGGGAGACGGCGAGTACGCCCAACCGCACGCAGACGCTCCCGCGAAGAGGAAGGAAGATGGCGTCCACGAGCCGGTCAGTGAGGGAAGTGGTCGACCGCCTGTCTGCGCTTCTTGTGCTGGGCGCTCTGGGGCCGGGCTGGAGAGGGGACGGCCGTGGGAGGGCGAGGGAAGCGGCGTGGGAAGCCGGAATCGCTCGGCGTCGCGTCTTGTGGCTTATCTTCGGGCTCCAGGCCCAGCTCGCTCCCTGCTTTGCCCCGGCGCTCCAGTCTTCCGGGAGCGTCGTGACCCAGCCTGACGCCTATCAACCCTTCCTCTCAGCGATTTCTTCCCCGTATCAGCAGTCTCCTCTGAATGGTCTTTCACTCGTCCCGTCTCCCTCGCGTCGCCTCGCTCGGTCGTTTGCCTTTGCTAGCCCTCCTGCAGCCTTCGTCGGCTTGTTCCTGCTTTCTCGCCCCGCATGCATGCACCCACCCACCATCTGCTCTTATAACCGAGTGGCCAGAGTCGTAGTCAGGCTTTCCGCGTGCATTTTTAAACACCCAGGCCTTTTTCGAGCTCCTTTTTCAATTCTTCTGTCTTTTAGTTGACTCTCCTCTTCGCAAGCCCTCCCCCTCTTCGCACACCCACACCTGTGAATTGTTAATGTGCTATTCGAACAATCGATGCCTTTTTGATAGCGAGAACTGTTCTTCAGAACTATTATTTAAAAGCCACTGGGATATGGCAAAATAGTTACTTTGTGTGTGGTGTGGTGGTTATTTAGTCATTCTTTCATTTATGCGAACTTTCTACCAAAAAAGGCATTTCAAGTGGCATACAGAAACAATTAAAATGGGCTTAAACAGACAGCACATTAAATTGCAACAGAAACATAACAATTACAGGAAAAAATTAGAACATTCCAGACGTGTTGGACTGCATCTTACATGATTCTCTGCTAGCATATGGGTATGTTGGAAAGGCACCTGGTTGGTGAAGCCTGTAGCAGAGAGTGCCTCAGGTTGCTAGCTAATTAAAAAGACCCCTTCCTTAACATACTGTTGTGCTTCAGACAGCTGTTTGTTCAGGAACAATAAAGAAAAGGTACTTTTCACAGAACAGAGCTAAACCTGCTGATGCTTGACTTTCAAGTGGGCACCTAAATCACTGTCTGTGTGTAAAGATGGCAGACCAGAGCGCATCTTTGAATCTCAGTATTCATGAATATATTCTGGGTATATTTTCCTTGGAAAACTGTGCCTGTATTCCAGCCTTATCTAAAGGCTGTGTTGGGGAAGGCACTTGTTTTAGTGCTAAACATTTTTTGGCAGAACTGGGAATTTATTTCAATTAAACTTTGATGTACAAACAGGATCCAAACAGGTTTGGATGATACATTTTATTGGACCAGTTGTGTTAGGATTAGTATAGCAAAACTGTTTTGGTTGTACTTTGTCTTTGGGAGCACCCATTCTTATAATTTTCTGTTGTTCTGTTGTTTCAAGTGGCTTTTTAGAAGATAAGTTTATGCATGGTGTTTGTTATCCATGTTTGTATTGTAATTTTTTATCTTCTAACTGGATAAGTTTCTGAGACATGACCAAAGTTCACTTTGTAAATTAATTTAGGGTGACAGTTTTAAATTCCATGTGTTCAGAATTTCAGTGGAAAAAAGCCATAGAAACAATTTTTGTGTGTGAAGTTACATAGAGAAAGCTAAAGAATGAACAAAACTCGTGCAATTCTGTTTTCTGAGGGCTGAATACATTATCTTGCTGAACTATGTTCAAAACTTCCGTAGTGAAGTTATTCTTAGAATTTTGGCAGCCCCTATATGGCTGCTTTCAGTCCTCTCCTGTGAAAACAAAGACCTCTTAAATTCCACACCCATAGATATTCAGTGTTGGGCAACATTTTGCCTGCTTTGACTTTCCTTATTATCATGACCACATGGGTGGTAGTTTGTGTAATTGGTCTAGATTAGTAATATGAAACATGTCATTTTGTGTGTTGTGTTCGCTTACTAATTTATTCATGTTGACATTTTCTGTAAAAGCCAGGGCCAAATGATGTGGCCAAGTTTCTTTTTTTACCCCCTCCAGGAGACTGGCTCTTCTAGGATACTGACAAGGGTGATAGAGTGAAATATATTTCTCTTTCAGTGACTACTGTGCTATTTGTTTGTATGCAACCTGATTCATATATTCTTCTATTCAAATTATAAAAAAGCACAGGACCAAAACCTTTCTATGATCTGAGTTGATAAAAATATAGAATTTATCATAAGTATGACAGAACAGGGTATCTAGTTTATGGAATATATTGATTTGATACTGATGACCAGCAAGGCACAATAAACACTGATATCTGTCTTGTGGTTCTGGGAGATGTCTCCTTTATATTACTTGTATTCAGTATATATACTGGATATTGTGGTGTACTCCACTTTTTATGTTCTTTAGTTATCTGATCTCTGAAATTTGCTCTGATTTCAGAGGAAAAATACTTTGGGAAAAGGGGGAATAACTATCAGATTTTGCTTGTTCTTAACAGTTTTGGGATCTTAATGGTCTCTGAAACAATCTCTCATCTAAAGACAGGTGGATTGCAATAATCTAGTCTGCCCTCAGCCATGAAGTTCACTGGATGACTTTGGGTCAGTCACAAACTTGCAGCTCAGCATACCTTACAGGGCTGTTGCGAGGATGAACTGGAACTATGTAAGCCACCTTGGGTTTTTATTTATTTTTTCCTCACAGAAGGGAAAATAGGCAGGATATAAATGCAGTGCAGTACTAATAATGATAAACAAATATTTTGGCTTGTTAGCTGTTTTGTGTCTGTGGAATGGAATTAGGCATAGGAAGAGCAGTTATGCAATATGGGAACAACAGGAATGAAACAAAGCAGTACTGCGAAAAGGATGCATATTCTGTTAGATGTGCATATATTTAAATATGTTCTATGTCTGTAATTGATAAATATAATAAATCGTATATGCTATAGTAATTTAATATCCTTTTATTCTGCTTAATACAGGAAGAACCATTGTTGAATAATAAAGCAAATACTTTGAAGCAGAAATCCCCAGTATGCCTCTCTAGCATCTCCATATAGTGCTAGTAAGACCTGCAGTCTGAAGCCATGGAGATTTCTTCTTGCTATGTACCTGCTGCTTCAGGGGAAGCGCAGTCCTATCCAGAACAGGTTGAGCCACCTTGTGTAACTCATCAGTCAGAAAAGATGGTTTCAGTGTGTTAACCCCATTCACTTGTGAGTAGGCTTCAAATTATCACTTTCAGTACCTCCTTGGTACTGAAGGATGGGAGAGAGAGATAGACCTGCCTAGCTTCCAGTTATCACCCAGTCACTTTTCAGAGTTTGAAAAGCATGTCTTTGAGCTTTATGAATACCTTATGGAACAAAGCATTCCAGGTAGGAATCTAAGGTCTGAGCCAAATGGCCTAAAAACTTTAGTCAGTGTTCTCAGGAATGAGAAGGGCAACCAAGATTGTTTCTTTTCCAAAGCAAGCCTGAAGCCATACTGTGGAATGAATTCAAGTAATGAATTTTATTCAGATAACTCTAGAGTTAAGATGCTGAAGTACTGATATATTTGGCTTATTTATCCTTTTTTGCCTGTTAAATAATTAAATCAATTATTGAATTGAATTAATATAGTCTAGATTTATGCAATGTTACTGGTAGTGTGCTTTGTCTAAAATCTGTATTTCATAGAAACAGTTGAAGGCCATCTAGTCTGACCCCAAGCTCTGTACAGGAAATTCACAGCTGGAGTATCTTGACCTTATGTCAGTCAGCCTCCATGTTGCTTTATCAGTGATGGGTTGATAAAACGTCCTACCACTTTAAATTCATACAAGTGCAGAAATTGCATTTTCAACATCTTTAAACATATGAATATTTTATATTTATAAGAAGACCAAAAGACATTAATTAAACTCTGATGAGCTGTAGAAGTGGATTAGTGAAGTTGAAATCCTTGTCAAGCAGAAAGTGATGGTATAAAACTCTTGTTATGAATCATTTATGTTTGTATTTTCTGCTTTTAATGATTAAATGCATGAAGTCTTTTTTTGTAGAGTACCACTCTATTATATTGGTTTTCTGTAACACAGACTTCTTGGCCTTTTGGCTAAGATCAAGTGTAATGTTTTCTGTAACATACCTTCACGTCCTTACACACACTTTACCTTACTAAAGAATGTCTTGTTAGATAAATTTTTGAACTTACTCTGGGTCGTTGTGAGGGAACTCAAATTCAGTATTTTGACAGTACAGATGAGAGCTGTAAGTTTAAAATGCTCTTATCTTAAAGGTATAGTCTACTATAAGAACTTTGAGGAAAAGATTTCCTAAATTGGCAGTCCATGGCATAAATATTTCATTACCCTTAGTTCTTTGTGACAGCAAGAAGAAAATCCATTCAGGAGGTAATTGTTATAGACTGTGAAATGTCCACTTTTCAGCCATGATAAAACTTCCTGAACTGGAATCTGTTTCTAGAAGAAAATTAAATTGCAACAACTAGCACTACCCTCCACTTGATGCTCTTTTAGTTGGAGCAGTGGCTACAGTCACATAATGATACAATAGAATTGCAGCAGACCATGATTTATCATTTGCAAGCAATGTGCTGGTGCATGCTACCTGATTGTTATCACTTATCAATTCTGCCAGTGGAAGCAGCTAAAGCAAGCAGAAACTAACTGGAAATTTAATGCTTAGTTTCTTGTCTGAACAGGGACTTCTGGTTTGTC
Organism: Varanus salvator macromaculatus; assembly: GCA_023646645.1. Taxonomy (NCBI): domain Eukaryota; kingdom Metazoa; phylum Chordata; class Lepidosauria; order Squamata; family Varanidae; genus Varanus; species Varanus salvator. The sequence goes on from JAIXND010000659.1 coordinate 12,193,472, forward strand.
ACTATCGAAACAAGCCAGTTTCTGAAGTTATGGTTTATGGATGGTTTCCAGTTCCTGAGTAGATGTCCCAATCTGGTTGTAGGACTAACCTTTCTATTTATTTATTTACAGCATTTCTACCCCGTCCTTAACAGTGTCTCAGGACCGCTTACAATTCCTAGTATGTTTCTGCTTGCCTTAGCCTCTCCACTGGTGAGTGGGAGTGGTCAGGCTGTATGCATTACTATGCTGCTCATGAACAGTAAGGCAAATTTTTTTGTTAAATGCAGATATGGCATATGTTTTGTAATTTAGCCTTAGGACACTGCAAAGAAGAACACAATACAAATATGCAGTTTTACAAGTAATATGGGTATGATAATGTTTTCTTCAGCTCATTCATTTAATAACAACAATGAAAAGCAGTTCCACAAGTAGGCATACATTTAAGTTGAATAGCTCTTAGGTAACCAGTCTAATTTAGATCTTGACCCTGTGCTTTTAGAGAATCAGATATATAGACCAAGTGCCATTTTTTGGCAAATATATGCAATTCCCATGTGACCCATGATCTTCTAAATTTTAAGGTTTATTCCACACTTACGTCTGTTGAAAAGTACTTATTTTTGTTTGAACTATGTGCAAATATATTTTTAATAAAGACACAAGTTTGGAAGCACTTCTCCCATATACTTTATATAATGTTTGCTTATTTAGAAATATGTTTTCTTTCATGTAAATTGCATACAAAACTAAAATCCATAATTTGTTTTTAAGCTTGGATGTGTTGCCAAGAGTGACATGCCCAAACCACCCTGATTCCATTTTGGTTGAAGATTACAGAGCTGGAGACATGATCTGCCCAGAATGTGGACTAGTAGTAGGTGAGTAATTTCCTAGAACATGTTTCAGTCTAAACTTTGTATTTTAGGGAAGATGGTTTTGAGGATACCCTCACTTGCAAAAACCCATTTGTAGTACTTCTACTGCATTGCTCCCATACTCTGAAGTAGCAGTTGGTCCCCAACCTATCGGCATCCAGTAAAGTTGTCAAGACATTACTTTTTAATTTGTTGCCTTACATTGTTATGCATGTTGATGTTTTACTATGCTTTTATGTGAAGTTATCTTTAGATTTGGATTTTTTCCTAAGCTTCGTGGTTTCCTCTAAGAAAGGCAGTGTGGAAAAGTAATTGGTAAATGAAATTCAGGCTTTTTCTCAGACCCTGAATGATCACATTACAAGCTTTATTCATCACTATACTACTACTACCACTCAAACATGTCTTTCAACAGCTTCTGACATTTAATAGCCAGTAGGTAAATAGCCTACATAGGTTGATCCATGTGCTTTATGTTAGCACTAACTGCTGTAAAAATTAACTGGTTTATCAAGAAGATGGCAGACACTCTGAGTTTCACTGTGCTAAATAGGAGTATAGGAAGCTGCCTTATACTGAGTCAGACCAATGGCTCATCTAGCTCCGTATTGTCTGTACTGACTCTCAGCATTCTCCAGAAATTCAAGCAAAGGTCTTTCCTAGTGCTGTCTGAAGGTGTTGGGATTTAAACCTGGGGCATTCTGGATGGAAAACATGTGCTGTACCTTTGAACTGTGGTCCTCCTTCTAATTTTACACTATTTTCATATATTACATTTCTGTGCCCACCAGCAGCTGAAGCTTTCTGGATAGTTTACAAAGGTTAAAGCCTTAAATACATTAAACAAACCATACATCTACAACTTAGTAATGCACAACACACTTAACATAAACTGTTTTAACAATAAAGAACAAGACAAAAATCAAGACCTGATGAAAACCTCATCACACACTGCCAGATGTCTGAGAAAAGGAGGTCAAAATAACAATGTGGTGGGCAGGTCAGCCTCATCAGGGAGCTCATTCTATAACTGGGGGGTGGCGGGGGCACCACCGGGAAAACACTTTCCCTCCTTGCTGCCTTCCAAGCCTCCTTCAGAGGAGACACTTGTAGGAGAACTTAGATGTCTACTGTAGTATATAGGTAGATTAATGCTTAGAGAGCCCCCTGGCGTATTTTATGGTCCTGAGCTGTGTAAAAAGAATTATAGGTCAAAATCAACACCTTGAATTGCACTCTGAAACAGCTACTGTGAACTGACAAGAATCAATATTATGTTCAGACCTTTCAGTCCCTGTAATCAGTCCAATTGCTGTGTTTTGCATGAACTGCATCTTCTGAACTGTCTTCAGAGGCAGTCCCATATAGAACACACTGCAGTAAGTTTGCTTGGAAATTAGAGCGTTAGCTTCTGCTCTGGCTAATTCACTTACTCCTGTAAATTAGTCCAAATGTTAGCTAGAGATGAAAGTATCTAGTTTGTTGTACTATGAGAATAATCTCAGGCTTTGCCTAGTTCTGAAAGTAGTCAAATGCTGCTGATTTTAAAATTGTGCTGTGACTATATTGATTGTAGTCAGCTTCTGATTGGTCATGTCTACGGAGCTTTGAGAAACTGACTGATGGTTTCTGTGAATGTGTGTAGGTTTTTACTTGTAAGAAATGTTCCCTCTGCACTAAAAAAGCTTTTGGAAAGTCTGAGTCCCTTGTGGGATCAGGAGGAAAGAAGATAAACCTTCATGGTTCCTTCATTTAAACAGTGTACCATTTCTCATTTTGAAATATTGGGGGCAGTTAGTGAGGCCTAATGCTGGCTTACAAGAAGGCAAAGGTGCAAATGAAAGTAAGCTGAAAAGCTGCCAGATTGTTCATCCTCTAATACAAGGACCAGTTTCCTTTAATCCTACTTGACTGTTCTACTGACCCTTACACCTGCCTCATGACTTCTAATAACCACTGCTTGATGGAAGGGTTGGAGGCAGGGGAATTATGCTCTATCAAGATGGCAGCTTCTACATCTTTGCCTTTTCTGAAGGAACGGTAGGGTGTGAAGGAAGCCGGCAACTTTTAAGCATCAGCATCTAGAACTCTTCCCACTCCTTGCTTGGTAGTATGGCACTGAGATCTTACTCAGTGAGATACCATAGCTTTAAAGCACCATGAGCACCTTGTAGTAGCTGCTCCTGAAGCTTTGCTCTCTTCCTGTACTCAGCAGCTCCTGTGGTGGCTTTCTGGAGAACTCACAAATTGGAGGCAGCAACCACACACATGCTTTAAGCAGGGATCCCCAACACAATGCCTGCAGCTAGCATGGGCTCCACATGAACCTTTTAAAAATAAAACCATTCTACAGAGCAAGAACCTTTGGAGTTCTGTACAACAGGATGGAGGATGCTTAATAGTGGGGTGCACAAAGAGATCATTATCTGATGATCCTAGGAAGAAAATTGAAATGAAGGTGTATCAAAGAGGAGGGACAGTGGGCATTGGGAAGAGAGTACTCTTTCTGCTGCCAAGGGGTGAGAGTATCATAAAATAAAAAAGGACAGCCATGTCCACTGTTAGCATGCAGATGCCTCTAGATCATTCCCAAGGGAATGTGGTCTTCAACAGAAACAGTGTTTTATATGATGCTGTATCCAGAATGCAACAAACCTGTTGGACATGAAATAAAAACAGCTCAGTCAGCAGAAACTTGAAGCATTTCAATTTCAGTAGAGTGCAACATACTCCTCAAATTTCCAAGGAATATTCTTGCTGTCTAACACACTGGCCTGGTTTACACATGATGGCAATAAAGTGGAAGTACATGACCATGAAAGAAAAAGGCAACACCGACAAGTAATTTTATATATAGAAAAGACTCTTATTGTAGGTGCACACTAACAATAGAAAGCGAGACCATCTCCAGTAGGAACAAGCTGCCACAGTTATCATGTGTTTAGCTTTTTGCAATGATTTGTAACAGAAAAACATAGCAGATAACATTCAGTTACTTTTGTACATGGTTATCTGGACCTACACTTCTAGAGTCAAAACATCTACTTCCAATCTTACCTTTACAAATTCTGACCACCTTGACAGCTTTATTTTATATTTTCGACTATCCTGTGTGTGTTTGACCCTGGCCATTAAATGACTCATAAGGATAATGTATTTTAGTCAGTTCCTCCTTCTGGCCCTAAAAAATCCTTAGAAGACTCTTGGATCACATGATCAATAATGTCTTATGGGGCAACCCATACCCATAGTATACATTCAAAACTGTCAGCACACCATGTTTGCCAATGTGGGTTATATCATGAGAGATAGCGCAAAGTCTATTTCTGATGGAGTTTGAAGAAAGGATGGCAGTCTATTTGCCTTCAGTGTATGAATTGTCTGGTTCTGGAAGCCTGTTCTTCATGAATTTGGTATGAGGAATCTGGGTAGGAATCTCTTTAATCCAGATTAATCCTAATCCAGATGACAAAAGGGCTGAGTAGGTTGGTTAAAAAGTGTTGTATGTGAATATATAGAAGTGTGTTTCTTACTTCCTTATGATCTTGCAGCAAAGTTTCAGGTTTTTCTACAATCACCTCTTTGGACTTGCTAGTCTTACTTAGCTGCTCTTTCTTTTGGAGAGTTGGTTGCAGGTCCTTTTGTGTCACTGGCTCAAGGTAGTTTGTAGGTCTTACAGGTTTCTTAAAATCACTTACCACTCCCTTCTTATAAGGGTTCACAGGCATAACCACAGGAGCTCTTGGGTTGACATTGCCAGAGTAGGAAGGTTAGCTTGTTGAGCTCTCAGTGTTCTTTTCTTGATACTGACTCTGGATTTTGGCTGCAGGATTGGCCTTTATGGATGAATCCAGCATCCAGATTCTTTTCACTAGGATCACTTGTAATGGTTCTTCATATCTGGGTATGAAGAATTTCTTCTTTTGCATGCCTTGGGATTCGAAATGCAGCGCAAGTTTTTGTTTGTTTGTTAAAGCAAAATTTGATTGTGGACTCAGGAATTTATTCTGGTGAAAATAAATGTTCCCCTTTTTCTCCAGGGAGAATTTGCCAGCACATCACCCTACTCTCTGCCTCTATACCTTCTATGGGTTCAGAGGTTCCTTGCAATATAATTCAGCTGCTTCTAGCTCTTCACCAAATTCCTCAATCTAGATTTTCAAGCACATACTCCACAGGTCTGTCCCCCTTCTGTGCATTCTAGCCAAATCCACTACTTCACACTCTCCAGAGAGTCACCATGCTAAGCAGTTTTGGGAATAACACACCTCAGAAGGCTTGGAATCCCCTGCTGAGGCTTTAACACACATTGTCAGTGAAAACAAGTTCCAGCACCAGATCTACACCACTGCCACAACATCCAGAAAGCCCCAGCCTGATGTTGTCTAGGCAGCAAACATTCCTACTGCCTTTCAGTCTTACGCTATATTCTAGAGAGGCAAACAGCTTCCTGTCTGACAGAAAAAACTAGTGCAAAGGAAAACAGTCCAGTTATTTGAGTTCAAATCTTGGTGGGACCTATGTTTTTTTTTTTTTTTAATAAGAAATGGTTGGATGTCATTATGTTCAGCTTTGCACTATAGTTTAACTATGGGTTTTCAGCTTCAAGCAACCCAGGAAGAGAGCCCATGTTTTGCTGCTGGTGAAGATGTGAGGGCCAGGAAAAGTTGCATAGGAAAGCTTTTCTCCCAAGCCCTGCAAAGTCTTTTAATTTGTTCTTTTTCTTCCCAAAAAGATGGATTATGGATTTTTCTCAGAAATATGAATAAAATATTTCAAATAAGATGTTCATGTATTTACTCCCACAAATGTTCAGGAGTATCTAGTAGAAATTTATGTAATATTCTTAAGGTGCAGATCATTACAGTTCATGCATCCAGAGGACAATGAAGTTATAAACTGAGGCTACAACTTTCAAATGTCAGAGTAAGATTCATTTCTGCCTCTCTGAATCACAGCAGTTGTCACAAGAGAAGGAAGGTGGCTTCAGATCTTTTTTGTGTGTGGGCTTCCTCTTGCTATAGTTGGTGGGTCTGTTTCTTTCCTCTTGACTAGGCCTCAAATGACTGGAAGAAAATACAGTACAACAAAAAGGATCTGAAAATATACTTATTTGAAAGGTGAGAGTTTAATTTTATCTAAATTTAAAAAATTGAACCATATTTTAATTTCATTAGTTCATAACATTTATGTAAATCAATTTAATGAATACTAACCTGATGCTTTTTTGCACACTCTCCCTAAACCATTAATGTTGACTTGCAAGCTAGGCAGAATTTTTCTTTTCCTCTCTTCAGCGAAGTGGTTAGAGTACATCTAGTACTTGGGAGCATTTCACACTGCAAGTGCAGTGAGAAAAAAGGGTGATTTGCAAATACAGTGGTACCTCTGCTCACAAATGCCTTGGCTCATGAACAAATTGGGTCACGAACAAAAATTACTGAAAAAATTTTGTGCAGGTAAGGCGTCCGTGATCAGAGGCACACGGCTGCACAAATGACAAACGGAATTGCGGCTCTGTTTGCTGCACCCGTCTTTAGTGCAGCCGCGCTCCTCTGATCATGGATTGCAGTTGCTTTCGTGCAGGGAAGGCATGGTGATCAGAGGCATGCTGCTTCAGGAAAGACAGGAGCAGCAAAGCAGAGCCACGGGGGAGATGGCTGAGATTCTGCCTGTCTCCTTCCGGAGCACGCCTCTGATCAGGCACACGTTCCCTGCACAAACGGAATTGCGATCGAGGCCATCTCCCCACCCCCAGCGCACCGTTTGCGCCCATCTCTTCCTCCCCCAGTGCGCTCGCAATCATGCCCATCTCTCCCCCGCACCCCCCAGCGCGCCAGGATGACAGGCGCGATCTCAGTTGTGCTGGGGAGGGGCGGGGAGATGGCCGTGATCTTTGTTGTTGTCAGTTTGCTTCAAATTTTTGTGAGTAAAAAAAAATAGTTGCAGAATGGATTAACCTTATTTACATTGACCCTTATGGGGAAATTTGACTTGGCTCATGACCAATTTGGCTCACGACCAGAGTCCTGGAACAGATTAAAGTTCGTGAGCCAAGGTTCCACTGTACTGTCAAACACTGTGCATTTCCAAATGTTGCTACAATGATAAAACATCTTTTTATCACATAAGCAAGCTGCAGAAGTGTAAAAGCCTTCATGGAGCTAATTGGAGGACCATTTTGATGAAACTGCAAGTAGGTGTTCTTGTTCAAGAAGTCTTTTTTCCTACACTTTTTATAGCACTAGCATCATCACAAAGAGTTTCCACATCAGCAACAGCATTGACAGGGAACAAACATTGCAAACAACTGCATACAAAAAATGAAACCTCATTTGTGAACTAGATGACACCTGAAGCTCTGGAATAAATTGCTCTAGCTCATGCAAAACAAATACAGTTTTCTAGAACTCCATTGTCATTAAAGCTTTTAAATTATTTGACGTATGCTATTTGACGTATGCTCTTTGCCCAGTAGATACTGCTTGAGCCAGCCTCTTTTAAAGTCAGAATTAGAATATGTAGTGGAATCTCTGCAAGCAAAACACAACAAAACACTATGTCTTGCAGTAATTTCAAATGGATGGACAAATACGAGTGGGAAAGGAATCACTTTGATGACATATCAACCAGTTTTTTTTTAGCGAAGCACTGAAATAGGAAAGAACATATACTCTGCAGAGTATATTAGCTGAAAAGTATGAGAAGTTCTATGGAATATATTTCTAAAATATTTTCTGACTGACAATGTAAGAAAAGGAAAACAGCATGGACTATCATAATAAACAAGTATCCGCATTACTGCAATAGGATGTACATGCCATTGCCTAATTTCTTAATAATGCCATGAAACTGGACACCCTCCAGAATATCTGCAGATTAGTAGAAGTTACAAAACATGTACGACTTACTCATATTCTAGTTGCAATTTTAAGAAGAAAATGCAAAGAATAAAATGGTGATCTTGAAGCCATATACTAAAACTTGATGAGGTAGAAAGGTGAATGTTTGAATGTTTAATAAAAAGAGAATCTCTTCAAGAAGCAGTAATTGAGCATCTTAACTTTCCCAGAAGTGTATGCAATGCTAGATTTGATGACAGTTGTCTTCTGAGTTCAGCTGCAGAACTCCCCGAAAGTCACTTTCTTCATCAGTCACTGCATCTGAATCGGACAGAATGGGAAGAATTTAGTGCTGCTGCCATTCATGCAGCTGAAAATACCAGAGCCAAGAGTCAAAGGTAGAAATGTAAGTTCGCATCCACAGTGCACTTGACTGCTTTATAAAACAAGCAGCACATTTTGGACTTGATACTGGAATAGTACTTTCAAATGCTGCAGAATACATAATACCTTCAAGGATTTGGTCCAGGAATGCCATTTGATTTTTTTTTTATGTCCCTCCTGCAACATGGTGGCAAGGCCTTTGCACAGCACAACTTCTGACTCCTCTTGCCTGAAAGAAGCTGGCTAATATTTGGAAAAACAGCAAATCAAGAACTAAGATCATATGTGATAAACCAAAATAAACTGGGTTCAATCTGGCCAAGGCTTTTAAAGCTCCACAATAAATATGAAGACCAAGATGATGAAGCAGAAGTAGCAACCGAAACTGAGATCAGTAGCTTAGAAAATGGAACTAATTTTTAAGTACATTCCATGAGTTCTGGTTCAACCCTCCCTTCTTTTTTTCTCTTTTACTTTTATAGGAATATTTATAGGTGTTTTGTGTCTGTTTAGCACTGTGGAAGAGAGGACTGAAGAAGACTTTACTTTGTTTTGCTAATATTGGCAGTTTCCTCTGTTTTTATTGTTCACAAGCAAAACTAAAAATTAAAAATCATTTGTTTTTGTCCTGACTAAACTACTTTTAATATGCCAAATATGATAATTCAATGGCAAAAAATAATAAATGCTACTGTAATTCAAAACCACTAGCTTTGACTGCTGCAAAGTTTCCCTAGTCGTTTAATGTGGACATTTCTGTAAACATTATCATCAGTTTTCAAACCTAATCGAGGAAGAAACCCTTTTTAAAAAGTATATTATCTTGTCAAGATCTCTTATCTGGTGCCAGATACTAGATTTGATTTTTGGATGGGTATACAAGTAACAGTAATGTAAGGAATTAAATAAAAATCCCAAGATACTTGGGATTTGCAAAGAGTAAAATATTTTTAAGCAATTACTGATATAATTACAGTGTACCAGACAAAACACTTTGCCATTGTTACACTGAATTTATTTGGCTTCATCTTTTCCAGCCTTATGTTGTGTGATATATATCCATAACATTTATACTGTTGCAAGTGATGATGCAAACCACTTGGAATTGCTAATGCTGCCTCATGAGCATCACATGATGTAGTTGCATATATTGATATAAGCACTGAAGGGAATTGATGCAAAGGCCGTACATTGATGGGAGTTGTTGGGGGTTTGGGTTGCTGTGCTAGTTCTCTGCCTAAGTTGCAGCATTTAACAGATCATCTGTGCGCTCTGTATAAATAAAAAGTGTTCGAATCAAATCTATATTTAGGATAGGGCAGATTTATAAGTTGGGAGGTTGCTTGTTCAAATCGCATGTCTCTTATAAACTTAGACCTCTGTAGAGACATTTTTGTCTCTCAAAAATCTATGGTGAGGCATACAATACATGCCAATTAGTAGGATTACTGCAAATGTATCTGAAGTATTTTGAACTTTCTAAAGTGAAAGTATGTTGAACGATTTGTGGTAGATAAAGGTTTGTAACCCACTTAATTGCTTAGTAGCAGCAACTAAAAGCCCCCTTCAAATTTGCTTAATGAAGAAAGCCACCCCCACCCCCAAGGATAGACACACACAGTAAAGGACTGTTGTATAAAAGCATTTCCCAATTTCCCAGCTTAGATATGTGCTCAGAGACACCTTGTACTTTAATTCAAAGTGTCTGGATTCTATCTAGAGTTTTGGAGAGTGGAATTTTGTTCCTGCTGGAAGAAAGGGAGAAAGCAGTTTTTCCAATTACTTCATGACTGTGTTTCTTACAGAGGATTGGAGGGCATATTGGAACATCATGGGAGGTGGCACTAGGGGCTGCAGGGGGAATATCCATTGTGAAGCTCTGCTGGACCTGTTCCTTCCGGAAATTTACAGAGCTCCTTCATTTTCAGAAGAGCAACCCTGGAAGCAGTCCAGTGATGGCTCAATAACCATTCCTGTGAGCCACTGTTTTGAATTTGGCTTTGATTGATAGATTTTAATGTTCTAGTAGAGAACAATGTAAACAGTACAGAGTTTGGAAAACTTTTGTCTTTATCTGTCCAAACAATCTTTGGTAGGGGCTTCCTTTATACCTGGCAGCAAGATAGGGTTGTAGAAGTGGTTAGGTTTTTAAAGATTAGTTCTCCTATATAAATGGCATTTCAGTGTTCAACATCTGTTCAGTTTAATATCAAAATGAGAAAACTGCCACTGCCAAATATTTCCACTTGCAGTCTTGGCACAAGATGAAAGATGGATAGAGGCTTTTTGTCTGCAACTTATTTGATATTTACTTATTTTTATAGAATTGTATTTTATCCTGCTTTTCAGAGACACAAGGGAAGGGATATGGAAGGGAGGGGGGAGCTCTGTTGGCAGTACTAGAAAAAAAGTGGTGAGTTGTAAACAGGCATGGATACCAAGTTTCTGGCTAAGGCTGATTGCTGGTGGTCTGTCTTGGCCACAGAATGCTAAAGTGAGGTAACAGGTTACGTGCTCTTCATTTGTGTGTGTTTCTTCAATGGAGTTACTTAAACTCTAGCATTGAACTTGCATGCTAGCAAACAACATAGGGAACAGACCTTCTTTGCAGTGTGGAACATTGTTGAACACAATATGGAACACATGCTTTGTATGTAGAAAGTCGTGGGTTCATTCCCTAGTATCTCTGGTTAACTAGGTCTCTTAAGTAGAAGGGCTTTGAAAGATCTCTCCCTGATTTTGGAAAATCATGTCCACTTGATTTAGTTCCCAGCCTGACAGTCCCTAGTATTTCTCCTGACCATTGGCCATTTCGGTTGGAGCTGGTGAAATTTGAAACCCACAGTATCTAAAGAACACTGGAATATGAAAGGCTGTATCAGACACTTCTGTGCTAGATCATCATATGGGCTGAACTGGTATGGGTTCAGATGTGCATTGAATGTTTTAAGACTTTTGAGGCAACAGAAGACAGTAGACAATAGAAAAATGATTAAACAATATATGCTTCACTAAATGGTGTTGACATAAGGAAAACATTTTTCCTAAGTTTCATGTGTCACCATTTTTAGAGATAATCTTGCTAGTTATTCTAGTTCTATAACTTTTAGTTACTTTTATTGCAGTGTCTTTTGGGGTGTGCGTGAGGGGGAGGACTTGACTGCATTGATATCTGTTTATATTTATTTATTATTTTTTTATACCACCCAATTTCTGGGGCTCTCTGGGTGATTAACAAAAGTTAAAACACACAAAGAACAAAAAGTTAACATAAAACAACAAAACCACAGCATTAACAACATAGAAGCATAGAAGCAGTACAGGAAAAATGCAGTACTAAAACTAAAATTAAAAAGTTAACTGTTAAATACTGGGGAAATAAAAAGGTGTTCATGGCATTGAAAAGAATACAGAGTACATGCCAGGCACACCCCTTTGGGGAGCTTATTCCAAATTTTTAATTTCTGTAAACCTTATTTTTAAAGAGGAGGGCTGGTCATTTTACTAGTCACTAGATGGCAGCACTTCCCCTAATTAACATTTTGAGCAAATTTCATGGGATTATGTGCTTCTATTTAATCTTCTTGGAATTGAACACTCTGTTTGTACAAAGAGTAAGAAATGACAACACAGATCTGTAATATAGAATGCTAACTTGCTAGCCTTAAAGATGTGCTTGAATTTGGTATGTGTTTTACTGAACTATGGAATTACTAGGGAATGAATTGTCTGTGCTGGATTTCCTGTTCTGGGTAATTTTTCTGTTCAGTACTAAACTATAACTCTTTATATAAATTAAAAGATGTAATTTAGACAGGCATATTTAGACAGAAAATGTCTCCAGCTCCCAGTATCTCCTGGCCAACATGCTGGCCAGCACATGCTGGGAATTATAGGACATTACTTGTGTAAACATGCATAGGAGTATTGTTATTGCAGGCAACTTATTTCTTGTGCACTAAGGTTTTCTACCACATTTTTTCTTAATAATTTCTATACATGAAAACATACTTGTTTGTTTTTCTGTGCAATGACTTCTAATCCATTCTTAAGTGTAGTAAAGATTGGGAGGCCTTATCGTAACTACTGAGGCTAAGCAGTCAAGCATATATGGTACTTCATAATTTGGTTGTCTGTATTAGCTGTCCATACCAGATGACCAAATGGAAAGCAGCAGGGTCCCACAGCTCAAGCTGTCTTCTGTGGAGCAGTTTGTCTTCTGCTTTTTCTCCATGGTGTCCAGCATCTAAATTTCAGATTTCTATTCAAAGTACTAGTAAGTTCTGAGAAGTTTAAACCTTAGCCGTTTTTGTAAAGTATAGAATCTCTCAAGAGCATGTTCTATAAATTGAACTATCAGTCTTTTTGTACGTAAAGAAAGCAATTGTTTATAACTGGTATATTCTGGGTAGAAACTAGTAAACATGAAAGAAAAAGGGTAAGAATAGAGTTACAGATGTAAATTTTCTGGAAATTTTGATTTTTCTCTAGAAAACAGAAGACAGTCTAGGGAAAATTTGAGACCCATGCAGTAATCCATCAAACCCAAACTTAGGTTACTGCTTTAATAACATATAATGATGCATTTGTAATATAATATATACAGTAGTGAAATTTGGCACATTTATGAAATGTACAGAAGAATATTATGTCAATATTTTTCTAGAATGCCTTTTAAGGCAGACCCCCGTACAAGGTGGCTTGCATAAAAGAACACTTTGCATGTTTACTCAGAAGGAAGACCCACTCCTTTAGTGGAGCTTATTCCCAGGTAAGCATGAACAGAACTGCAGCCTCCAAAGTGTAAATGCTTTGCAATGCAATTTGACTTGCTTCCTCAGAAGTAAAGCATATCAGGACTTTCTCTCCGATAAACATATGTTGGATTTCAGCCCTAGTTTTGGACAAGTGAAATTTGAAATATACCCAAGCTGAGAGAGAGGGACATTTGTAAAAAGCTGCAACTTACGATATAATTGACTGTATCTTCATTATTACCATCTGAAAAGTAGAAAAAAATAAAATCACACACTATGTAATAGTTGGTATTTAGACGAAATGTTTCAGAGAATAGGAACTAGTAAGCACACTTTAGAAGGCAGACTTAGTAACATCACTGACAGCATTGAATTCTACAGTATGTACAGGAATTGTCATTCACTAATGCTCTGGATTCTTAAAAATGTTAATTATTTGGGTGAGTCTTTAAAAATAATTCATTCATTAAAAAGGGGGAAGGGGAAATATTTCATACATTTCTCCAGTTTTTACCCCAAATTTCCATTTTTTTCCCACTGGAGAAAAAATAGAAAAGTCCTGTAATGGGAAAGAATCTCCCCTTCTCAACACCCACAGCAATTTTGGGGGTTTTTCCAGCCTTCATCATAGTAGTAGGTTCTACACTTGAACCAATTTCACTATACATTTCTAATATTAAATGAGCATCTGTAGTAGTATCTCTAAATTTGTTTTGTGTGCTTGTATGCATGTAAAATCATGCACAATACATGTTGGGTTTAAAAGCAATTCAATCTTTCTAAAATGCTAGAAGTTTTTTTTCCAGAGAGAGAAAATAATTCCTAAGAGAAAGAAAGGTGTTTATTGGCTTCTTTGAAACACTTCTCAGTTTGAATACAACTTTAAGAGGTGAGAACAGATTAACCATCTACTCTCCTAAACAAAGAACCATAAAGTAGCAAAGTAGCCCTACAGGAGTGCATGGAGTGATAATCGGCCTACACACCATAGCAACAGAAGAAGCCAGTAACTAGTAAGGAAGCAGTAGCAGCCAACCAATAATATAAAGGCCAGCCACAGTCTTATGCACACTGCCCTTTGTAGCTCTTCCTCAACATTGACTGCTTGGTAAGCTATACTTGCTCATTGAAGACAAGGCTGCGATCATTTTATTTGTACTAAAAGGCCAACTATAGGTGAAATCCCCTGGGTGAAAGTTGAACTTGATTCTTAAGAACTACCTCTCTTACAAAACAAATCAGAAACATGTTTTAAAAATTCTTGATACTTTGTTAGATAACTTGGTATTTCTGATTCAAAATACAGGCCCATAGAATGCCTTGGCTACCTTCTGAAACTTAGTTCTATATTCCTATCAATGTTAACCTCTGACTTCTTTCCAAGGCTACTGCCTTGCCTACTGCACAATGGTCTGATACTGCCATTTGCCCTCTCTGATGAATTCTCTTTGAATCCTTGCAACCTTTTCTTCCCCAGCCCTCCTCGTCATAGCTTTATTTTTCTATTTATCTCTCTCTGTCTGGACGTTAAAGTCAAAACAAATAGCCATTTTTCTCATCTCTAAATCTTCTCTTAAAACTACTGCTACTGTTATAAAAAAACTCCTTTAATGGACACCTTACTGTTCCTAGGTAGTATGTGAGGAATCCATGTGGCCTTTTGGGTTTGGATTCCATTTTTTCCTGAACTTTCAAAATAAATTCTATCAATAACAAATAATGGTATGGTAGAGGAACCTTTACTTGATGGTAAAAGGGTCAGAAACAAGAAAACTGCAAATTTCAAAAATATTAGTCTCTGGCTTTTTGATGGTGCATATTCCTATACGTTTATAGTTGAGATGATTTCCATATTTGGAGAATTATTCAGTACTGCTGCTGAGCACTAGCTGGTTCCACTGCATCAAGCTCTGCTCTTGCCCGCTGTCTTTATAGGAAGTTCTTTTGTTAAATTGCTCTCATTTGTTTTTCTCTCTCACTTAGCTTTATGTTGCAAATCTTTAAGGAACTCATGTCTAGATCACTGTGAATTTTGTCTGCAGTATTCAACTTTAATGATTTGATTGCTAAGTTATTTATTTAGATTGAAGTCTAAACAAATAAAAGTTAATGCACATGCGACCAGAAAAAGGTAATATTCTAGATAGATAGGCTATGCAGAGGTTTTATTTGAGTACTTTGATGGTTCCAAATTGAAGGGGAAGGCAGGTAAAGACGAGGTCTTTCCTAATCTTCACAGATAAGGAGATGTCAGTTCAAACCCACAGCTTCCCTGAAAAGGTAGCAGTTTAGTAGAGGGATAGTACTTTTTGGCTGAGCCTTCTTTTTACCACCACAGCAAGTGTGGCTGTGTCCAATTTCTTTCTCCTAAGGTGGTTTCCCTTTCTTTTCTTGTTCAAGTGAGAGAGAGGGATGATGCTTGAAGGACGCTTCTGCAGTACCAAATTCTATGTCTTTTTGAAGGGAAGGGAGAATGGTGTTGGAAAGGAATACAAGTTATCTTTTCAGCGTCTCTTTCCCTAGAATTCCTTCTAGGTTCTTGGTGTTGTATTTCATCTCTAGGAACACCACATTTTGAGCAGTGATAAGTTTTTGAGCAGGTAGAACAAGGCACTTGGAGTTTTTACAGTCTGAAGTTGTTAACAGATTTATCTTGTACTTCTAAAGTATGTTAAATCTGTTTAAGGAACACAACTATAAAATATCAATAAAAATCAGTATTTCAAAGCCTGTGGTTTCTTTTTTGGCAAAACTCAGGCACAGTTATGTGGCTTTAACATAGCACTGTGGTATAGCTTTGGGGTCAGACTGATTTCTTGTTATTTCTAATTTTACTTCTGGTATCCACATTGATCAAAAATCTGCATTATAACCCAGGTAGTGTACAGTGTTGGTCCAGAGTAGACCCTTTCAAATGAAAGGTAGTTGAATTAGACTAATGTTGGATACAACCCATTGTGCTTTATCTTAGGCTTTCTTTAATGCATTAATACTGTAATAAAGTGACTTCCAAATTTATCATAGTGTGCCACCACAAACCAAGAAAAAATTGTTCATGAAGTACAAATTGAGGCAGGTGGTGAGTTTTGCATCTAAAGCTGGAGGATTGGCTAATAGTAAAAAAATGAATAGAATAGTTTAAGATGTCATATTTTAAGGGCCTTGAGGACCTAATTATTTGTCTTTCTTCAGCCAACATCATACTTGAAGAATTAGGTTTTTGATGTAGTATATTTATATATAATGTTTTACCTAGAAAATGATGAATCCTTACTGAATACAACTTCTGACCATTGACCAGTTGCAACTTCTTAGTTAATTTTGTAAGTAACGCTTCTCTTTAGATAGAATGCATATTTTCTGTTGCATCTGCTTAGAATTGTGCAGAATATTTTTGGTTAGCATAAGAATAAAAGGCACAGCTAAGGATATTTGGTAGATTATACTAAATGACTTTCTGTTCCTTAAGCTGTTCTGTTGGCATCTCATGGAAATAGGGTTTTTTTTAACCAAAGTTGGCAGCGATGGAACACACATGTCATTAAAGCACGAATGGTGTGTAATTCACAAGGGGCAGCTCACTCTGTGAGTCATATAGGTCATTCCCACTGGTGTGGAAAAATATTACATCATTGCTGTACTCAGTGTTCTATTTATATGACACCAGAATTTCAAGTACATTTTGCTTTTTTTAGATGCAGTAAACAGTAACAGGAGTTTGTCTCAAATTGAAGTTACTGCTGGGCCTTAAAAGGAGCAAAGCTTACTCAAATATTTACATAGAGACCAGGAGCCAGAAGAAGAGCATGAAGTCTCTCAATATAAATTTTCAGGAGGATAGTAGGATGGTGGAAGGAGTGGCTCCCTGTCCTCATTGCCATGCATGAAATCGTTTGTCTTTAAAAAGAGAATCTTCTTCATGTCTGATGCTTCTTAAAAAGGTTTTAATCCACCACAGAAATAAGAAGCAAAGAACATCTCAAGTTTGGTTCAAGGTGGCAGTTTTCACTACTCAGTTCCAAGAAACCATGTACTTGTCCAGTGGTGGTCGTGTGCTAGTTCAAAGTTTCTGCTGCTTGTGAGAATCCCATTTACATCCCTGCTTGCATTTCAGATCCAGTACTTTGATTCTGCTTGCACAAGTTCTTGTGCAAGTCATTCCACAAGACTTCTGTTTAGGCTAGGTGTTGCTTGCATTGGCTGTGCTACTTCTGCTAGCGCTTGTACAACCACTACTGGAAAATCTCTAGTGTGGCATTGGATAGAATCCTATTTATCACTGTGCTTGTAACCATTACTCATTCTGAAAGTTAAGAGTTGGAAATGTAGCTACTAAATTGGACATCTCAGCATCCTGAAATGTAGCTGTTAAGTTGAACATCTGTGTTTATACAGCTAGAGAGAAGAAAGTCTAATGCCATTCTTTACATGCTGTTTACCAAAAGAGAGTCTTAATTGTGTATATTTAATGGACTGGTTCTGCAACACAAGGCAGGGTACATGTGTAAGAATTGCAGTCTCAGACCATTGGGGAACTACTTGGTCACATCCTAATATATAGCTTGGTCTGGTCACAACATAAGTCTCTCTTGAATAAAGATCATCAGGCAACCTATTTCATTCCTGTAAGGCTCATGTAGCTCTCAGTATGGCTTGTTGTTCTTCCAAAGTGTCTCGTCTTCTAAGGGAAGCCTCTTCTGAGTCATAATTCGGAAAGGAACTACTCCATCAGAATGCCAGTTGCTTTGGCACATTTGTGGCTTATGAAATCACAACTATATCTGGATTCTTTTCTAATGACTGATTATTTCCTTTTGCTGTGGTCTTGATAACAAGCCAGCAGCTGAATATCTGAGTACACTTCATTAGCAGCAAATCAGCCTTCACAGTTTATGCTAAGTAGATTTTTTTTCAATACTGGGAATTTGTTGTTCAGCCAGCACATTCTCTCCACTTGCATACACTGTTTCTCAGCTTAAAATACTTTTGAAAGGGCATTGTTGTAGAATTTTCTTGTAACTCAGCTTGATTTGAAGTCATCTTAAGGTTCACATTTTAAAACAGAGTGGTTAAAATGGAGACTTAGCAAACATTCTTCAGAGTCTTGATTTTTAAATAGGAAATTCATATGCATATGAAAAAACCCTGTAAACTTGATAAAGAATTTTAGCTAACTCTTAAAGGAAAGAGTTCATTTTCATTTTAAATGCATGTACATTTTACTAAAATTCTGAAGTATATTTTAAATACTGAAAGAAGTATGTCTAATGATTTAGTTTTAAAAATTACCACAATTTTGATACACAATGTTAATTGTTTTCCGTTAAGACCACGGTATCCTCAAAAAGACTGTAGGCTTAGCTCCATCTTAGAAATTAAAACTGGCCTGCACAAGATAATATTTGCTTCATGGAAACATAGTGAATATCTAGCTTTTTAACAAAGTTCTCAGGGTGGTTGATTACTTGATCCACTATTGAAGCTCAGTTGTGGTTGAAGCTTTTACATTATGACCTTGATGATTTGCATATGATACTTTATACCCACTAAAGGTTTCATAGGCTACAGTTGGTCACACTGTATCTTGAGAACCCAGTAGTTATTTTTGTGTATACAGAGCAAGATTTAAAGGTGTGAAGCCAGAAGAGACATAAGGCCAAACAAATGAAGTCCACATTCGTTGGTTTTTCAAGATTTAAGTTTGAGCAACTGTGTAAAAAGCTTTGTTTTCAAGATCTTTCTTCAGTTTGGGAATACCACTTTCAGAGTAAGAATATTGTTACAATAGAGAGCAGTTCCTTCCCCACATGTGATTAGGCACCTGCTGTGAAATGGTATGTCAACTTCATTTGCTTCTGCACAACTCTAATAGAAAAAGCCAGCTAGAGTGTTACTGGCCATGATGTACTTTTGAACTGTCCCTGAATTCTGAATTAAATTGTTTTCCACTGATGATAACCTGCTAAACGTGGTGTTCCACATTGGTGCTGGAAAGTAGGCGTGGCTTATTGTCCTTACCTTTCAAACCATGATTGAGGTGAGTATAATGTGCAGATGCTTGCTGTAGCTGGCATGGGCCCTATAATATGACGTATATGCACACGTGCACACTTACTCAGCCCTTTTTCTCCGTCACAGAACTCTCCCCAGCCTTTGTGTTTCTCCTAGTTGGTTCAACCCAGAACAAAGAATTGCAGCAGGGAAGAAGCAGACAAGAATGTACATCTGCATCTCTGCCAAAGCAAGGGTTTTGTTCTCATATCTTGGAATGATACAGAACTTTTTCCGTGGCACTTTGGTGCATGTACTGTAGGTTGGCTGACCAGGTGCAAGTCACTTAGGTTTGTTCACTTCTTGTTAGCATTCTTGTTTGAAACCTGGTGAACTTAATGAATATTCATATTTGTGATGTGATTACTAGCTACATCTATATCTGACCATTTCCAAGGAACCAGAGTATCATATGTGGTCATCCTCTTCATTTTATCTTCACAACAACCTGTGTTGTGGGAGTTGGTGCCTGAGTCAAAGTCACCCAGTGAGCTTTATGGCTGTGTGATGGCTAGGACTTGGGTCTCTTCAGTCCCAGTCCAGTACTTCGGCTACTAGCCCATGCTGGCCCTCAAAAGTGCCATCAGGGTTGCTAGCATACTTACCCACTAGAGTTTTTTTCCCATGTGCTCTCCTCTTCCAAAGTTTTTAAACATTGTTAAACGTTTGCCACAGAAAATATTATGAATGGGTAATATTTGTAAATATCTAGATTTTTTTTCCAAATGAAGAATCTATGCTGTAAGCTTTTTTCTATACTCAGGTGACCGAGTCATAGATGTTGGGTCGGAATGGCGGACATTCAGCAACGACAAAGCAACAAAAGACCCATCCCGAGTTGGAGACACCCAGAATCCTCTCCTGAGTGATGGAGATTTGACCACAATGATTGGCAAGGTAAAATAAGTTTACTTACAGAATGCATGAATCGTTAGCACACAAAATATGTCTGGAGCAACAAAGGACCCGGAAGAAAGTTGAATTTCAGAGCCTTATAAGTTACAGTGCAGTGTTGAGTGCAAGCGGTTGTGCATAACAGTCCTTTTGTGCTAACCATACACTCTGTTTCTTTAGTGTGCATTCAGATCTAGGCAGCACAACGGGGTGGGCTTCCTTGTTAGGGCTATTGATGTGTAATGGGAAAGTATACCTGCTGCCCAATCAAGCAACAGTGTTACAGATAACCCAGCGTTGACATATTTTCCTGTTCCTGCTGGACTTAACATCAGTCTGTAGTCCACATAGGAATAGGTAGCACAGTAATGGCTACCAGAAGACTGTTCTTAGTCACTTCATTGCTAGGAAGCTGTAAAGGGTGTTCGTACTGTTGGTTTTGAACTGTCTCTTCACATCCCTACTCTACTGAAAAGTAGCATGTATATTTAGTATGGATCTAACTGATATCTGATGGATTGTAAACCCTTCTTCTGCAGGGCACAGGTGCAGCCAGTTTTGATGAATTTGGGAATTCCAAATATCAGAACCGCAGGACTATGAGCAGCTCTGACCGGGCAATTATGAACGCGTTTAAAGAAATAGCTAGCATGGCAGACAGAATCAACCTCCCCCGAAATATAGTTGTAAGTTCATGCCTCTTTCTCTTAAATTGTTCTGGCATTTACTTAGTTAGCATAATATAATGAGCACATGAATTTTTGATATTATTGCTAATTAAATGGCCTGGAGTTAATTAAATTTTGTCTGCTTGCTTTGAAGGATCGAACAAATAATTTATTCAAGCAAGTATATGAGCAGAAGAGCCTGAAGGGAAGAAGTAACGATGCCATTGCCTCTGCTTGTCTCTACATTGCCTGTAGACAAGAGGGTGTTCCTAGAACATTTAAAGGTAAGCGCTCGGTGGTGTGTGTGCTTCAACTGTGTTGAGCTGCTTGACTGGTGGAAACTGCCACTTTGCTCTTCAATTTCCAAAGACAGGGAACCAAAGCTTCCAATCGCTGAAATGGGTCTCTTGTTCTGCAGCTGAGTTACGATTTTTCTCATGCAGAATCATTTCTGTACAAATTAAAATCATCAGCTTGGGAGGGTGACATTTTCATGATTATTATTGAAAATTGCTGTGTGGTGCAGATGAAGGGGACTAAGGCAGTCATGACCTCTCAGGGATTTCACTGTGAGACAATACTTTCCATTCTGCACCAAGGGGAAAACTCACAATAATTTGTAGAATAGATGATTCACACAACACATTCTGGCATCAGCTCTGCCGATTATAGAGCCCTTTGCTGATCATTTTGAATATTTGGCTTTGTGAGTTGGATGTGGTGAGGTATAGCAACAGGGTATTCTTTTCCTGCTTCATCATGCAGCCTATTCCAAAGAGTGTTGATGGCTAGAAAAGGGCAATCAAGAGCCTCATTGCTGTTTGAGGACAGACTGTGAAGTAGCTGGTCACTGCATGGAGAAGCAGCTGAGTCAGTGCTACATAGAAGCCTACTGTTACTACATACACCTCTTCCCCTGTGCTTGGAGGGGCAGCTATTGTGTGGCTTCCCAGTCGTTTCATCCAGGATGGACTCACCTTAATTTTGTGGGCTGAAGTGACTTGTATAGAATTTGACAAGCACATCCATCCTGATAAATGATATAATTGAAATGATTAGACCCATGAAGTAAAATGTACACTGATTTTATTGTGCACATTATCTTGTTATCTTATATTCTTTCTTCTGGAAAAGTTGTAGTTAAGATTAAGGTATTGGGAGTTAAGATACCTGAGAGTTTTACTTTCATGCTGTTCAAAGCTTGCAGTTATCCCCTCTGTGTTGAAGAACCAGTGGCAACTGCAGCTTTTGCTACCGCTGCTCACAGCTAAGAATGAAACATGGCTTGTTAAAATATTGCTGATTTCTACCATCCCTCTTACTTTATTTAGGCTCTATTAAAAGCTGTGCTCCAGCTGATATTTGCTTTTTGGAACATAATTCTTCGGTTACTTTATATGCAGCTTTCTCATAAGTAGAAACTACCATATTGATTGGGTAAGGTAAAGGTTTCCCCGCACATATGTGTTAGTCGTATCTGACTCTGGGGCCAGTGTTCATCTCTGTTTGTAAGCCAAAGAGCCAGCATTGTCCAAAGATGCTTCTGTGGTCATGTGGTTGGCATGGCTAAATGCTGAGGTGCATGGAATGCGGTTACTTTCCCACCAAAGTGGAACTTAATTATCTACTTGCATTTGCATGCTTTCGAATTGCTAGGTAGGCAAGAGCTGGGATGGATTTGAACTGCCAACCTTCTAGTCAATGGCCCAGTGGCTCAATGGTTTAACCCACTGCGCCACTTATGTCCTTATCATATTGATTTCATGGACTGAATTATGTATTTGTGCTGTGAAAATGTAAGGTGCAGATGATGGAATATTATAGAGTTCAGGGTTAACCTTCAGTTAGTGGGAGTGGGAACTGAGAGTATTGGCCTTAACTAATGCTGATTCTCTCCCCCCCCCCCCAATTTTGAGTTGGATTTTAATTTACCTTTTTATTTTTATTTTTTAAGAAATCTGCGCTGTCTCCAGAATTTCCAAAAAAGAAATAGGGCGGTGTTTTAAACTCATCTTGAAAGCTTTGGAAACAAGTGTGGATCTGATCACGACAGGAGATTTCATGTCCAGATTTTGTTCTAATCTGGGTCTTCCTAAGCAAGTTCAGATGGCAGCTACACACATTGCACGTAAAGCTGTGGACTTGGACTTGGTTCCTGGGAGAAGTCCCATCTCCGTTGCAGCTGCAGCAATTTATATGGCTTCACAAGCCTCAGCGGAGAAGAAGACCCAGAAAGGTAACCTCTTCACATCTCTGTTAAGCCTTGCTTTATTCATGGCTGGAGTCTTGATTGCTTTGGAAAGGCAGTCCTTTTCATGTGTTGAATGAATGTGTGAAGCAAGAAGTGCTCCAGCCTCCACATACAGCACCCTTGTGGAGCGATTGTTTCAAGAGTAGCACCTCCTGCCTCAGTGGAGACCCTTCATTCAGTTGGTTGTGACAAACTGAAGTCTCATTCATTTCAGTGGATCTATGCTGTTAGGACCAACATTGGATATTGCTCCCTGATTTTCCAGGGTTCTTAAGCATTGAGTGAATGCTGAGTGTCGAGGAAGTTACATGCTTTAAACTCTTAAGATGCACTTTGGAATAATTTCAGAGTTGTAAATATATTTGTCAGTTTGAGGATAGGATAACAAAAGTGCTAACTTCTCTGTCTTGGCTTTTGTTTTAGAAATTGGAGACATTGCTGGCGTAGCTGATGTTACAATCAGACAGTCATATAGGCTGATTTATCCACGGGCTCCAGATCTTTTCCCTGCAGATTTCAAATTTGACACCCCAGTGGACAAACTGCCACAGCTGTGAAATTTCCAAGGCTGCTTCTAGCTACTACAAAAAGTTTTTGACTTCCAAAAATTGGTGTATAAAAGCGGTCCTGCTGAGCCTTCAAGTTGCAGAACTGGTTAAAGGATGTGAAAAAGCCTATCTGAGGAATCAGAGCACACATTCCAGGTGTAAACAAGATAATTTTGTGGCATTTTTTATGTATATATTAGTGAAAGTAACTATTTAACAACCATTGCAATGAACTTAATTTCCTATTCTATGTATTTAGATTTCTTTTGTAGAGATCTAGT
Organism: Varanus salvator macromaculatus; assembly: GCA_023646645.1. Taxonomy (NCBI): domain Eukaryota; kingdom Metazoa; phylum Chordata; class Lepidosauria; order Squamata; family Varanidae; genus Varanus; species Varanus salvator. The sequence goes on from JAIXND010000659.1 coordinate 12,217,008, forward strand.
AAACTGTATTTTGGAAAACATTTCAAATTCCTGAATAAAGTTTTCCAAAAGCATTTACAGTCCTGCAAGTTTTACTATATGTGATCCTGTTCTAAATAAATACAAACTTGGAGTATAAAACATTTTTTGAAGTTCTTTGTTGTGGCCTCTGTGCATCACACATATGGGTGTTGTGCCTGCGCAGTGCCTGAGGCTGGAAAGTTTACAAAGCTAACGGTTTTTGGCAGGAAAAACTCCACTCCCCTCCCCCTCAGTGATAAAAATGGAGCGGAGTGTCCACCATTTTCTCAGTCTTTTGTGACCACCATTCGCTGTGCCTCGAGTCTTTATCTCTCGCCTGTATTGATCTTCGTTGCTATCTTGTTCCTTGTTGCTAGTTGTTATATATCTCCCAAGTTTTTCATTCCCATTCGAGTTTCCCTGTTTACTCTTCAGCTTTCTAAATATATATATATATATATATATATATATATATATATATATATATATTTTCCCTCTTTACTATCTTCTCCTTATTTTTTCTTTCCCGATGGCTCAGGGGGCAGCTTTTCGCAAATGTTCACAGTGTGGGTCGAAGATGTCTGCTACCGACCCACACAATCTGTGTCTCCTCTGCTTGGGTGAGGGACACAGAACCGACAAATGTGGCCATTGTCAGGCCTTTACTAAACAGGCATGCAAAATCCGAGAGAACCACCTGAGGAAAATGCTGTGGGACCAGGCCCTCATGCAATCTGACCAGCTGGCTGCTAAGCCTGCTTATGCTTCCGCTGCGCCTCCACTGCACCCATTGGCTGATGGTGCCCCAGTTATGGAGGCTCAACAATCTTCTCCTCCTCATAAGCAAAAGGAGAAGAGGAAGCATGGCGGATCTGAGAAATCCTCTGGCCATAAAAAGCCAAAGGATAAATCGGATAAGACGGCCCACAAGCCTAGGAAACCCGATCAAGTATGACACCGTGATTCAGGTTCGTCCGTAGCAGCAGTCCCGACGGCCGCAACGGTACCGACGCCGATGGACCCGACCCTGCAGATTGCCATGCAGGTGACTCCACCAGGGTCCCCTAGATGGGTCACACACTCGGCGTATTCATCCCCTGAGCAACCTGATGTGCCATTGCATGAATTCATCTCCGATGGGGAGATTTGTGATTCTCTGCCGGCAGCTCGTTCTCCAACACCGATGCTGCATCCTGGGCCAACCACAGGACCTATCTCCCATCAACCACAGCACCAATGTCACTCCTCGGACCAACTCCTGGAGGAATGGGACCAGCCCCATTACGGCAGCTATCGCGGAGGTTGGGATGACTACCCATCCTACTATCCATCAGCTCGGGACCATACACTTTCCCCGGTACCAAAAGGGGCATGATCTACCTCCAGGCCAATGAGATCGGGACACCCCACCTCGCCAGTGAATTCCTCTTCCAGTGGCCCGCTGCAATATGGAACCAATTCGGACGAATCCGAGGTGGCATCGACCTCGCCTGATGTGGCTATTACAACTCAGGGGCCGGGATCGCCGGAGGAACCTCATGTCACCTTTGGAGAACTGATGGCAAGACTTGTCTGGTCGCTAGAGATCGAAGCCCAACATCATATCGACCCTAGCACTGAAGTTTTATGATATTGTTAGGGGTGAACAATCTGCTGCCATCATCCTGCCTCTGATAACGACCCTCTGTCAAGCCATGGTGCAACCTTGGGACCTACTGACTCAACCCCAGCCCACGTCGCGTTGGTACAAGGCAATGTACTGAGTCCGGGAGCAGGACATACCATTTCTCCTGCACCACCCGAAACCAAACTCGGTAGTGGTAGAATCTTCCAAGGACGAGAGTCAAGGGGCCATACTGCACCTCGCAATAAGGAGGGTCAGAAAATTGATATGTTGGCGCACCAAGTTTACACAGCTTCTGGACTCGGCCTTCGTATCTTCAACTACGAAGCAATGCTGGCCCACCAATACTTCCTTATGCAGAAGCTTGACAACATTACTGCTTCCTTACCGGACCCCAAAGAGACCTAGCACGAGTGTTCATTAAAGAAGCCATGCAGGTCTCTATCCAACAATTATCTACGGCCAGATACCATGTCGACTCCGACTCCAGGGCTCTGGTCGGTGCCATCTTTCTTCATTGCCATGCATGGCTTCGGAGTTGCAGTTTCCCCAAGGAGATGAAGCGATGCATTGAGGAAATGCCATCCGATGGTTCCGGGCTGTTTCATTCGAGGACGGATCACAAGCTGAAGTCCATCCATGCATCTAGGATGACCGCTTGTCGGATGGAGGTTCCAGCCCAGTCCCAACATAAGTGGTCCTGGCCCCGCCTGTCTTATAGAATGCAGCAATACTCCCAGTTCCCTGGTAGACAGCAATTTCAGCCCCATCAGCAGCGTTGGAAGCAATCTTCGCAACAACGCTTCCAGAAGAGCCGCCGCCTCTTCAAGTCTGAGAAGCATCAATGTTGACGGGTCTAGCAAACCTCTCCTCTTTTCCTACACCCACCCTCCCCTTTCCCTTTTGGAAATCGACTGCAAAGTCGACTCCCCATTGTGGAGTGCGTCACATCTGATCGGTGGGTTTTACCCATTATTCAGCTCGGATATAGAAGAATTCAACATCGTTCCTCCGTCAGGCCCGATCCGATTTACACCTCGTTCGTTGGTGCTAGTAGATGACGTTCTCCAATTGCTTCGTAAAGGAGCGATCCAACAGTTTACACGTTCTGAGGGACTTCACGGATTGTATTCAAGATATTTTACTGTCCCTAAATGGGACGGTGGTCTCTGTTGAATCCTGGATTTACGGGATATTAATAGGTTCATCAAGCCTAAGAAGTTTTGGATGACTACCCTTCAAAATATTCTTCCATTGCTGAGAAGAGAGGATTGGTTCACCTCCCTGGACCAAAAAGATGCCTACTTCCATATTTCTATCTACACCTCCAATAGGGGTCTCTTACGGTTTACGGTTGGTTCTGCCATATTCGAGTTCAATGTCTTCCTGTTCGGACTAGCCACCGCACCATGGGTCTTCACTAAGTGTATGGCCCCAGTGTGTGCACACCTTCAAATTCAAGGTATCCAAGTGTACCCTTACCTGGATGACTGGCTAATAGTTTCCCTGTCTCGGGAAGGCCTTCTTTCAGCCATGGATATAACTTGTACCCTTTTGGACGATTTAGGACTGTGCATTAATCATGAGAAATCATCCCTTATTCCTTCACAGGTGATCGATGTCATTGGAGCATGTCTCAACTCCACCCTAGCGAGAGCATTTCTTCCACCGGGTCGACAAGACAATCTTTGCTCATGGATTCATTGAATTCGACGAGACAGGACTGTTCCAGCTCTTTCGATCCAGAAGATCCTTGGTCACATGGCCACTTCAGTTGCCAGTCCTTCATGCCATACTTTGACTGAGACCACTTCAATTATTCTTCAACAAGATGTTCCAGTCACAATGAGATCTGCCCAACAAACTGATTCGCCTCCCGCAGTCTGTCCTCCACACGTTACCATGGTGGACAGTTCCAGACAATCTAAATGTGGGTGTTCCATACCATCCACCTCATCCAACTCTGACTCTCTATACTGACGCATCTCTGATTGGTTGGGGAGCCGTATGTGCAGAGCTTCGAACACAGGGCACTTGGGACCGACAGGAATCTGTCAAACACATCAACTATCTCGAACTTCTGGCGATTTTCAAAGCCCTCCGATCTTTTGAGGACACTGTCCAGCGACACATGGTTCAAGTTGCATCCGACAACGTTGTCGCTGTGTTTTATGTGAACAAACCGTGGCATGAAATCCACTTCTCTAGATCATCTGTTGATGAAGATTTGGGACTGGTGCATTTCGAAAGACATAACTCTTCTGGCAGTTCACCTAGCCGGTAGCGGCAACGAGGAAGCCGATTTGTTGAGCAGGTGAATGTCAATGACTCGCAAATGGGAGCTGGATCAACAAATTTGCAATCAGCTTTTCCTCCACTGGGGACACCCAGACATAGACTTGTTCACTACCTACAAGAACAGGGTATGCAACGCATACTGCTCTCGGGCCGGCATTGGACCGGGCTTGACAGGAGGCTCCCTGATGGTTCCGTGGTCCAACATCACTTTTTACGCCTTCTCTCCAATTCCGCTGATAACAAAGGTTATCTCCAAGATGGTTCACGACAATGCTACGGGGATCCTGATCACACCTTGGTGGCCCCATCAGCCATGGTTCTCCACTCTCTTCCGACTGTCCGGCAACACTTTTCTCTGCTTACCCCTTATACCTCACTTGATAACGCAGCAAGACAGATCTGTTTGTCACCCGGACTTGACTTCATTGAGCCTCACAGCTTGGTGAATCCAATGACTCACGATACCAACTCAGTACCAACGATTCCACAGCCACCTGGACTTGCCAGTTATGGAACCGATGTATCACTCGTTCACTTGGATCCGATAGACCATACCTCGGGGTCGAATACTCTCAATTCTGATATCCAGCGCATTCTCGAATCTGCTTTAAGACCATCATTGCGAAGATGGTATGCAGCAAAGTGGCGTCGATTCTCCTCTTTCATGGAATCCAATGCGTTTGTCGCCTCTTGGGCTTCTATTGAGAACATCCTACAGTTTCTTCTAGAGCTACATCAATCGGGGCTTAAACCTTCTTCCATCAAGGTCTATACAGCTGCGATCTCCCACTACCGCGGTTCTATGCAGGGCTCATCAGTCTTTTCTCAATTAGTTATTAGAAGATTCATCAAAGGACTACAGAATCTCCATCAACTTATTCGTCCTGTCATGCCTACTTGAGCCTCTCAGTTGTACTTCAAACACTCACCAGAGCCCCCTTTGAACCTCTGGCAACTATTGACTTATGTCTTCTGTCCTGGAAGACTGCCTTCCTTGTAGCCATCACATCAGCTCGAAGAGGTAGTGAGCTTTGTGCTCTTCGGATAAACGTAAAGGTTTCCCCTTGACATTACATCCAGTCATGCCTGACTCTAGGAGGCGGTGCTCATATCTGTTTCCTAGCCAAGGGAGCCAGCATTTGTCCGCAGACAGTCTCCGTGGTCATGTGTCCGGCATGACTAAACACCGAAGTGCATGGAATGCTGTTACCTGCCCACCGAAGTGGTGCCTTTTTATCTACTTGCATTTGCATGCTTTCAAACTGCAAAGTTGGCAGGAGCTGGGACAGCACACGGGAGCTCACCCCGTGTGCAGATTTGAACCGGCAACCTTTTGATCAACCAGCCCAGCAGCACAGTGGTTTAAACCACTGCACCGAGTAGATCCCCCTTATTTGAACTTCCATAAAGAGAAAGTTGTTCTTTGTACTGATTTGATGTTTTTGCCCAAAGTAGTTACTCCATTCCATATTAATCAGGACATTGTTCTGCCTGTCTTCTTTCCATCGCCCTCGAACCCAATTGAAAGATCACTGCATGCCCTCTATGTGCGCTGTTGGTTAGCCTTTTACAGATTGCATACAGAATCTCTTCAAAAATCTAACTGCTTCTTTGTGAAGTATTCTGAACATGACAGAGGCTTTCAAAATGGATCGTACAAACAATTGAGTTGGCATATCAACTTGCCAAAATTGACTTACCTATTGTTCTGAGAGGTCATTCGACAAGAGTGGTAGCAGCTTCCTCCACCTTTGCTGTGGGAATCTCAATCCAGGACATCTGTAAAGCTGCAGCATGGGCTGCCCTGTGCACTTTTGCCAGGCATTATCGCCTTGATGTGTGTGCCAGACAAGACTACTCCTTCGGCAGGGCAGTCCTCTCCGCTGTCCTTCCATGACGACACTGCCCTCCTCCAACTCTTGTAAGCTTGTCAGTCACCCATATGTGTGATGCACAGAGGCCATGACGAAGAAAGGCAGGTTGCTTACCTGTAACTGTCGTTCTTCGAGTGGCCATCTGTGCATTCACACAACCCACCCACCAGCCCCGCTTGGTGTCGTTGAGTGGATTATTTGGTATCATGGTCTTATCTTGGTATTCATGGTTCCTACCAAATTTATTGTAATATCTCTCACTCCCGCGAGGGGGCGAACATCCGGTCTACAATAGACTGAGAAAATGGCAGACGCTCCGCTCCATTTATATCGTTGAGGGGTAGGGGAGCGGAGTTTTTCCCGCCAAAAATGTTTAGCTTTGTAATCTTTCCGGCCTTAGGCACTGTGCAGGCGCAGCCCCCATATGTGTGAATGCATGGATGGCCACTCGAACGACAGTTAACAGGTAAGCAACCTGCCTTTGTTCAGTTTGATATTTAACTGGATATTAATCGTGGATTTTGTTACTGTATCCTGATGCACATTACTTGGACTAAGCACAGTATTTAAGAAGTGTTCACCCAGAGAATGTGTAGCCCAGCCTTCCCCACCCTAGCAGTCTCCAAATGTTTTAGACTTAAGTCCTAGTCTCCTCGATCATTGGCCATGTTGGCTGGGACAAAATGCAAAACACATGGAAAGCATAAGGTTTGGCAAGACAGTGCAAGCATATATGTAGCTAAGGGTATTATCGAAGAGTTTCCTGGTTATATCAGGCATTCCAAGGGTATGCCTTGATTGTTAATATCTAAGTAACTTTTGTTCTACAAATTCATAGGAGTGCACTTCTTTCTTCTCCTGTTTCTGTTTTGGCATGTGGTTATCTAGAACCTGGTCAACAGGATTCTAGTTTTTCTGGAGGCTGATCTTGAACAAGACAATGAAATCTATTATCCTTCCCTTCCCTTAGTCCAGGGACTTTGTCCTAGCAAGAACTGAGTGAATACTAGTGTCAAGCAGAAATAACCAATCAGTCTTACTAACAAGACAGTTCAAGAGGGGTAGGTTGATCATGGTAGTCAAATAGGAAATAAGCAAGTGTATACAGTACTATTTGTCCTGCTTGTTCCCTTGGCAGGTTCTGGACTACATATAGCACTGTTGCATAGGATACACAAAGGACAGTCTTTCAGAACCTACTTATGATGGATATATGAGACTACTCTGTGCTCTGTCTGAAGTTCCTTTCTCACATGTAATGGCATTAATCTTTTTTTTTTTTTTTTTTCCTTTCCGTGGGACCCTCAGACCTTTTGGAAAAAATGTGGAAGTTCAACATTTCCAGATGTTGTAGTTTGGCAGTTGAAACTTATCAAAATACATATTATTCATTTGATTGATGAATATCCAGCCTTGCAAAGAACCAGAAAGAACTAAAAAGTCAATATAAAGCATAGCACGCCATATACCGTATTTTTTGCTCTATAAGACTCACTTTTCCCCCCCTCAAAAGTAAGGGGAAATGTCTGTGCGTCTTATAGAGCGAATATGTGTGTGCAGTAAGTCTGTCAGATGTGCAGCCCATGGGGAAGTGATGGGGAATGTGCCTGTGATTATGTGCCCATTTGATTCAGAATATTTTTTTTCTTGTTTTCCTCCTCTAAAAACTAGGTGCGTCTTATGGTCAGGCACGTCTTATAGAGTGAAAAATACGGTAAATAATACTCTGAGTCTTAAATTACAAATATATAATTTAAAACAATGCTCTCATTAGAACACAAAAATAAATGGAACGTTTGCCTATACCACCAGTGCCTACACAAATACATTGATACGAGGGGTGTTCAATGTATTCTCGGTATCGGGTTGATTTGCTATTGATGTGGGCAATTTAATTATTTCATTAGCTAATGACACTATCTGAGGGTATACATGCAGAATTTCAAATAAGTGTGATCATTAGTTCCCTAGTAATCCTCAGTGAAAGACAACCATGATGACTGACACGACAATGTTGAAGAAAATCGGGCACCGCGCTGTGATTAAGTTCCTTCCAAAACAAGGAAAAAGTCAAAAAATCATTCACAAAGAAATGGTGGCCGTTTACCAGGACTCTGCACCTTCATTATCTACTGTTTGAAAGTGGTCAAGTGAATTTAGAAGGGGCAGAGAAAGCACTGAAGACGACCCTCGTTCGGGTGGGCCAGTTACTGCCACTATGAAAGAAAACGTGAAAAAAATTGAGAAACTTGTATTGGAAGATGCCTGAATAAAAATAAAAATGTTAGCAGAGATGACAAACCTATCCATTGGTACCATATTTACTATTTTTCATGACCATCTTAACCTTTCCAAGGTCTGTGCAAGATGGGTGCCGCGAATGCTCATGGCGCCTCAGAAACAAGTGCGAGTCAAGTGCTGTAGGTAGTTTTTATAGCTCTGTGGTGAAGAACCATCGAGTATTTTCGACCAGACTGTTACTGGAGATGAAGCTTGGGTTCATCACTATAATCCTGAGAGTAAGCAGGAGTCCATGCAGTGGCATAAAAAAGGTGCTGATCCGCTGAAGAAATTCAAAGTCACTCCACAGGGTGGAATCTTGTGACTGAGAAGTGCTCTCTCTAGGTCTTGGGTCTTGAGCCACATGAGCCAGATCCAGTCCTCCAGCTCTCCAGGGGCCATCCTTCCCCTGGCTGCAAGCCATTTTCCCAACCACTGGTCATTTGGTGGTTTCCCAGCTGTTCAGCAGTTTTTACCCATTTAACAGTGTGAAATGCATCAAACAGTTCTGGCCTGTTCATACTGGCTGCCTATATCCATTTGAACCAAAGTTTAGTCCCCCAGCAGCCTCAAAGGCCTGATTTTTCAGTGAGTTAAAAAAAGTTGTGGTATAATGGCATCAGAGGGACAAGCTCACCCTTTTTCCAGCTGCAATTCCATATTTGGCACGGCCGGGGGGGGGGGGGGCAGGGATGATCCTCCAGTGGGTTCCATAGGAGGGGAGCATTAGTGCCTTGGACTCCTAGAAGCTTCTCAGCCCTGTTCGAAATCCATGGAGTGGATGTTTTAAATTAAAAAAAAATCCGACATTTTAATAGATATTTTAAATTTGTACAATTGCCTCAAATTTGTTCATTATAATGTTTTTATTTTGGAAACAATTTTTTAATGATTACATTTCTTAATGTTCTAATACTAAACAATCTAAACTGTATGATTTTATATCTTGAGATTGATTTCTGTCAATTCCAAGTCTGCCAATGTAGCTAAACTTTTAAAAACTTTGTATTAAACAGCAACAGAGCCTTCGTATTTAAATTCTAATTCACTAATAACATTTCTATAGATTTTATTTTTCTCTCATTATTAAGTAAAATATCTATAATAAGCTTTCCATTTATCATTAAATTCTTTGGCCAGTCTTCTATTTATACAGCTGGTTAGTTTTGCCTTTACTGCATATTCTGTTAGCTTATTATTTTTCCAGTCTTCGCTGGTTGGTCAGTTTTCTGCTTTCCATTTTTTGCAATTGTGAATCTTGCTGCTGTTATAATTAAATAATTCTTCATATTTCTTGGAAGAGTTTCTGGCATGGTAATAGAATATTCTTGGCATTAATAGAAAAGTTAATTTTAAAATTTTTCTGTATTTCAGAATGTACTTCTAATTTTTTGAGCTTTTTACACATCTACCACAGATGGTGAAAGTCCCATTCACTTCCTTGCATTTCCAACACTTTCCATTATAAATTTTGTCCATTTTCTCAGTATCTTTTGGGGTAATATAACATCGGACAACATCTTGCGCCAATTTTTTCAATGGTTGACTGGCTGTAGCTTTTTATATCTTTCATCCATAAAGTTTCCCAATTTCTTCCTCAAAAATTTCCATCCATCTTACACATGTTTTAACTTTTTTGGTTTCTGTATCATTTTGTAATAATTGTTTGCAAATCCATCCTAATAAATGATCCTTTTGCTGTAAAATCAGCTTTTTGAATTCTGTCAGATCTCTTATGGCAACTCGTCCATTTAAATTTCCTTTTTTAAAATCTTACAAACATTTGAAAATGGAGAAGCCATTGTATCTTTTTTCCTTTATCTTTTAATTTTTGCCAAGTTTTAATTCCTCCTTGTTGATCAAGCATATCTTCATATGTTATAAAATCACTAGTTTTTCGTTGATGCTTATCATAGTATGCTGCTTCTTGTAGAATACTAGGTTCTTATTCGACAGTCTTTGATTTCAGGGATTTTGTTTAGTGTTAAATCATTTTAATTGATTTTTTAGCCCATAAATAACAATGTAATCCTTCCAAATCTGCTGTTTCCAATTTTATTAATCTTTCATCTGGATTTTTAATCCAATCTGTAATCCAAACCAGGCCAGCTGCATAATAATATAATTTAATATTAGGTACTGCTAAACCTCTTTTTTTTCCATCTTGACCCTAGGTTTTTTTCCAGTTCCAAATAGATATACACAATTGTCTTTGCCATTCTTGAAAGCTTTTTACCCCTATGTAAATTGATATTGTATGGAATAGAAACTTCAATTTAGGTAGGACATTCATTTTCATAATGAGAATTATTCCCAGCCATGATGTATATTTAGACCATCTCTGTAGCTCTTTTGAACCTTTGTCCACAATAATCCTGTAATGCCATGTAAAGTCATCAAGCATTGATTTATTTCAATTTGTAAGCCTTCTTAAGGCAAACAACAATGGTAAGAAACACAATCAAACTATAATGGTCACATTGTCAAGGGATTCTGAGCAGGCAGAATGGGAAGAACCCTGTTACTGCAGGCCACCAGCTCAACTGAAGACCACCTAGATAGAAACTCCAGCTTTGAGACTGGGGTACATTGCTGCCATTGGCAGGTTATATAAAAGCATGCACAGCCACCCCTTCAGTGATACGGAACAGTTTTTGCTGCCTTTGCAGCCCTGTCCAAATGTGACAAACAGGCTATTGGAATGCAAAGTCTTGAAGAGGTACATCTAAAGTACTCTTAGAGTTCTAATTAAAGTTCCTTTGGGAAGCTGCAGGATCAAGGGAAATGAGATGGAGCCAAATGTGGTCTCCTTGGGTATGTGAGAAGCCCTGAGGTCAGGAAAGCAACCTTGAGAGAGCTGTTAAAAGGGCTGTTTTGAGGGGTGGGAATGAAGACCAGGGCCACCAGCATGCAAGCTGTTCTGATGGTACTCTGGGCTCCTTCCCTTCTGCGGAAGCACCCCAGCTAGGAGGTCAAAAGTGGGAGGTGCAGACAGATTGCCTTTGCCACTCCTCCTCTGCATTGGATGCTGGTAAGCTTCCAAGTTTGAGGGCTTATGAGTCCTATGGCTTGTACCCTAAATCTACCCATCAACTGAGAAGATGGCAGGGACATCATGCAAGTAAGTGAACAGTACACTTCATAGTATGGAGTTTGATGCGGTAGTTAATGGCTGCTAGTAGTAACTGAGATTAAAGAGTCTACCACTAAGGTAACTTGCTTCAAGGGCAAATGCCAAAACTTTGAAACTTGCTATTATCACTTCTTTTCTGCCAAGTACTGCAAGCAAATGCAGGGATGCTTAGTCCTATTGAAATTTTAATGGATGCTTATTGCTGTGGCCTCAATTTACTTTAGAGTGTCACTCTAACTGTATGGATTCTGTGGATTAATATGTAATAATACCAATAAAAGGATGTAGTTAACATAGCTATTAAATGTGTGGGAAAACTGCAGAACTGATCACCCCAGATTAAATAGAACATTCAACATTAAAAATGTTGCACTCCAAGGATTACAAAATATTTCTGACATGAATTAAAAATAGGATGTCTGTGCTTCTAGAAACTGCCATCAAATTTTGCATATTGGTTTAACATTGAGCAGAGAAGGAACAAAAACACTGCACTAAGAGCATTCTTAAGCCGTAATAGTGCAAGGAAAAAGCTTACTAAGCAACCGATTATGTAGCTCTGGTCAGCATAAAGCTTGACAAATGCATGTTAAAAAACCAAAACCCAGTAACTTAGCAAATGTTAACACATTGTTGTGTCCTTCTGGAAAAGCAGGTTGCTTACCTGTAACTGATGTTCTTCGAGTGGCCATCTGTGCACTCACACATATGGTGCTGCGCCTGCGCAGTGCCTGAGCCGGAAGATTAGAAAGCTAATGGTTTTTGGCGGGAAAAAGCTCCCCTCCCCTCCCCCCTATAGTATAAATAGAGCGGAGCGTCTGCCATTTTATCCAGTCTTGGAGACTGACATTCGCCCCCTTGAAGTTAAAGACAGCAGTACAATAAGCATCATCAGTACCATAAAATCAGTGCAGAACCAATGAAAAAACAGTTCCACTCACCGACACCATGTGGGGCTGATGGGTGGGTTGTGTGAATGCACAGATGGCCACTCGAAAAACATCAGTTACAGGTAAGCAACCTGCTTTTCTTCGTCATGGCCTCTGTGCATCACACATATGGGTGATTAGCAAGTTTACCAGACTCGGAGGAGGGAGGTGTCGTCAATGAAGAATGGCAGAGAGAACTGCTCTACCAAAGGAACAATCCTGTCTTGCACGCACATCAAGCCGATAATGCATGGCGAAAGTACATGGAGCAGCCCAGGTTGTGGCTCTGCAAATATCCTGGATTGGAACCCCTGCCACAAAAGCTGACGAAGTCGCAAGTGCTCATGTAGAATGGCCTCTTGGGAGCGTAGGTAAGTCCATCTTTGCTAGCTGATATGCCAGAAATACGGTCTGGACAATCCATTTAGACAGTCTTTGAGATGTGACTGGAGAACCCTTGTCATGATCAGCATATATAATGAAGAGTCTATTAGAATTCCTGAAGGATTCTGTGCAAGACCTATAGAAAGCCAGGCAGCGTCGAACATCTAGAGTGTGGAGAGAGCGTTCAATCGGAGTCGATGGGGATGGAAAGAATGCGGGCAAGACAATGTCCTGATTCAAATGAAACAATGAAACCACTTTAGGAAGAAACGTTGAATCCATCCGAAGGACATTTTCCTTATGAAAATTCAAAAATGGTGGATCTATGCGAAGAGCACAAAGCTCACTAGCCCTTCTGGCTGAAGTGACCGCAACAAGAAAAGCAGTCTTCCATGATACTAAACGTAGATCCACCGTCACCAAAGGTTCAAATGGGGGCTTTGTAAGCGCTTGGAGTACAACAGAAAGATTCCAAGTTGGCATAACAGGACGGACTGATGGGTTCTGTAGTTCTTTCAGAAAACAGCGAATCATAGGTTGAGAAAAAACCAATAAGCCCTGTATGTTGCCCCGGTAATGTGAAATGGCAGCAGCGTAAACTTTTATAGATGACGGTTTAAGTCCCGAACGGTGTAATTCAAACAGAAATTGTAAAATGTTCTCAATAGAGGCCAATCCCGGAGAAAAAGAATGACAGTCGGCAAAGGATGAGAATCTTCTCCATTTCGCTGTGTAAGATCAACGCGTAGATGGTCTTAGTGCAGATTCGAGAATCGCTTGGATATCAGGATATAAGACCGTCGGTCCCGAAACGGTTCTTGACGGTCCCGAAGGAAGAGTCGGTCACATACTCTGTTGAACTGAGTATTCGTTTTGTTGAGATGCCATCAGGATCGATGGAGCAGCTAAGTCCAGTGGATGTTTCATGCTGTCAACTTCAGAGAAGCCAAGTCCGGGTGTTGGATCACTCCATTGTGCTGTGTCAACAAGTAAGGAACTGTTGGAAGCTGACGAAAAACACCTTTGGACTGGATGAGGAGAATGGTGAACCAAGGTTGTCTCAGCCACCCTGGGGTTATTAATATTCCCGTAGCATTGTCTTGAACAATCTTCGATACCACCCTCATCAAAAGGGGAATGGGGGGAAATGCGTAGAAAGTCACGTTGCTCCAAGTGATCATGAGGGCATCTCCTCTCGAGTCCTGTCCGATACCCACTCTGGAGCAAAACAGTTTGCATACCCTGTTCTCTTGGGTAGCAAACAAGTCTATGTCCGGGTATCTCCACATACGTAACAGTTCGTCACAAATCAGCCGATCCAACTCCCACTCGTGGGTCATTGACATCTGTCTACTCAGTGTATCTGTTTCCACGTTGTTGGTTCCTGCAAGGTGGACCACCAGTAGCATTATGTCCCTTGGGATACACCAATCCCAAATTTGCATCAACAATCGAGCCAAGAGAGGTGACTTTGTTCCGCCCTGCTTGTTGATGTAAAAAACAGCAGCGATATTGTCAGACGCAATCTGGACAACTTGGCGGTGTATGACAGTCTCAAAGGATTTGAGAGCGTTGAAAATTGCCAGAAACTTGAGGAAGTTGATGTGCTTCATTTCTTGTTGGTTCCAAGTCCTTTGGACCCGAAGTCCTGCACATACCGCACCCCATCCAATGAGGGACACATCGGTGTATAATGTCACTGTCGGTTGTGGCAGTCGGAACGAAATGCCAATAGATAAATTGTCTACAGTAGTCCACCATGTCAAGGTACGAAGGATCGAAAGTGGAATCCGAATAAACTTGCTTTGCGGGTCCCGCTGTGGGTGAAACGATCTGTTGAGGAACAATTGCAGCGGTCGAAGTCTGAGTCTGGCGGGCACGATGGCAACTGAGGCAGTCATGTGTCCCAAAAGCCTCTGTATAGTGACAGCCTGTACTGTCCTGTGTTGTCGAATTCGCTGAATACGAGCACAAAGAGTGGCTGGACGGGATGAAGAAATGCCCTCTGTAGGATGGAATCGGTACGTGCCCCGATTAAATTGATGACCTGCGTAGGGATAAGTGATGATTTGTTACGGTTAATGCAGAGTCCAAGGTCGTCAAGTAAAGTACAAATTTTTATGTACAGCCTAAAGGAGGCTGTATCTAGTTTGGGACACAATCAGCCAATCATCTAAGTACGGGTAGACTTGTATACCCTGAAGCTGCAGGTGTCATACATTTTGTGAAAACTCTTGGTGTTGTGGGGAGACCGAATGGCAGAACATTGAATTTGAATATATTGGGTCCTACAGTAAATGCAGGAAACATCTATGGAAAGGATGAATGGATATATGAAAATAAGCATCCTTCAAGTCCAGTGAGGCGAACCAATCCCCTCTCCTCAGCAACGGAAGGTTATTTTGTAGGGTGGTCATCTGGAACATTTTAGGCTTGATGTATTTATTAACATCTCTTAGGTCCAGGATGGGACAAAGACCACTATCCCGTTTGGGGACTGTAAAATATCTAGAATAGAATCCGTGTAGCCCATCAGAGCGAGGGAGTTGTTGAATCGCTCCTTTACGAAGTAACTGGTAAACCTCATCACATAAAATTGAAGAGGGCGGCGTAAAATGGATAGGGCTCGACGGTGGAACGATGTCGAATTCTATTCTGTATCCAAGCTGAATGATGGACAACACCCACCTATCAGATGTAATAGACTCCCAAATGGGGAGTCAGCTTTGAAGCCAGCTCCCAAAAGGGAGAGGGGAAGGTGGGAGGTGGAGAGATGGAGTGGCTCGCCGGGACCGTCAATGAGGACGCTTTTTGATATTGAAGCATCGACGGCCGAGAGAAACGTTGTTGAGGCTGTTGCCTTCTACGCTGCCTTTGCTGATAATGCTGGCGGAGTTGGTATTGTTGACGTCCGTAAGGCCTGGGCCATGGCCACTTACGTTTGTGTTGCGGGAGCTCCATGCAACACGCTGTCATATGTGACTCGTGGATTACCTTGAGCTTATGATCGGTCTTCGCATGAAAAAGCCCGGTACCATCGAACGGCATTTCTTCTACCCTCCTCTTCATTTCTTCAGGGAAGTTACAATTCCTCAGCCATGCATGCTGTCGATGGGAAATCGCACTGACCATGGCCCAAGAGTCAGTGTCCACATGATGTCTTGCGGTGGACAATTGCTGTATGGCCACTTGCATTGCCTCTTTTATAAAGACCCTGGCTAGGTCTGTCTGGTGGTCCAGAAGGGAGGAAGTGACGTTATCCAGCTTCTGCACTATGAAGTACTGGTAACGTGCCAGTGTAGCTTCATAATTTGATATGCGTAGTCCGAGTCCTGCGGCCGCATAGACCCAATGTGCATGCATGTCTATCTTCCTCTCTTCCCTATCGCAGGGTGTTGTATGACTGCGAGCATATCTGCCCTGGGACGACTTGACCACCACTGAATTCGGCTTGAGGTGGCGTAGCAGAAACAGTGTATCTTCCTCTCTAACCTGGTACATAGACTCGTACCAGCGAGACGTCACTTGTGGTTGAGCCGGCTGGTCCCAGGGCTGGACCATCACCTGGCGGAGTGTAGTAATAAGAGGTAATGCTATGGTTGCGGATTGTTCTCCCCGGACAATGTCACAAAGTCTATCGGTGCTGGCACCAGGGCGATGATGGGCCTCGATCTCCAGCGACTGAACCAGACGGGAGATGAGCTCCAAGAAGGTGACATGGGGCTCGTCCGGGGAGCCAGGGTCCTGGGGAGTGATGGCCACATCAGAGGATGTGGAGTCTACTTCTGACTCGCCGGAGTCCTGGTGGTAGTGGTATTGTTCTCTGGAAGAGGAGGTCTCCGGGGATGGTGGAGGTCTCTGCACGCCCAGAAGTGGACGGCGCCTCCCTCAGGATTGATGCTGAATTACGGTCCCGTTGATAATAAGGATAGGGTTGGTATCCACTCCAGCAAGGGAAGCCACCATAGCCCGGCACAGGCCAGTCATCCAATCAGCATTCAGCTGAACGGCTTCTACACGTAGGTGGTGATACAGGTTCCTCAGGTGGCCCAGCTGTAGGCATCGGGGTTGGGGAACGTTCCCTCAGTGGGGAGTCTCTGATCTCTCCATCTGAGATCGATTCCCTAAGTGGCGGCTCCAGATGTGGAGGAGACGTGCTCTCAGGCCGGACAATTTGCCTGGGGGAACCCGGAGGAGTCACCTGCATCGCCGATTGCAGGGCCGGTTCCAAGGGAGTTGGTACCGTAACAGCAGTCGGTACCGAAAACGTCGACAAACCCGAGCCCTGGTGTTTGGGGCGATCGAGCTTCTTGCCCTTGTGGGCTGCCTTGGCTGCTTTATCTTTCCTCATTTTTTTGTGCCCAGAGGATTTATCGGCGTGCTTACGCTTCTCCTTTTGCTTAGCTGTGGGAGAAGGTAGCTGTAGCTGTTGCGCTTCCGTTGAGGCAGCGCCTTCATCCGAAGGACGCTGTGGCAGTGCGGCCGATGTTGAGGCGGGGCACTTGGAGGGCGCAGCCGAAGTAGAGGCGGAGTGCTGAGAAGGCACAGTCGAGGAAGAAGTAGGCCTTGAGACCAATTGGTCTGATTGTAGCAAGGCTTGGTCCCACAGCAACTTGCAGAGACGATTCTCCCTATTCTGCCTGCACTTGTCGGTCCTATACCCCTTGCCAAGGCAGAGGAGGCATAGGTCGTGTGGGTCAGCAGGAGACATTTTGGAGCCTCACTCACTAGATTGCGAAATGCCGCCCGCTGCGCCATCGCGAAAAGAGAAGATGATAGTGCAGAGGGTAAAGAATATTTTGGGGGTTTTTTTTAGAAAGAAGAAGAAAACTACAACACGGATAAGAGAAAAAACTGGGAGTATAACAAGGTAAGTATAACCGTAAACGAGCACAAGGCAAGAATCTAAGCAAGAGATGAACAGGCACGAGGCACAGCTAACTGCGGTTGCAAAGACTGAATAAAATGGTGGATGCTCCACTCTATTTATACTATAGTGGGGAGGGGAGCGGAGCCTTTTCCAGCCAAAAACCGTTAGCTTTTTAATCTTCTGGCCCAGGCACTGTGCAGGCGCACCAAATGTGTGATACACAGAGGCCACGACAAAGAATCTCAATTTTTTATGAGACCCTGCTTCATCGCTTTCTCTCAATTCATAGTCGATTTTGTATGGTTTGCTACAAGGATATTGCCAACAGTGGCATCTCTAGAGTCACCCCTTATAATGTCTGAGTATTCATTCCTTGTTTAGGGCTGTCAATGGGTTTCTTTAGCTCTGTGCTGCAACAGAGGCAGAGAAATTAAACTCACAAGCAACCACTACTCTTAGATGCTGTGTGTCTGTGGCAAATTTAACATGATCTGATGGTCGTATTGGGAGTTATCCTCAGAAACCTGTTCTGTTTCTGTGCTATCATGGGTTACTCATAGGTGATATATCCTCCACCAAGCTCTTCTTTTATATTAAGTTACACCTGCTTTAGCATCAGTATTTTGATGATGTGAGGATCAGCCCTACCCAGTCTCATAAAAGCATCAGAAAGGGATTCTCTTGCTCTTCTCCCAGGTAGCACTACATGGTTTGATGAAGCTCTCTATACTTACCAGTTGCTCCCCTTTTCACTTGCTTATTTTGTACATAGGTGAGTAGCTGAGGTGTTAGAAGGGAAGAGCACTTTAGTTGCCTTTTACAATGTGGAGAAGAGATCTGAAAAGGCAGGTTGCTCACCTGTAACTGATGTTCTTCGAGTGGCCATCTGTGCAGTCACACATGTGGGTACTGCGCCTGCGCAGTGCCTTTGGCCGGAAAGATTGACAGCTAACGACTTTTTGGCGGGACGCGCTCCGCTCCCCCTCCCCCCTGTAGCCTATATAGAGCGGAGCGCCCGCCATTTTGTTCAGTCTCGAAGACCAAACGTTCGTCGTTATTAAAAATATATAGTAAAAGGATACCCAGGTGGTATGGTACCGAGCTAATTTACAAAGTCAGAATGGAGTAGGAACCCTTCAGCACCATTCGGTATCGTATACAGTGGAAAATGTCAACGGTACCGAGAAAAGTAACCACTCACCGACACCGAGCGGGGCCGGCGGGTGGGTTGTGTGACTGCACAGATGGCCACTCGAAGAACATCAGTTACAGGTGAGCAACCTGCCTTTCTTCTTCGTGGCCTCTGTGCATCACACATGTGGGTAGAGTAACAAGCTTACCCAAAAGGATGGTGGGGAAGGTGTCACTATTGAAGGACAGAGGAGAGCACCGCTCTGCCAAAAGAAGCGTCACGACGTGCACGAACGTCCAATCGATAATGTTTGACGAAGGTACTCGGATTCGACCAAATGGCAGCCTTGCAGATGTCCTCCAAGGGGGTTCCAGAGGCAAATGCAGATGAAGTCGCGACAGCCCTTGTTGAATGAGCTGTGGGTATTATCGGCAAATCAATGTGTGAGAGCTGGTATGCCAGTGTAATAGTCTGTACAATCCACTTGGAAAGTCTCTGAGGTGTAATAGGAGAGCCGCGGTCGAATTCAGAGTATTTGATGAACAAACGTTGAGATCGACGAATGGATTCGGTGCGAGATCTATAGAAAGCAAGGCATCTACGCACATCCAGAGCATGAAGAGAGCGCTCCAACGGATTCGACGGCGATGGAAAAAAGGCCGGCAGCGTAATATCTTGGTGAAGATGGAACGGTGTGGAGACCTTCGGAAGGAAGGAGGGGTCCATTCTCAAAACAACCTTATCTCTGTGAAAGATCAAATACGGAACATCTATCCGCAGAGCACAAAGTTCACTCGCCCTACGAGCCGAAGTGATAGCTACTAGAAAGGCAGTTTTCCAAGATACCAGACGTAGATCCGATGTGGCCATGGGTTCGAAAGGCGGGTTCGTAAGAGCTTGCAGAACAACTGATAAACTCCAGGTCGGAACTAGAGGTTTGATGACTGGATTAATGTTAACAAGGCCTTTGAGGAACCTTTTTACAAGGGGCTGTGAGAAAAGAGACAGTCCTCGAAGGGGTCCACGAAAGTGTGCAATAGCCGCTGTGTAGACTTTAATCGACGATGGTTTTAGCCCAGACTGGTGCAAGGACATCAGAAATTGCAGTATGTCCGGGATGGCAGCCGAAAACGGTTGGAAATTGTGGGCCTGAGCGTAGGAAGAGAAACGCTGCCATTTAGCCAAATACGATTTGCGCGTAGAAGGCTTCAGGGCCGAGTCAATAATGTGTTGAATGTCCTGAGGAAGTGACCCGAAGTCCTCCGATCCAAGAGACGTGGGTTGATGCAGCAAGGGAATTGACGAGCAGGTCGGATTCGAAGCGAGCAGAACTGATGTGCTCGGGACGGACGTCGACGGAATCGATCTCGAAGCGAGCAGAACTGATGTGCTCGGGACGGACGTCGACGGAATCGATCTCGTAGGATTCGAGGGAGTAGAGGGAGTCGTCACGGCAGAAGCCACGCAGTGAGCTTGAGGACGTCCAGGTCCGGATGGCGAAAAGTGCCCTGCCGTTGCGTTACGAGGTCCGGCACATTCGGGAGACGAATGAATTGTCCTTGAGAAAGTTGTAGCAAGGTCGGAAACCAGGGTTGCCGGGGCCACCATGGAGCTATGAGTATCCCCGTGGGTTTCTCGTAGAGAATCTTGGACACTACCCGCATCAGCATTGGAGTGGGGGGATATGCGTAGATCCGCAGGGCAGTCCAGTTCAACATCATGGCATCGCCGAGGGAGCCAAGGCCGATGCCTGCCCTCGAGCAATAGGCCTTGCACACCGCGTTGTGACGTGTCGCAAACAGGTCGACAAGAGGGAAACCCCATAGGCGAAAGATTTCCTCTCGAATCCGAGGCTGGAGCTCCCATTCGTGATGAGGTGTGAGATACCTGCTCAGAATGTCCGCCTCTACGTTGTCGGTACCCGCCAGGTGTACCGCAGTGATGTGTATTCGTCTGGGAATACACCAATCCCAAATCTGGAGAGACAATTTCGCTAGAGTCCGGGATTTCGTGCCACCCTGTTTGTTTAAATAAAACACCGTGGCGGTATTGTCCGATGTGATCTGTATCGTATGTCCATTCACAACGTCTTCGAATGCTTTGAGCGCTTTGAACACCGCTAGAAGCTCCAGGAAATTGATGTGGCTGCTCGATTCCTGTGCACTCCACCTGCCTTGTGTAGTCAGGTTTCCGCAGGTAGCACCCCAGCCTTGGAGGGAGGCGTCGGTACCGACCAGAATGGTCGGACGCTGAGGCTTGAATGCGATGCCTACCGCGAGGTTGGTCGGATCCATCCACCATCGGAGTGAATAAAGGACTGAAGAGGGTAGCCGAAGCAACATCGACGGATTGTCTCGGTGCGGACGAAAGTGGCGCAGAAAGAAGAGCTGCAGAGGCCGGAAACGCAGTTTCGCGAATGGCACAACCGAAACAGCGGCAGCCATATGTCCCAAAAGCCTTTGGATGGTTTTGGCAGATGAAATCTTGGTGCGTAGCAGTACTCGGACCTGACGAATCAAAGCGTGCATGCGATCCGACGGAAGAAACGCTCGGGTTCGTATTGAGTCCAACTGTGCCCCGATAAAGTTGATGACCTGCACGGGAGCAAGAGTAGATTTTTCAGTATTAACACAAAGGCCAAGGTCTTGAAGCAAAGAACGAGTAGTCTGTAAAGAGTGAAGAAGCTGTTGGCGTGATTGAGCAACCAGGAGCCAGTCATCTAGGTATGGATACACTTGTATGCCCTGGAGCCGAAGAAAGGCACAAACAGGTGCCATGCACTTGGTAAACACCCGGGGTGCAGTGGCCAATCCGAAGGGAAGTGCCAAGAATTCGTAAAGGTCGGGTCCGACAGCAAAACGTAGAAACCGTCTGTGCGACGGGAAAATAGAGACATGAAAGTAAGCGTCTCTTAAGTCCAGCGCGGCGAACCAATCCCCTCTCCTCAGTAGCGGGAGGATATTTTGAAGGGTGGTCATCCGAAACTTACGTGGAGTAATAAACTTATTTAAACCTCGCAAGTCCAAAATAGGTCGGAGTCCACCGTCCCGCTTCGGAACCGTAAAATATCTGGAGTAGAAGCCATGCATCCCTTCATTCCGAGAAACTTGACGAATCGCACCCTTAAGCAACAGTTGATTAACTTCATCCCGAAGAGTCGGTGAAGAAGGGGTGGAACGAATCGGAGTCGGAGGAGGGATGACATCGAACTCGATACGGTATCCGTGTTCAATAATGGATAACACCCACCGGTCAGATGTAATGGACTCCCAAATGGGGAGCCGGCCCTGGAGCCGACCCCCAGTTGAGAGAAGGGTGGGTGTGGAGGAGGAGAGAGAACGGGTTCGCCCGTCCCGTCAACGGCGTCGTCGGTCGGGATCGAAGCGGCGGCGGCTTTGTTGGTACCGCTGCTGTTGCTGTCGACGCCGTGGCTGTTGCGGTGGACGGAACGGAGGCTGTCGCTGACCTTGGTATCCCGGACGAAACTGTTGGCGAGGCCAAGTCCACTTACGTCGACTGGGTGGCTGCAACTCCATACGACGAGCGGCCATCCTGGACTCGTGGAGACGCTTGAGTCTGCGATCCGTAGCAGCATTGAACAAGCCGGACCCGTCGAATGGCATGTCCTCTATGCGCCTCTTAGTTTCGTCCGGGAAGTTGGAATTACGAAGCCAAGCATGGCGACGGAGGGACACCGCTCCCATAAGGGACCTGGAGTCGGTGTCCACGTGGTGGCGTGCGGTGGAGAGTTGTTGAACCGCCACGTTCTTGGCCTCTTTAAGCAGCAATTGTGCCACATCAGCCTGGTCAGGTGGCAGGGAGGCAAGCACAGTCTTGAGGCGATCCATTAGAAAATACTGGTAGCGGGCCAGGGTAGCTTCGTAATTAGAAATACGAATACCCAGACCCGCCGCCGCATAGACCTTCCGTGCCGCCGCATCGATCTTACGGCCCTCCTTGTCCCTAGGCGCAGTGTGTCCGCGGGCTTCCCTGCCCTGGGACGATTCGACCATAACCGAATTCGGTCGAGGGTGGCGAAGGAGGAAGGGGATGTCCTCGTCCCGAACCTTGTACATCCCCTCAAAGCGGCGCACCGTTGCCTGGGGCTGATTGGGAAGGTCCCAAGGCTGCGTCATGGCCTGTTTCAACGTCGTGATGAGGGGGAGCACGATGTTGGTTGACTGCTCACCCCTAACGACATCGTAAATACGGTCCGTACTGGGCCCCGGTCGCTGGAGAGCATCAATGTCCAGAGCGTGAACCAAACGGGCCATGAGCTCTCCAAAAGACGAGTACGACTCGTCAGGCGACGCAGGGCCCTGCGCCGTCACCGCCATATCCGGGGAGGTAGAATCCAAATCCGAGGCGTCGGATTCGAGGGCGTATCTTGTCGGGTCCGATGAGGTGGAGGCCATAGGGGACCGAGAGACAGAACTCTCCCCGGAGGAATCACGCAGCGGGCGACGTGAATCCGTCGGCGGCACAGATCGTTCCCGAACCCGATGGGGGGGTTGGGATGGGTAACGAGTGCCTGTATGGAACTCGTACCAGGCCGGTCGAGTAGGCCAGTCGGGAGAGGCCCTGCCAGAGGATGGGCTTCTACGTCCTCGAGGGGAGATTTGTGTCTCCGCATCACGACCCGGTGGCATAGGGGTCGGAGACCTCGGCCTCGGGGGGGAGTCCAGGATTTCCCCGTCCGAACTAGGCTCCCTCCTCGGTACCGTAGATGGATCCGAGGGCTGAACCCGACGAGGCGACCGCTGCTGAATCCGAGGCGGCGATCCCGGAGGGGTGACACGCATCGCCTCCTGTAAAGCCGGGCCCGGAGGCGTCGGGACCGCTAGGGCCGAAGGAACCGAAGGCACTGATGAGCCCGAGTCCCTGTGCCGAGATTTATCCTGGGCTTTAGGCTTCTTCGGTTTTTCGGGCTTATCACGCTTGGATCTTTTATGAGCTTTATCAGATTCAGCGTGCTTGCGCTTCTCAGGCTTCTTAGAAGGAGGCGGTGGCGGCAGAGGGGCTACGCCCTCGACAGAAGCACGCGGAGGCGCAAGGTGCGTGGGCGAAGCCGCTGACGCCGAAGCAGAAGCGGTCGGCCTTGGAGCCACGGTTGAAGCCACAACCGGGCGGGAAGCCACAGGGTCGGTCTGGAGGAGTGCTCGATCCCAGAGCAACCTCCGCAACCGGTTCTCCCGATTCTTCCTCGCCTGTTTGGAAAAGGCGAGGCAATGGGAGCACTTATCGACTCTATGCCCCTCCCCCAGGCAGAGAAGGCATAGGTCGTGCGGATCCGTAGGAGACATTTTGGATCCGCATTCAGAACACTTTCTGAACGCCGCCGCTCGTTGAGCCATCGTGTCAGAAAGAGGGAAAGAGAGAAGGATAGAAGAGGGTAAGTAAATATTTTTGGTTTTTTTTTTTTTTTTTTTTTTAGGGAGGGAGTGAGATTGTGAAGGAATTAAACGTGAAGAAAAAGGGAAACGAGTGCAGAATAACAGTGAACTATAACAACGTGAACAAGAGAAGTGAAGAGGGAAACAAACTTGGAGAAAAACACTGGAAAGAGCAATCAGAGCGAGAGCGAAGACGGCACAAAGGCACGACGAACGGCGGTCGCAGAGACTGAACAAAATGGCGGGCGCTCCGCTCTATATAGGCTACAGGGGGGAGGGGGAGCGGAGCGCGTCCCGCCAAAAAGTCGTTAGCTGTCAATCTTTCCGGCCAAAGGCACTGCGCAGGCGCAGTACCCACATGTGTGATGCACAGAGGCCACGAAGAAGAAAGTCCCTTTCCTTGTCTGTCAACAGTTACTAAGGAAGCTCTCCTCCCTTATCCTACACAAACGGGCAATACTGAATGATTCCACCAAGCTCCAAATGGCCTATTCCATGGCTAGCAGGCTTCCACTTGTACATTCCATTGGTTTAGGAATATGTAGGTAAATATGACAGGATAGGCCATGGCATCTGTTGATTGTGCCAGAACATGTCAATTTAGTTTATATCAACTTCCCTTTTAACCTGTACATAATGACCTAGTGAAGTCAAGCAAAAAAACTAATATCCATCCATAAAGGTAGCTGCTAAACAATTACCAGTTCTGTATTCCATGAACCTTTAGCAACTAGCACAGTTATTAACTTTATCCTTCCTCCCACCGAAAGAATAATTCATACAAAGTTCCAAAGACTTCATTTTTATCTAGAGAAGGATCAAACACAAGATTATAGATTCAAATCAGTAAATCATGTTTTCATATACAAATTTCACTAAACTTTAATCTGATAATTAACTGCAGGACAGTTTAGTATTACATTGTTAAAGGCACATTTCATTTTAATGCATAGTGTACCATTCTAAAATATTCTAATTTCTTTACAAAGTGCTTCAGCAGCCACATACAAGTATAGCAAAATATATTTACAATCTAGAGTTTAAAATCTTAATTTGCCTAAATATTTTAGAACTAGATAAAATTAGTGCTTTCTTTCAGCTTAACTGTGTGAACATACCCTGCCTCTAATGTTTTTTTTAGATATTCTTAATTACAAACATTTCTGTACAAGATGTACTTACAAAATATTCTATCTGTAAAATTTCAATTTGAAGCACCCATTTGGGACCCAGCTGGCTGTAGTTCTGCTTTGGAAGTAAAAAGGGCTAGCAGACTGTACCTCAGGTGTGTAGTGTTTAATTAGGATATAGTTATGTGAGGTGGCAAAGAAATAGTAAACTAGCATCCTCTAAAACATGCTAAAATAGCACAGTTTAAAAACAGCAATTTCAGATTAGACATAGTCATGATTATTTTAAGGATGTCTTATCTTACCTATGTCCCCTCATGGACAAGCTTGCATGTACATAATTCTAGTGATCCAATTACACCTTATGTTATTGCAAGCCTCTAGAAAAATCAACAAAATATTAACATATCACATTCAGGCCCATTAATAGTTTACTGGGGGAAAAACTCATGGTATAAAAGCAGCACCTTGGTGTTGCACTATCTCCACTCAAACGCAACATGGTGATTTGATTTCTATTTATCTGTTATGAAACAAGGTGAAAAGAGGAAGTCTGAATGATTTTAAACCTCTCACAACTAATTATTTTGTGCACTACTGGTAAAAGGCTGATCACAGAAGCTACTTTTAATGCTAAAGAAAGTGGAATGTCAGTTCTGTAATATATTTTTACAGATTATTTGGAAATCTATATAAACGTCTGTAAGGAGCATACACAGTATCTGGTCAAAGACATTAACTTTTGAGGTACAGCATAGTGTTAAGAGGTTTAAAATATACAAGTTTTATCAAAAATATTTATACATTCTCTTAAAACATATTGCTTTTACCCTTATTCTCAATAATTGCCAATGAAGATTCTGGAATTCAGTGGCCTTAAAATGTATACAAGTATGTTTTCCCCATTAAATTGGATCTAACAATACATTCACATAGCCACTCAACAAAATCTAAAGAAACTGGTACAGTTTATAATCTTGAAAAAAAATATACTATAACTTCCAAATAAACATGTACACCATGTGTATACACTCAAGATCCTCATTCTTTAAAGGTGATATGGTAACATCACATCAGCCAATATAAGATGTACATGATAGCTAAATACATTGCTTTGCTAAAAAATATTCTGTCCACAGAGTTAAGTGTAGAAAAGACACAACTTCAAGAGTACAGAACAGTGATTGCATTTAGGGGAAATGCATACACTAAAAGTATTCCTGGTTAAGACTGAAGAAACATTCTTATTTATTACATTCTTCATATCTGCTGGTTATTTATGAACAGTGTTTAAAAAGTTAAAAGGCAAACATTGTTTTGGCAAGCGACTTTGGTAAATTTTTCAGGACCAGTTCTCCATTCCTTCCCCCCCCCCCTCCTCAATGGAAGTACTTAAACTGTTTTCGTATGTGTAAGGCTTTTAAACATTTCCCCTTCTAATAAATACCATAGAAAGTTTACAAAACAAGGCATTCAGCACTCAATCCGTATTATTTTAAAACTCAACAGTGTGCTTAACAGTCTTTAGGTCTACATATTTTTGCAAGATTATAATCATTTCACTTTTAAAGGACCAACAGTTTTTGCCTTCTTCCATTAAAACCTGGGTAGGTTTTATCAGTTTAGCTCAGAATCTGGTTGGTATCCTACTTCTTAAGGCAGGTATTTTGCAATGTTTTCTGCTGCAGAAGAATAAAGATACAGTACAACGGTGTCTGTACTAGAGTAGCACATAGGCTGCACCCACCACTTCAGGTTAAAGAGCTGCACAGAATTGCTTTCCAGTGCTCAAGATTTTCTTTAAAAAGATATACCCCAAAAAGGCCACACCTTGTGTGTATTAAAAACAGTACTTAAAAAAATCTTCATATGATTTAAAAATCAGAAGCTACAGGCAACTCAGAGACCAATCCAAAGGCCAGGCGAATGCTGTTCTCGGGAGCCACAGTCTGCTAGAATTTCACAGTGTCTAAATTAGAATTAACACCAATCAGCGATGTAGTCAAAGTCTCTGAACATTTCCTGCTGATCATCTGAAAGTATCCTAGGCTCCCGTGGTGGAGTGAGAATAGGCGCTTCTGAGGTAAATTCATCATCGAAATTGCTGACGTCTTCTCTTCCTCTTATGATCGGTACAAAAGGAGGCTTCACTTTCTTGGCAAGCAATGCATTCCAATCAATCAGCTGTAAAAGAAAGTACCATTTAAGTTTCCTCCTTGTGGCTGCTGCTAGATTGTACCTGCACTGGGCTTGACACTCACCCGGAAAAAATGATGCTTTTTGACATCTTCAGCGTCTTTCTCACCAGCACCAAGACGTCGTTCTGGATTTCTCCTCAGAAGCTGTCAACAGTATAAAGAACTTACTCAGTTAGCCTACATGAGAACCATGTTCTTTGTATCAGTTACTTCAGCGCTACCCAGTGTAATAGCTGAACATCAGTGAGAACGTAGGGAAGTGCTATAAAAGCATTTTAAAGTGACTGTAAAAATTACCTATGACATCCACTGCTGCCCTGCTACAAAATTTTAAGTTCTAGCAGTCTCTTTGTCATGGGCATGTATACGTGGTGGCACTTTTTTCTGGTGCATCAATTAAAGAAAAGTCACCTGGCTCACAAGTGGTGCTGATCCTACAGTTGCATAGAAGCCACACCTGGAGCAGTTCTACCCAGCAGAAGCAGGACTCTTCATGTGGAGGCTTTGAAGTTACAAGGCATACTTCCATTTGACACCTAAGCTCATGGCATTCAGCTGCCTTGAGTGCCATGTTTTGGCAGAAAGGTGAAATACAACATAAAGAATTTTTTGTTTAACTTTAAAGCTCTAATACAGTATGATCCTTAGAAGAAGTCTTACCCTTCGCATTACTGAGATGGCTTCCGTAGAGAGAAACCGTGGATATCTTACTTCATCATTTACAATACTGTCAAAAACCTCTTCTTCATCATCTCCTGGGAAGGGAGACTGTGGGAGGGGGGAGAAATCACATCTATGAATAATTTGCATAAATTACAATATTAATATGTTTTTATGGAACAATGTTCGCAATTAAGTAAGTCAAAGCACAGTGAGACACTAAGAGGGCAGGGTCCTGCATTCAGCAACAACTCTCCAAATGGGCATCTTTTCTGAACCTTCTGTAGATGGATAAAGAAATACTTGCACATTTTGCAAAGCTTACCTCACCAACCAGCATTTCATAGATGAGCACGCCAAGCCCCCACCAGTCTACAGCTCTGGTATAGGATGTTTCTGTCAAGACTTCTGGGGCAAGGAATTCTGGAGTGCCACAGAATGTACTGGTTCTGTCACCAAATCCCATTCCTGCAACAATTGCACAAATTCTAAAAACAGAACGTAATTCCCTTTCACCTCTATGTTCTAGTAAACAGCTTGTTTTTAACAGTGCAAGAGTATTAAAACTGTGTAGTTATTATATGAAGAATTAATGAGGTAGTGACTTCAAATATAAAATGCTGTGTCATGCTATATATCTATGAATTTCCTTCTCATAAAAATGATCTCAACTTGAAAAGTTGACTTAAGGTGAACAACTTTTTTTAAAAAGTTGATTAAAACTTTAAATACCACAACATATCTGCTACTCTGGCAGTTATTTACGACTGTTCAGGTGTTACTATGCTGTCATTTTTAAAAACCAAACTTACAGACAATCAGGAAATTTGAATTTAGTAAAGCCTCAAATTATATTGAAGTTATTCAACACTGTTATCTGAGCAAATGATAGACATTTCATTTTGCCTCCAAAAATTGACATATGTGATACTCTAGATTTAAGAAGTTTTCTTAGATACATTGCAACCAAGATATAAATAATCAACCTTTCACAAAGCTAACAGCTTAATACTATTTACATATGCCAGACAGAATTTTTTTTTTTTACAGAACAACTTAAAGGTAAGGGGGCAACATGCAAGCTATGCCAAATTTTACTGAATGGCAAAAGCAAGCAACTATTCAAGAATATTTTTATTACTAACAACTATTGTGCTTGTATACAGAGGGCACAGGAATTTTGCCACACACATTTTTTGCAGTAGTTTTCATTTTTTAAAGAAAAAAATATGGTTGTAAGTCAAAAAAATATGATTTCAAAAGTTCATGTAGTTCTACAAGCTTAGTTTTATATCTGGGTATCAGGAAACATGTTGTACTCTGGTACTTGCACTTAAAATGTGTCCAAAATCATGAAGTGTGATGAGTTTATTTAGCATGTTTCATATATCATTCTAAATTACTTGGAAATTAAGTTCCACACCATCCCATCTCTAGTTACAAGTATTTTAAAGGAACAGATTCCCACCACCTACTCTCTTCATGATGGAGTGTGCATTATACACTCCGTCATCCCTAACATAACCAAGACTAAAACATAAAAACTCTGATACAATTAAATGTTATGAAGACCAAGCTCTGAGGGAATACTATCATTCTTGCACAGTTAAGTAGACTGACAAGGTAAGGCATGTGTGGCATGTTCAAGTCACTGTGCTGTACTTTTAACTGAAACTACTCAGGAAGTCATAGTTTCCTTTGTTTCTAGCAATCCATAAAAGCAGTTTCCACAAAGGTCATCGCAACTATTCCTTCCTGCTCTGCCCCTTTTCTCTCACTCAATTAAATAAGATGAAGATTGGGCAGGGTTTAAAGTAGTCTGAAAGTAATTAACAACAATCCTGAAATATGGAGATATAACATGATTCCAGTATATTTACTCTGTAAAAATAACACCCTTTTAACTAACAAAGGTGTATGTATTTATTATTTATTAATCGTATGCACGTTTAGGCAGAAAAAAGTCTGTCAATTCCCAATGACTCTTGGC
The DNA here is from genome assembly GCA_023646645.1 of Varanus salvator macromaculatus. NCBI lineage: Eukaryota > Metazoa > Chordata > Lepidosauria > Squamata > Varanidae > Varanus > Varanus salvator. Next base: position 12,246,903 of record JAIXND010000659.1, read on the forward strand.
CAGACATACTGGACAGGGAATTCCAGAAACTGACGGACTTTTGCTGTCTAAACACAAATAGAACTTCACCCTAAGATGCACCATTCAGAAGAAAATGACAGCATCCACCAACAGATTAAAACTGTTCGAGCAGCAAATCAGTTTAGATGTGACACGTATGCCTAAATATGTTTTTGTAAACCATCTTAAAATTTCACTGATAGATTAGGCAGCATATAATGTTTTAAATAAAAACAAACAAGTTGACTAAAGCAGTCTTTGTCTGATAAGCAGGCCCAAAGCAAGACTGAAATGGATTTAGATAATCCGCCCTATCCGGAAATACCTAGAAGCTGAGACACTACCATAAGCTACAGTACCTTGCCCAAGAATGGAATACTGGAGCGTTAATTCAGTGTCACTGATTCAATGGATCTACTCTAAGCATGAATAAGGTTGGCTCCAACCCACCAAGAGAGAGAGGGAGGACAAAAAAGGATCATCCAAGGAATGCCTTCATATTTCTCTCACAGTAGCAGTTAAAAATATTATCAGATCAAAAACAAGCATTTTTAAAATATGAATGGTGTTTTCTAAAATAACTGAGGTTGTCATTTATTACAGTGGGCATGAAAGCATACTCAACCGCCCGGTTCACACATATGGACAACCCATTGGTTATTTAAGCCCTGAGCTGTCAGGGATGCCCTGCCTGCTCACTACTTCTGCTTTGCACCAAGTTTCTCAAACAATTGAGAAATGCCTTGTTGTTAAGTCGAGCGGCAAACAATCCAGAGTCTAATTCAGCGGTCCTCAAACTTTTTCAATAGGGGGCCAGTTGAAAGGCTGAGGTGACTGTTGCAGGCCAGTGAGGTGGGGGTGCGTAGGAGTGCGGGCCAGTGAGGTGGCATTGGATGCGTGTGAGGTGGCATTGGGCACGCACAGCAGTGGCTCACTCGCTCGGAGATCTCCCAGCGAGTCCACAGCCATCTCTGAGCAAGCAAACCACCAGCTCCCCGCCTGCACTGTGAGGCAGCGGCAAGCCTACGTGTAAGGGAGGCAGGCAGCGGCTTACTTGCTCGGAGACCATCTGCAAGTGAGCGAGCCACCGATGGCCAAGGCAGGCTGCATCCATCCCGCGGGCCCTAGTTTGAGGACCCATGGTCTAATTCAATAGTTTTGTTGTATGGTGAAAACTTGTGTTGTTTGTCTTTCAACAATAGAATTCTGTGTTTACATGTCACATCAAACAACCCAGAAATGACGCGTTAATATTACTGTTGATGAAACCAGTTGCAAAGTAGAAGCAGTAAGCACACATGGTCCAGCTTGCTTTAGACCAGCCTCATCAATTCATGGGTTAAACAACTCATGATAGGTGTAAATTAGGTCAATGTACTATAGGCTAACCCGATATAAACTCCAGAAGGAGATCTACAAAATTCAGAGGAGTTTACTTTCTTCCAAATGTACACAGGATTGTAGTTTTTGTAGAACAGATAGGAAACAATTGAAATACGGATATTTCACCTTTTTTTCCCCAACACAAAATTACTCATTTTTTAAAAATTAAACTTCTTGACCCATTATGAGAGTCCTAAAGGAACGTCTCACATGCCAAAAATATAATTTGTTATGACTCTTGAATAAGAAATAAAATTCGAAGTATAGCCTTTCCAAATCCTTTGGAGAGAAAAACTCAGTTCTCTAGCTCATAACTTCATCTGAGAAGTAGATAGCTTAGCCTACGAAAACTCATGCCACAAAAAGTTATAAAGTTATACATTTTATAAAGATGCCGAAGGACTCTGGCTTCTTAAAAGGCCTGATTTTTTTAAAAAAACAATATGCAATTAAACTTTTTCAACACATTAACATTTTCTTCTTGTTGGCTAAATGCACATACTGGCCACATTGTAGATTTTGTACAAGAAAATATTACTGGACTTTAATATTTGAGTTTTAACAATAATTTAAAACTGGGATATAGGAGAAGGACCTGGGCCTAAAAAATTTAGAAAGGGAAAAACTCATGTTGCTCACCTCTATCTCATGTTCTTCAGCCTCAAGTATGGGTCCTGTCAGTACTTCAACACATAATTCTAGAAGGCTCTGAATGCTGTGCTGTGCAGGCACAGGGCCCATATGTGGGACTGCATGGAGCCCATAATGAACTAGTAAAAATATTTAATATTTTCTTGAATATAATGTAACCTCAGTGTGACTAAAACTGATAAATGTTGAAAATTCATATATATAACATTCATATGTATACATATGTATACATATATATATTACATTACATATATTATATATATATATTAGCATGATAGAATGTAATTCATTCCTGGCTAGTAGGGGAAAAAATTGACTACAAAAGCCATTCTTTCTGTCACACATGGAATAAAGTCACTGATCAGAGATTTCTTGGCTCTTTCATGTCCCCCGCTCCACCTCTTCAACCTTTGCCGTGTTCACTGAGGATCTTGAAGCTTGGCAGAGTTGCTTTATGAAACATCTAACTCTCACCTCCTTCTTCCACGTGGCAACATACAAAGCATATGGAAGAGAATGTGATTTGCTGTGAATGCTGTACAGCATTCTTACAGTGAGCCCAGCGGTAAGAGCAGGTGGAAAAGGGGTGGTGTGGGAGGGCGATACTGTTGACCTGGAGCAGTAATTGTAAGAGCGAGCTGCAAAGTTCTGCCATTTCCATAAAACACTAAGTACTATTATAAGCCATGCAGAACTGCTTTTGAAAAAGCTTACCCTCCTTGCAGAGACCAAAGTCAGCTATTTTCACAAAACCTTCTGTATCCAGCAACAAGTTGTCTAGCTTTAAATCTCTACAAAAATAAATTAAAAGCAATGTATTATGCTTACAGTTTGAACCAAGCTTTCCCTGAAAGCAAGGAAAGGAAACTTTTTGCATTAATTTGAACAACCACAGTACATTAGCCAATCAAGTGCAAGCAGCACAATATGCAGTGAAACAGAAATATAAATCTTATGAATACATACCTATACACTATCTTGTGCTCATGTAAATACTGCAGTCCAAGAACTACACAAGCAGCATAAAATCTATTTAAAGAGAAATGCATTACGTCAGTTCTCATCTCTCTCAGTTTTTTTTATACTTATGCAAAGGGTAACTGTTGAAGAGAACAACTTATACCAATACCACAAAAATGTTTCTTCCTATTACTTTATTTTGAATACAGATGTACAAGGTTTGACTGAAAAAAGGCGCATGGCTCAGTAACAGAGCATTTGCTTTACATGTAAAAGGTACTAAATTCCATCTTTGCATCTCCAGTTACAAAGCTCAGGTAGCAACGCATGAGAAAGACCTCGTCTGCCTGAGTTGCTGGACAGCTACTGCCTAAATTCAAGCTAGGGCTAACTGCAGTTTCCTTATAGCAAGACATGAAACATGAGGTTCCTCCCAATCCAGCCAGTTAACAGGGAGCCAGTGTTGGTCTACATTCATCCTTAAAATGTAATTGCTTGTGAAGAATACACCAAAATCACAAAATGTTGCAAGTGGTAAGCATCCATCTGGTCCATATCAGAGCTGGGCACTTACACTGCTCTTGGTTCAGAAAAGACGTCTGTGTGTATATGCATCATGAGATCCCCGCCAGCGGCGTACTCCATTACAAAGCACACATGATCTTTGGTTTGGAAACAGGCAAAAAGGTTCACCAGAAAGGGATGCCTTACGCTGTTCACAGTTTCAAAAATTCGTTTTTCACACATGAGACTGAAAACAGAAATGTTTTAAAGTCAATTATATTGTGCTCTAAACTACTTCAATGCACTAGCAAGCGTGGCCCCCACCCAAAGTGCCTAACTATCAATTCCTGTACAAGTTTACAAATGGGAAAGCACTGCTGCCAAAAAAACCTTTCCAAAAGTAGGTCCTTCTGAGTTATTTCCACCAAGTTTATTCACATGGCAGGCAACCACATTTATCCAGTAACTACAATGTTAGTTAAACTACCAGCTGTTCCAACTCCTAATGTAAATTACTGTGCACTAATGTGAACCACTCTTACAGAATGGCACCAGCACCATTTAACATCATTGACACTAGGGTGGGGTAGAGTCAGGATGGGTAAGGGCACTACCCCTAACTTAAGAGGAAAGCGGTTGATTTTTTGTACGTAGCTTTGCAAAGGAACAATGCAGTTAAGGTCTTTTTCTCAACTCTGTTTATTTTATAACCTTTTTACTGTTATAAAAAGGCATATGATCTCTGCAGAGACAAACTCAAGAGTTTTGAGAATTGTAAAACCAAGCATCTGTAATAATATCTTCTAGACAGAAATAGTGCCCAGTAATCTTACAGAAACCTCTGGAAGAACATGACACAGTGAATGGATTAATGGAATTAATTTACCAAAAAAATTAAACACTGCTTGAATATATAGCCTCATGCTACATAATTAAAAACTAATCCTTATTTCATGATGAATAAACTTTGGACTATAATGTATCTTAGATCAAAAACTATATTTAGATAGATTTTTTCCTCAAAAAGCATTTTATTAAAAATGTCCAATTCAAATAAAAGAACTGATTTAAATTTTAAAATATCAGATTTTTCATTTTTTAAAAGAAATCATTGATTTTTATCAATCCTGGACACAAGTGCAGCATATTGTACGCTGCCATCCTACATTTACATGTAATTAAGTTCTATTACAAGTACTTACAGTTTGGCATGCTTACTTAAGGATTAGGGAGTAAATTCTGAAATTCACTGGACTGGTGAATTTACAAAGAGCCAGCCAATTAGTCTCACCCACCAAGGAGACTTTTGAGTTCATGCTGTGAACAGCAGCATGTATGTATGTATGTAAAATTTTTGTATGCTGTCCCATCACATAGCCTCGGGACGGCTTACATAAAATAAATAAACATAATACAAATAGTACAAATAAAATCCAGATTCTCCCTGGCTGCAAATTAAAACCTATAGATGATATTAAAAGTTGTTAAAATATTGTTTAAATAAAAAGGTCTTAGCCTGGTGCCGAAAAACAAATAATGACGGCGCCAGGCGGACCTCTCTGGGGAGCACATTCCATAGGTGGGGCGCCACCACAGAGAACGCCCTCCTCTGGGTACTTTGCCTCCTAATGTCTTTCACGGAGGGTTCCCGGAGGGCCTCTGCCGCCAATCTCGGGGCAGGAGGGCAAGCATGGAGGAAGTACCCACCTCCAATGCACAATGTATGGAAAACCAATGTATGGAAATCATGTGGGTTTTAAGAGCAAGTTTGCAAGAGGTTACAGTAGTCCATTTTTTGAATGAAGAAAAAGGTAAGCAAACCAAGTGGGTAAGTACCAGCCTTGGTCACTGCTAAAGTAGCACTTTGTATCTTCATTCGTAAGTTTTTGGCAATTAAGATTTAATTAATTCAGACCTTCATACTGACCTGTCTACTTCATCACGAGCAACAATGTCTCCTTTCTTTAATGCTTTAATAGCAAACATTTCATTTGTATTTTTATACTCTGCCAAAAGAACCTGAAATACAAAACAATTGGCAAGTTTTTAATTGTATTTAGCATCAAAACACTTTGGATCAGATCCAGATGTAGTCATATTTAGAGCAGACTCAATGAAATCAATGGGGCTTATCTTAGTTACAACTGGTCCAACCCTTATTATTTTATGAATACTTTAAAGATATTTTAAAGCTGTTGCAGACCAAGAACTCTGATTCTAAGAAATCACACATACCTTTCCAAAGTGACCCCTACCCAGTACAGCACAACATCGGAAATCTTGTAAACTAAATTGAAATCTTGGTTGAATTCTGAAATATAACAAATTAATAAGTAAATGAAAATTTCAAGTAAATATTGAGCTAGTGTTGTATATTGTCTTAAAACATAAAAGCCCTTACCTTCTATCTTCAGGCTCCCGTATTGTATATTCTATGTCAGAGTTTGAAATTTGAGTCTCACAAATAATTTCTGGCTGAAGTTTGGGAACAAAATTATTTCTGTCATTTTCAAAATCAAATGTGTCTGTATCCTGTGAAATATGTAGAAGAAAAAAATTCTGAAGATGTAAAAAAATGAAAGTTACAAAAAAATGGAGAAGGGCATTCCATCTAAACAATTAATGCTAAAAAATCATCAGACTTGTAAGAACTATCTAATATTAACACTGCACCTCCAATTAGTTTTCTGCTGACCACAGGACCCACCACTAGTACAAGAGAAATCAGAGCTTCTGAAAGCAACCCCAGAAATGTTTGTTTCTCGAATGGAAGAGTTTCCACTCTTTCTGGTAGCTTTACATGGTGTTAGCTTCCAAGTGCATTAGTAGTAAGTCCTGCTAGTACCACTAGATCCTGCCCTAGGACCATGGCATTCAGACTCTCAGGTTGAATGAAACAGGTCTGAACTTAAGAGGGACAGGTTGCTTACCTGTAACTGGTGTTCTTTGAGTGGCCATCTGTGCAGTCACACACATGGGTTCTGCGCCTGCGCAGTGCCTTTGGCCAGAAGATTAATAGCTAACGGATTTTGGCAGGAAACTCCGCTCCAAAATATATATAATATATATTATATATATAAGGAGCGGAGTGCCTGCCATTTTCCAGTCTTTGAACAACCGGACATTCGCCCTCTCAAAAATTGAAAGAAAAAAGGAAAAAAGGCCAAAAAAGGGCTTGATCATCCATGACACCATGTGGGGTCGGCGGGTGGGTTGTGTGACTGCACAGATGGCCACTCGAAGAACACCAGTTACAGGTAAGCAACCTGTCCTTCTTCTTCGTGGCCTCTGTGCATCACACACATGGGTAGAGTAACAAGCTTACCAGCATCTGGAGGAGGGAGGTGTCACCACTGAAGAATGGATGATAAGACAGCTCTGCCAAAGGAACAGTCACGTCTGGCCCGGACATCCAGTCTATAGTGTCTAGCAAAGGTGCACGGAGTAGCCCAGGTGGCAGCTCTGCAGATATCCTCCAGCGGGACCCCCGAAGCGAAGGCCGAGGAAGCAGCGACAGCCCGAGTGGAATGCCCTCTTGGAGTAGAAGGTAAGTCTAATTTAGCGAGCTGGTAAGACAGTTCAATTGTATTTACTATCCATTTGGAAATACGTTGGGGAGTAATTGGATAACCACAATTATGCTCCAAGTATTTCACAAAAAGTCTGGTAGAGTGTCAAATAGACTCTGTCCTGGACCGATAGAAGGCGAGGCATCGACGAACATTCGATGGGGCCGGTAAAACGATCTCTTGGTCCATGTGAAACGGAGTGCTAACCTTTGTAAGAAAGGAAGGATCAAGCCGTAAAACAACCTTTTCCTTATGAAAATTGAGGAAAGGGGGATCCACCCGAAGGGCACAAAGCTCGGATGCCCTACGCGCTGAGGTAACGGCTACAAGGAACACAGTCTTCCAAGAGACAAGGCGCAGGTCAATCCTTGCCATCAGTTTGAATGGCGGTTTCATGAGCGCCTGTAAAATCACTGAGAGGCTCCATGTCGGCATCAGGGGTCTGATCGTTGGGTGAAGGTTAGAGAGTCCTTTCAAAAAATTTTTGATGAGGGGTTGAGAAAAAACAGAGAAACCCTGCACAGGTCCTCGGTAGGAAGAGATCGCTGCCGTACAGACCCTGATGGAAGAAGGCTTAAGTCCAGACTGGTACAATTCGAATAGAAACTGGAGGATCTGCTCGACTGAAGCCGATGACAGGGAGAACGAATGCGATTCGGCAAAGCCAGAGAATCTACACCATTTCGCAGCGTACGACTTCCTGGTAGACGGTCTTAGTGCAGAATTGATAATGTACTGCAGGTCCGGGTGTAACGAATGCAAAACGGGAGCATCCGAAGCCACGGTAGCACGAGTCGCATTAAGCGTCAGTACCAATGAGGCAGGCATAGTTACCGAATCCGCCAAGCGGTGAGTCTCAATGACTGTAGATCCGGGTGACGGATCGTGCCCTCCCCCTGAGTAATGAGGGAGGAGAGAAGAGGAAGTTGGAGAAACTCTTCCCGAGATATTCAGAGAAGCGTGGAAAACCAAGGCTGGCGCGGCCACCAGGGAGTGATCAACAACCCCGTGGCTCCTTCGTGAATGATCTTTGCCAGCACCCGCATGATGAGAGGAACCGGTGGGTATGCATAAAAGGTCATGCCCACCCATGGAATCATGAAGGCATCTCCGAAGGAGCCCTGTCCTATTCCCGCCCTGGAACAATAATTTGCACACACTCTGTTCCGATGGGTAGCGAATAGATCTATGTCCGGGGGACCCCAGAGGTGAAACAGTCTGTCGCGAACCCGACTGTCCCCACTCGTGCGAATGAGACATATGCCTGCTCAAGAGATCTGCCTCCACATTGTCCGCACCAGCGAGATGCACCGCTATCAGGGTAATGCCCCTCGGAATACACCAATCCCAAATCTGCATGGCTAAATGAGCCAACTTGAGGGAGCGGGTGCCTCCCTGCTTGTTTATGTAAAACACCGTCGCCACATTGTCCGTGGTCACCTGGATGACGCGGTGTAGAAGTACGTCCTCGAATGTCTGTAGGGCTTTGAATACAGCCAGCAACTCGAGGAAATTTCTATGGTTCCTGGAATCGTGACGGCTCCAAACTCCTTGGGTGCATAGGGTGGAGCATACGGCTTCCCATCCCCGGAGAGATGCGTCGGTACCGATAGTCACTGTAGGGTACCGAAGTCAAAACGGAACACCGACACTCAAGTTGGCCGGCTCCGTCCACCATAACAGGGATTGCAGGATAGGAGCCGGAAGTTGCACCTTCATGGTGGGCGGGTCGGTTTGAGGACCGAACGCCCCATTGAAAAACAACTGCAGAGGACGCATCCAGAGCTTGGCGTAGGGGACGACGGCGATGGCTACTGCCATATGCCCTAGCAGACTTTGAATAGCACGCGCCCGAACGATCCACTGTCGTCGAATCCGAACGATTTTTCAGCCAATAGTCCACTGTCTGTCTAAAGGCAGGAAGGCTCTCATCATCATCGAATCCAGATGTGCTCCGATAAAGTCAATCGTCTGTGTAGGGATAAGAGAAGATTTCTGCTGGTTAATACAAAGTCCAAGGTCTTGTAGTGGGGTACACATGGTACGGATATCAGCCATAAGTCCCTCTTTAGCCTCGGAAACCAACAGCCAGTCATCAAGGTATGGGTAAATCCAAATTCCACGTAAACGAAGGTGTGTGCATATGGGGGCCATGCACTTAGTGAAAACTCTCGGTGCTGTAGCCAATCCAAATGGCAACACTTTGAATTCATAAAGTTCAGAGGCTACCACAACACGAAGAAAATGCCTATAACATGGATGTATTGAAATATGAAAATAGGCACCTTTCAAGTCCAGTGAAGTGAACCAGTCTCCTCTCCCCAGCAACAAAAGAATATTCTGAAGTGTAGTCATCTGGAATTTTTTTGGTGTTATGAACCTATTAAGGGCTCATAAGTCCAGAATTGGTTGGAGACCACCATCCCGTTTCGGGACCATAAAATACCGGGATAGAATCTGCAGAGTTCGTCCGATAACAACAAATGACAAATCGCTCCTTTAGTAAGAAGTTGGTGAATCTCGTCCAATAGTACTGATGAACCAGGCGTAAATCGGATCGAGCTCGGTGATGGAACAACGTCGAATTCAATGCTATATCCGTGCTGGATAATGGATAACACCCATCCATCAGATGTAATGGTCTTCCAAATGGGGAGCCAACTTTTCAATTGGTCCCCAAAAGAGAGGGGGAAAGGTGTAGTAGGGAGTGGGAGAAGGGCTTGCTTGCCCCATCAGCGCTGTCGCCTATCCAGGTCGAAGCGGCGACGGCCTTGCTGGAAGCGCTGGGATGCCTGCTGTCTGCGGCGCTGCTGGAGTTGTGCTGGCTGTTGTTGCCGAGGCTGGTACTGGCGGTATTGCGGGAGGGACCACGACCACTTTCAGCGAGGTTGGGATTGCTGTTCCATACGATGGGCCGTCATTCTGGATTCGTGGATTTTCTTCAGTTTGCTGTCCGTCTTCGTATGGAAGAGGCCGGACCCATCAAATGGCATCTCCTCTATTCTCCGCTTCAACTCATCAGGAAAGTTACAGTTGCGTAACCAGGCATGCCTGCAGAGAGAGATGGCACCGAGGAGCGACCACGAATCGGTATCTACATGATGGCGTGCTGTAGATAATTGTTGCACAGCCACCTGCATGGCCTCCTTCACGAAGGTTCGTGCCAGGTCACCTTGGTTGTCTGGAAAGGTGGCGATGATACCCTCCAGGCGCTGCATCAAAAAATACTGGTATCGCGCCAGGGTGGCCTCGTAGTTTGAGATACGTAATCCCAGGCCAGATGCCGCATATACTCAGCGTGCAAGGGAGTCCACTTTTCTCCCCTTCTTGTCACGAGGCGAGGTATGGCCACGAGCTTCCCTCCCCTGGGAGGATTCCACAACCACCGAATTCGGCTTGGAGTAGCGAAGGAGAAATGGTATGTCTCCCTCGCGCACCCGATACACAGATTCGTATCTGCATGATGTCGGTTGTGGTTGAGCCGGGAGATCCCAGGGTTGGGTCATCGCCTGCTTCAAGGTGGTTATGAAACGCAAGGCGATGGATGTGGATTGTTCGCCACGGACATCATAAAAACAATCCGTACACGGTCCGGGCTGCTGATGGGCCTCAATATCCAGGGACTTCACCAGCCTGGCCATTAATTCTCCGAAGGAGACATGCGGCTCATCGGAAGATGCCAGACCCTGATGGGTAACTGCCGCATCTGGCGAAGTTGAGTCAACTTCGGATTCGTCCGACGCCATCCAATAGGGAGGTGGTACACTGGAGGAAGAATTGTCAGGTGACCCCGACCTGGCGCTTTCCCTAGATGGAGCTCTCAGGACGTCTCTGGGTGTAGAGTAGAAACGTCCCCTGGCTGATGGTGGCGAGGAGCGTTCCCTGGGTGCAGGGTAATAGCCCACGGATTGGTGTTCTCCACGTTGAGGAGCAGATGAGTACTGAGACTGGTACCCGTCATCAGATCTGACCTCTGAGGAATGGCTCCTGAGGCCTCTTGGAGGGGAAACGGCCATGTCGCCGTGCATGGAGGCGCGCGGCATCAGAGTTGGAGACCTGACTGCCTGTGATGAATCCCGTATCTCCCCATCCGAGATCGAGTCACGGTGTGAGCCTTGAATGGGCTCCGATGCCAGCCGGCGTGGTGAGCCTGGTGGTGTGACCTGCATAGCCGCCTGGATAGCCGGTACTGAGGGGGTCAGTACCAGGGCTGGAGTCAGTACGGAAGATGCTGCCGAACCCGAGTGGCGATGCTTTGCGCGCTCGGGGTCTTTCGGTTTCTTAGGCGGTTTATCAGCCTTATCCTTCCTGGCTTTCTTGTGCACAGGTTGCTTTTCAGGGTCACTGCGCTTTCTCTTCTCTTTGTGTTTCCTTGGCGTGGAAACAGGCTGATCAGCCATGCTCGAACCTCCCTCGTCCGAATGGCATGAGGGCAGAGCAATGGAAGAAGAGGCAGGATGCTGAGGTGGGCCGGCCAAAGCTGGGCGGCTCTCAGGAGGAGCCATAGCCGTAGGAGGCTTCGTCACCAACAGATCGGACTGGAGAAGAGCCTGATCCCACAACAGCTTGCGGAGGTGGTTCTCCTGATTTTTCCGTGCTTGCTTGGAGAAGGCCAAACAGCGGCGGCATTTATTGGTCCTGTGCCCCTCCCCCAGGCACAGGAGGCACAGGTCGTGCGGGTCTGCAGTGGGCATTTTCGAACCACACTGCCCGCATTTGCGGAACGCCACCCGTTGTGCCATCGCAAGAAAAAGGAAAGAAGGAGATAGTAAAGTGGGAAAGTAATTTTTTTTTAATAGGAACAACAAGAAGAGAAAAAACGAGGAAACTGAGTGAAGAATCAAGAAGAGCACGAACAACGGGAAAATACTAACTTGGATAAGAGAAAAAACAAGGAGAGAATTGTACAACAAGCAAGATAGGTAACGATCTAAGCGAGAGCGAAGCGGCACAAGGCACAATGAACAGCGGTCGCAAAGACTGGAAAATGGCGGGCACTCCGCTCCTTATATACTACTAGGGGGGAGGGGGAACGGAGTTTCCCGCCAAAATCCGTTAGCTATTAATCTTCCGGCCAAAGGCACTGTGCAGGAACAGAACCCATGTGTGTGATGCACAGAGGCCATGAAGAAGAACCTTGTATGAAATTCTCATTCTTTCTCTCTCTCTGACTACACTTCATTGCACTGTTTGGTATAAGGCATACAACATATAAGAACTCAAGCAACTTTACATGTATCCCTATGCTATTCACATCAATAAAATAGAACATAAAGTGTGAATGTTTCACCTATGCATAAAATTATTATTAGGAGACTAAATTACCTTTCACTGTATGTATACAGCTAGCCTATGTCACATGCCAAGACCTCTGGAGGCTCTGTTCAAAATACCCTCTTTAAAGGAGAAATCCAAAGAAGTGGAGCCTTCTCAGCACTGGCTCAAAAGCTCAGGAATGTTTTTCCACTGTCCAGCCTTACTGCTTTTCAAATGACTTCACAAGTCTTTGTTTAGAACCAAAATTTTTGTTGATTATGATGCTTACCACCAGTGTCTCTTTTTCACATACATCTAAATATGCTTCAAGTTATTTTATTATAGTGATATTTTCATATGGTGAAATATAGATTTCTAAATAAGGGAGGGTTGAAACTTGGTTGATGCTTAAGTACTGATCAGGCTGAGTGAAAATACTGGAAACATTAAATGTTATAATCCAAATATCTATTTAGCTAGTTCTGTGTAACCCAGAGTGTTCAAGAGCCTTCCCTCATTCCACATCTGCAAGGACTTTTGAAATTGGGAGAAGCTGTAGAAGCACTCTTCCTGATATCTCATCACTGGTCTGCTGGTCAAGCTGCAAAAAATCAAGAGCTCTCCCTGGTCAAGTTCAATCTTGAGATAAGTTTTTAGATTCTAGCCCAAGTATCTATATTTTCAAAGGCACTGTGCTAAATGGTCACTTGGGCAGTCATTTAAAAGAAAAGCCATATTGCATTACCAGATTCTCAAAAAGAAATTAACTATATAACATTTCAGAGTGGAGCAAATTACACACAGAAAATCTCTGTAACAGCATGCTTTGAATAAAACGAATCAAGGATGAAATCTTTATGAACAGATGACTTTGAGAGACATTTTTCAACAAATAAATTATGCAATTGTTTTAAATATATTTTAGAAGTCTTGCCTGAGTGGGTGTAGATTGAACCTTCAGCTCAGGTGAAGGTTCATTTACTTCTCCAAGGGAAGATGCACGCGGTGGAGTATGTGAAGGTTGAGGTTCAAGTTCAAATACCAATTTGCCCACAGGGGAGTCACTTAAAAGAAAGCAATTGACTTGGTAAGCACTGTGACAATGGGGGAGAACATTAAAATGTTCTAAACACTACTTTACAAGTATCAGCTTTTAAACCAGCAAATACATCACATGGCTTTCACCAAAGTATCACTGTGTAAGCTTTGATTATACATCTTAGCCATTTACCTAGTTGGTGACCCTAATTCAGGAATGTGACTGTCAACTACTGGCACTGTAGCAGGCACCGAAGCTTGAGGGCTGAAGGTACCAGTATGGTTTACTGTAGGAATAGCTCTTCTCACCAGCCTTCCCCAAGTGGCTATATTAATATTCATTTGAGGAGCTCTGAGAAATGTTTTGCCTGTGGATAAAGAAAACAGAGCAAGTAATCTTTAGAGTTATCACCAAAAGCTACAATTTAATGAGAACTCATATTCATTAGTGCATTACCTGTGATGAATAAACTGTATGTCATATTCCATATTTTATAACCATTCTTGGTTAAAGAACAGGTTTCACAATTTAAAGCAACATTTACAAGCACAAAACAAAAATTGTACATGAAATTTGACATTAACATCAGTTTCCTGTTCAGTTAAGAGTGCAAGCTTATTTTTAATTTTATAACACAGTTCATAAAATCCTACTACCTTGCTGCTTGGAGAAAATTTTCTTTTGTCTTTGAAGTTTTGGTCTTCTTTCAATAACAGGATTAAAAAATGTGACCTGTAATTTGCACAAGAGGAACTAAGTTTATTAAGTTTCAAAATAATAAATTTTGGAAATTATTCACACCATTTGATAACATTCTAAAAATATATGTACTGACCTCTGCAAATAGAGTACCCTGGGGTTCAAGATAGAGACACATTCCATGCCGCTGGTTATCTAAGAAGTCTTCTAGTCTCAAAAATTTCACTGCACACAGGGATCTCCAATCACGCCAATACACAGAAATTTCTAATTCACGTGACTGAAGGGAGATGAGAATTAGAAAAATATTTAATGACGGTAGTTGTGACATTTCTAATGACTCAACTGGTGACAAGTAATATCCAATGCCACCTATGGAACAACAACCATCACTGGCACAAGGAGTAGATAATACAGGATGTCCCAAAAAATTTGACAGTATCTTATTTGTCTCTTGAAAAACCTATATACAGGTCAAGAAGCAACAGTGAGAACTGGACACGGAACCACTGATTGGTTCAAAATTGAGAAAGGAGTTTGGCAAGGCTGTATACTGTCGCCCTGCCTATGTAACTTATATGCAGAGCACATCATGAGAAAGGCAGGGCTAGATGAATCATCAGTTGGAATTAAGATTGCTGGGAGAAATATCAACAACCTCAGATATACAGATGATACCACTCTCATGGCAGAAAGTGAAGAGGAACTAAAGAGCCTCTTGATGCGGGTGAAGGAGGAGAGCACAAAAGTTGGTTTGAAACTCAACATTAAGAAAACTAAGATCATGGCATCCGGTCCTCTCACTTCCTGGCAAATAGATGGGGAAGAAATGGAGGTAGTGACAGATTTTATTTTCCTGGGCTCCAAGATCACCGCAGACGGGGACTGCAGCCAAGAAATTAAAAGATGCTTGCTCCTGGGGAGGAAAGCTATGGCAAATCTAGGCAGCATAGTAAAAAGCAGAGACATCACCCTGCCAACAAAAGTGCGTATAGTCAAGGCTATGGTTTTCCCAGGTGCAATGTATGGCTGTGAAAGCTGGACCATAAGGAAGGCTGAGCGCAAAAGGATTGAGGTCTTTAAGTTGTGGTGCTGGAGAAGACTCCTGCGAGTCCCTTGGACTGCAAGGCGATCAAACCGGTCAGTCCTAGAGGAGATCAACCCTGACTGCTCTTTAGAAGGCCAGATAGTAAAGATGAAACTCAAATACTTTGGCCACCTAATGAGAAGGAAGGATTCCCTGGAGAAGAGTCTAATGCTGGGAACAATAGATGGCAAAAGAGAAGGGGACAGCAGAGGATGAGGTGGCTGGATGGGGTCACTGAGGCAGTTGGTGTGAGCTTGAGTGGAATCTGGGGGATGGTGGAGGACAGGAAGGCCTGGAGGAATGTTGTCCATGGGGTCGCGATGGGTCGGACACGACTTTGCGACTAACAACAAGTAACTACATGTCCTAGACCTAGGCAAACGAAATTAAATAGGCTTCATGTTGAACGATAAAAGATTTATTTATCAAAATTCGAACAAGAGATTCAAAGGAATGTAGATTTTATAACTGATTTCACAAAGCTTCATAAATGTTCAAGTCGGTAATCCACCTCCGGCCAAACATGTCGCAACATGTCTTGCGTAACATTGCATAACTAACATTAGTTTTTACACATTTTGTTAAAATTTGAGATCATTTGAGTGAGAACTGGCTATGTTATTAGACTACAAAATTATGTCAATTTTTTGGGACATGCTGTATTTTTCTCAAACGATGGGAAACAAATTGAAAGGTACATTTCCAAAAATTGCCCCACTCAAGGATTGAATATTTTGGTTCATTTCTGGGGTGCTCTAGGAAGTGCTAGTTGTGGGAGCAGTGGGCCTGCTATACTAATACAACATTGTCAAGGAAGACACTGCAGCAGCATGGAAAACTGCCCAATATTCCCATACCAGCAAAAACCCATCTTTGAACTGGCAATTTGAGCATTCTAAGTAGCTATGCTTCACTGATTTCATACATTACTGGGCTAACTTGGAAGCTGCAAGTAATGCACAGACTGGTTCCTTTTCCTTCCACTTAGCTCATTATTCATAGTTAAGATGAAGAAGAAAACCCTAAACTACAAAGGTTTTTACTGGGCCTTCTGCAAACACAAGAATTATGTTTAGTGGCTATTTAAAACTGTTGCTATAAAAACACACATACAGAAATTCAATAACTTTTATTTCAAAGCAAACCATTTTATGAAAGATGAGTCATAAACGTACATGATTTTACAAGGCAAAATACTACTTTACAGAACCATTTGCAACAGCCTCCATACAAGTAAAACCAGCACCACAAGAAGCTTAATCCCTGAAGAACCAATGGCACTTGGAACTAAGCACTTTATGATCCACAGCCTTAATCGTGGAGAAATGTAAACTAGTATGTATGAATTTCAAAATCAACTGTGTATCTTATGATGGAGATAGAGAAAAAACATAACTTTCATTTTAAAAAGACCGATGTTTACACTGAGGGAGAGAGACAAAAAAGCAACGCTTCACTTTTACCACACACACACACACACTCCTACCCCATCACTAGATCGCACTGTGTAGGGCCCACAGCTATTTCTTGTGATCACCTTGTCCTCAGACCATGTCCACTGTTTTCATTCATGAAGAATACATGCATTCCAGAAAACTTTCAAAAATTAAATCATTAAGTTCCACTAATTTCAGAGTAAATTACATATACCATATTTTTTGCTCTGTAAGACTCACTTTTTCCCCCTCAAAAGTAAGGGGAAATGTCTGTGCGTCTTATACAGCGAATATGTGTGTGCAGTAAGTCTGTCAGATGTGCAGCCCATGGGGAAGTGATGGGGAATGTGCCTGTGATTATGTGCCCATTTGATCCAGAATATTTTTTTTCTTGTTTTCCTCTTCTAAAAACTAGGTATGGTCAGGCGCGTCTTATAGAGCGAAAAATACGGTACTCCTTTTGCCCTGAACTAAACACCACACTCATGCTTTTGGTGATTTTAGCTTAAATCTCATTTGAGATAAAAGTATTAGTTGGAATGCTAACCTCAAATCACACTGAAAAAATTCAAATTTATTAACAATAAAATTTCTGAACATAATTTTCAGAATAAGAAGTATATATTTAACTTTGGAAGAATTCTTCTGCATTGGCCAAGTATCAATTTCATTTCACTGTCACATACAAAGCAGCTGGCAGACTATGAAAACAGCAAATTAGGTGGAGTGGGTTTATTTTGAGAACATTTGTTTGACAAGATACAAAACTTTATTTTCTTGCTCTTAATCTTCTTTCTGTCTTAGTTTCACAAAGGCCAATTTACAAATTTATCAAACAGAAGTTTTCTATCACCATGTATGCAAGCACACGCCATTCTTTAAATCAGTGTAGACATATTGCCAAAGTCTCTGCCAAACAGATGATCCACATTGTACAACACTTCCACTTCATTCCAAGGAGGACGCTAAAATTATCCACTTCCTTCATTTTCCAAATGGTGTAGTATTTATTTTTAACTAGAACATTACCCTGATCCTATGCAAATTCACTAAGAAGTAACTTGCCCTATGTTTGATGGAAATAACTTCCAGGTTTATGTAGAGACTGGAAACCCTGTTATGTAGTCAGAGGTGAAATATTTTTCCCCATGAAGCCTACTTTCCCTTTTAACACAGGGTTATAAAACCTGATATTGAGAAAGAGGAATAAACCACTGATACTGGGAGTTTCGTTGCAAAAATAAAATAATAAACTTTTAAAAAGAAGAGAGGGCAGGGGAGAAGACCCTTACTTAGGTGGGAGTTGCAAGTGGAATGCACTTTTATTTATGCTCTCCCATCCTGTTAAGTTATTCCCCAGCAGTTCCTGCCATTGTGCTTCAGAGGATCCTACAGTTCTCGGGAACAAATATTCAAGAGGTACAGTCTGTTACAGAAAGGACAATAACAACATTTTACTATATGCAGAGAGTTCATTCCATTCAAGGAACAGAAGATAGGATCCAAGTCAGGATCTTTCTATATACAGTCATAGAAAAGCAAGTTACCAAGTCAGTAAAAACAATAAAGAGGTCCTTACTCTGTCTAGCTCCAGCGTAAATTTCTGATCCCATGACTGATTTGAAATAGGCTTCCAGCTGGTTTGATCAACCACGGTATTATCCAACTTCAAAACAGCACAGATTTCATCTGTAATTACCCAAACTCAGTTTAACATTTTAAGAGGTATTTTCAGGAATAACAACAACAATAGTCCTGCCAAACAGATTATATGAATGTAGTAAAACTCACCATACATGCATGAACTACAAGAATCATGGTCATTGTTAATTTAGGGTTATTTACATTGCTTGGTATCTTGGTTCACCTTATCCTTGTTAACTAGTAATCAGTAGTGGAGGTGAACTCCATAGTGGTTGCCCTTTCTCACTAAAAGAAAATCTAGGTTCCCCAGTTTGAAATGTTCAGACTATGTTGAGTAGCCTCTACTCCAGAAGCTGCCAGGGTCCTGAGGCAATGCTATATTCTGGGGTACAAGAACTAGTCCACTAAACTACCACCTAACTCATTCCTCAACCAAGAGACAGGAAAAGTAGCAGGCTTGCAAGTCATGAAGATCCTTTTGTACTCCTAATTATGTCACACACTAAGAGTTTGACATGGCATATACCAGGAGTGGCCAAAGTATGGCTCAGGAGCGGCATGTGGTTCTTAGTTTATTTATTTTGTGGCTTGCTACTCACACCCATGGGCACCTGCGGGAACCCACTTGCCACTCGCTGCTTGCCGCTGCCATTCACGGGTGTCCACTTGCCTCTCACTGCTGCCACCCATGAGCACCCGCTTACAACTCTCAAACATCTGACATTTACCATATGTGGCTCTTTTGTTGAGCAAGTCTGGCCAAGCCTTACACATACTCTGAAATCAGTTAGAAATTAATACATTTTATTTTCTGGTTGGATGGCTTTTCTAAATCTATTTTAGCCAAGTCCACTATTAACTAAAATGCCCCAAGCACGCATTTCCAACTCCCTTTTAAGATTGAAATCTCTTACTGCTGCTGATTTGAAACTGCACTTTTTAAATTGCGTAATACCACAAATGTCCCTGGACTAAATAACAATAACAACAATGACAGTAACAATAAAACTCTAAATTACTTGCTCAAGGTCTCAGCCTGAATGGTTTAATATGCTTGAGTATATCCATGACAAAAAGGCACTACTATTAACCAAATTTCACACATTTAACTCCACTAAGAAATTTCATGACAGTCTTAAGATCTTTTTTAAAAGTGAAAGACACTCAACTGGATAAATCATCTGTTTTCAGAAGATTTCGGCTACTTCCACTTTTACTTTTGCTTGTTCGGCTCATGAAAGACGATCTGGCTTCACTTGGACTCCATCCAGGTAGTGTAATAGATGTGGCTTTTGATCGACCAGGGACATTCTCCAGAATATCTTGGCAACCCATGAGTCTAACCTCCAAAGTACCTAAGATGAGATCAGATTGCCTTGAGTCATATTCCAAGCAAAGCACCAACTTCTGCAATACAAATTGTTCATGAACAGGAACAGCAACAATAACTGCTGAACATAAATGGAGGGTAGTATAAAAGCTCTTACATAGACATGCCTTATCTCATTTTTAACCTGAGACAAAGTCTATAGATGTAAGAACTGCTTCCTATACATTTGTACTGAAAAGGAGTACTTTCAAAAGGACACATGGCACCAAGTGTGGTCCCTGACTCTTTACAGGTAACACATTTCACAACATTTTTCTTGCTTTGCAAAGCATGCATTTGATCCTTTTGTTCATTAGGTTTCAGCACATACACAACTTAGAGGATTCCAACTTTACATATCCTATGCCTAAAGATGGTGCAATAATGGTAAGAGGTGGTCTTGGATATCTTATATACATTCACACATAAATACACACACATTCTGCTTTAAGTTCAACTTAAAAACTAAAGTCATTTTGGGAAACACAAGCTAACAGCTGTGCTAGTGCTTCTAATTTGGTTGTTTATTAAATAATTTAGTAAACAACGTATTAGGAACAGAGTTTTTATTCAACACCTGTTTCAAGTTAGCAAGTAAAATCTGCAGGGATATATTTAAGATCTTCATTAAGCATATGAGATATCTTGGAATCTATTTTCTTTATGGAGAACTGCAATTACAGATGCACGTACAGACTGTCAAGAGAAACTGCTGGACTATATAACCTCAACTTTCATAAGCCCTGTGCAGACATTTATTCTTGTAGAATACCAACTCTTAATTTCTTATGTTTAATTACTTTAATCTAGAAAACCCATTAGCACAAGTAAATGGGAGTTGCATTTTTATGTGCTCCTGCTATCTGAAATTCTCTGTTCATGTTATTAGCAAAGTCTTAATACTTTGTGGAAATCTTTATTTTAGCAAAACATAATTTTCATCACAAGTAAGTGGCATGGGATTAAGACTGCACTCTGCTTCCAATACTTTATCTAGTATTTGACCACTGAGAGCTTACAACTGTAAGGTAAGGAATGAAGGTTCAAAAATTTTCAAAACATTTTGGAAATTGGACCAAATATTCCCAAATACTGAATCTGAATCTACCAGTGGACAGAAAAACTTTGCAGGTCCTGTCAGTTGGTGCAAGGCGCAGGAGGAAAGAATTCTCTTGCTCACCAGATGTTGGAACAATAAGTCCACAATAATGATTTCTTTTTTGAATCTCAGTATGAAAGTATTTGGGGGCTGCTGTGTAAGACCAGTATAACTTTCCTCTTACAAACACATGCCATAAAAAGAGTCTTATCTAACCTACTGAAGACACCAGTTAGATGTTTGAGGTTTGTGAGCGAATGAAATATTTACAATGATGCAATTACTATATACAACCCCCTCACACACACTTCTCAGAAAACTGATTACACCCTTTAAGGATATTACATTTAAGTAGCTAATGATTTTATGTCCTTTATATTCTAAGTCTATTCTCAATCTACAAAGACTGGAATATGCCCATGTATTTTACTGTGAAAAAAGAATGTCAATGTGCAAAGGCAAATAACACTAAAGCTATGGATACTACAGCAAACCTGTTAAAGCTGCTGGCTTGGATAGTGTACTGTACTGATTCTGTGTAGATAGCATGCTTTGCCGTGGACTCAGAGTTGGTGAAGAAACAAGTGAAAGTTCTTCTATGATAATACTGCTTTTGGGATGGTTTTTGGGGAGTTCATTCAGTCTTTGTTCTAATGAATACTTTAAGAGGTCGAGCTTCTGGCTTGATTCATTAAATCTTGCTTGAGCCTTGTTTAAGAAAAAGAAAGCAGTTAAGAAAATAACTTGAAATTTGAATTGACAAAATTTTATTTACTATGATAAATTTACCTCTGAGAGTGCTTTCCTGTCAGTAACTTTTCCAGATCCAAGCAACTTCATAACATTTTTTGCTCCTTCTGCTACTGCATATTCTATCCTAAAATGATGCCGCAATTCCTCCATACGAAGCTCAAGTGGGCTTATCACAGGTTTTGCTACAGATGAAAACACACAGAAATTCTTTCGTATGCATTCAAATACTACTTGTATTGATTCATATAATATAATGTGATGTTAAACAAATGAGCACAGGAGTAAGACAGTAGATGAACAACAGATACACCAACAGCCAAACCAGTTCAGCTAAGATGCTGAAGTGAAATGTTGAGCTCTCATGGTCTGATAAAGAGAAGCTCATTACATTCTCACCTCCTTTGTGACGGTGAAGGTAGCTGAGGTACAGCAAACTTTAGGCATACCAGGGGCCCTGAAATCTAGTAGCCCTTTGCCACTGTGCTAATTGGTAGTACAGCTGCGAACAATCAGCCCAGTTGTAAGAACCCTTGGATAGAAATGGTGTCATCAGTTCCTCAGTGGAGACTGGATTGTTGCTGGGCCATCTCTAAACCCTGTGGTTGCCTGAGTTGCCAGAGCTGTGAAAAGATCTACCTTTTATAAAAAGCCACACAGAAAGCTTCTACCAGTTTAATCTTTTCAAGCATCCTGATAATGCACTTACCACATGCACTGACCCATTTGCATGAAAAGAACAGCAGGCCAATTATAAACCCAGATAGGCTAACAATTACCAACATTTTAACAGAACTTATGCATGAGCCAGCACAAGTGATGACTAGAACACAGGCAAAGCTTGCACTGGTAAGGTTTTATCCTTTATCAGCCAAGTGAAGATATAGTAAAGCAGACATTTTCCTGCATCCACATTTGATGGAACTGGAGAGGCATGAAACATTCTCACATTTTTGGGCTACCAACAATGGGGATTTTGTATTACTCAAAGAGAGTAAAAATAGTAACAGAGGACCACAAGTGGCCCAAGAGGCTGGTGTACATGCATGTCTGTCATGAGATGAGTACAGGAACCTGAATAATTAGTCTTCTAAGAATATCTCATTGTTTGAGCCACACTGCAGTACAAATGGCTACCCAGAGAAAGAGGTGGGGAGCTGACTGAAGATATGATCTAGCCCTGTTAATGTCTTTTTTTAAAATTCCATGGACATTAGAATTGGAAAATAGTCAAGAAGCAAACAACAGTTTGGATAGTTTCTTTTTTCCCCTAATGCTTCACCATTATCAAAAGCCAATTCGTTAGTCTGGACTGCTTGAAGAATCTGCATTCTTATAACTTCAATTTTTGTCTTGCTATCCTGAAGCATTTGTTGAGCAGTGGCAAGCAGCTTTCGATCCTGAAAAAGAAATAAAGAGTGAAGAGCACTTAAATTCCCAAGTGAGATCCAAGTAGTAGCAATCAGTACTATCTTTTCTAGAGCATGAATTTTGACAAAGTTTCTTCAGAAACACGCATAATTTGTGCTTACTGTGCAATATGTTTGACATTTACTTGCTCCATTTTATTTATTTTATTTTACATTTTTATATGCCATCCTAATACTAAAAGTCTCTGGACAGCTTACAAAAAAACCAAAAACAAAGCAATTGTAACAACGACCACACACATCGTGTTATTTCCCCCTCCATGTATGTTTTATCCCATTTTCAGAACTCTGCATCAAATACACTTCTACTACTTTAACCATCCCTGCCCTTATTACCATATTTTATCCTATTGACAGCATTTCCAGAAGACTGAGGAGCAGGTATATATTTAAAAGAAAACTACAATCCAACAATCAACTACACATAGCACTCAAGATACAGGACTGCTTTGATGCAAAAACAAAAAGGTCCATTACAGGAAGCAAAACCAAAATGTTGCACTATTGTACTCTAACACATTGCTTATAATTAAAATGTGTCCTTGTACTGATTTATATGACATGTGAAACATAAACACGCATGGTTGCAATTCCTATGAATTGTTACAGGCATTACCATTTCCAGAAATAAGTCACAACAGGATTTGCACCAGTATGACATTTGCATTGTTCACAGTGAAGAACACTGAAGACATTTATATTAATGAAACAAGCTAGAAAAGCTATTCTTGCACATATTGCACATACACAGTTTATGGGGGAAAGATGACAGTTTATGGAGAAAAGATGTCCTTTTAATATTTGAAGGTAACAGAAAGTAGCTTATAGGAAACAGCTTCCTTCCATGTTAGAAATGTTATAGTAAGATTAACAGTGTAATTTAACATGTATAACTGAAACAGTGCCTGGAACACTATTGAGTTTCACAAAGGTCAGTGAGCCATCAGGAAGCAATTCAAACTGCCAACTCTCAGTCTGCAATCCATTCAGTTCTCTTGTAGCAATCTGCATTCCTTTCGTTCTTCTAAACATATCATGAAGATTCCAAGTAATGGTTACTGATGTACATTATCCCTGAACTTGAGATATGACTTTTAGAGGGTAACACTGGGGATAGGAGAAGAGTGATTTACACTATAATCTTAGATGATCTTCAACTAGCCCAGCCCATCAAAACAAACAGGTACTCCCCTGACACAAATGCATATATACTACTGCCTCGTTCAGCAATAAAATGTGCAGAAACAACCAGAAATGTTAATGTTGTATATTGATGTTCACACATTGTATTTGTACAATGCCCTTTGCCACACTATCTAGCATGCCATCTTATAATATCAGTTATTTAAACTGTAACACACAGACTCTAGTTTGCTTTCTTTTAACATTATATGACATCCTATTGGGATCAAATATGAATTACCCTTCATGACCACACTAACTGACATGTTATTATTTACAAAGGTGGAATCTATTTTACTCTGTCCATCATGCCAAATTGAAAAACTTCCTATTTGCATGCAAGCTGAAAAGATGGAAGCATCTGGTTTCCTTCATAAGGTCTTACCTTTGATGACCCATTAGAATACATATGGATCATATTCTCTGCTCCTTGTTTTACTTTCAGTTCTATATCCAACTGTTTTTTTAAGGCCATCAACCTGTTGCTAGTAGGAAAACGAGGATCACTGTTTGGTGTATCTGGTGTTCTTGGACAATCTGTGAATTACAAACAGATCAGCTATGTGGTAAGTCAAAAAGCAATTTTCTACATACATTTATTCTAAAATCACAAAGAAGGCCAAAGTATCAGGGTCAATATAATTTTCTTTTTCCATTAGTCAATGATTACTAAGCATGGAATAACAGTTCAAAATCATTAACACTTTAGCCAAGATTACATTTGATCACAGAATTATAGAATAGTAAAGTAGGAAGGTGCCATGAAGGCCATCAGATGCAACCCCTTGCTGTTGTAGGACACCAATCCCACTCAGACAGCTGTCCAGTTTCTTTTTTAATGTCTATAGTGTAGGAAAGCTTACCACCTCTCTAGGCAATTGGTTCCACTGTCATATTTATTTATGTATATTATGTACCATATTTTTCACTCTATAAGACGCGCCTGACCATAAGATGCACCTAGTTTTTAGAGGAGGAAAACAAGAAAAAAAATATTCTGAATCAAATGGGCACATAATCACAGGCACATTCTCCATCACTTCCCCATGGGCTGCACATCTGACAGACTTACTGCACACACGTATTCGCTCTATAAGATGCACAGACATTTCCCCTTACTTTTGAGGGGGGGGGGGAAGTGCGTCTTATAGAGCAAAAAATACGGTATATAATATGTAGGCAGCCTACATATTTATGTATTTGTGCACCACCTGTAACTGCCTAGGCCTTCCTAGGCAGCTTACAATACATAAAACATATTAACAAAATAAAACCAATTAAAACACTACGAATTAAAACATCTATGAAAGCAGTATAAAAAGGGTCACAGCATTCAGGCTAAGTCTTAAAACATTTCCTAAGAAGGTATGTCTTTGCTTGATGCTGAAAGGAAAATAGACAGTGCCAGGTGAATTTCCCTAGAGAAGGAGTTCCAAAGATGGGGAGCAGCAGCGGGAAAGGCCCTTCGCCTAGTTGCCACCCCTCTCATCTCCCTGAAGGGTGGTTCTTGTGAGTTGATCTAAGGGGGTTGGTAGGTATACATGGGAGCAGACAGTACTTTAGAAAGTTGGGCCCCAAGCCGTTTAGGGCTTTATATGTCAATACAAGCACCTTGAATTGAGCCCAGGCCACCACTGGTAGCCAGTGGAACTGGTGTTATATGGACCACTCTAGAAGTACCAGTCACCAACTAAGCAGTCTGATTCTGCACCAGTTGCAATTGCTGGACCATCTTCAAGGGCAGCCCCATGTAGAGTGCATTACAATAATCTATTTTGTAGCATGTGTAACTATCTTCAGGTTCCCATTGTCTAGGTAGGGGTGGAGCTGGAAAATCCATCACAGCTAGAAAAAGGTACTCCTAGACACTAAGTCCACCTGATATTCCATGGACAGACTGGGGTCCAAGAGCACCCCCAAACTGCAGTCCCTGTTCTTTAGGGTGAGTGTGACCCCATCTGGGACAGGGTAATGCCCTCCTAACCTATCAGAGGTCCACCCTACCAATAGTACCTCCATCTTATCAGGATTAAGTCTCAGTTTATTGACCCTCATCCAGTCCATTATTGAGCTCAGGCCTCGGCTCAGGACAGCAATGGCCTCACCTGGTTTAGATGAAAAAGAGAGATAGAGCTGAGTAATGTCAGCATATTGCTGACTCCTCAGCCCAAACCTCCAGATGACCTCTCTCAGCAGTTTCATGTAGATATTAAACAGCATGGGGGACAGTACAGAGCCCTGCGGAACACCATGATGCAACTGCAATGGGGTGGAGCAACTGTCTCCCAGCAACACCTTCTGGATCTGGTCAGCCAGGTAGGAGTGGAACCACTGCAAAGTGGTGCCTCCCACTCCTAACCCAGCCAGCCTGTCCAGAAGGACACCATGGTCAATGGTGTCAAAAGCCGCTGAGAGGTCAAGGAGAACCAACAGGGTCACATTCCCCGTCCCTCTCCCTGCACAGGTCATTATAAAGGGCAATCAAGGCCGTCTCCGTCACATACCAGGGCCTAAAACCCGATTTAAATGGATCTAGATAATCCGTATTCTCCAAGTGTGCCTGAAGCTGCCGAGTCACCACCCACTCCAACACCTTGTCCAAAAATTGGAAGGTTGGCAATGGGATGGTAGTTATCCAGTATCCCTGGACCCAGGCCTGGCCCTTTTAGGAGTGGTCTAACTACTGCCTCCTTCAATGGGACAGGGACCACTCCCTCTCTCAATGAGGCGTTGACAACCTCCTTGACCCAGGGCCCAATCTTATCTCCAGACCTTCCAACCAACCAAGTCGGGCATGAGTCAAGCAGGCATATGGTTAATTGGACAGAGCCAAGCACCTTGTCCACATCCTCAGGTCACAACAACTGAAACTCATCCAATGGTAAAACATAAAATGGTGCACTGCACACTTTCCAAGATTGATGTATACAAACAGTAGAGTCAAGCTCAAAGTGTTGAGCAAATTTGTCACAGCGAGCCATCGAGGGCTCCAGGGTCTCATCGGGTGAACCAGCTTGTAGGAGGCCCTGGACCACCCAAAATAACTCAGCTAGATGGCAGTGTGAGGAAGCAATAGAGGAGGCAAGGAAATCACACTTGGCCTGCTTTGTTGCCACAGAATAGGCTCAATCGTGAGCTTATAAACGTGTTTGATCAGACTCTTCACAAGACTTCCTCCACCTGCACTCTAGCCATTTCCCTTCCTGCTTCATTGCTCTCAGCTTATTACTACACCAGGGTGCTGCATGGGCTCAGCGGGAGGGCAGAGGGTGCCTGGGTGAGATCGTGTTGATTGCCCGAAGCCATTTCCCTATTCCATAGGGCAACCTGGGCATCAGCAGGAGCACCCACCATATCAGTCAGATAATCCCCCAGAGCCCTTTGAAAGCCTTCAGGATCCATCAGACTCCAGGGGGTGGATCTTTCTAATTGATCCTCCACTCTTGCAGAGGGGGAAAAAGAGGTGACAACCTAAACTTGATCAGCTAATGGTATGACCATGACAATGGAGGAGATGTTAACCCCACCCATACAGGACCACCATCCACCTGCTTTGTCAAGAAAACAAGGTCCAGAGTGTGGCCTTTCTCATGTGTTGGGCTGATGACATGCTGAGACAGCCCAATGGTTGTCAAGGTGGTCATGAAGTCCTCAGCTGCTTCAGATAAAGAGGCCTCAGCATGGAAATTGAAGTCCCCAAGGACTAACATCCTGGGGGACCTCAAAACTAGGACCGAGACCAACTCCATCAGCTGAGGCAGGGAGACTAATAAAGTGCAGCAACAAAGCAGGCAAACGGTACATTAAAAGAATCCCCAATCTGTCCTGGGAGCTCAACTCTAGACATTCACCTGAATGGACAGGAAGCCTGGCAAGAGAGATCAAATCTTTACAAATTATTGCCAACCTCCCTCTACTGCCAACCCTATTGCCAACCCTCCTCTGTATTCTGTGCAGCACCAGGGTATGAGGGGGCCCACTCTCCTTTCCCACCCAGGTTTCAGTAATGCACACCAGGTCAGCCTTCTTGTCCATGATTAAATCGTGAATGATGGCACTTTTATTACAGACCGACCTGGCATTAATTGACAACACCAGGAGTCCCGAGGGCAGACTGATACAATTGCCCTGCATCCTTATGCTGGGGAGGGAGGGCTAGAAGAGGGGACAGATATTAAGCATCTGACAATGAGGCATCTGAAATTAGTAGGTCTGATATTAGGCATCTGAAAAGGCAGGTTGCTCACCTGTAACTGTTCTTTGAGAGGCCATCTGTGCATTCACACATATGGGTGCTGTGCCTGTGGCCAGAAAGATTTAAGGCTTAATGGTTTTGGCGGGAACTCTGCACCCATCCCCTACAACAGTATAAGAAGGTGAAGTGCCTGCCATTTCCTCAGTCTACTGGAGATCGATCGTTCGCCCTCCCCCCACCCCCCGGGAGCGTTTATTGCAAGGAATCTGCTGAATACTAGGCATACACATACAAATAAATCCATACATTAAGAGAAAAAAAACCACCTACAAATCCGCCATCAAAATAAATACGGTACTGTAGAAACCCAGTCACTGACACTGAGCGGGGCTGGCGGGTGGGTTGTGTGAATGCACAGAAGGCCACTTGAAGAACGACAGTTACAGGTGAGTAACCTGTCTTTCTTCATCGTGGCCTCTGTGCATCACACATATGGGTGACTAGCAAGCTTACCAAACCTGGAGGCAGGGCAGTGTCATCATTGGAGAATAGAAGAAAGGATTGCCCAACCAAAGGAGCAATCATGCCTGGCACGCACATCAAGGTGGCAAAGGTGCAAGGAGTAATCCAAGTGGCAGCCTTGCATATGTCTTGGATCGGAATGCCAGCAGAAAAAGCAGAAGAAGCTGCTACTGCCCTCATGGAGTGCCCTCCAGGTAAGTCCAATTTAGCAAGCCAATATGCCAGTTCGATGGTCTGTATAATCAATTTCAAAAGTCTTTGTGATCCAATAGGAGAACCCTTGTCATGTTCTGAGTACTTGATGAAAAGCCGGTTAGTTTTGCGAAAAGATTCTGTGCGAGATCTGTAAAAGGCAAGGCAACAATGAATGTCGAGAGAGTGAAGCGATCGTTCTATCTGTGTAGATGGAGTAGGGAAGAAGGGTGGTAAGATAATGTCTTGATTGATATGGAAAGGAGACACAACTTTCAGTAAGAATGCCGGATCGGTATGCACGATGACCTTCTCTTTATGGAAGTTGAGATAAGGAGGGTCTATACGGAGTGCACTGGCCCTTCTAGCTGATGTGATAGCAACGAGAAAGGCAGTCTTCCAAGACAAGAGGCGCAAGTCAGTAGTTGCCAAGGGCTCAAAAGGAAGTCTGGTGAGTGCCTGCAAAACAACAGAGAGACTCCAAGTAGGAATAATTGGTCTAACTGGTGTTTGTAGATTTTGCAGTCCTTTAAAGAATCGATGGATGAGGGTATGAGAGAATACCGAAGAACCTACACATGGCCACGATAGTGGGAGATTGCAGCAGTGTAAACTTTGATAGATGAAGGTGTAAGTCCAGTCTGGTGTAGTGACAAGAGAAATTGAAGAATGTTTTCAATGGAGGCTGAGTGAGCAATAAGTTATTAGATTCAGCAAAAGATGTAAAGCGCCTCCATTTAGCAGCGTAAGATAGGCGGGTCACAGATCTTAGTGCAGACTGGAGAATGAACTGAATATTGGGATGCAGAGTACTCGGATCCAATGGAGCATCTGTCAGTATCGAGAGAGAATGAGGAGCAGTATCCGGAAAGTGTCGGGCCAGCGTCGGGCCAGTATCCGGAACCGAAGGAGTACCATGGTTCATCGAATGAGCCAGGCTGTCAGATTGAGTGAAAGAAGATCTGGGTGATGAACAGCCCCGTTCTGTTGAATGATCAGATGAGGTATGAGAGGCAGTCATCAAAAGGTGTTGCAGGACAGACGGAGAAGAGTAGGGAATCATGGTTGGCAGGGCCACCAGGGAGTGATGAGAATTCCCTGAGCATTGTTGTAAGTGGTTCTCATTATAAGAGGTATTGGGGGGAACGTATAAAAGAACATGTTCACCCATGGTATCATTAGAACTTCTCCTTTCGAACCCGGACCGATGCCTGCGCGGGAGCAGTAAATCTTGCACACCTTGTTCATATGAGTGGCGAACAGATCTATGTCTGGAGAGCCCCATGTCTGAAAGAGGTGATGGCAGGTTTGACTATCTAGTTCCCATTTGTGGGTTGTCGACATCTGCCTGCTGAGAGTGTCTGCCTCCTCATTGTCAGTACCAGCTAGGTGAACAGCAAGGAGGGTAATCTCCCTCGGGATACACCAGTCCCACAGTTGCATAGCCAGGTGAGCCAGGGAGGCAGACTTTGTTCTGCCTTGTTTGTTTATATAGAATACAGTCACAATGTTGTCGGAGGCAACCTGAACAATTTGCCCCTGAAGAGTGCCCTCAAATGACTGAAGGGCTTTCAAGACTGCCAGCAGTTCTAGGTAATTGATGTGTTTGGTGGTCTCTCGATAGTCCCAGGTGCCCTGAGTATGGAGTCCGGAACACAGGGCTCCCTACCCAGTGAGGGAGGCATCAGTGAACAGAGTCAGAGTTGGGTGAGGCGGACAGAACAGAATGCCGACAGATTGTTTTGTATAGTGCACCATGATAAGGTTTGGAGGACGGAGGTCAGAAGATGGAGAAGAGACTGAGGCAAGTCTCGTTGGGGTTGGAAGAGGCCGTTGAACCACAGTTGAAGGGGCCTCATCCGTAGTCTAGCATGCGGAACTACCGAGACTGTGGAGGCCATGTGACTGCACCGATAGTGCTAGAACAATTCTGTCCATGTGGATTTGCCAGATGGATGCATGAAGGTTGTCTTGTTGTCCTTGTGGAAGGAAGGCTTTTGCTATTGTAGAGTCAAGACGGGCTCTGATGAAATCGATGATCTGTGAAGGAGCAAGGCACGATTTCTCGTGGTTAATACACAATCCCGAATCATCCAAGAGGGTACAAGTAGTCCGAATCGATGATCGAAGGCCTTCTCTAGACAAGGAGACAATCAACCAGTCGTCCAGGTAAGGGTAAACTTGAATGCCCTGGAGCTGAAGATGCGCACACACTGGGGCCATGCATTTTGTAAAGACCCGGGGAGCAGTAGCCAGTCCAAATGGCAAAGCGTTATATTCAAACTGGTCAGAACCAACCGTAAATTGAAAAAGTCACCTGTGAGACGGATGGATGGTAATATGAAAATAAGCATCTTTTAAGTCCAAACAAGCAAACCAATCCTCTCTCCTGAGCAACGGAAGGATGTTTTGAAGGGTGGTCATCTGAAACGTCTTAGTTTTGATGAATTTGTTGACGTCACATAGGTCCAGTATCGCACGAAGACCACCATCACGCTTAGGAACCATGAAATATCTCAAGTAGAAGCCATGTAACCCCTCGGAGCGTGTGAGCTGTTGAATCACTCCTTTACGGAGAAGCTGTTGAACTTCGTCTACGAGAACCGATGACTGAAGTGTAAATTGGATCGGTCCAGGGAGGGGTACGGTACCGAACTTGATTCTGTAACCATGCTGTACAATGGATAAAACCCACTGATCAGATGTGATGGACTCCCAAATGGGGAGTCAACTTAGCAGTCGATTCCCAAAAGGAAGAGGGGAGGGTGGGTTTAAGAGATAAGGAGAGGTTCGCCTGGCCCAACAGCATTGGTGTTTGTCCAAATCAGGTCGACAACGACTCCAAAAATCTCGCCATTAATTCCCCAAACGTTGAGTAAGGCTCTTCCGGTGAGCTGGGACCTTGCATGGTGATCACAGCATCTGGCAAAGTAGAGGCTACTTTGGAATCCTCGGAGTCTGAGTCATAATGAGACGGAAAGCTGGAGGAGGAATCGACAGGTGAAGAAGGGCGCCTGGATTGAGCCGCTCTGGAGGTTGATGGAATGTCTCTCGGAACCGGAGAGAGGGTACGATCGCGTACCGAGGGGTAATACCCATAGGGTGGATAGTCATCCCATGGTTCACGATGAGTTGACCTATGGGGTGCTTGCACCCATTCTCCAGAGGGACGGATGGAGGCATGCTGCTGGTATCGCACCTGTTGGGGCAGGGCCCTCGGGGAAGCCTCAGGTGACAGCTGAGGAGTGGGTGAGCATGCCATTGGAGGAGAGTCTCGGATCTCTCCAGCAGAGATGCATCCCAACATGGCAGCCTCCTGGTGTTCAGGCAAAGATGGGACGGAAGGGGCGACCTGTCATGGGGACCTGGGCGGAGTCACTTGCATTGCCAGCTGAAGAGCCAGTCCGGTCGGTGTCAGTACCGAAGCAGCCATCGGGATCGACGGGGCGGATGAGCTCGCAACACGGTGCCGGGGTTGGTCGGCTTCCTTGGACTTGCGCGCCGTCTTGTCCTTCTTAGGCTTCTTATGGCCTGAGAATGTGTCTGACCCACTATGCTTCCGCTTCTCCTTTTGCTTATGTGAAGATGTAGAGCAGCGCTGACTCTCCAACAAGGGAGCACCATCAGCTGATGGGCAGGGCGGAGGGGTAGCTGAAGAAGAGGATGGCGCAGCAGATTTGCCTGCTAGTTGATTGGATTGAAGCAGGGCTTGGTCCCACAAGAGTTTGCTCAAACGGTTTTCTCAATTTTTCCTCGCCTGCTTAGTAAAGCCTGGCAGCGGCTGCATTTATCAGTCCTGTGCCCTTCTCCAAGACAGAGAAGGCACAGGTCGTGCAGATCAGTAGGCAACATTTTAGATCTGCACTGAGAACATTTGTGGAAAGCCGCACACTGAGCCATTGAGGACGAAAAAGGAGAAGATAGCGAAGGTAATAATAGAGAGAGAGAGAACACTTTTTTGGGGGGGGGGACAGGGCAAAGGGAATGGAGATAAGAAGAAAGCTTCTAACAGGGAGGGTAGTAACTTGGAATCTTAACAAGCTAAGAGAAAAACAGCGGTTTAGGTAACAAGATATATGATATAGTACAAACTGAGAGGCGAAAGCCTCGAGGCACAGTGAATGGTGGTCGCAAGAAGACTGAGGAAATGGCGGGCACTCCGCCTTCTTATACTGTGGGGCGGGGAGGGGTGCAGAGTTCCCACCAAAACCGTTAAGCTTTAAATCTTTCCAGCCACATGCAATGTGCAGGCACAGCACCCATATGTGTGATGCACAGAGGCCACGACGAAGAACATCTTTTCCTGCTACCTAGCCTGAATCTGGGTTGTCACAGCTTGAATTGATTATTCAGTGTCCTATACTCTGGTATCAGCAAGAAGAGATCCTGTCCCTCCTCCTTGTGAGATATGCACCATATAATGTAGTTAACTTTATGTTTTTCAAATGGGAATTATTTTGCACAAACTGGTATCCATGAGC
Source organism: Varanus salvator macromaculatus (assembly GCA_023646645.1). NCBI lineage: Eukaryota > Metazoa > Chordata > Lepidosauria > Squamata > Varanidae > Varanus > Varanus salvator. The sequence continues at coordinate 12,280,351 of JAIXND010000659.1, forward strand.
TAGGGAAAACCAAAAGATTTGCTAAGAACAGTCCTAAAAGATGTTACCAAATATACTATGCAGATAAGCTTGTAATACAATCAACTGCAATAAACAATAAATTGGTCCCAAACATATCTGAGTGGAGTTCTGCTCACAGGATGCACCTGCTGGTGGATACATGATTATCACTGATTTCCCACTTCCCTCTGCGAATCTGGAGAATGCTCTGGAAAGCTGGAAAACCCTCTGGAACAGTGTCAAAAGTGGATGTGGGAGCTGCAGGGAGAAGGAAGAAATAGCCTTTTTCCTCTTCCAGAAGTTGCAGCATTTACTGGATCTGATTTCCTAGAAGGAACTCTTCCTCTTCTGGGACACCAATTCTGGATCCACATTATTCTCTTTAGGGAAAAGTGTTTCCTTACATGCATATAGATCACTAGCACTAGTAACTATTTGCTACAGGTCACAAATCTAACACACAGGCCATTCACATAGGCCAGGAACATTAGAGATAGCAAAGAAAAAACGCACTGATTTCACTGTTTAAGTGACTATTAAGGGAAATCTATGCACACACTGATGAAAAGAACAACAAACCCATGATATTGTTGGTTAACAGTAATGACTTCCTTAACACCTCTTAAGAACAATCAGCAGCAGAACCGGTTGGAGGTTTTACAAACTAAAATTTAATACTATCCACAGTCCATGTCAGCAGCCTGTCTATTATGTTTACAAGAGTTCTGCTGTCAGCAACAGATTTGGTTTCTTTTATCATGTTTACTTATTTAATGATTATTTCAGCAGGAAAGGGAGCAGGAACAAGTCCATTAACTTTTGATCATTTAACCCCACTAGACAGAAGACCTTAAAAAGTCCCCACACACTTAGAGATACTATCAATAGGAAGTGGAATCTTGATGTGTTTCTACAACATGAAAATAATCTGTTGCTTAGTATTTTTGAAAGACAATGGGGCAAAACTAAATAAGGGCAAAATCATATGCCAGCTAAAGAGAGTCTAGATGGCCACAGGGGAACTTGGAGTCTCAATTCCAAGCCTGAAAACTTGCTTTGAGGTCAGAGTTGAGACTCTGAACTTTTAAGCGTCCTCCATCAGACTCAGATCAAACACATGGAGCCAGCTGAGGTTCCGTGCTCAGAAGAGAGACCTCAGAGATGGCATTTCAAGAAATCATTCCAGTAGTTCCATTGACATATGAGGCATCTTGGCAGCAACTTGGCTTCCTTTTCTGGAACACTGAGGTGAAACACTTAGATGGCATATATCGGCCATTTTTGAGGATGGGAGAAGCATGGAAATGACCTTCACTCCATACTCCTCCAGCCTTTCATAGGAATCCTGTAAGCTTTGGGGTATAGAGTACAGGCAGCTCTACTGGACTGTGCTTTCCACTACTGATATATGTTTAAGCACACCTTCCATATAGCCAATCAAGCATTTCACTTAATCCATCTGTATCTGAAAGTGCTGTAAAGCTCTTTCCAGGTCCTGATACAGGGCAATAGGAAAATGTCACCACAGTTACTTGTCCACAGGGATAACACGCCACACACTTCAAGTAAATGACATAAACAGCTTTGCTGCCTTGGTGGTAGGGATATTCCTTTAGTGAGTGCCAAATTATCACCCAAGGGCCAGAAGTGCTAGGCTGAAATGCATCCCTATCTGCTATCATGACAGGACTTTCTTCCTCTCTTCCATTTCTCTGCACTGGACTGAGAGAGGGAGAAAGAAAATGAGGGTATGTGGGGGTGCAGGAATTGCTTCCCTCCCAGTTCTGCTGGCAGAACTGCTTCCATCAGTGGAAAAAAACACTGGATGCAACTCATAACAACTTTCATGCCTCGTCTTTTGAGGCTTCAGAGCCACAGTTCACAAAGTTTTTTGGACATCCTCAGTTGTTGCCAATTCCCTCTCAACAACAGGGATCACTGGCCTCCATGCTATTTATGCAGAAACTGAATGTTTTACTTTTTCAAAGGGTCAGAGAAGTTGGGGACACTTTTCTGCCTTACAAATGGCAGGAATTAAATGGTGTTCAATTAGCAGCACTTTTTGCTAATTATTTAACTGTATTTAGCTGCCTGCATGCTATGCCCAATAACATGGAATATACAGGCTAAATTTCTTCAGCAATGTTTCCTTAAATTCTTTATTACAGAGAATGCTGAAAGATCTTGAAAAACTGGACTATAAGAATGGACTATACAGACAAGAACTACCATGTGTTTTTCAGTTTTAGGTCTAAATACCAACTTTTGCTAACATCTCAGTAGCACTCAGATACAAAATTCAGTTTAAAAGACAGTAACTTCTAACAAGCAGACCTACTAATTAATAATAGCTAACAAGATGCAAAGCTAGTTCTGATTTGGCAAAATAAAACAACTTGCATTTCCCCCCCCCCCTTTTTTATAGTGTGGTTCTAATAGCCCAGGAAAAAAAGCTTGAAATTATTCTCAGGGTTCATATCCTGTTGCTTTGCCATTTTACTTTTTGTCATTATAAATTCATTTTCTAAACTATGTTAGCCCTTATTTTGTTGTCACATTTGCCATCTTTCACCACATCTCTCATTTTTTCTTTCAGTTTGAATTGTACAAGCTTCGTGAGTGTATACATCATACAAATGTACAGATAAAAGTATTACACAATGTGGAATAAGTTACAAGGAACAAAGCAACTTACTTTTCTCCTATATTTGCTTCACTGATCAAAAGAAACACAATACAAACATAAATCAGTCTTGGAAAGCATGTCCGCATGTACACTTGAGGCACATCAAATAAAAACACCCAACTGCATATTTTAGCTAATAATGATCTGAAACCCTGTTGCAATCTACCGTATTTTTCGCTCTACAAGACGCGACTGACCATAAGACACACCTAGTTTTTAGAGGAGGAAAACAAGAAAAAAAATATTCTGAATCAAATGGGCACATAATCACAGACACATTCCCCAGCACTTCCCCATGGGCTGCACATCTGACAGACTTACTGCACACACATATTCGCTCTATAAGACGCACAGACATTTCCCCTTACTTTTGAGGGGGGAAAAGTGCGTCTTATAGAGCAAAAAATACTGTAATTTCTTTCCATAGATCCTTCCTTTTAAGAAATGTTGATTTACCATTTATGAAATACTCTTTCTTGTCCAACTGCATAGTCTGTCTTCTACACCTTACATAAAGGAGAGCTGGGAAAAAGAATTTAAGTTCAAAATACTAATCTAAAGTCATGGGCAACCCTATAATGGAACATAAGTTTACTTCATGGGTTGAATTTCAGTCTCCACAAAAAATGTGTTCAACTTAATGGCCAATTCAACATTGTCACTTTTGACCAAACTATCTCATGACTGAGACTTAAATACCAATCCCTCATCTAATCTTCCTCTTGAAACAGCTGTAATAGTTTCCTATGATATTAGGACAAAATTGCAATGGAAGTAAAATACTTAAAACACTACTAGATGACAACTGTACTTTGTAAAGTTTATATATAGAAACCTAATGATATTAGGTTCTGGCAATATTACATTCTGTATAACTTTCTGATCTGGCTGATTTGAAAGCACTTGATGTCTGACCCCTAGGATCCACAACACTAGCAAATTAGGAAGGGATATGTTTATCAGGTTACAAAATAGGATTGTAATTGATTGGATTGATTTCTCTAATTGATAGTGATACAGGTATAGGACCAGAATTAGGTAGCAAGCTCAGATTCCTTCAACTTTAGGCACTCTGTAAAGTTGTACATTTCCATACATCATTACTAATGATTGTACATCAATTACCAGTATTGGCACTACAGTACTTTCCAACCAGTCTGTGTAACTGCAATTTGGACAAATTTGCGTTGGATTGCCTACAATGTTTTGGACACTTCGATGCTGGGTAGGTGTCTACACTTTTACTACTGCATAGACTTCTGGAAACTTAGTCTTTGCCATTCTTATCACAGAAGGCAATACAAAACACAGCCGTCTACACAATTAACAAGACCTGCCTAAGTTTGTCTTTCTCATAAAAAGTATGGTATTTATTATTACTCAACAGCTACTTCAAAAAAGTACCAACCCCCAAAAATGACATTTTAAAATTCAGAATCTGACACATCAGGAAAATGTAATCCCAGATAACCAAAGACCCACAAACTGGTGGCTTGCAAATGTCATAAACGAAACATAAAAGCACAATATTTGATGAAGCCTCCCTTCACTGGGAAAACAATGACATTCTTGCCATGTAAATAAAACATCACAGCAGAATCTTTCTGACTCCAACCAATGAGAAAGAGCATCAGAGTGAGGCGAGGATGACATTGCTGCTTAGGAAACTGAAAGCCATCCTCTCACCTCTGCACACAGATGTGTACAGTGATTCCACAACCAAGGCAGTGCACACTGAGAACAAGTCTTCTCAGAGGCCTTAGGACATGACTGAGGCCCTGAGGCATCTTGCAGAAGCCTAGAAGGCCTGAAGCCAAATCCCCTCCAACCTGAGCAGAAAGGAAAAGCCGGGAAGATGAAGCATGGCAAAATGATGGCAGGAAGTAAGAACTCCACCACAACCGATCAAGGTCATAAGGAGACAGGCAAACAAATGCCACAGGATCTCCTGACTCATGTAATTTGGCTTACTATATCAGAGACAAAAAAGTTGCATCTCCACAAAATAGGAATGCAACAAAACTGAGCTTTCAGTGTCTGAAAGACCATGTTTGTTCCTTAGTATGGTTCCATGTTCCTGAAGTACTCTGTGCATATATCCATAGTTAGTCTCTGCTTCATTTTCCCCAAGACACCAGCTAATCAGTGATTTAAGGGAGTATGAATTATATCTTCACAGAGCAATTAAGTGGCAACATGCTATCTGCATTACAATTGAGCAGAAACAAGCTTTTTCTAACCCTTCCATTTTCTAGCCCATTATGCAGGAAATTCCACTTCCTTCTGCTCAGCCAAAAGGTTTCTCCTGTAGGACTAAGATTTCCTCTTTCTGAAAATCACTAGGGAGTACAAACTAAGCTGTGAGAGGTAAGTCCAATCCAAGCAACTTGTTTTTTTCTTTTTTCTTTTACTATAGGAGGAAGAGCTACTATTGTAGGATATCATGTCACATTACAAGGAGAATCTGGCTTGGAATGAGGATGGAATTCCATACATGCCATTCAAGCCACTAATGTCGACAACTTATATCTGACAATAGAGTGCAGAAAAAAACTGGAATCAACCCAATTTAATAATAGGAATTCTCTATTTTCTTCACCTAATATTTTCATCTGTACAATATCACAGCTAAGTAGGTTTTCTGTTTGGTGGCTGCAGTTTATTAATTGCACACAGATATTTGAAAACATGCTGCTATTAAAAGCATGTGTATTGTGCCTTTAAAAGTAGAGCATTACAACTGCTTATCACTTAATCATTTGAGATTAATTTATGAATACTTATTTCAAAATAATACAGAGCAAATACCTGTAACATCTTCAGTTTCTGTTACAACAATATGAGCATTCAATTCTTGTAATTTATGATGCAATTCTTCTAGCTTCTTGTTCGATTTTTTCAAAATATTGTCTACGTAGGCTAGGTTTTTTTTATCTGTAGTGACCTTCCTGAGGTTTTCTGCTCCTTCTTTGATTTTAAGTTCCTTCCTTATTTCCCGTTTAATTTGGTCTTTTACTTCATCCAACTTCTGTTGTACCATTGTGTCCGAGTAGTCCAATTTTTGTCCAACGCTCACGTTCTCAGAGACTATGATACTTCGCACATCTCCCTATAATAAAGGAGGGAAAGCACAACAGTTATTGGCTGATTTTGTCGAGAACAATCTATACAACGAAAACATTTCATTCTTCCATATATAAGCAGTCATTCTGTACCAGCAATGAGACACAGAACATCATAGGCTTACTGAGAAAGCTTACCAGTAACAAGTTTAAGCTTAGTAATGTCTTTGCTGTACCTATTTTTAACAGTAACAGTTCAAGTTCCATTGGATTTGCAACACATGCAACTCTGCACTGATATGTCCAAGAACTCAGATGTCTACTTAGAAACAAGTTCTCACTGAGTTCAGTGAGACCATGGGTGTAATCCTACACATGTTTAGACAGAAAAATCGACTGCACTCCTAAGTCCCAATGAAATATATATAGGAGTGTACCTTGAGTCAGGGAGTGGATTCCCATTTCCAATATCAGAGATGTATCTAACCTCAGAACTGGGAATCTAAGGTATTCTATTGTCTCTCCCTAAACATCTATGCCCCCCTAAACATCAAACATAGATGATGTTTAGGGGGGCATAGCATTACTCTATAAATGCACACACACACTAAAATCAAGATCAGAATAAATTACCATGGGAGGAGGATCCTAAAGATTTTAAAGAAAACCCTTCCTTCCAAAAAGTGTCATGTTTTGCATAGTGATCATACAAAATTAAAATCAAGGGTTAACTAGTACAGCACTACCAAAACCAGAAGTATATTCAGAATGATTATTTCAAACACCTTTAATTCAAGATTGATAAAATTTAGTTACATTGAAGTGTCTTAAAAAGAAAACTGTGTGTGTTCAGTAAAAGTTGAGGAACCTTATGAGCAACTTTATTGGATGTCTGTAGTCTGATGTGATGCCTGAAGTTCTTGTGCTTAACAGTTTTAGTTCTCTTAATAGATGCACATAAAATATGAAATGACCATTGTAGACACAGATATTAATCTTCAATCATCTTTGACAATTGAATTTTACCTTTCCTCTCATCAAAAATGTTTTGATCATCCAAGTAAATCCAAGAATTTTAACAAATGAGTCAAAGCTACTGAGAAGCACTTGCATATTAAACATCTACTGTTTGCTTTGAAGTCTCTAGCTACCCTAAGCATAAAACCAATTTGCTACGTACTGTTTTGAACATTAGTTTTCCCAATTCATGTATACTGACTTGAAATTACTGATTTACTAAGTTACTTAGAAACATTATCTTACTTTATTGGTTTGGAGGACATTGATTCAAATACTTTTTATGCTCCCAAAGGATATAAACTGTTGGTGACAAGATGCTGTCGAAATACAACTCCCACCAAGTTACAGATTATAGAAGTTCTATCTGTACCAGAGACTGTGAACCACTAAGTAGGTAATAGTAGTATTTGGAAATGGTAATTGGAAATAGAATTAAGATAACATTGTGGAATCATCATAATTATAAATTAATGTCCATAACTACTACTCAGGATGAAAGGCAGCTCTTCCTTTTTTCCTCTGATTTTGCCTAAGGACAAGGAGATTAATGCTGATTTTGTAAGTTTAGAAATTAGCAAGACAGTGTAACAATCATACAGTATCACATATAGCTTGTTCCCCCATGACACAGAAGTGATATTAAAACAAAAAAACCTTAACACAATAAGATAATTAAACATAGGAAACGCTAATATAACTACATAATTAAAGATAGGCTTTCACACCCTTTCTAAAAACCAAGAGAGCTGACCACAATTTTCTTGAGAAGTGCAGCTCAATTTAACAACAACACAGGAGAAAGGTTTTCAAAGCAAATGGGGCTTGTACAGCTAGCAGTGCCCTCAAGAGGCCCTCTCCTGCAGACCTTATCAACCAGACAGGTTCCACAACAAAAACTAGGCAATCTACACTCCCAGGAAAGACTTCAAAATTCTGACCTGAAGTGAAGACCAGGATGATAAAAGCAAAACACAGTCCTGGTAAGGCTGATCTTACCTCAACTTAATGCAATATTTCCCCAACTGGTTATTATTTGATTTCAGTTCCCGGAAGGCCCACCAAACTTTGCCAACAGTCAGAAATGCATGGAGTTGTAGACCAAAAGATTTAGAGGACATAACATAGGGGAAGATAATATTAATATGAAGTATGAATAAGCCTAATGGCCCACATGAAGTTGCTTTGCACCTTCCTTCACACAAGTGAGTAAAGCAGGGCATCTTAAAGGATGGATAAAAATCTATGATTTTAAAAAATGGATTTTAAAATTTAACTTGGTTTTTTAAAATTTAAATAGGATTTTTTTAAAAAAATAAAATGCTTTTTGAAAAAAATCTATTTAAAGATGCTTTTCTATTTAGGATACATTATAGTCCAAAGGTTATTCATCATGAAATAGGGATTAGTTTTTAATTATGTAGTATGAGGCTGTATATTCATACAGTATTTAATTTTTTTTGGTAAATGAATCCCATTAATCTATTCACAATCTCATGCTCTTCCACAGGTTTCTATAAGATTGGACAATTTTTCTGTCTATAAGATCTTATCACAAATGCTTGATTTTACAGTTCTCAAAACTGAATTTGTGTCTTCAGAGATCACATACTTCTTCACAGCAAAAATTTTATAAAATAAACACTGAGTTGAGAAAAAGACCTCAATCCCACTGTTCCTTTGCAAATCTATGTACACTCCTTACTTCTTAAGTGCTATGCTTCAGAAAATTCAATGAAAAGCAGATTGCTGGGAGTGGAATAGATCTGAACAAGAAGCTAAGTGTGAAGAAGGGGGTGGGCAAGTAGTAAAAATGAAAATGAAACCTTTTCAGCAGAATACTTCACAAGTCTTTGGATCTTTTTGTGAATAGCCTGAGATTTATCATATTATTCTTTTCCTGGAGGAGAAAACATAATGGCAGCAGGCTGTAAAAGAGACCCAGTTTGGAAATATTTTAATGAAGTCTCTCTACTTAAAGTTAAGGCAGGCAGGCAGGCAAATTATGTAGCAAACATGCTTTAAATCTAATCGTACTGACTAGTGATTTAAATCAAATTGATCAAATTAAAATCAAATCCATCCTGGTATTTTGGTTAAACTAGAAATTCCTGCAAAGTTTGAGCCAAAAGGCTATGGTTAACAGCTACTGAAAAGGCCAGAGAACAAGGCATGATCTAAAGTTGGCTTAATCTCCGGCACTGCACATGAGCGCTTAACCACTGTTTCCCAGTTTAGACTTTAACAGAAACTATATTTAACGAAAGACTTCCAGGGTTCACTGTCAGTTCACAAGTCACTATAAGCCAAAATTGTTGTTAAGTCTAAGGTTTGTTCTTGACATGATTGTGACTTTAAAGGAAATTAACAAGTCAAAGATCCTGGCTTGGAAATAATCAACAAGGAGTGATGAGCAGCATGTACTAGCATGCTTTCTCATGCAGCGTTAAGGCAAGCTTCTCAGAATTTCAGGCTTACCATGATATGTGAACTATTCTACACCATGCTTCCTACCTCACAAGCATCATGGCTAAATAAGAGGCCATGACATTCATTCATATTCCAGTTTATAAATCTGAGATAGAATCATCCAAATGTGGATGCTAACTTAAGTGCTACCTCACAAAGTACTTCCAATTTACTGTAAGGCAGGGGTCTCAAACTCGCGGTCCACAGGCCACAAGACGATATTTTGTGGCCCCCACTTGATATCAAAGTTTAGTGATAGTGCGCCGGCGGTGCCTGGGCCGGCCTCCGGGAGCGACACGGGATGAGCGGCCCACCACCACCGCAGTGGAATACTTGATGCAGCCCAGACTCTACTTCCAGCGGCCCCCAGGTAAGTTGAGTTTGAGACCCCTGCTGTAAGGTATTAGGTTTGTCCTTACATGGAATTTGTCAACTAATACTCTGACGAATGTATTTCAGAATGTATACCTGACACCACAGCTCCCCTTGTTTTATGGCAAAGGCTATGCTGCTGTCCAAAATCGGAATGGACTGTGCTTCATATACCCAGCATCATTAAACTGGCTAGAAATCTAGGATTCTATAGCTCTCCCAAAGATCTTATATCTCTTATACAATGATAGCATTGAAAATATCTGCAAACTCATGCTCCTCTTGTCAGCCCCCCCCCCCCGCCACTCATACATACAATTCATCCACCAACTTCCGATATGCAGTGTAAATTGAATGGGAGGAGGGGTCAACATTTGTTGTACCTCTTCTGCAGAACAAAGGTTACTACAGTGTTTCAAGCATCAGAATTCCAAAACTGCAGCAAACAATCACCATTTAAAATGAGTCTCAAATTTCTACCTGCCAGCAAGATTACGCAAGCCCTGCAGCCTTAAATTGATACTACAAAATGCAGCAGAGTGACTACTTAGATTACAATTTATCTCTACTGTTTATCTACTCTATTCATAAAAAGGAACAGCCTAGCAGAAAAACAATATAGGATATGCATTCCATAAAATGAAATCATTAACATTTTTAAATCAGACAAGTATTATTTTATCAATTTATTGGTACAGTAAGAAAAATGTTAAGAAAAATCTCTTAAAAGCTGCCATACAAATATTAAAAACACATTTAAAATATAATTCAAAAGCAATTGCAGCAACAACATAGGGCAGTAGAAGAACAGTAAAATGGAACAGCATGGCCAATTTGATTATGGACCAGGGAAAGCCTTGCAAGCAGATTTTCTAGAGGCATTTAAAAGATGCCAAGTTTTCTGCCTTCCAAACCGCTCAGGCTTTTCCACAGACTAGGCACTGCTACCAAGAATGCCCACCAACAAGGCATTCTAGTCTAGCTAAGTATCCTGCAAGGATATTGTGATTGTACCACTATGTACCACTACTACTATTGTGATTGTACCACAATAGTAGAATACTGAAGATGGCTCAACAGCTGACAGGGGGTCAGCGCAGTTCTTTGGGCACAGGGCTTATGTGGGCACAGTGGGGTGGCCCAGGGAATACCCTGTCACATTTTGCACTAACTGCAGTTTTTGAACCCAATCCAAGGACAGCTCCACACAGAACATATCACCAATTAAGAAATATAATGCATTTATCAGCACATTTCTGACTGCATGATCAATTACTTTTCAGCAGGGCTTTAGCCTGGAGTTTTTTGAAGAGTAACCATTTTTCTTCCCCATCAATTGAAAAACTTTCAAACTCACGGATATAAAGGCAGGAAAGAAAATCTTGCGTGGAAAAATTCTTTCTAAGCACAAGCTATCAAATCAGAGTATCTCAAATACATCTTTAGATGTGGCCATGTCACTTTAGGTGGAGGCTCTTTAATGGTATGAATGTATGTATGTATTTAAAAAATTTATATGTCATCACCACATGCCTTGGCATCTCAGGATGCCTCACAATACATACAATTAAAAACAATAAAATGATCTTTATAAATAACAAATTCAATAAAAGATTACAAAAAGACAGAAAATCAAAAACAAAGAGAGTGACTGTTCAACAGCAAAACATTAGTTTTTAAAATAGCAATTAAAAAGTTTTAATCTAGCACCGAAAAGAGTATAAGCTCAGTGCCAGGCGTACCTCTCTGGGAAGTAAATTCCAGAGTCTAGGCGCCACAGCAGAGAAAGCCCTACTCCGAGCTGATGACCTTTTTACCTCTCTTAGAGAGGGTTCCCAGAGCAGGGTTTCTCACACAGATCTTAGGAGGCGTGAGGGCATAGAAGGAAGGAGACATTCCTTCAGGTATCCTGGTCCCAAGCCGTTCAGGGCTTTATAGGTCAAAATCAGCATCTTGAATTGGGCCCAGACTTCAACTGGAAGCCAGTGTAGCTGGTAGAGGACCGGCGTTATATGAGAATAATGACCAGTCCCCGTCAGCAGCCTGGCAGCTCTGTTCTGTACCAGATGAAGTATCTGGACCATTTTCAAGGGCAGCCCTACATACAGCACAGTAATCCAACCAGATCTTGAACTGCATAGATAATGAATCTGCGATCCTTCAGATGCTGTTAAGATTATAATTCCTATCATTCCTGACTACCAGCCTTCAGGATTCCCCAGCATCCTTCCAGTCAAGCCAAACTATGCTCCCTCCTTGGTCAGATCATTTGTTCTCTATTTCCTTATGTTCCAAGAGAAAACAGGGCAATCTAGCTATGGAGGGAGACACAAGCTTTCTTCCCTTATGAGAAAACTTTTTGAATGTCTCAAGTTCAACCATTCCTGACTCTTAACTCTAGCAGATAACTAAGAACCAAATCAAAACATCCACTGCAATGTTTAAACAAACTGTAGTCTGTTATTATGTCAGAAGTGGGAACTGTAGTTAGTTTGAATTACAGTTTATTCATAGTTTGATCTTAGCTTGTTTTAGAAACCACAATTTAAACCACCTAGTTTCTCTCGTCAGATGGAAACTCAGAAGCCAGTGTGCCTAACCTTTGCCTCTGAATGCATGCTGCAGGAAGCGAGGAGAGGGAGGGAAGAGCTCAAAGCTCAAGCAGGCTCATTTACATAACACTAGAGATTAATTTGATATATGAAGTGGGCCATTGTCCATATACTCCCTTTTTATTTGCCCATCATTTTAATTGTTAGGAATTTTAATCAGGTTTTAACTTCACAGTTGCTTTTTGGTTTTGATTTTGTTTTTAATTCTTGGTTTTTTGTTTTGATTTGTGATTTTTTTACTGGTTTTATGAGTATATTTAATTATTATTAACTTGTTAAATTATTTGTTTTTTATTTTTGTAAGCCACCCTGAGATGCTTTTGTGTATAGGGCAGGATATACATATCCTAAATAATAAATAAATAAATACTCACAAGACAAATACAGTAAGAAAAGGATAAAATGAAGAAGCGATTTTTATCACGTTTTTTATTTGAACGTTAAAGAACCACTGATTTTAAAAGGTAAGTTATTTTCTTTTACCTAATTTTATCTGTTTGTGTTTTTACTATTATTCCTATTTATTGTTATTGTTCATGGATTGTTTTGTTTTCCGATTGTAATGTTGTAAGCCGTCCTGAGACGTTGTCATAAAAGATGGCATATAAATGTTTTAAATAAATAAATAATTACAGCAGATATAGAAGTGAACAATTTTCTACCAACACTTAAGCAAAAATACTTTCATTTCATTTCATACAGATGCTCCCTATTAATAGAAAATGGCCAGACTAAGCTGTCAAAGTATTTTGAAGTAAAAATACCTGAGTCTTCTACTTGTATGTCTTATAAAGAAGTCTTTAGCTCTCCCCCCACAAAAAAGAAAAAAGCATAAGAGAATCAGCAAATACACACATGGAGGAAGTAGCATTTAAAATAGGGGTATAGCTGGTTAAGCAAGTTGCAATGGAAATATGCATGACTCAGCCTAATATTTATGCCACTACATAAAATCTAGAAATAGGAACTTCAGCTCCATAGATACCTTAACAGAAGAAGATGGCAAGCAACATGTAGCAGTCTTAGTATGTTATACCAGGCATACATGCCAGATTATGTGAGGCAAAAAAAAATATTTTAAAAACCCAGTAACCTCATTGTTTGTAGGTCTTCCTACTTTCATACACCAAAATTTACACAAAAAGACAACAGAAAAACAAAAACATTTGGATAATTCTGCCCTTTTAAAGCCGCCATCCCATTTAATTTATGAAAAGCATCAAAGTGTTGTTTTTTTCATTTTGAATTGTTAGCCAATTTCACTCTGAAAACCAATTGAACTAACAAGTTGGAAAAATGTTAAAATAAAATATTAAAAAGAAAAATTCCATGGAAGTAGAGGGTGTCCTCAACAAATGCATCTACAACTCAAGGTATAGATAATGGGTGTGAGATGGAAAAAACGATAAAGCTGATACCACCTGGGTTCAGAATAGTTTCAAAGTATCAGATAAGGGAGAAAATGTAGGGAGTGGGCCCATCTTTTGTTCATTGCACACTGTTTGGATTGAGTTGTCTGATTCTGAGGAAGAGGTACAGTGAGAGGGGAACTCTGAAGTTTCAAGGTAACCCAGTGAAGTTTCTCAGGCAGAGCATGGGAATCAGCCTGCTTTGGAAGAGGCTGATGGATTTTCAGAACAGGAGAGGGAGCAGATGTGAGATCCAGTCCTTGAACCAATATGGAGGTGATGGGAGAAACAAGCTACTTCAGTGTTAGAGGGTCTCCAGTGTTCCTGACATATTACCTTACTGTAGCAAAAGCCACACTGAGCATGTTGTCAGAACTTGGTATTCCTTTACGCAATCTGGTAAGATTTTTGTTTAATCTAGATTCATATGAACAGGTAGTAAAGAGTTTATTTTAAAATTGAGTAAACTTGACCAATGATTGATTGGCTTATTAAGATCATTCATCATAAATTTTTAGAGAAGACTTTCCCCAGCCCACATATCCCCTTACAGAAATAAAACAGTCATCAATTCTCTTGCATAACCATTAGTTTTAAAGTAAAAGCATACTTGAGTGTTTCTAAGTAGGACTGGAAAAAATAGTTCAAATTTCTATATACCAGCATCAAGCATTTAGGTGTGGTCAGCTAGAATATTTTCAGCTTGCTTCAGAATTAAATCTACAAACTGGATACATTTTAAGTGATCTCCTCGCTTGCTGCAATCAAAACAAAATGATGTATTAGATGATCCAACTAGCTGGACAAGGAACTGTTTTCCCTCTTGCACAGACAATACTTCTGCAGGCTTATGGACTAAATTCACCACCATTTCCTACTGAACTGAGAAATAAGTAGCAGGTTTTGCGATTCAAGTGACTGTACAATCAGTGTAATCCAACAATACAGATTAGGAGATGAAGTTTGCTATGATCGAACAAAACTGGGGTGCTTAGAATAACAGCTAAAATGTCGTACTCCAAGCCCCTACATCCTGAGATACTCAGCAGACTGGAAAACAGTCGAGATTGTCTTAGGTATACACTGTATGGCATGGGTCCTCAAACTACGGCCTGCGGGATGGATCTGGCCCGCCATGGCCATCTATCTGGCCCACGCTGCTGTTTGCCGCTCGCGCACTTGCTGAGCAGGTGGGAAAGTGGTGGCTTGCTCCCTTGGAGATGGTCTCCGAGCGAGCGAGCCGCTGCCACTGCCTGCTTCCCGTACACGTGCGCTCGCCGCTGCCTTGCAGCGTGGGCTGGGAGGTGGTGGCTTGCTTGCTCAGAGATGGTTTTGGACTCGCTGGGAGATCTCCGAGTGAGCGAGTGAGCCACCGCCGCATGCACCCGATGCCGCCTCACACCGCAGCCTTTCACCTGGCCCCCTATTGAAAAAGTTTGAGGACCGCTGCTGTATGGCATATACCCCAGCCTCCTTCAAAAACCCATCACGGACAATTCCCTATTGTTTCTTCTCTGTTTGTTTGGGTTTTATTTTTTAGCTGTAGGTAAGTGGTGCACTACTCTACCTCTTCTGGATGCCTTATCATACACAAGTATCTTGCAGTGACCAGCAAGTATTCAGCTAGTATGTTATGCATACAATTACTTTCTCACAGTCCCTTTATCACCATAAAACATGGTGATACATGCAGCTCATCAACAAGCTCTATTACTGGCATACCTGCAACCTCACCACATTCATGACAAGCTTTCACAGCATGTACACAGATGTTATTTTGGTGCAGTTTTATACTTCACCCAACTTAAAGTGGAAAAGGAAGGCTTTTGCGCAGTTGGCGTAAGTCTGCATGGATTGAAACTAGGCTATTGTAATTATGTAAAATTTAATTTTTACTATGTTTATTGATCTTATTGTAGTTTAAATATTTCAGTATTTTAATTACTCCCTAATGTATTTTTTGCGGAGCGTGGTGGCGGTGGGGTGCGCGGCGTGCGTACGGCAGCAGTGCGCATGCGGCAGCGGGAGGGGTGGGGGAGCGGCACGTGGCGGCGGCACGGCAGCGACAGGTCCTCCCAGTGGGGGTGATCAGTTCCCAGGTGGTGGGGGTGGGCAGTTCCCAGAGTGGGGGGCGGAGCAGGGTGCGCCTAGCACATGCTGGCCTGGTGGTGCCACGTGGTACAGGCAGGCCGGCAGCGTCCTGGGCGTCGGGCACACACACATTCACTCTATAAGACGCACAGACATTTCCCCTTACTTTTGAGGGGGGGGAAGTGTGTCTTATAGAGCGAAAAATACGATATATTGGCAGAATTCCCCAACAAGGCTTTCCATAACAACACTAAATGATTCCTGGAAAGCTGTTCCTATTAATGCTCACTCAAAATCTTTGGACTTAAAATAGATCAGCAACTATTCATGACTTCAAATATTCAGTGTAAGAAATGAATTAAAATATATGGAATCCTAGTTGAACAGGGTATGAAAACTTCAGCTGATACATTTTTCTAAAGTTTGATAATTTTCAAAACACAAAATTAAAAGAGGCTATTGCCATCTTGGGGCTAAATTTCAGTCTACCAAACAAACAAACTTAGCTATCAAAGAAAACATGTCTCCATTAAAGGAGATTACAGAGCTCTACGTGGGCAACCGTTCAAGAATGCTACAGCAGTAGTTAGGCATGTTTGATTTACACTACTCTTACTTTTCCAGGGCTGCTTCTAACTTTAGAATATATCAAAAGCCAGTGCAAGTTTTAAAATATCAGTTAATTCTATAAGAGCTTGTCATGAATTAAAATTAGTTAACTGCCTAAATCAAATATGTATTCAGTGTTATCTGCCTATCTATGCTGTGTCTTATGTTAATTTGAGTCATTTAGAATGCCTCCACAATATTTCATTCTGCTATGTTACGTTAAATGCCAAAAACACTTCATTTTTTAAAATAAAAAAATCTGTAAACTTTTAATTTTTGAAAGCTGATCCCTTCTTTCCTTGCCTTGAGCAACAGAATCATCCTTTCCCTACTTTCACTGTGGTACACACATGACACAACAGTCTCACAACTCACTTTTAATCAAACATGCAAGTCACATTTAGGGACAGGTCAAATGCACTGACAAACTGTGGTTTATGAGAGAACAACTTGATAAACTGTGGTTTATTAAAACAAACAAGCTTTGAATGATTCACTGTCTTTTATGTGTTGAAAACACATTGAATGCATGCTTCTAAAAAAGCAACCCAATAATCTTTACTAGTCATATGAAAAGTGTGCATCTATACAGCTGTGCATACAGTTACAGTGATCATTCCTTTCACAAAGTTAGGAACAAAACAAAAACAACTTGAGACAAATGGCGAATACCAGACTGTGAGAGGTAACCCCTAAAAGCACAGAATACAGGGAATAGATGTGCAACCTTGTATCTAACTGTGCAACCATGTACAGCTTGGCCTCAGATTAGTTTTCTGACCCTTGCCAAAATCTAGGGCTAATACAACAGGGCTATGGATTGAGAAGTATATCCTTCTAGTCCACTCCTTTCAATGGCATATGATCTACATTCAGACATGGTTTAGTATTGAGACTCTGTCTGTGTAACCCTTCAGCTTGTGTACTTTGCTCTTAGTTTTCAGCACAGCTGCAAGGAGATTGGAAGCTTCTGTTTAGGTTAACTGTTGTTTAGCACATGTTTGAATCTTAACTATGGTTTGTATTAACAATCTTGCCCGATAAACTATAGTTAGACATGTGCTTGTTTCAACAAAAGTATAGTTAAAATTAACTATATTTGTCCAGATTCAGATGCCACAATAAACTTGTTATCCAAAATCAGAAGCAATAGCTTTCAAATTCCTTTTCCAGCATGACCACAAGATGAAGCGGTTGTATGCAATTCTGGGGCTTGCTGTAGTTAATCCCTACCTGGATACTGAAATGTTCTTACCCTGCTCTTGCTAGTATGGATTTCAGTCATTTCATTTGCTCTATTTGCTTCAGTTCAGTTTATGCCATGAACTTCTTTGTAAGCTGCTTTCAGTTTGTTTTATAAACAAAAACCAGGGTATAATCTTACAAATAAATACATTCTATTAACACCAGTATACTGCTGTAGTTAGAGTGCTGGATATGAGAACAGGGTTCAGCTCCACACTTGACCATGAAAACTTATTGGGCAAATTTGGGCCAGTCATAGAATCTCCATCTAACCCATCTCATGGGAGAGGGGGGTTGTTGTTGTGAGGATAAAATGGAGAGGGGGAGATCATATACACACTTCAAGTTCTGTGGTGGAGAAGGTAGGATACAAATACAACAAATAAATACAATTTGTGATCCAGAACTTGGGCTCCAATGCACTCACCACCACTTAAGGCAAAAGGAGCAAAGGAAGGAAGGGAAGAATAGGAAGGGAGGAAGTTGGAACTAGTTCCATGGTGGTGGCAGAACTACGGTGTTTTCATGCTCATGAAAAATTAGCGTATCTGAGCCAGTGTTGTTTCAGATCACATGTGGTGTTGCCTTCTGTAACTTTGTATTGTATTTATGCATGCCTCCAAATCCAATGCAAGAACAGGTGATGCATTGAAGAAAAGAATTACAATTGAAAGTAAAGTGGAAATAATAAAACCTTTACAGAAAATTGAGGTGTGAACAATCTCTGGGAAAGCATTAGGCTTTAGTTGTTCAACAATTCTCTCTTCAGTACCTATAATTACTTCATTATTACTGTTTTATTATCATTACTGAAATGCTGTATTGTGTTTAAGTTGTTTTAGTACATATGGAAGTGTTTCTTAAGTGTTTTACATGCTTTTTATATGTGTAATCCAACTTGCATACAAATTCGACTTAAAGATGATCTCAGGAACAGAACTTGTTCATAACCTGGGGACCAGGTATAATAGTGATTTCTTTGCAGAGAATGCCATTTTGTATCAATATCATGCTATGGACTAAATGGGGAACTTTTGGAGCCAAAATTGGCTCTTAGTTACTTATCCCTTGGCCAAACTAAATAGTGGAGCACAGTTGAGAGCTAAAACCAGTGCCCACTCAAACATTTGTCCCTACCACTAGAAGAAGCCAGCCTACTTCTTCCTCCATTGATCAAAATAAGCAGCTGCTACAGCAGCAGACAAGCACTGATTCCATATATACCTCATAAATGCAGGTATAAATCAGCCTTGAAAAATTTCTTTTATCCAGTTAATCAGTGGACAAACACATTTGCTTTCAACTTTGCCTGATCTGTTATCCGCCTCAAAATTGAGAACGCAAGAACTGTGCAGAAACAATTTGGATGCAGGTTTCAGCAGGTAACAGCTAGACTGCAGCACAGAGGACTAGTTCACATGGTCCCACAATCCTTCTCGCACTTTTCCCAATTCACAAGGGTTGGGTTTCATGCAGATATCCCTAATATACAGTCATGCACATAGAACTTGAAGGTGAAAATATCTGGAAGCAAGAGAAAAAACAAACAGGGGCAAAGTTGTGGAAAACTTTAAAGGGGTTAGTAACAAATGCAGGAGGTGGGAGAATTAAACTAGGGATTTAAGGAAATGATCTCAATAATGAAAGAAGTGCAGAGTTTTTAAATGCCAGATTTACATGGGATGTTTTTGATTGCTTACAATTTCAAAACACTAACTGGTTTCACATGACACAACAACCCATCATGGGGGGCAAGCCAGAATGGGCTGTTCTGTCATATGAACCCAGAGGAATTCCTGCAGGTTACTGTTGTTTGAGGGCAGTAATCTACAGTGACAATCCATGGCTTGTTTTTAGGATTGTCCAGGGGACCAACTCTATTGTGGGTTGCAGGAAGCAAGTCACTTAGCAAGAACAGCAAGTATCCCTTTACCACTCTGCCAAACTCACACAGGCCACTGCCAGTGATAGCAGCCCCACTGATGTTCAAGAAGTACAGTGGACTGATGATCACAAGTCCTGTTTTGCTTATTTTTCTTGTCTCCCCCACAAACCCCATGCCAGAGATCTAAGAGACTGTTCTTGAGAGAGCACAGTCCAGTTTGAGAGTAAGCGATAGGGTAGGGTTGGGGCTTATAAATGACCTGATAAATGATTCTTATAAGGTAATGGTGCCCTCAAAATGGCCTGTCTTGCAGACCTTATCAATCAGACAGCTTTGTAAGAAGAAACTAGGCAACTGAAGTTACCATAAAGGACTCCACAATTCTGACTGAAAGTGAATGTCACTGGTTTACTAATCTTTTTCTTTATTGTTCAAGCACAAGAAATGTATGCATTTTAATAGATAACTTATTTAGACTTGCTTAAGTGCAAAGGTGTGCACTTGCAGGGATCCAAACTGGGAAGTCTCACATGGCAATGTCCTGGGAGTGATCTGTTATTAAACTGCAGCAGGCACCAAAAATGGACACTGACCCAGACATGTTGCAAAAAGGGTCTATTTTTATTTTGCATTCCCATGACAGTTGTTTAGATATCTTTGGGCCAGTCACAGATTCTCAATCCAACCTACCTCGCAGGGTTGTTGTTGTGGAGCTAAGACTGGGTGCGGGAAGAAGAGAATGATGTAAACTGCTTTGAGTTTGGTGTAAGCAAAAGCAGGTTATGAATCAATCAATCAATCAATCGAATAAACAAATAAGGTGAGCTGTCAAGGGAAAACAAAGCTGCAAGCATCTTAGCTTGCAAAATATAACTCCAGGTGCCTGGGTAAAAGGAAAAGTGTGAACTACCCTTATTTATGGGAACAAAGAACCTAGTTCAGGTTTCTTTTAGAACTGGTGTGTTTTTTAACAGTCCTTCTCAAAAAACCCTGGACGGCTCAGAAACCCCATTTGAAAAGGCAGCCTGAACTGACAGTTAAAGTTCCACATTCCCATAAATGGGCTAGCACATACTTTTCCACTTTTCCAAATACCTAGAGAAAGGGTGGAAAAATGCAAAGTTACTGAGAAGACCTAGGTCCCCTCCCACCGCCCAAATAGAGTATCATTACAATGGGAGTGATCTATTATTTATTTATTTATTTATTTATTTAAAACATTTGTATGCCACCCCCATTGCAACAAAGCCTCGGGGCGGCTCACAGCATAAACAAGTAAACATCAATGATTTAAAACAATTTAAAATTTAAAATTGGCCCATCTTGAATAACAAATTAAAATACTATGAATACAATTACTAACTAGCAATTAGAATAACTTTTAAATAAAAAGGTCTTGGCCTGGCGCCGAAAAACAAATAATGAGGGCGCCAGGCAAACCTCTCTGGGGAGCGCATTCCATAGGTGGGGCACCACCACAGAGAAGGCCCTCCTCCGGGTACTCACCCTCATCTCCCTCATGGAGGGTTCCCGGAGAAGGGTATCTGCTGCCGATCGTAAGGGGCGGGAGGGCATATATGGTCGCAGACGTTCCTTTAGGTAGCCAGATCCCAAGCTGTTAAGGGCTTTATAGGTCATAACCAACACCTTGAATTGGGTCCGGACTTCAATAGGGAGCCAGTGAAGCTGACAGAGAACTGGGGTAATATGAGAACCATGCCCAGTCCCCGTCAGCACCCTGGCAGCTCTATTTTGCACCAAGTGAAGTATCCGGACCATCTTCAAGGTTAGCCCCACGTAGAGCGCGTTGCAGAAATCTAATCGGGAAGTTACCAACGCGTGGGTCACTGTCTCCAGGCAGTCATATTCCAGGAAGGGACGCAGCTGATGGATCAGCCAAAGCTGTTGGAAAGCGCTCCTCGCCACCATTGTCACCTGAGCTTCTAATGATAGCTCGGGGTCGAGGAGCACTCCCAGGCTGCGGACCCTGTCCTTCAGAGGGAGTGCAATCCCATCTAGGACAAGGTTCAAGTCCCCCGCTCCGAAGCCCGACCCACCCACCAACAGGACCTCCGTCTTGTCAGGATTGAGCTTCAGTTTATTATTAGCTCCTTTTAGCTATTAGCTCCTTTTCATACAAAGATGCCTTCTAGCTTCCAATTTTGACCTTCATGTGTACAAGTTTAACTATCTTTTTAAGGAAAATTAACCAAAAATGCATATTTTTGCACTTAAAAAAGAGTAGTAAATCAGTGACAGACCTTTGAATGTGCCACAGGGCGCTTTGGAAGAGCTGTCACTGGCTGTCATCTCAGAGATCATGAGAGAAATCGATGAAAAAATAAAGGGAGTAAAAGTTTTATTGGATGAATTTCAGCTGTTGAGGCCTGACAAAGTGGACAAGGTGCTTGGCCAGATCCAGTCAGCCACCTGTGTTCTTCATCAATAACATCAATAAGACATGATGTTAATGTCTTATTGCTTCTAATGGGTGGCGGTGGCATCAGGCTGGATCCTGGAAGTCATAAACACTTCTTGAGGGAGTGGCACCAGCCTCTTAAAGAAATGGAAATTAGGGCATGTCTTAAAAAGTTTAAACTGGACCCTGAAGTTGTTAACAACTAGCCAATATTCCCTTCCTGGGCAAGGTGCTTAAGTGGGTGGTTGCCAGTCAACTCCAAACACTCTTGAGTGAAACAGATTATCTAGATAATGTCAATCGGGGCTTCAGGACTGGTATTGAACATATACTGCATTGGTTACCCTACTGGACAATCTTCATCAGGAGAATGAGGAAATACAACCCTGTTGATTCTCTTGGACCTCTCAGAGGTTTTTTGATACCATTGCCCATGGTGTCCTTCTGAGAAGTTCATTCCATAGCTACCACAGGTGCCACAACAGAAAAGCCCTACTCACCCACTTAACTTCCCTTGGCAGGGACTCCCTCAGGACAACTGAGGATAACCTTAGCATCAGGCAGGTATATTTATGGGAGGAAGTGATCCTTCAGGTAAGCTGGCCCAAGCTGTTTAGGGATCTGAATACTAGTACTTTGAATCAGGTCTGGCCTTGGACTGACAGCCAATGCAGATGATAATGGACAGGCCTAATAGGACACACTGCCCTATCCCCATTATTAACAATCTGTTGACCTGTTTTTGGCTAGCTAAATTTTCTGAACTATTTTCAAAGGTAGCTCCCCATATTATGCATTGCAGTAATCCAACCAAGAGGTTAGCAGAGCACAGATAACCACAGTTAGGCAATCCCTGTCCAGATATAGCCATATATATTAGTCTAAGCTAATAAAAAGTGTTCCATGCTACTGAGTCCGCTTGTGCTTCTAGTGACAGTGTTGGATTTAGAAGCATCCTGCAAACAACAAACCTGATCCTTTAGGGGAAGTGCAACTCCTTCTGGATATCATGCATCTGAGTAGACAAACCATCCACTAGAAGTCCTTCCATCAGGACTGAATCGCAGGCTATTTGCCCTCATCCAGTTCATTATTGTGCCCAGACACTGATTCAAAACAGTCACTGCCTCATCTGACTTTGATGAGGAGAGATAAAGCTGGGTTTCATCTGAATATTGATGACAGATCAGCCCACACCTTTGGCTAACCTCCCCCAGCAGTTTCATGTAGGTGCTAAAGAGCATGGAGGAGAAAACTGAAATCTATGGAATCCCATAGCATAACTACAAAGCTATAAAGCAATAATCTCCATTAACTATCAAGGTACAGAGCAAGAATCTTTTTGGAATTGGGTATCCAAGTAGGAGCGGAAACACTGCAATGCATTGCCTTGAATACCCAACCCAGGCAGCCTATCCAGGAGGGAGGCTCATCTGGCACCTACATTGTACTCTTTCATGTGCCAGGTGAAGACCTCCTTATTTTCCCAGGAATTCTAGTACCAGTCTAGTTTAAATCCTGTATTGTATTTTAATTCTTTGCACTGCTGCTCTAGTTCTCACTTTTATTTTATACTGCAGTTTTAACTATTTAAATTCTTGGATTTATTCTATGTTTTAAATTGCTGTTAACCACCTAGAAAGCTTTGGCTATTGGGTGGTATAAAAATGTAGTAAATAAAGGCGTGCATGCTTGTGGCACTGTGTGGCTTGGACATTCTGCCCCCTGGGATACCAGCTTTGTCAAGTTATGGCACAAAACCATGGTGAGTCCAATTATCTGTCTGGTGCACCATGGGTTGTTCTGTGCACAACTATCTCATCATTACTTATTTTTAGGTTATGTTCATGTGATATGCAAACCTGTTTATTCTGATAAAATGTGTGTGTGTATATATGTATGTAAAACCCAGAACTTAACACACATTATTGACTTGAATGGAAAAAGGAGGGCAAGGAAACATGGAAAATGTAGAGTTATTGTTCTTCTACTATCAACTACATAATTAAATATGTGGCAGGTGGTTTTCCTTTATTATTTTTTAAATCTAAAAATGTATTTTGATAAACAATTTATAAAATAGAAAAGAAAAATGTACAGCAAACGCTTTGTAAAATTTATAAATTGAAAAGCATATTTTGACTTTTGAATTAAATTCCAAGATCATGCTATTTCTTTCATTTTACTAATAGCTGCATATTTTAAAATAGAAATTTTCTGTCAATATCTATGTTTTGGAGTCAGTGCTAATGAAAACCCCTTCCCTTTCTTTTGGGGCGCTTATGGTACAATCCTATGCATTTAAACAGGAAAAATCCTACAACTTTCACTCACGCTGGCTGGGGAAAGATAGGATTTGATCTGTCTGAACTTGCACAGGATTAGCTCCTTAGATACAATAAATGGGATGGTATAAGGTAGAGCTATGAAGAATAACTTACTCCATTCAAGAATCAAAATTATCAGCATGCAATATAGAAAATCCACATAACAACTCGCCCTCAGGCAGTTACTGCTACAATAGTAACCCAATTCATCAGGGAGTTTCCTAAAGCTACACTGAAGGCAACACTATACTTACAACTGAACTCTATTGCCCTGAGATACAGATAATTTGCAGTGCCCATTTAGAAACCAAGTAACTTCTATTTCATTTCTCTGTAGTCTTTCCATAAGACCTGTTCATCAAATATGTAAAATATAACTTTTCCATAGTATTATAACAGGTTGTTTTCAAAAAGTTCTTCCACAATATATCCATAACTAACCTTGAAAATACATAGTGCACATAATACTAAACCTTACTTGGTGTTGTAAGCATGAGCAAAGCAGAAGCTCACCCATTCTTCCTCCAATATTGTCATGAGAAGTTGATAAATATTCACTTTATTTCTTTTAATCAACTTTGGGGCTTGTCATATGATGATAATGGTTTAGCATCAAAGCCAACAAACTGTGGTTAATCCTAATTATGGTCAGTGGAAACAAGTCAAAGGTTACTAAGTTGGCTTGTTTCCATTAACCATATGTAAATTTAACCACAGTTTAGGGTCCAGATAAGCCATGGTTAATAAAACTGTCTTTGCAGCCTCACCAGAGGAGGAATGTATGCACCTGTGGCTCTCTGCAACTTGTCCTTGTAATACCAAATCACAGTTTAGCATTTTATGCAAACTCTACCAACATGTATATTAGTTAGCCCCACAGCTACAGTTAGGAGATGAGGCTATGTTACATATCCTATATCACTAAGTGGCTTGACATACATGCATGCAACACAAGTTTTCACTATTGTGAATATACTTTTAAAATAAAGCCCACTGTGAAAAAGGTAACTACCATGTTTTGATTTAACAAAAACCTATAATCAAACAAAAAGGAGGAGGAGGAGGAGGAGAAACCACCCATTCAGAAACTGCTAATAGGGGTACACTGTAATATTATGTAATTGTTGTTAGCAGAACAAGTGAACAATGTAATATCACTGACTACGTCTGTCCCATTACAGCTTATGTGCCTTACTATTAAGGTGAAAGATACACCCATCTATTGAACTGTGCATGAAGGGGAAGTTGCCCAAAGGCAAAATTAATTCTGATTTTCCTGCATCAGCCCTCTGCTGACATGGACATTATTGATCCTCACTGCACTCTTTCTCTTTTGTGAAAATGTGTATAACTTTTCTTCTTTTTCTGATTAGTGCTAAATTTTCTAAGAGCACTTTCATTCCCACTTAAAGAGCCAAAATAATTACAGAAATACTGCTCTTTTTCTCTTGGATAGTGCTAGAAAGCTATTTCAAAATCCTAGGACCCACTACCAAATGTTTAGGAGCCCGATGGCCATGAGCATCGGCAGGGGTTTATTTTACAAGTTTGGCTGTTTGTTACTTCCCTACTTTCTCTACTTTCTGTGAATTTCTTTCATTTTGAAATAACAAGTGTTATCAAGAAAATTGGCACAAGAATTTCAAGCCAAATATGTTGACATTTTCATAAGTTCATAGGACAAAAACAAAGCAAGGCAGACAAAACTATGTATCTACTTGGTATTGTTTTCAAATAAAGTTACTACTCATCATAATATATGAATATACCCTTTACTTTATGGAATAAATAGCCAATCACTCCCCCCAGCAGAAGATGCAGTATTATTAACACTATTTAACTGCAAGCACTAATATGCTATATCAAAAATATTGTACAGTGATTTAAATAAGTTGACAGCTTACACAAAATATTCTTCTCAGCCAATGGCAATGATTACACCTGCATTTTCAGTCTAGGTTTTTTCCTCTAGTCACTTTCCCATTATATAGCACATTTTAAAATAGACAAATACTTCATAGCCAACCAACATGATGGTTAATGGTAAAAATATGAATACATGTACAGTATGTTACCCTATTTTATATAAATACTTAGTGGTACTATTTCTGCTTACTACATTTTATTTTCATTTACATGCGGGACATAAGATTTTTAAAATGTTGATCTTCATTGTGGTACCTAGTCTCCTACTGCTGAATTTGAAGAATTGTTTAAAACAGTTAGAAGAAAGTCTGTAATACTATTAAAACCACAAGCATTTAAAAAAAACAGTCTCCCTAAATCAGGATTTTGCTTTGAACAGAAAAATATGCCAGCTACACATTTAAGGGATGTCAAAAATTAATTATGCATACATGCTGTTGATTTACAAGACTCAAGAGGTTGAATCACTCAGGTACAAAGGTTTCTGTCGTTAGACCTAAGGATTAGGTATCTCAAGGCCCTGTATTGAGGCAGAAGGGTAGGGGCAGAGATGTCAGAAATTAACTCCCATCACTTAGGATAAGGCCATAGCTCAGTGGTACAGCATATGTTTTCAGTGTAGAAGGTCCCTGGCATCTCCAAGCAGGTCTGGAAAAATTCGTGCCTGAGACCAGAGAAAGGCTGACAGGCAGCACTGTGATACAAGCTTGGTCTGACTCAGGGTAAGGCAGCCTTCCATGTCCGTAACTTTAAGGAGAATGAAGGACAGGAGATCCTCCGTGACTAAAGTACAATGCAAGCTGAGACATGGCTAAGTCCACTGATTTCAATGTTTAATACTTCACAAGATCAGGCTGAACAATGAGCTGCAAAAAACAAATAAGGAAGGAAACTGCTTTGCTCAGATCCTCTACATTGCTCAGGTACCAGACACTTCTTGTTTTTTTCCCCCAAGCAGTGAACACAACTTGGTCTATATGCAACAGGCATTTTAAAAGGAGAAAAAAGGGATAAGAAAAGAATTGAGCTTTGAGCAACCGCAAGAACTGAAGGACGATTCTTCTGGGAAAGCGGGGCCAAGTTAATTCCACGGATGATTTTCACGACTTCTTCAAGCCATATTCAAGCTCGGAAACGGGCTAGGGGGTGCCTTTTATATGAAGTTTTACTTTCAGTTAAAGAACCGGGAAAAGGAAGGCGGAGAGGGAAACTCCAGCGGGTCCACCCACCTCAGGCAGCTGAATCCAGAGGGAGAAGCGGCTCCAGCAAAGGAGATTAAACGCGAGGGCAGCGAGTGCGCCAGCCAGGCGAGAAAGGGGGCCTGGAGGGGGGCGGCTCCACCTCCGCAGCAAGGAGGCCAGAGGCTGGAAGGGATGGGAAGGAAGGGTGGGGGCGGGAAAGAAGGCAGGAAGAGGCTCTCCTGGCCGGCGGGGGGAAGGAAGGGAGGAAGCGACGATCCATTTTTATTTTACCTGTTGCAGGTCTGTGAGGAAAATCTCCCTCTCCGTCGCGTTGGACGCCATTGCTGTCGGGTCTGGACTCCGCACCTGGGCGCCGCCGCCGCCACCGCCGCCGCCGGTGGGAAGGCGGGTCTGGCCCAGCGGGGGCTCTCGCGCTCACCACTCAGGCGGCGGCGGGGGGAGGAGGGGGAGGAGGCGGCGGCGGAGGAGAAAGGCAGCCAGCGAGGGAGGGGGGAATTAACCCCCTCTTCTCGCATTCACATGAGGGAGGGCGGCTTCACGTCGGGATGGACGGCTTTCGCATTCGCCTCCGCCTACCGCCCGTGTGCGCGCCTGCCTCCCGTTTTTTCCCACCCAGCCCGCCGCCCTGCGCGGGTTCCTCCTCCCCTGCCGCCGCCTTCTCAGCTCGGACACCTCCTCCCCCGCCTCCTCCTCCTCCGCTCCTTGTCGCACCCTTTGGCGGTCACCCTGTCGCAAAAGCGGGACTACTTTGCGGCTTTGCGGAACACGTGACTGTGCGGGGAGGGGGGACTTGGAAGAGGAGGCTAGCTTTGAAAATACCTGGAGGCGGGAGGGTCGAGCAGGGGACGCCTGGGAAAGCCGCCGGGATTGGACCAAGGCAGACGTGGTTGGCGGAGCTCGGCAAGGTCGACTTTCTCTCCCCTCCCCGCCACTGCTCTTTCCTTCCTAGAGAGCGGAGGATGGTGTTGTCCCTTCGCAGCGTTTCCAAACTTCCTGCTATCAGCCATGGGAGTTACTATGAACAAAGTCCAGTTTAAGGGCTCATGGCACATTAAATACCTGAGCTTTCTGGCTAAGCATGCTTGGAAAAGTCCTACATTTTCCACCATACACCAGCCAACATGATAGTTTTTGACTATTTTTCTGGCTGAGCATGCACACGTAGGAAAACCAAAAAACATAATGCCCTGATTCAATAACTGGCTTAAGTTTTGAGGTAGGTGTACCTGTCTTGGCATTATCTAAACCTGCCTACCCCAATTTGGAATGCCTATCGTTAGTCTTGTGTTAGACTACAGGTCCAGTAATCCTCCCTGCTACCATTGGACTTGTAGTCCACATCAGCTGGGCACCAGATTGGGAAAAAAATGCTCTGGAGATGCATTGGACTGAATTTGAGAATCTATGCATGCTGAGCATCTGCTTTATAGCATGAAGTGGACAAAGGGATTGATAAATCCCGAGAGAAACATGGATTGCTGCTCACTACTGCTTGGTACCACAATCATGGAAGCCTACCAGGGCTACAAATGGAAGGGGCTCATCAGAGGGCTCTTCATGCAGGACCCCTCACACCTGAAGTTAGATCAGGTTCTTAGCCTGTGCAAAGCAGAAACACAGGAACAGTCCTTTCGCATCTGTGTGAAATTATCTGAAAGTGACCAGACACAAGAACAGTTACTTCAAACTGGAATAGATTCAAAGAGACACCACAGAAGAATAGTTACACAAAATGCAGGACATTTCATTTATGAAGTACTATCAAAGAATTATTGCATGGATTAGAACCAGTGTGAAGTGGTGCTAAGAGCAAGACTTTGGAGAACCAGGTTCTAGTTGCTCTCGGCCATGGAGATCACTGGGTGACTTTGAAACAGTCACCTGGTCTCAGCCTAATGTACTGCACAGGGTTGTTGCAAAGATAAAATGGAGAGGAAGGGGATAATGTGTGGTGTTTTGGGTTCCTTAAAGAAAAAGCATGATATATAAGTATGTGAGAAATGGTCATTCTAGTGAAACTGGCTTGTTTGTTGGGCTTTTAGAATGCCGTAAATTGAACTTATTTATTAGTTCCTGCAACCAATGGTTTTATAGTAAGTATTCATTGAGAATGTTGTTATTTCAGTGTTATTTATAAAAGCTATCAATTGCTACATCATTAATTTAAATCCCAGTCAAATTAAAATAGGTGAGTAGCAAAACAGTGATGAATTAGTGTAACTTAGCCATCTCAATTAATTGTAATACGCACATTCTTGTATTTATTAATTTACATGAAAGGAATACATACTATGACTTTTGGTAACAGAAAAGAGGTTATAATAATACAGTTCTTCAAAATATAAATAGAAGACAAGTATTAATTGTTGGATAATTTTGTTACTTATATTTACAAAAATATACAAAAATATTACAACACTAAGAAATAAAGGATTCTGTATTGCTTTTCTAGAAACTGATAAATGGTTGCCACATAACTTGAAATTTAAGAGTGCGATGTTTGGGCACTTTTACTACTGAATACTTATAAATGTATATGCAGTCCTTGTTACAGTAATCGATTCATAATTCGAATAGCACATAAAATGACAGAACTCTTTTCCTAAACTGGGGAAATAGGCAAATCCAACAGAATTCTTAAAGGACAATTACAGACATAAGAAAGTTGTCTGTACAAAATTTATTTTGACATTTCCATTAGGTCAATGCCCTTGATTATAATTATTTTCATTTCTTCTGTTGATAAAATAACACCCTTTGGCCTGTATTCCTCAAAAATATTACTATCACGCCTCCCATGTCTTTTTAATTTTCATTAAAATTAATGAAATGTGAGGATAAGATGGAAGATGGAGGAGGAGATGTAAGCTGCCTTGAGCCCTTTGTAGGAAAAAGGCAGGATATAAATTGAAAAATAAATAAATAAAAAATTAACCTACCCATCGGCTTTGGTATACAGAGCAGGATATCCCCTTCCTTTCAGGGCTTTCCTTAGCAACCTGTTTAGCATGTTTGGCAAGCAGTCTAACACATGGGTAGGCTAACTGCCAGGCTAGGCAAAAGAATCCAATTAGCTACAGATTGTACCACCTACTTTCTTTGTGGTTACACTAGTTGTAAAAACAATATAATAAAATAGCTTAAAAAGGTAAAGCTAAAGGTTTCCCCTTGATGTTATGTCCAGTCATGGCTGACACTAGGGGGCGGTGCACATCTCCATTTCCTAGCCAAGGGAGCCAGCGTTTGTCTGCAGACGGTCTCTGTGGTCATGTGGCCGGCATGACTAAACACCAAAGTGCACAGAACGCTGTTACCTACCCACCAAAGTGGTACCTTTTTATCTGCTTGCATTTGCATGCTTTCGAACTGCAAGGTTGGCAGGAGCTGGGACGGAGCAACGGGAACTCACTCCGTTGTGCAGATTTGAACCGGTGACCTTTCGATCAACCAGCCCAGCAGCACAGCGGTTTAAACCACTGCACCACCTGCAGTCCCCAAAATAGCTTAAAGCCTTCCAAAATACAAACATTTAAAAACAAAACATTCCAATGAAAAGAGGGTGATTTTGAAAAGCCTCCCTTGAGTAGATTTTCTGCACAGGTCATCATTTCTGTCCATTTTAAACACATTCCAGCCATCAAAATCATTCCAGGACACCTCGTTTTTCTAACCCTAACCCTACCCTGGAGCACACCCCTAACCCTAACATAGGACTGAAGTCCATTGAAAATAATGTGATGTTGAAAAAGCCTTTCTTGAGTAGATTTTATGCACAGCTCATCTTTTCTGCCCATTCTAAACACATTCCAAGTGTCATATTCATGCGAGGACACCTCGTTTCTCTAACCCTAACCCTACCCTGGTGCACACCCCTAACCCAGGCATAGGGTTGAAGTTCCATTGAAAAGAGGGCGATTTTGAAAAAGCTTTCCTTGAGTAGCTTTTTCTGCACAGGTTATCAATGTGGCCCATTCTAAACACATCAGAATCTAAACACATCAGAACCATCAGAATCAAGCCAGGACAACCCGTTTTTCTAACCCTAACCCTACCCTGCTGCACACCCCGAACCCTAGGATAGAGCTAAAGTTCCATTGAAAAGCGGGCGATTTTGGAAGAGCCTTCCCTGAATAGCTTTTTCTGCACTGCTCATTTTTTCTGCCCAATATAAACACATTCCTGCCATCAAAATCATGCCTGGACACCTTGTTTCTCTAACCCTAACCCTACCCTGGTGCACTCCTCTAACCCTAATATAGGGCTAAATTTCCATTGAAAAGCGATTTTGAAAGAGCCTTCATTGAGTAGCTTTTTCTGCAAAGCTCATCTTTTCTTCCCATTCTAAACACATTCCAACCATCAGAATCATGCCAGGACACCTTGTTTCTCCAACCCATACCCTACCCTGGTGCTCACCCCTAACCTAGCACAGGGCTAAAGTTCCATTGAAAAGAGTAATTTTGAAAAAGCCTTCCTTCAATAGGCTTTTTCTGCACAGCTCATCATTTTGGCCCATTATAAACACATTCCAACCATCAGAATCATGCCAGGACACCTTGTTTCTCCAACCCATACCCT
Organism: Varanus salvator macromaculatus; assembly: GCA_023646645.1. Taxonomy (NCBI): domain Eukaryota; kingdom Metazoa; phylum Chordata; class Lepidosauria; order Squamata; family Varanidae; genus Varanus; species Varanus salvator. Next base: position 12,312,260 of record JAIXND010000659.1, read on the forward strand.
ACCCTGGTGCTTACCCCTAACCTAGCACAGGGCTAAAGTTCCATTGAAAAGAGTAATTTTGAAAAAGCCTTCCTTCAATAGGCTTTTTCTGCACAGCTCATCATTTTGGCCCATTATAAACACATTCCAACCATCAGAATCATGCCAGGACACCTAGTTATTCCTACCCTAACCCTACCCTGGAGCATGCCCCAACCCAAAGATAAGGCTAAATTTGCATTGAAAACAATGCGATTCTGAAAAAACCTTCCTTGAGTACCTTTTTCTGCATTGCTCATCATTTCTGCCCATTCTAATCACATTCCAATAATCAAAATCATGCCAGGACACCTCATTTCTCCAACCCATACCCTTACACTGGTGCCCACCCCTAACCCTACCATATGGCTAGAGTTCCATTGAAAAGAGGGCAATTTTGAAAAAGCCTTCCTTGAGCAGCTTTTTTTGCATTGTTCATCATTTCTGCCCATTTTAAACACATTCCAACCATCAAAATCATGCCAGGACTGCTTCATTTTCAAACCCTAACCCTACCCTGGTGCACACCCGTAACCTTAATATAGCGGTTAAATAGCATTCAAAAGAATGCGATTTTGAAAAAGCCTTCCTTGAGTAGCTTTTTCTGCACAGCTTTTCATTTTGGCCCATTCTAAACACATTCCAACCATCAAAATCATGGTAGGACACCTTGTTTTTCTAACCCTAACCCTACCCTGGTGCACAACCCTAACCCTACCATAGGGCTTAAGTTCCATTGGAAACAATGCGATTTTTAAAAAGCCATTCTTCAGTAGATTTTTCTGCAGTGTTCATCTTTTCTGCCCATTCTAAACACATTTCAACCATCATAACCATGCCAGAACACCTTGTTTTTCTAACCCTAAGCCTATCCTGGTGTACACCCCTAACCCTAGCATTGGGCTAAAGTTCCTTTGAAAACAGTGCGATTTTGAATAATCCTTCCTTGTGTAGTTTTTTCTGCACTGCTACCTGAGCCTCAAGTGATAAAAGATCCAGGAGAACCCCCAAACTACAAACGGCTTCTTCAAGAGTAGCACAACACCATCCAGAACAGGTTGAATACCCTCTATCTGGTCAGAAGAACCACCCCCTAACAGCATCGTGATTCTACAAGATTGAAACAACAATCTTGTCTGTATTGAGCCTCAGTTTGTTAGCCTTCTGTTGTCATACGAGGCACTGGTTTAGTACATCCATCACCTCCCCTGCTGAAGAGGAAAAGGAGAAATAGAACAAGCATGCCATCAACATAGTGATACTACTCCAGCAGATTATAGTCTGGATAATCCCACTCAGCCTTTTCATGCGGATGTTAAATGCCATGGGGAATAGACCAAATCCCTGAAGAATTCCAAGCTGGAGAATCCGTGGAGTTGAACAGTATTTCCTAAGCACCACCATCTGGAGTTGACCCTTCAAATAGGAGCGAAACAACTGCCACACAACCCCGCTACTCCCATTTCAGTCTCCCCAGGATACCATATTTGCTGGTATCAAAAGCCATATCCAGAAGTATTAACAGGTTCACACTCACCAATCTCTCTTTCAACATCAAAGCTATTTCTGTTCCAAAACCTGGTCTAAAACCCCAATTTGATTTGATTTATTGCATTCCTATGCCACCCCATAGCCCATAAGACTCTCTGGGCAACTTACAGCAAGACAAGATATAAAATACAATACTATAATCAAAAATTAGAATAGCAAAAATACAAAATCAATATAAATACAATATTATACTCATAGTAAATACAAATTCAAATACAATATTATCACCAGAGCAATACAAAATCAAAATTGCTTAATACAATAATATTGATAATGTTAAATAATGAAATACAACTAACCCCCTGCCCCATACACACACACACCCATAAAACAGATCCCAATAATTAGTCTCATTCAAGAGCACCTGGGGTTTGTGGCAATCACCCACTCAAGAACCTTCACCAGGGCAGGGAAATTTGCTACCAGTCTCGAGTTATTAAAATCCTCCAGATCAGGCAAGAATTTCTGCAGGAGTGACCTCACTACTACTTCTTTCAGCTGCTCTGGGACCACTTCTTCACATAAGGAGGCATTAATCCCTTCCCTGGCCCAGGTAGCTGTCACCCCCATTCTCCCTGTCCCCCAGTGACTTTTACAAGCCAGCAGAGGCAAGGATCCAGTACAGAAGTGGTTGGATGAACATATCCCAGCACTTAACAGCCTCTTTGAGCTGTATCAAGTGAAACTTATTCAAAAAATCTGAACTGTGTTTTGGGTACCTCTCCTGATCAACTCTGAAGTCTAAGTCTTGGCAGATGCAAGAGATGCAGATTTCTTATAGCAGGATCCAGACGGGCAAAGATGTCCTTGGGGCCAACAGGTAGGCCCTGAAAGACATCAGGTGGCAAACAGAAGCAGTAAGATGTTTCTTTGCCACCAGCTCTGCCTATAAATATGCCTGATTGTAGTTACACACCAAGGTTTCTTTGCAACCACTAGGATTTTTCCTCCATCTGTATTTAAGCTGTTTCCTCATTCTCAGCTTTGGGACATAACCATGGAGCTGTACAAGTTCTGCAAGAGAGAGGGTGCTCTGGAGTGATCTTGTCAACAGCCCAGGTCATTTCTGTGTTCCACAGCTTGAGCAGGAGTTTGAAAGGAACAGCAACCATATCAGTAGGATGCCCCCCTCCCCCCCCAACCCAGTGCCCTCAGGGAACCATCCAGATCCATTCTCTTCTGCAATGGCCTTTCTTAATAGATCCCCCACCCTTGCAGAGAAGAAAAGCTGCCATCAGTCTAATCTCAGCAGGTGGTGATCATGCTCTGACAAAAGGACTAGATCAGTGTCTCCCACACTCACAGTACCATTTTCACTTCTGGCTGGAAAACTCTGCTATCATCATCACCACCACCTCCTCCTCCTCCTCCTCCTCATTTTTTTATCCTGCCCATAGACAAAGCTCTCTGGGCAGTTTGCAACAATGATCATAGAATCATACATTCAAGTCACCCATCACAATTCTGACCAGGCCTGACCCTGCTTAGCTTCCAAGATTAGGCAGGATCAGGCACTACACATGTTGGTCTGATAACATTTTGGAACAAATTCATGGTTGCCTTGGGTGTTTTTGGAACTATTTCTCTTACTGGACAATTCTGTGCGTTTCTGCTCAGAAGTAAGTCCCACTGAATTCAACTGCAGTTAAATCTAAGCAAGTGTGTTTAGAATTGTAGCCTCAATGTGCCTTTTTACTGCTTGCAATAACCTCATACAAATTTGGGGTGTAGGGGAGGAAGTCCAAAGTAGGCCTTTGTATTTGGAACAGTTTCATAATTAACATTGCACAGTCTAGTGAAACTGATCCTTAAGATTTTTTTAGCTTACTGCCATCTTTTCGTGAAACTGTAAGGTTGGCCAAAAAGCACCATAACATGGCATTTAATGTACTTTGGCTTTTACTTCCTGATGTGTCTGCCCACAATGCCCATAATCTCACAGCTACGACATTTTAGGTATTATGAGGGTTCTAGTTCAACACAGTGGGTGAGGGCATGTTGGGAAAGGCAGAGATGCAGAGCTACTATGTCTGAAAGTATCTGGCACCTCTCCATCTTTCATTAATAAAACAATTTTGTCTTGTTAAACAGGGTTGCTTTATTAATAATACCACTGAAGGACCTTAGAAACCCTTTATTTATCCTTTGGTCATTAGTCCACCAGAAGCAGATTACACCTGTGAAAGGGGGTGGGGCACTGGCTCAGCATATTTGAAGTTTTTATCCAGTCTTCAGGTCAGTTTATTATTTGAATGCCATTTGCAGCTCAGTTGTTCTCACTCAATCTCACCAAGCAGTTAAGAAGCATACTCTTCTGTTTCAATCCATGACTTTGTCTCCAAATGAGTCAGACTTATCAAGTCCAATAAAACAGACTTACAAGTAAAGTGTGCACATGATCTGATGGAACCAAACTGCTGCTCTAGACTAATCACTTCAAAGACCTCTATTTAGGAGGATTTATATCCCAGCTTTCCAGTGCAAATACAGTGCAGATTTGAACAGGTTAAAAACAATCACAATATCATGCAGCATAGTAAAACTGAAGAGAGATGCAACATTTAAGATTTTTTAAAAATAAGGGATTTGTCCATTGCAGTTCCTCAGTGTATCCAGTCAAAGTTAAAGTATTACCAGAATAAAAATGCATTAACTATACTTCAGCATTCTAGGAGGGAGAGGACTAGATGAAGCTCCCAGCATCCAAAATTCAATGATCTAGTTTTGACCACAGAGAAGCTCTGCTCCCACATCCCAACCAATGGCTTCCCTATTACAAATGGGGCATGAACAAGATTTCCCCCTACTCTTATTAAAGAATGGGCAAATTCATGTAGAAAGCCATAGTTTTCTCAGTATCTTGTGCCATTTATAATGCAAGCCCATGCACATTTAGAAAGAAAAAATGTTCTTAGGACTTAACAACCAGCATTTGAATTGTGACTGGATATTAACTGGAAGCTGTTGCCACTCTTAACAAAATAGTTGTCACTTTCCAAGCCCCAGATATCTTTAATCTGAGCTCACACAGCTGGTCAACTTTGACTCAGGTTTTATGTCAAATCAGGAGCGATACCTCTTTTTTCATATATTAATATTTTTGAATTTGCAAAGAGATAGGGTATGCTATGCCTGAATGAACATAATGTGGAAGGGAAAGCTCATCTCCATACCAATTTTGCATATTTCTTCACGTGAATATACATTTATTTGGATGGGAAGCACAATCTCAGGTTTTATGTTAGATTCTCCCTAGAAATTAAGTGTGACTTATAAGCAAAGTTGTCTCATGAAACTCAGGTATAAGATTGGCTTACTAAGGCCTTGCGAATTTTTGTACCCCACTGATTCTGTTAGATTGGATGGATTCCACTTGGCTTTGGGGAGTGCGAATTCTTTTCCTGGAAGTTCCAGCTAGCCCAGTACTATGGAATGTTCTCTTTGGAGGGCTTAATGTGAGCTATCCTAACTATTCTTGATCATGGCAGAAAAAGCACCACTGCCTTCCCCTTCCCAGTGTTGGCAGTTAGGGAAACGACTGATTCAGAAAAGAGAAGCGACTTGCACAGCAGGGTTTTTAAAGGGAAAACCAACATCTATTAACATTCTGTCTAGCAAAGAAGAACATTTAGCTTTACCTTTAGATAAATTAAATGTTTATTCCTTCTTGAGGTCCCTTGATTCCAAAGCTTCCCTTCCGCAGCCTTTACTCCCATGGCTTTCCTTAGGAGCTGACTCTGCTGCAGAGTCTGAGTCTAAGACCAGAGAGTTGGAGCATGCTCATTCAGGGTGGAAAACAGGGTGGAGAATGTTGACTCAGCACCATATTTTTCCCCAGCATTTTCCCCTTCTTAATTTAACTTACTTTAAGGAGAGTCTGAGGCAAACGTCGATATGGAAATATTTTCAAGGGAGGCTATTTGCTGTTGAGATCTGAGGTTTCCCTAACTTTCCACATGTGGTATTAAACGTGCTTTTGAATACAGTTTGAAAGCAATTCTATTCAGGGGAAAACACTAACACATTATAGTTAAAAAGTTGAAAAATGCAGGTCCAGTTGTGTCAAAAAAAGAAAAGACATGCACAATCCAATTCAATTCCTATTTAGATATTTTGGAAGAAGTGAACTGGAAGGAAGGATTAAAAACCAAGAATCAATGTTCCGAACTGTGTAGGAGCCCCTTCAGAATCAAGCAAACGATTCTGTGTATATAAAATTGTTTTCAAAGGAAGGCAGCGGGCAGAATTCTGGCAGAGTTCAGCCAGTGGAAATTTGGCACTCCAGTCAGCTCAACCAGAAAGCTCTGATAGGTTGGAACAAAGCAGCAGTCCTAGTGAAACTTGTTTTGGTGAGGCAGAGGATGAAGCGGATGGCACAGTCTCTGCAAAAAAAGCTTAGAACTTGGCTTGCAAAATAAAGTGTGTTTTGAGTTACATGTGAAAAATACAAGTTTGCTTGCAACCATGCTCTGAACTCTTTAGCTTGTTCGCTTCAGTTTGGGACAGAATTTCTTAATGAGGATATTCTTTTGTGGCAAAGTGTTGTTTAGACAAGTAGGATGCAGCCAAGATTAAAATGCTGGACATTGGGGGGGGGTGCCTTCCCCTTCCCCCACGAATGTCTCAGCTGAGAAAGGAGGCAAGTTCTGCTCAGTCTTCTTCTGTCCTGAAGGAACTGGAATCCCCACTGGAAACCCTACTGTTACAGGATCGGTCACCGGGGAAGTAAACTTTGCAGTACCTGGGCGCATAGTGAGGCTAGGCAAAGACTCCGTTGGCCAGTTTTCCTTTATTTCTTCAGTACACGAGCCGCGTACCGCCTCTCCCTGCCTGTTTGCCTCTCCACTCATGTCACCGAGTGCCTTCGGCCACGCCGGCCCTCCAGCTCTGGCAGGTCGTTCCTCCTCTTTTGTCTTTCTCTATTTCTCTCCACACTCCAACACACCCACCCTCCCACCTCCCTTCATCTGACTGAGCTGCACTGCCTTTATTGGCCCTAACTGGCCCTGCCCCCAGCCGCCAGGTGAGCCCGATAATACATTGTTGGACCACGCCGGTCCCTTAAAGCGCCCTGCTACAAATCCGCGCTTCCCCCCTGGCTTTTCTCTATGCAGAAGGCACCGCATCCCCTCAGCCTCGTCACACATACCCCCTTCAAGAGGGGATCGGCGTCTTTCTGCTGTTGCCAAGGACCCTGGCGAGAAAAGAAATCCGCATTAACATGGCCCTTCCCGTGTCTATACTGCACAGCAAAAGCATAGGGCTGAAGCGCCAGGTACCATCATGTCAACCGAGGGTTGTCGTCCTTCATGCGGTGTAGCCATTGCAGGGGCGCGTGATCTGTTACTAGAGTAAAAGGTGCTCCCCACAAGTATTGTTTAAGTGCCGTGATAGCCCACTTGACCGCCAACGCCTCCCTCTCTATGGTCGAATATTTCCTTTCACGGGGCTCTAACTTCCTACTCAAGTACAGGATGGGGTGTTCCTCTGAACCCTCCCCTTGGGATAGCACAGCCCCCAACCCAACAGTTGATGCATCTGTCTGGACTATGAACAGCTTGGTAAAATCCGGAGCCCTTAACACTGGCTGACTCAGCAACCCCTTCCTCAACATCTCAAAGCTAGCTACCATCGCTGGGGTCCACTCTATGGTCTTCCTCCGTGACTTTTTAAGTGCCTCAGTCAATGGAGCAGCCTTAGTCGAGAAATTAGCTATAAACCTCCTATAATAGTTTGCCAACCCCAGGAACTGCTGCATCTCTTTCTTATTTCTGGGCTGAGGCCACCTACTTAATTTTCCCACCTTGTCTTCCATAGGTTGTATCTTTCCTCTGCCTACTACATGCCCTAGGTACGACACCTCCCGCTGGCCAATGACGCATTTGCTCGGCCTGGCAGTCAAACCAGCGCTACGCAGTGCACTTAACACTTGGGACAGATGTTCCAAATGGTCCTCCCATGAGTCACTATATATCACTATATCATCAATGTAAGCAGTGGCACAATGGTTCAGGTGTCCCAGAACTCGATCCATTAACCTCTGAAATGTTGCCGCTGCCCCATGTAAACCGAAAGGTATATACTTAAACTGATATAGTCCTATGGGCGAAGCGAACGCTGTTTTCTCTTTAGAGTCGACTGACAAGGGTATCTGCCAGTAGCCTTTGGTCAAATCCAAGGTTGACAGATATTGTGCTTTCCCCAATAAGTTTAGCAACTCCTCGATCCGAGGCATAGGATATGTGTCGAACTTCGACACTTCATTCACCCGGTGGAAATCGATACAGAAGCGCACTGTATTATCCTTCTTAGTCACCAGCACCGGCTGGCTGCGCCACTCGCTCCGGGACTCTTCTATCACCCCCAGCTGTAGCATGCGCTGCACCTCATCCACTATCACTTGTTTCATCTTCTGGGGATAAGGACGCGTTGGGACCCGTACGACTGCCCCTGGAATTGTCTGTATCCGGTGCTTCATCAGGGTGGTGCGTCCCGGTTGTTCCGAGAACACATCCCCAAAGGTGCACTCTAATGCCCTCACCTGTTCTACCTGCTGCGTTGTCAACTGTTCTCCCAGCGCTATCCTCTCCCCACTAGGTGATTCTGCCTGTGGGATACCTAAGGCCCCTTCCGCTGGCGTCTCTCCCTCGTCACGTTCCTTCCACGCTTTCAACAAATTCACATGATATATCTGGGTGGACCGTCGCTTGTCCAGCAGCCTAACTTCATAATCTACCGGCCCTACCTGGCGTACTACCTCATAGGGCCCTTGCCAACGCACTGCTAGTTCATTTCCCCCTGCCGGCAGCAGCAACAGCACTTGCTGCCCCGGTTGAAACAATCGTGTCTGCACCTGTTGATCATGATAAAAGCACTGAGCAGCCTGTGCCTGTTGCAGGTGGGCTTCTGCCCTTCTAGCCAAGTCCGTCAGATGTTTTCTCATGTCTAGTACATACTTAAGGGTAGTGGTATGCTCAGGTGTCTCCGCTTCCCAATGTTCCTTTACTAGGTCCAATACGCCCCACGGATGTCTCCTGTACAACAATTCAAAGGGGGAGAATCCCATGGAAGCTTGAGGCACCTCGCATATAGCAAACATGAGAGGCCCCAGCAAAAGATGCCACTGCCGCGGGTAGTCCGTCACAAACTTCCTTAACATATTTTTAAGGGTTTTGTTCATCCTCTCCACCAAACCATTAGTTTGGGGATGATAAACAGAAGTCCTCAGTGGCTTAATCTTAAGCAAGGCCCACATCTGCCTCAATGCTTGGCTGACAAAGTACCTTGGTCTGTCACTATCTCTTTAGGAAAACCTACTCTTGAGTAAACCTCAAGTAAGGCTTGCCCCACACTTCACGCGGTGATGGATCTTAAAGGTATTGCCTCCGGATACCAGGTGGCGTAATCCATAATCACCAGGATATATTGATGTCCGCGAGCTGACTTTTCCAGAGGTCCCACTATATCCACGCCCACCCTTTCAAAGGGCTCTGAAATTATTGGCATGGGAATCAAGGGTCCCCCTGGCTTTCCCTTTTGTTGGGTCTTCTGACACTCTGGGCATGACTGACAATACCTCCTGGCCTGGGCATAAACGCCGGGCCAGTAGAACCGCTGTACCAGCCGATCTACTGTCTTCTCTGTGGCCAAATGACCTGCCGTGGGTAGATCATGCGCCAGTTTAAGTACAGTGCTCCGCAAGGGCTCTGGTATCACCAGCTCTCTTCACCAAGCTGCGCCCACAACCCGAATCAATTAAGGCCAGCACCTCTCTCCCATCCACTCGTGCCTTAACTCGCCACGCCGTGTCGGAGTCTTTACTCACCGCCGAGGTCCACCACGCCTCTGCACAGTCACCTTCCATCACTGAACATGCCTTCTTCACATGTCTTGCTTGACCACCCCGGAAGCAAGCTACGCCATCTGGCTGGCCCCATCCCGCAATCTTCGCTTGGGACGGCGACCCCAGGAAAGGGCCAGGATTCCTTGGTCCGGCAGCTATGCCTCATTTGACTGGAACTCCCCTTCCGGAGGGCGTAATACCCGGCACCCGACACACCCCAGCACCCCGCATAGCTGTCCACTCTTGGCCCTTACCATGGCCATCTTCCCTCCAAACAGAAAAAGACTGGCGTACCCGTTCCAGCTCTTCTGCCGCCATGTACGCCTCCAGTACCTGCTGCAACATTGCCTGCTGGTTTTGCAGTTGAGCCTTTTGTACTTGCTCCAACAGCTGACGCCATTGCCCAGCCATCTCTTGGAACAGCCTGGTTTGCTCCTCTGCCTGTCGGCGTTGCTGCGCTGCCCACAAAACTCGGAAGTCTTCATTAGAAGTGGGGAAAGGGCCAGCCCCCATGGTGCCTCCTAACCGCCCCCTGCCCGCATTCTCCACCACTGTTACGGGATCGGTCACTGGGGAAGTAAACTTTGCAGTACCTGGGCGCATAGTGAGGCTAGGCGAAGACTCCATTAGCCAGTTTTCCTTTATTTCTTCAGTACACGAGCCGCGTACCGCCTCTCCCTGCCTGTTTGCCTCTCCACTCATGTCACCGAGTGCCTTCGGCCGTGCCGGCCCTCCAGCTCTGGCAGGTCGTTCCTCCTCTTTTGTCTTTCTCTATTTCTCTCCATACTCCAACACACCTCTCTCTCTCTCTCTCTCTCTCTCTCTCTCTCTCTCTCTCTCTCTCTCTCTCTCTCTCTCTCTCCCCCCCCCCCTCCCTTCCTTCATCTGACTGAGCTGCACTGCCTTTATTGGCCCTAACTGGCCCTGCCCCCAGCCGCCAGGTGAGCCTGATAATACATTGTTGGACCACGCCGGTCCCTTAAAGCGCCCTGCTACAAATCCGCGCTTCCCCCCTGGCTTTTCTCTATGCAGAAGGCACCGCATCCCCTCAGCCTCGTCACACCTACTATTAGGCAGAACGTGGCTGTTGCCACAGGCAGTAGATGCTGAGAAGTGGCAGCACGGGTGGAGGCTGCACGACTTGCCTACACCCATTAAGTTAGTCTTCTGCCTTATGTGCAATATAGGCCTCTGTCCCATGCTGAGAAAGGATTCAACTGTCTCTTCAGTTCTACATAGAATGGGAGGAGGTACCATCTTATCCGCTGCCTGAGGCAGCAACATGTCTTGGGACTTGGGCAAGAACTTAAGAGTTTGCTTTGTGCAAGCTGACCCTGATAATGGTTAGAGGGATGCTGATCTAGCTCCATCCTTAGGTTGATTATCTTGGTGGTGCAAATCTGGCCTGGACCTCTTGTCCCAAGGCCTGCACTTTGCTTTAGTCAGACACCCTGCCCTGGTCCAGCAAGTTGAAGATCTGACTTCTGTCAGGGATGTTACTTGGCAGTACACATGGAGTTCTCATCTGCAGCAGTTATGTTTATTTATGTATTTGGTTTATATCCTGCCTTTTTTTCTTCCAAGGAACAAAAAGTGTGCATAAGGCTCTTCTGCTCCATTTTTATTCTCCCAGCAACCCTTCAAAGTAAATCAGGCTGAGATGTATGATCATTCCAAAGCAGTATTATTTTTCTGCAAAGATTACTCTCATCATTAGAGAGCTGATTCTCCCCGGCAGGCCCTGTCCTTTCAGTCTCTGCAAGCTGACACTCAAATTTAACAATAGGTGCATTTTTGATCAATTGGCAGACAATATCAAATGAAAAATGAACAGATAGTGAACGAAAAGATATGGAACACTCCATTTGCCAATTCATAGCCATTTGGATACTCTTATCCTAGGACAGTCTTCCACAGTCTGGTGACTTCCAGATTTCTTGGACTTAAAACTTCCATACTGGCTGGTGGTGATGGGAGTTGTACTCCAATGTGTCTGGAAGATGCTAGATTGGAGTAACAGTCTTAAGGGTTTCCGTGCCAGTATGCAGCAACCACAACTATAGAAATGCTGTATCTCAAAACAGCATGGGTTGGCGATGCAGAACAGTTCCAGGCTGGTGCAGATATCTGGGATTGCAAATAAGAGCATTATATATAGTCTGGTCACAATCCAGACAAATTCAGAATTAGCCCTCTTTACACTATGAAGCTTTAGACTGATCTTTCCTTAGCACTAGTATCATCATACATCATGGCACCCACAAGACATGATATTGATGCTCAGAGGACTAAGGTAAGATCTCCATGCGGCATGGCTCTGGGAGGCAGCTTTTCTGGCTAATCACGGAGAGTACATAGAGACAACTGTTCATGACATGGAACCTCTTGACACTGGGCGGCAACCAGTGGCTCCTGAGATGTTTCATCTTACAAATCCCAGCAGCAATAGCCAAATCTCCTCTGATTTAACATAAAATCTGGGACAATTAGCCAACATAAGTGAGGGACTGTGGGACTTGTGGTCTTCCACATGTGTTGGCCTGCAAGTTGCCCACTCCACAGTCCTGGCTGGACTACTGGTAGCCTTGCATCTGGGCCTGAAGATTTCTTCTGCTTTGATGCTGTCCACTCCTAAGGGTCTCATGTATGTTTTAAGAGAGTGGTGGGCAAGGGTTAGGGAAAAACTTAGCCATTTCCTGCGGTTTCTATAGATCTGAAAGTTCATTCCCTAGACATTTGAAGGAGCATAAAATCAGGCTGCTCCAGAAGCTTATTTAAAAACCCATTCAAGATCTGTGCTTGATGCATGGCTAAAGTGAGGCTCAAAAGTGGTGTAACCTGAAAGTTTCCCATTTTAGGGAGGTCTGCTTGAGGCTTTTGGTTCTGATCCAATGTATTTATGTTTCTCTTCCACTCCCCTCCTTAATTATGGAAATAGAGCATAGGAGAGGTATTGCTGAATATATTCTTTACAGATGATGTGTGTGGTGGAAAACCAAAAACAATTTCAGTCAGGTCTGGGAAAATAGGAAGAAATAATTCGAAGGGAAATGTCAGAAAATCAGTATAGTAAAAGGAAACATATGGCATGGCTTGGAAGAGGAAGTACAATATCATTGAATGTTTCATGTTAACAGATTTTTAAAAACTGTAAATATCTTGAGTAGGTTTTTCAACATTCAGCACTGATGACAGACAGTACCCCCATGCAGATGAGTTGATATAGGCATTGCAGTGTCCACAAGAGTAAGTGTTGGCTTCAGGAGTACATAGGAAGATAAGCAGGCATAGGATGAGCTGTTCCCTTAATTGTCTAAAGATCTTGGTATCTTGTGTTGAAGAATGGGCTTAGAACATTGGAATGAGTATTGTCTTAGTGTTCCTGTTGAAATTAGCTGGATTTAGCCAGAATAATTTACTAGTGTTACACCATTTTGAGAGTGCATCCTGTTTATTAACCCAGTAGGCTTACTTTATACCTGTGTGTGGTTTTGGTCACTGCAAGAATGGGAACAGAATTGTAGGCAGCCAAAACTAAGCTGGGCTTAATGCAATTGAAAGCTGTATCTAAAGAAGGATGTAAAAATCCCACTCTGGACCTAATGCTACTTGAGACCTTCTGCCCAGTCACAGATACCTCTTGAGAAGTACTGAGGGGACTGTAGGGAAGTAACTTTAGGTGGACACTGATCATATAGACCCATTAGAGGGCCCCATTTGTCACCCTGGTGGATGACTTTCATTGAAAAAGTGCAACCCTTTTCATTCTACTCAATCTATCATCAGTTCTGCTATCACTGACCATGTGTTCTGGACTGATTGCAAAGGCTGGTCACTGGAGATACTGTGTTGCATTGGTTCTGGTCTTAACCTGCAGGGTCAATTTTTCAGTAACTGAACTGTGAAGTTCTGCAGGATAGGGTCTTGATGGGAATATTGCTTAACATCTCTGTGAAGTTGCTGGGAGTGATCGTTCAGGATTTGGAGCCAATGCCATCTGGTATGCTGATCACACAGTGCTTTCTCTCCTCATGTCATCTGAATCAGTGGAGACTGTGCAATTCCTCTATCCCTGCCCACTCTTATTTCTGTGCTTTATTTGATTTAACTTCTATACCACCCAATAGCACCCAATTTCTGATGGCAGAGGATGAGGTGGCTGGATGGAGCCACTGAAGCCATTGGCGTGAGCTTGAGTGGACTCCAAGGGATGGTGGAGGACAGGAAGGCCTGGAGGAATGTTGCCCATGGGGTCGCAATGGGTCGGACATGACTTGCGACTTGGACTTCGCAACTAAAAACAACCACCACCCAATAGCCAAAGCCCTCTGGGCAGTTTACAACAATCCTTTTAAAATACAATGGACTGGATAAGGGCCAAACTCCAATCCTGAATCCTGACAGAGGAAAGGCCAGTCGTCCCTGCATGAGATAGGCTCATTGCCTGATCTGATGGTGCTGATGGAGCTCCCTCTGAAAGATCGGGTCCGTGATCTGGGAATGCTCCTAGATCCATAATTGAGACCAGGGTTCAGATAGCAGCTTGGATTTCCTTTTGCCAGCTTTGACTGGTTTGCCAGCTATGCTGTCTTCTGGACAGGGATGGCTTGGCCACAGGAGGATAAGAACCAGGAACCTCAAGCTGGCTTACCACAACATGCTTTATGTAGGGCTGATCTTGAGGCTGGTCTGAGAGCTGGAGTTAGTGCAGAGTGCAGCAGCTTGGTTGTTGTTAAGATCCTCCTGTTTTCAGTATGCAATGCCTTTGTACTGGCTGCCTATTTGCTTCTGGGCCAGTGCTAAAGTTTGGCTACTGGTGTGTAAAGTCCTAAACAACTTTGAAAAGGGACTCTTGAGAGAGCACCTTCTCCCTTAGTAATTGGAATTGTTTTGAAGTCATGTTCTTGGAGGTTCTGTGCAGACCTATGGCCTGATCAGAATCAGCCAGCAGTGTAATGGCTTATTTCTGGAACTCTCTGCTTCTGGAGCTCAAGCAAGTGCCAGTATTGTATTTTTTTTTAAATGGCTCCAAAAACACCTTTATTTCAAGAAGCCTTCCGGAACTAACCAACTATGATTTTATTTTTACCATATTGGTTCATTCTTTTATATGTTTTATCTTATTTATATGTTATTTAAAACTTTTATATACTATCCACTACCAAGGTCTCAAGATGGTCTTACAATAAAACAGAGCGGAGCACAGCATCCAGGTTTTATTTATTTATTTAAAAAAATGCCATCCTTTATGACAATGTCTCAGGGTGGCTTATAGCATTAAACCCAATAACTGATAAGAAATTGATTTTCTATACAATAAAAGCCCACATTAAAATCTCACTCGTCATTCACTGGGTCAGAATCTCTGTAATGGGAAAGGGAGTGGTATCTACTTCCTGGAAATAAAGAAAATGCTCTTGCCCCCTCACACTTTTCTAGAAACACATGATAGAGATGGAAATTGGAAAAGGGACAATGGAGGCCCATGTGAAATACACTGCCTGAATGAACTGTTTTATGTCACTTCATGCTTTTTTTAAAAAACCCTCCTGCTCATGTCACATAATAAAGCTCTTTGGAAGTATGGAGTTTCAAAAGGAATTTCAGATGCTGGCATGGAGAATCGCTGGCCAAAGAGTGGAGTCCCACAGAAGCACACACATTCCTGGACATGCCTAAGTGATGTCTTTGGATTGTAACCCTAATGATATCTGAATTATAAGCTCAAGATAAATGATATTTTCTCCTGTATTATTCAAAAATAATACGATGCTTGATTAAGGTGGCAATGGAACTCAGCAGACCTTTTGATTAGACATGGATTGCATTACAAATTTTTATTAGTTTATTTAATTTAAAACTCATATATAATGCTCTTTATGGATCTGTGTTTTTTCCTTACAGGAGTCCCTCCCCCTGATGATTACTGATGGGGTGGGGAGAGAAAGGGTGTTATTTCCTTGCCCAAGGCCCAGAAATGCAAAAGCCCTCAGAAAAATCCTAAGAACACAAGTAGTAACATTGCAGCCACATAGTTCTTCATGTGATGTTGGTTTTAGTGAGACATTTCATTTTAAAAGAATGCAGTCAAATGTAAAAAATAAAAAAAGTTTAGCAGGTGCCAAGATGTGGAAGAAAAGATGAAGAGCAAGAGAAGGCAATAATCATATGAACATAATTATAAATAATATCTAAAGTCTTGTAACTTAGCTAGTACAACCTAACTGTTGAGTAGGATGTTGGGTTTCAGAGCATATGCAAAGTTCAATGCAGAGAGGATGATCTCAGAGAGACAAAGGGCACAATAGTCTTCCAAAAGGTTTATTGGGAAGATCCCAGGAGCTTGCCAAGCTTTTATGGCAATTTTAGTTGAAAAAAAGCCAGCCACTTATCTGAGTATTTTTCCCAGTAGTGCAAAACTTTCTTCATTGGTCTGGGATGATCTGAAACAGGATGCACATTAACTGAAGGGTTTATTTTATTTCAGGAGTTTTGGATAAGAAATTAATTGGCTGGCTTTGCTGTCTGTGAAATGTAAATAAATCCACATTATTCTTTAACAGTGTGTACACACACGCGCACACACACAAACACACACAAAAGCACATGTAAATTTTATACAGATTTGTGTCCTGTGGGCTTTGGCACCAAATCTTTAATGTGTCTAGTAACACTCTTGCTTTCCAGACATATTTACATGGCGTAGTGTGTTATCTTTTTGGTGCAAGACAAACTCGGACCTGTTTCCTTGTGCCTGGCTTTTTGGGACATTTGGACTCTTGGTTACTTGCTTTTTATTTGGTATATTTTTAGTCTTGATTTTAAACTGCTTGCTTTTATTGTTTAAACTACTGACTTTTATTCCACAGTCTTTTTTCATTTTAGTTTTGTATATTTATGGGGGGGTTTTTTGGGGGGGGAGTATTGTGTCAAGAAGAAATTTTAATAAAAGTTTGAAATCACAGAGGCCTTTGATAGGAATAAATACACAATGATTCAATGGTTTGTCATATTAATAAACTATGAATTAAAAGGAAAATGAATGGCCTGGTTTCTCTCTGTGTGTTTATGTTAAATCATTCGGAAAACATTGGGTCATTAACTGTGGCCTTGCTGCATTTTTAAAAACTTGTCCAATATGGAGATCTATGACAACTAAAATACAGTAATGTAGAAAAAGCAATCCTATTGCTATGTGTGCTAAAACAAAAAATCAAGCAACCCCTCCTCCCTACAACGCTGGATATTATATAATATAGCTTATTTCTGTTAACTTCTCAATTTCTCGGGCTGTATTTCCTCAGTGTTCTGTGAACTGACTGGGAAAATTAGGTAACTAGCACTAAGTGTTTAGGTTTGACTCCTTGGCATATTCCTTGTAATATGGAATTACTGGAATGGAATTGCTCCACCTAGTGGCCAATTTGTACATCTGTTCATTTTACTAGTCATACAACAGACAGGGAAATAGTATGATCAAAAATCTTAGAATATGAACAGTCTATAATATATATGAATGAATGTGTTGACAATCATACTAAAGAAAACATTTACTTCTAGTCTACTTGTTAATAGAAATGTTAGTATAAATATCTGTAACTCAGGTCAATACTTCATTGATCTGTCAAAGTTCAGTTTCATCTACAAAATCGTGCACTGTAATAAATTTCTTATTAAGGTACCACAAGGTTGTTTAAGGTTGTTGCTTTGGATGTGACAAATACTTAGAATTTGATTCTTTTTTGTAAGCAAAATTTATTATCTTTATTTGCTAAACTATGTCTACATCATCCCCATATCTCAAAATAAAACAAAGCTAAGTACTTTGAATTCAATAGGATAGTTAAACATGTGCTTAAATATGACCCATTGAAATAAATTGCACTTCACTGCTATTAACTTTGGCTGGATCATATCATAAGGGCTTATGATCTTAATAATAAAGTTGTTCAGTAATAAAATGTGGCAGTATTCTTATTTAGCAATTTCCTTATTTACAACAGATTATCTCACAACTCTAGTGGGTCCAACATGGTATCTCACATGCCTGCCAAATACAGCTATCTAGAGGTCTGCCGAAGCATACAATATTCCACATATATCACAGAACATACATGAAAAAACAGAAGAAAAGCAGAGGCAACGAATACTATTAGTAAGTAAGTACCAAACAATCACATTTTCTAGTTGTGTGTGTGTGACAGAGAGAGAGTGATATGCATTCTGGCTACTAAAACTTCTATGATGGCATATAATTTATATATAATTTACTTTCAACACACACAACCTGAATCTTACAACTTTCAACCCAGGCAGTTAACCCTACTTACAAATCTGTACATGGGCAAGTCAATTAACAAGAGATTTATTGATATACATTAAATGGAAATCACACCGAGTAGACTATCAAGTAAGATCAACCCCAATGAGTCCCTTGCCAGATAGCCCAACATAACTGAGTGGCTTAGCACAGTTCTCCATATGTGTGTAAACAGGCTGGTTGTAAACATCACAAACCATAGTTTTGTAGCAAGTACGGGTGACAGCGGAAACAAAGCTGTCTCTCAAGAGTAAGCTGGCTGCTAGCCACATAATCACCTTTACTGGTGTAGTGAGTGTCTTCCCCTGCTTCTTTTAAGCAGATCAGGATAAAAGTCTTTGTTATGTTAAACTGGCCAGCTAGCTTGGCTTTGTGATATAAAGGATGAGTATTACAGAAGTCAATACAAAAGACACCAACAAAAATAGAATACTAGCTTTTAGGGTAAGCAGCTTCATGATAAGAAATTGATGGAATACCTTTTCTCCCTTCCCAACCAAACTGAGTTATCTCCACCTTCAGGGTGGTTCATGCTGCTTGTGGGCCAATTGGCAGGAACATCTGGCACAATTTAGCTGCCCTGCCCTTTTGAGCTGATGCTACATAATCTGACAAATAAAGTTAGGTCTGCCCCATCCAATTTTGCCTGTTCAACAGAATTTTCCACAGAACCAGACATGGTCCGGTCCTCTCTGGTCTCTTAGTGCAGGATTTGTTGGCTTTGGCATTTCAGCTCTTCTTCCCCCTCTTCTGATTGAGGCAACAACCGTGGAGGCTGTATTTTAGGTCTACTGCCTACAGTGGGTGGCCTGGGTGATCTATGAACCACTTGAAAAATCATGATGGAAGAGTCAGTCAACCCCTTATTAATAAATATAAAAAATTATCATGAGGACTTTAGGTCACTGGTGCCATTAAACCTCTTTCAGCCAGAGGGCCAAATTCAATTTTGGAGAAGCTCTGCATTGCAGTCATGAATATAAAAGGGGGAAAGCCAAAAATATCAGAAACTCCAAAGATATGAGCATATTTTAACTTGCCATTCCCCTTACTGCATTGTGTTGATCTAAGGGACCTACAGAGAAATGCCAGGGACTCCTGTCATGCCAGCTAGTGCTGCTGGTCATTTATATCAGCTCTAGTGCCTGACTGGATATTCCCCCTTGATAGACCATCATGAGCAATGAGCAAGAATCGCTAAGGCAAGCTCTGCATTCGGCAGACTGCAGACCAAAGTGTGGGACCGCCGTGGAATAAGCCTTGCTACAAAGCTTAAAGTCTACCGAGCAGTAGTGCTAACTACCCTGATGTATGCCAGTGAGACTCGGACAGTATACAGAAGGCACACTAGGCAACTGAACCACTTCCACACGACTTGCCTCCACAGACTTTTGAGGATCCGGTGGCAGGACAAAATGCCAGACACAGAGGCCCTCTTCAGAGCAGGCCTGCCATCAGTTCACACCCTGCTGGTGAAAGCCCAGCCACACTGGGCAGCCATGTTGCAAGGATGCCAGACCACCGCATCCCCAAACAGCTCTTCTATGGTGAGCACTCCGTAAAGCCAGAGTTGCAAACATTGCAACAGTGGTACCCACACATGTCTGCCTGACATGTGGCAGAACACTCTGTGCCCTTATTGGCCTTATCAGCCACCTGCGGACACACCATGGACAACTCACAACCCGTTAGATGTCAAGGTCCTAATCGAAAACGATGGTCGAACATCATCATCAGTGCCTGACTGGATATCCCCCCTTGATAGACCATCATGAGCAAGAGCAATAGATGCTAGACAGAAAGAGAGTCAACAAGCGACTGGCGTGTGAGTCGAGGTTGGACTTGAGATGTGCTGTTATCATCACAGCCTTGCTGAATAAACCAACATGATGCTGTGTAAAATGGCTCTCTCTAGGTTTGCCCCGTGGAGGTTCACATTCGTGTTAACATTTCTGATCAGATGATGTGTCACACTTGCTGATGGTTCAGAGGAGTCCCACCAGTTAGCTGCTGTGTGGCAGCAATTCCAGAATCAAGGGTGAGAATGACAGGTCGAGGTTGCATCCAGAGTTATTGTCCGCTAAATGTCAGCTTGGAATCCTGCAGTATTCCCACAGAGTTGGTGCCTTGAAAAAGAGAACATATCTTAAAAAAGACTATGATTACAGTGAGGGTGAGAAGTGTTTGGAAGAAACAATCCTAATCGCCATAAGCATGATGGGGTAACAGGAGAGGGGAAAATGGATTAGAAAAATGCAATGGTGTCACATATCATTAAAAATTATCAAGACAGTCAATTCTATTCCCTCTGGTCTGAACACAGGCAAATGTTTTTATCACACTACACACTTAATCAACTCACTACTGCAATTATGTTTCTGTGCTATCACCCAATAACATAGAGTGTTAAACTGTTCTCTTTTTCTGCATTTTACTTCCCCTGATAGCAGGGTTTATATCTCACCTCCCACCTAATTATATCTCCTTGGATATCCAAAGATTTCAAGGCAGCTTACAAACAAGGTACAAAAAAGAAGCCACAACTGCAGTTAACAATTGGACCTGACTCAAGATATTTACATTACAAGTCATTGGTCCCAGACAGACTGCCCAACTATCTGTGAAATAAGCTACTGCTGAAAAGCCTTCTCAGTCTCTGAAGCATGCCTCCTCCTTGATGGGGGAGGCATTGGGACCGGGTCATTGGTTGATGATCTTAATGTCTAGCCTGATTGGTATCACTCCTTCAAGCTACTCAGGACTTTAAAGGCAATATCCATACTTTGATTAGGGATCAAGAATGAACAGGCAGACCATGGACTTGTTTTAAACCTGGCTGGCAGTGGTGCAATGGAGCCAGGGCTTCCCGGGAGCCCCTCCTGCTGAGGTTGTCTGCCACTTCCCTTAGAATTACCTGTTCTCTCTGAGCTTAATTACAATTTTCAGAGGAACTGGGGGTGGAAAGGTGGGGGAGGGGTGGGATGAAGTTTCCCAACACTGATATTATTTTAGGGTAGCTTGGTCCTGAATTGGCAATTCAGACCCATTCATTTACAGAAGACCTGCTCCTAGTAGAGATAAAATTTGCTAGAAATGGTTTGCTGTCATGGCTTACAAGCTGCCTGCATGTTTGGACTTTCTTTGGGGGTATTGCTATAGGGATGCTCCTGAGGAGCTGCACTTCAGAATGACCTCTGTGCAACTGCTGTTTAGTGAGATATGAGCGAGTCATGCCAGCCCAGTCTCTGGCCCACTCACACTCTGTACTAACTGAAGCTTCCAGCCTGTGTTCAGTGGCAGTGCCAGATAGAATAATCCAAATAAGAGTCCTTCTTCAGGAGTGAATCCCACTGTATTCAATGGGTCATAGTCCATAAAAATGTCTTTAAGAGTGCAGCACAATCTTGTACAACATGTCTACTCAGAAGAAAGCATCACTGAGTCTAATGGGACTTATTCCCAGGTAAGTGTGCCAAGGAATTCAGTCTTAGCTACCTTTAGTGCATGAGAAACCATACAAGCAGGTTGCAAGCTTATGCTCCTGAGAAGTAATGTATTGTTTTCATTGGAGATGTTTTGTTTTGTTTTAATTCATTTAGCAAAAGACATTTTTTTCACAATATGAGTGATCTGAAATGGTGGAGGGATGCTCAGGCATTCTGCAGGACATGGTTCTTGGAATCCACCAACATTAACAATTGCTTTCTAATACTTAGTGAAACAAAAGGTATCTTGGAGGAGTGGACATCATAGGAGATAATTCTTCACTCTGCAAGGGGTTAAAAATGGGAGAGAACTTAACTGGATAGAACCAAGAAGTACCAACTAAATTATCTCCTAATCAGTTCAACTTCAATCCCAGAAAAGTACTTAGGCTAACTAATTAGACAGGCAGTTGCTGACCACTTGCAAAGAATTGTGTGATAAGTAACACTGTGGGTTCCTTCAATCATTCATGTCAAGATGACAATCAATTATGTCAAACTAATCTAATGGCACCCTTTGATAAGATAACCAATTGATTAGCAATAGAGAGTATGGTAGATATCTTGATGTTTTTAAAGATATGGAGAGTATAGTAGAAACCCCGATTTTAAAAAGATATCTTGTACAATTTACTGTTACATGCATCACCTGACTCTAAAATAGGAAATGTGGAGAACTTTCTAATGTGTTTTCCTTTGAAGGAGCAACTCAGAAAGGGCAGACTTCAGAGCTATGATCAGTCAGTGGAGGGAAGTTGCTGGTAATGCAGGAAAGTACTTCCATTCAAAAAAAAAAATCATGTATTTGTCTTGTCCTTTTAACTTCCTAGAAGGTCAAAATGCAGAGGGATTTGAACCTCGAGACATGGTTTACTGGCTGTAGAGCTATGAGCTCCAATTATAAAATGCTGAATATTAGGCCAGTAGTAAATGTTCCTTTCTTGGGCAAGATTCCTGAGCAAATAGTTGCCTGTTCAAGATGCTATTGGATGCTATTGGATGAGACTGATTATCTGGGTTGATTTCAGTCATTTTTTAAACACAGAAACAGCCTTGGTTTCCCTATTTATGTATTGGATTTGTTTGAAGGTTATCCACTAGCATCGTGCTTTCTGTGCTTTCTAATTACCTCAATTTTATTTGTAATTTTCCTCAATCCCTCTTTTACATGGACATTAATTTCCTCTTTACTGATAGAACCTCTCTAAACTCATAACTGCCTGCCTGCCTGCCTGTTTTCTTCTACCACTACTGTTTTCTTCCGGTTGAAAATGTGGATGGCTGTACTGCCCTGTTCAGGGTACAAAGGACTTGGCATTTATTGGTTTGTGAGGAAAATCCATTCCACAGTGGCCCAGGAACAGGTGGCAGTGGCAGCCCTTCCCTCACAGGTTCCAAAAATAGTTTTAAACAGATGCTGTTTTAAGAGAGAGAAAATAAAAGCAGTCCTCTGTAAGGGTTGAAGCTTTGCATGGTTTTCCCTCATTGGTTTTTTGCTTTAGCTGCCAAGACTCATCAAAACAATATCAGGAAGAAGTGAATGCATGTGGGTTGGCATTTTAAGCCTTCCAGGCTCCCTTTTTGCCATGTAGTATTGATTTAGAGGTCAATATGGATTCACACAAGAGTATTATCAGGGCCAGTTGCCAATCTGAGGGGGGAAAGTGTGGTACAATGACCTCCATGATATGCATGGTCAGCTGTCCCCTGCCTCATCCCAGGTTTATGGCCAACGGCAGGCAGGAGTGGGAATGGTGTTGGGGCCTCTGTTGGGAAGGTGAGGCTGCCACTCAGGGCACTATGGAAGGTCTAAAATGGCAGTTGGGTCACACCTATCCACTGCTCAGTAGACTCAAACCATGAAAATAGTCTGGAAGCTGGGCCCAATCTCATAGCAGGCATCAACTGGTAGGCCCTAGTGGACCACTGGGATCTGAGGAAATACCTGGGGATTTCAGGTGCTCTCAGTGGGCCTGTCCATCACTACAAGATCTAGCAGTGAATTGCATGTGTGAATGTGCCTTAGAAACACTTGTAATCTTGAAAAGGCAATTCAGAAATGTGGGCATGCACAAACACACTCTCTCACACACGGAGCCATAACAGCTCAATTACTTGAGACAACACTTTTGTACACGTTCAGCAGAAAGCCACTGAGTTGGGACTGGCTGACACATGTTGGTTCATCACTTTGCAGAAACAGCGAGTAGTACCTTGCATGTGTGGACGTACTGACACTCTTCAAGTAGTACATACAGAATTTTCATATCACCTCAAATTCAGTGTTTGTCAGTGAATTCAGTGGTTCCCTGGTGGTGCCATTGTGGTGTGTACTGACCTTAATGGAAGCAAATCCCTCCATGGTTGATGGAATCATGTAAAGCTATTTGCAGTAGTCACAAATGAGCAACAGTTTCTTTTCCTGGCAAAGGTTCAGTTGAGTCTAAGTAAGGACTGAGATCAGCACTTAGCGTTTCGCCTGGGGCTGGCAATTGTTTTCCTTGATGCAGTTTCCCCCAGCATTTTGACAAAGAAGGAACAAACAGCTTATCTTATAAAGATTTATCACCTATAGCTTCTATAGTCTTGTGAAGAAGACATCGGCTGTGCAAATAGCAAGGTTAAAGTGATTGTGTATGAAGTAAATACAAACTTCGGATAGTATTTCATTCTGAAAACCAGTTTTCAACAATACTTAGATAACTTTAAACGGAAGCTCTTTCATAAACTTGACCCTTTCATGAAGTTTTGTCACATTCAAGGTCAGATAGAAATAAAAAACGGTTCTTTTACATTTTTTAACAACCAATTCAACAACCTAACAAGCAATTCGAGTTGGTAAATACTTGCCCCCACCACAACTCTCCTTATAAGATGCAGGCTTTTAAAAAAATCTGCACTATTTTTAATATAGCAGTGTGATACTTGATTCATCATTATAAAAGAGCCTCTCTTGTCTATTTGCTTAGAGACTCTCTTCTAACCCATTACACCCAGAGTCAAAAGCAGTTCATTCCACATTGATTAATGCATTGTAAGTATCGGAAATTGCTTGGCCTAGTTACTTTGTTTGCTTTTTCATCTCTCTAAACAATCAAATGAAGCATCTCTGAAGACACCTGATTGATGCCATCAGTGCTGTACTGATATTAGTGTTTCCCAGTGGATATCCAAAGCAGGCCAATAACTTTCAACTCTGCCAAACTGAAGAGTTTGGTGTATTTCCCCCTATTAAAAGAGTGAGAAAGGACATTTTCCTGCCTGAGGCAGAACAGCAGTTGTGCTCCCCACAACTCAAGTCAAGTTGCATAATGACTAAGGATGACCAAATTATTTTGGCTCCTGCGGAAGGTGGAAGTAACAACAATGCATTAGATACCCAAACATTTGCTACTTTTTGTGACACCCAAAATTAAAAGTGTGAGGCAGCTGCTTCATTCTGCTCAAGGGACAGAGTCTTGAGGTACGATGGGTTCTACCACTTTGGATTACAAACAGGGGATGACATTCAAATACGCAAATTGTCTGCAAGGAATTATTAGTAAGGACAGCTGCCATGGTATGAACTTCATGGAGAAGCCCTGATACATTTTAATATAATAACAAAAATAGCGATATGGAGATTTTAGAGAAGTCAGATGATTCCTTAAAAATAAAACCACTTTATAAATTCCGTTGTACTGCAGGCACATTAGTGACTATGCAGTGTTTGACCCAATGCACATGTAAAATACTATAAGAAGACCTGAATCTTCAAACACAAGAGTGTACAAAAAGAGTGCACAATCATAATTCATCAGTATTTGTTCACTAAGTATTCTTCACTAAACTTTGCTACATGTGTTTCCTGTTTACATGTGGTTGAGCCCAGATTTACTGGATCAACTATGGTGGAAGAAGTGAATATTCCCATCCCTTCCTTCCCAAGGCAGCTATCCCAGCTCCTAAAAATGCTACACAGTCAGAAGAACCTACTGAATGGCTTGAGCTTTGGTGTGTGTATGGGATGAGGATTCCCCAGAATCAATAGGAAAGGCCTTCAGCAAGGAGACCCCTTTCTCTCACAGAAGGTTCCTTCCTTTTTCAGAAGGCAGATCCTGTATTCAACTTGTTTTCAGTGGCAAACAATGATCAAATACCATGTTCCTACATTGTTTGGATTATGTGACCTGCTCCTGGTAGTACACTCTGACTACTGACAATTCAGACAGGTTCAGAAAAGAATAACAGAAATGGCTAGGGGGATGGAAGACGAGCTATGTGCCTGACAAATGAAGGAATGGGATACATCTAACCTGGGGAAGACTGAAAAGAATGTGAGAGCACAAAGATGGCTGCACAGAAGAGGGGAAAGACTTACTTTGTCCCAGGTAGAATGACTATATCTAAAGTCTTATATTGCAGTTGAACATTTGGAGAAAGATGTGGGGAAGAATCCAATACTGCTATTACAGTATTGCAACAATGGAACCCACTGCTAGCACAATGAGGAATTATTTTGTTCTAAAGTAACCCCAGAAATAAGCAGAAGCACTACCTTTTGGGTCAGGACAGGTCTGCAGGCCTCTGCTGTCCTGTTCTGTGAGGAATGCTTGTAGTCATTTTGGGTTGCTTTCAGAACCACTAGCTCCCCATTGTGCTAGTGCCAGGCTGTGCTGATGCATGGGCAGCAGCATAAGAGGTGATCAAATTTGGAACCAATTCCCCTTGGGCCAGGGGTCCTTCATTGGAGGTCCTCAAGTGGAGGTTGGAGGGACTCTAGCTTCAAGCTGGTGATTGGGTGAGTTGGTCTATAACATCCTTAGATTCTGTGATTCTGGCATAAGGCTGCTCACATACAGCACTGCTTTTACACTTGAAGATGCTGGAAAGATAATTAAATGAATTTATACAGAGCACCCTTGTATTTCATTGGTTCATTATTTTTCTCATATATCTTTTGCTATTACATTACTGTTTTGCTCTGATTTCTTCCATTACATACCCAAAACTTTAATCTATGGCTCATCTAATTTGCATGTTCTTGGTATATTGGTTGATTCAGAACCATCACAAATCATTATGAAGTGGATAATATCCACTTTCATGCTTGATGGATGATTAAAACTACCAAGCAAATGTCTCTTTAATACTGTGGTTTGAGAGAGATAATGAAGGTGTAAAATGGTCTTCTTCACTCTTCAAGACATTTCAAAATGCTAGCATTTCTCTCTCCCCAATAAAATTAAGTTTGAAATAATAAGTGTTTATGATATAATACACCATCTTCCTATTGCCAGCCCAGGTTAGATTTTGTGCCATGTATAATTCCAGGAAGCATGAGACAATAACTTGGTCTGAGCTGATCTGCTTCAATTCCTCATCTGCCAAACAGGAATAATAGATATATCCCTTACAGAAATTGAGCTAAGTACAGTAGAACACCTTGGACAGTATTATCTTGCAGCAATCTTTTCTACTGATTGATCGATTTAGCAGATTTCAACCCCTCCCTACCTTTTTCCATCCATGGATGGAGCACTGTTTTCAATATATTGTCATATTTAAAGGTATTTGGGAATGGCTTGATCTCGAGTGAGTAATTACAGACCATTAGCTTTATGAAAGGACTTCTGTGGAGATGCTGTTAGAACTGGTTTGTGGATATGAGTCAATACATATATATGTTTTATCCAGCATTTTTGGATAAAATACTAAAATGCACTAAAATGATGAGCAATTTAAAATTTACCATGAAACTATTGCATAGAATGCTAGTAATATATTCATAGTCTCATAGAATAGTAGGGTCAGAAAAAGGTCAGCAGGTCCAACCACCTGCTGGTGCAGGATGCCAAGTCACACCATCCCACCCAGATGACTGCCCAGTATTGCCTTCAATGTCTCTCGTGTGGGAGAGCCCACCACCTCTCTTGTTGTATTGCTCTGAGAGTTAGGAAGTGTTTCCTGGTGTCTAGCCTGAATCTGATGTGCTGCAGTTTAGGTTCATTGTTCTGTGTCCTACAGTCAGGGATGAGTAAGAAGAGGTCTTCTCCTTCCTCTTTGTGAAAGCCTTTGAGAAACTTGAGTGCTATCACAGCCTCTCATAGATTCTCTTCACAAAGCTAAACATGCCCAGCATTCTCAGCATCTCATCATAGGGCTTGGGTTCCTGACCCTGAATCATCTTTGCTAACCTTCTGAACCCTTTCTAGTTTTTCTTTAATCTTTTTAAAACCTGGGTGCCCATAACTGAACACAGTATTCCAGGTGAGGTCCAGCTAGTGCAGAGTAAAGGGGAACTAGCACCTCTCTTGTTCTGGAAGTGATACTTCTATTTATGCATCCTAAAATAGCATTTGCCCTTTTTTGCAGCTGCATTGCATTCCTGGATCATATTAAACTTGTTGTCCACAACAACTCCAAGGTCTACTTTTTTTCAGTGCTGTTAAGCCAAGTATTCCCCATCTTAGAAACATAGAAACAGAGCGAGTCAGAAGGGGCCTCCCAGGCCATCTAGCCAGCTCCGCTCACAACATGCCCACTACGTGCATCTTGTACTGATCCATTTGTTTTTTCCCCCCAGGTGGAGAAGTTGGCATTTGTTCCTGTTGAATTTCTTTCTGTTGCTTTCTAGCTTGTCTAGGTCACCCCAGTTCTTCTTTTTGTCTTCCAGGGTGTTAGCTATTCTGCTCAGTTTTGTGTTGTCTGCAAATTGAATTATTGTTCCCTGGACTTCCTCATCTAGATCATTAATAAAGATGTTGGAGAGCACTGGTCCCAGGACTGGGCCCTGTGGCACCCCACTTGTTACCCCTCTCCAGCTTGAGAAGGTGCCATTGATGAGCACATTCTGTGATTGGTTTTGTAGCCAGTTGTGAGTCGCCCTAACAGTAGTTCTATCAAGCCCACTTTTGCTAGTTTATCAGGATGTGATGGGGCACGTTGTTGAATACTTTGCTAAAGACTGGGTAAATTATGTCCATGGAATTTCTACTGTCCATTTGGGAGGTTACTCAGCCAAAAAATGAAATTAGGTTAATTTGGTATGACTTATTCTTTAAAAAATGGTGTTAGTTTCTGTTCATCACTGCATTTTCTTCAAGATGCTTGTGGACTAATTTTTTAAAAATAATTTGCTCCAGTTTTTTCCCAGCGATTGATTTAAACTGTGTGGTCCAAAGTTTCCGATTCGTCTTTTTCTCTTCCTTGTAGATGAGGACAGCATCAGCTCATCTCCAATCATCCAACTCTTCCCCTGTCTGAAACATTTCTCAGAGATTATGGATAGTGTCCTGAGAGTTCTTTCGCTAGTTCCTTTAAAACTCTAGGATGGAGCTCGTCAGGTCCTAGAGCTTTGAACTCATTGAGCTCATCAGGCTGCTCCTGAACCATTTGTCTGTTGATCTTTGGCTGTCATCCTGCTCTTCCATCTTTTACTTCCTCCTCTGTAGGGAGGTCATATTTCCCTTGTGGGAGAAGACTGAGCCAGAGTAAGCCATCCTGAGATGTCAGGGGTGGGCAGGATAGAAAAGCGTTAAACAAACAAACAAACAAACAAAATAGGAGTTAAGCACCTCTACCTTTTCCTTTTCATCTGTTATCTTTTTGCTGTCCACTTTGAGTTGTTGAACTCCCCTCTCTTTTGTTTGTCTTTTGTTTTGGACATAACTGAAAAAGGTTTTTTCAGTTGTTTTTAGCCTCAATTCATATCCTGTTTTAGCCTTCCTGACTCTGTCCTTGCAAGTTTCTTGCTTTCTGTATATAGTCTTCTTTTGTGGCCTGGACTCCTTTCCACTTCCTGTACATGTCCTCTTTGCTTTTAAGTTGTCTCTTAATTTTTTGTGGAGCCATGAGGGGTTCCTCTGTTTTTTACACCTTTTCTTGGATGGAATTAGTTGCTGTTATGCTTTCAGAATTTCTTTTTTAAAGGCTTCTCATCCCTCTTGGACTCCTTTTCCCTTTACAATGAGTTGCCAGGGGATTTTACTTAGCATTGATTTGAATTCCTTAAAGTTGGCCTTCTTGAAGTCTAGGGTACAAGTTTGGCTACAATTGATTCTTGCCATCTTCATAATGGCGAATTCAAGAATGGCCTGGTCATTTTCCCACAGGGAACCCAAGGCTGCTACACTGTCCACTGGAACTTCCCTGTTGGTTGAATGTATTGGGTCAAGTGTAGCCATTCCTCTCATCCTTTCCTCCACCTCCTGCTGGAGGAAGTGATTGGTGAAGCATTTCAGGAATCTCTTGGAAGGGAACATGTTTGGCTGAAGATGTCTCCCAGCATATATCAGGGAAATTGAAGTTGTCTATGATGACCACATCATGCTTCCTTGCAAAACGGACAAATTGTTTTTTGACGATAACATCTTCATCCTCTCCTTGATTGGATAATAGACACCAATGACTATGCTTCTTTTGTTTTTTTGCTCCACTTAACTTTACCCAGATGCTCTCAGTGTGACTACTTAGCTCCTTCTCCTGTAGTTAATTGCAGGTATAAGTACTTTTAATGTATAGTGACTCCATTTCCATTTTTATCCTTTTTGTTTCTATCAAAGAGGTTGTATTCATTGATTTTTGAATTCCATTCATGAGAATCTTCCCACCAAGTTTCAGTTATTGCTATGAAATTATACTTTCCCTTGTGTACTTGAAGCTCAAGTTTGGGTTGTTTGTTTCCCATGCTTGGAGCACTGGTGTGGAGACATTGCAGTTCAGTCGTGCAGTCACTGGGTATTCTTCCCGAATTTTTTGGGATATTGTTATTAATCCCTATTTGAGTTTTTTTCTCTGCTCTGGTACATAACTCATTGCTAGTTGACATTGTGCCCTAACAGGAATGGTATAGTGTGTGTGTGTTTATACATATATATGTAAATGCATGCGCTAAGTTGTTCAAATGTGCTACATTCATAATATTGTTGAAAACTTTACATTATAAGGTAGGTCAATATTATTACTTCCAATGTTGCAGATGGAGGGCTCGGGTGAGAGAGGAGCATGCCCAAGATCTCCTAGTAGGCACATGGCACAACAAATATTCAAGGTGGAATGTAGTGACTGAAACCTTAGTCACTGACTAAAATCAACACTGCAAACAGACTCTCATGTACACATAGAAGAAGACACAAAGTTGTGGTATTGGATTCCATGACTAACAGAACATAACCCAGAGAAAGTTGCTGTAGTCAGCACTTCATCCTGGCACATTTTGGTTAGGACTCTATTGCTGGGAGTTTTTTGTTCCTTTGTTTTGGAAGCCACAAGACTATCTTGATAATGAGATATTATCTGCGCATCCTGCACAATGATGTGCATGATTTTTGGAAAGATGCAATAGAAAAAACATTGCTCCAACAAGCTTGCCACTTGAAATGGAAGGCTATGGGGCTTATATGTAAGTTCCTTTGTGATGGGTGTCCCAGTTAGCTGTTGTAAGGAATGCACTGAGTAGCTTAAAGTTTAATGATCTAAAGATGAAGTGGCCAACTGCTAACCTCTTGAACAAGTTTGTCTGACTCCACCTTCTGACATTCTGTCACATTTTGATCATTTGTTCATCTATGCAGAAGGAAAAAATGTTGTCAGTTTGTAAGAAAGACAGATTCCTTTTTAAATATTACATGTGTTTTGCATTGTGCATGTAATGCTGCATGTATATCCATCCAACTCCTCCCTCAAATGTAACCTGGCAACAGTCATTCTATCAGCTCTGTTGAAAGACCAACTTCTGGCTACTTCTCTCCCTGAACTGTTTCCATCTCAACTGGTCATTATAAGAAATAGTATTTCACTTTTCAGAAGAATGCCCTAGTTTTTTCCCCCTTTCTCTTCATTCTCCTCTTTTCTTTGTGCCCGTCCTTTTAGATTGTAAGCCTGGCAAATCACATTTTATTTATTGTATGTAAACTGCTCTGCAGACTTTGTAGCTAAAACTTTTTCATAGTAATACATCTGAGTCCATGTGAAGCCCTTCCTGCCAATCTGCACCAGTTTTATTCTGGAGTTTGACTACTCAGGAGATGAAGCAGAATATTCTTCCTGATTCCATCCAAGAACAAAGATCCCACCCTGAGCCAGAAGATCACCACCTCTGGTCCAGTCAATTTCACTCCAAATGAAGAGAAGAATTCTCTAGTAGTTTTCATGGGCATCCCTGTCTCCAAGTAGTATCTGTTCCAGTTTTTGTTGCTTGCAGTTCTGTGACCCACAATTCACAACAAACCTGTTTTCCTTGGTGCACATGGTGGGATTTTATACCCAAATGAGGTGGGGGAAAATCTGTGACAGAATGTGTCTAGGTGTTATTTTTGTCATTCCCTTTATTCCTCCTTGCACTCTCTATCCTTTCCACAGTAACTTTGCTCCACTTGGGGCACATGGGTTGGTGAATGTAATTTGCCTGCACTCACACTTTTCTAATTTCTGATCACTATGCACAGGTGTGAAAGATGGACAGTGGTGAAGAAAGGGGACAGGAAGAAAATGGATGCATTTCAAATTGACGTTTTGGTGCTGGAGGAGGGCTTGTAATTACCCTGGGCAGAAAGAAGAACAAGTAGATCCTGGCTGAAATCAAGTCAGGCTGGAAGCAAAAATGATGAAATTAAACCTGTTGTAATTTGGGCACATCATGAAATGTTGAGACTCACTGTAGAAGACAATAATGTTAGGGAAAGTCAGAGGAGGAGGAGGAGGAAAACCCGATACAAGACAGATCGATTCCACAGCCTTGAGTTTACCAGAGTGGGTAGGGCTGTCAAGATCCGGAGGGTAGTCATTCATAGCGGCACCATAAGTTGTAGACAACATGATGACATGTAACAACAACAACATATAATATTACCAGTAGTTCAGAATTCCTTACTTAAGAAATGTAGAGTATACTGTTTTCTTACATTAGCTACCTTTCTGCTCAACAAGGATGACTTCCGAACAGGGGTCCTATTTGTGTGTAGCTGAGAGTAGCCCAAACTGATTCTTCTCTTCCTGATTTGTAAAAAGACAGTTCAGCACCCTGCCCAAAACTGTCTCACACAATTATTCAGCTCATTTTTTAAAAATAGTTCCTCCACAAGTCTGCTTTTCTGGAATACCACTAACATTTTACATTTATAAAGACATACATTATAAAGATTTATATTTATAATTGTTTAAAAAGAACAATTATAAAGGTTAAGCAGGTGATCTCAGTATTGCATTCCAGGGGCAAAAGTGCAAAGAAAAATTTATTGCCAATATTTTTATACCATCTTATACTTAGATGGTTTACATACAAAATATTACAATCACCCTTAAAATATTAATATTAAAATCACATTGAAATACAATTCTAAAATCAATGCCAATTACAATAGTAATATGGAACAATGCAAGGGCAGTAAATGTTCAATTTGAGTGACATGTTCAATTTAATTATGACCCTGGGTAAGCAAGTGCATTTTCACAAGGCATTTGAAAGATCGAACATTTTCTGCCTCCCAAATGGCACAAGGGATTTTTTCCCACAGGGCTGGTGCCACTACCAAGAAGGCCAGTATTAAGGCATTACATAGTGACATTTCTGATGATTATGGATTGACCAGTAAGGCCTCTTCTGATGTTCTTAAGGGCCAGTTGGGTACAAATACGAGAAGGCAGTCTGCTGGATATCCTTGTACCAAGTTGTCCAGGCCTTTAAATGTCAGCAACATGACTCAGCTCCATAGCTAATAATCAAATGGCAATTTATTCTGTTTCAAAATGCTCAAAGGAGATTGCTCAGGTTTCCTTTCTAATGGACTCAGCAGATTCCCCTCCTTCTTGGCAGCACATAGTCATGTGAAAGAGCCCTGCTCCATCACCACCATTGCAAAGTTTCCTACAATTTGAAACATGTTAAGTTTATTTATAGCCCTACCCTACATCCATTCCCCATTTCACTATGCATGCCACCCAAGCTGTTCAGCTGTCCTTTTCTTTCCTTCTTCAAGATATTTCCATTTTAAGCAAACAGCTGGAAGACCTAGTGAGAAAATGCAGGTGGATTACAAAGGGATCACTCATCTGGATCACTCTTGGAGTTGTCTCAGTAAATCCTTGTCCAGAAAAGCCAGCAGCCGGTTCCTTCCTGTCCCCACCCGCTCCCAGGTTCTTGGAGTGAAAGTGACTCCCATCTGCTTGCCCAGAAGGATCCCAGCTCAGTACCACTGGGAATGCAGGGCATTTGCTCAAGAGCAATTCCTTTGTTGGTCTTACGTGCAGCCTAATTCACAAACATGGAGAAGCAGCATACTGGCTGCAGACATAACCTATGGCACCTTATAAATCATAATTATGTGCTTCTTTGTAAATGAAATTTCAATGCTCTTCATTTTTCCCTAGAACACCCTGATTGGATTTTAAAATACCTAAGTGAACATTCTGTCTTAGGACATTTTAAAAGGTTTCAAATGAGAGAGAAAGTTTGCTCCCATTAGTCTTGCTCATCATAAAAAGAGTGCCCTGTATTGATTAGCCCAAATTAAAGAATTACCTGTCTCAAAATAGCTAAACAAAGAAGACAATTATGAGTGAAGTGTTGTGCAAACAATGATGAACTGCTGCTAACAAATTCAGCAGCATCCTGTTCATTACTTAGCCACAGCACTGGGCTGGAAAACAAAATAAAATGGATGAGCGAACCAAATGTTTTGTTTTTAAGCTACTGATCATGTGGCATACTTAGCCAACATTTTACAGCAATTCATTTGCAAGAAAAATGGGGTGGCAGAACTTTCAGAAATGCTGGGGAAAAGTAGATTCATTGCAGACCCTTAATAAAATAAGGTTCTGTTGTCAAAATGAGGCAGTTTTTTAAAACGTGGTTTGTAAATTGCAACCTGGATTTAACTCTTCCATTTGGGATCAGGCCACAAGCAGTCTCTGGGCCAAGGACAGTCCCCAAAGAGAGACAGTGGGAGGCAGAAAGGTCAAATCTCTTCTTCAGAAAATCAAAGACACCAGATGCAGACAGCATATTTCAAGGCAAGCAGGCTTTCTTTTCAGATTTTGACAACATTCACCCCAGTTATCAAAGCTTCTCATGGTCTGGGGCTTTATATATTTTCAAAGTTAATCTGATCTTTGGTAGTTGGGTCCACTGGAATAGGACCAAGTGCCTTGGATGGTCTGGCGTTGCAACCTAGAGGGAGCCTTTGAGGACACAGCTCATCTTGGTGAAGGAATATGGGTGCAGAAAGTAAGATACTGGGGCTGTGCCCACATTAACAGCCCCACAAAAAGTTGCAGCAATGCCCTCCATGTCTCACTGGTTGTTATTGAGTCCCAGCAGCTAGAACAAACAGAACATTTAGCAGGGATGAATGGAAGGTCCACAACAGGACTCAGGGAAGAGCTACATTTGCATATTTCTTTAGTGCTACAGGGTGGTTAAAGGCAAAAGTGACTTATCTGGTCTGGAAGCAGGCTTCCTGAAGTTACACTCATGGTTTAGGCCTGAATACATATGACAAAGTGCATTTAAGTTTTGCTCCTTTCCAAATTTGCAAACATTCGTCTCAAAATATATGTTTTGGGGCCCATCTGTATTGGAATGAAATGTCAACATGGTGTCATTCTGATATGACAACTGCTAAACTAGCCCTGGGATACTGTTTCTGAAGATGCAGCTTGAGAACAGCATCATTTCATTACAGGTGCGCAGGGACTCCTTGACTGTGACAGAATGTCACTGCTATACAGTAAAATGACAGCAGAAATGCTGTTCTTTACAAACCAGCAGAAACCCCGTTGAGGCATTTGGAGCAGTGGTTAGAATGCAAATTTGCAATGGCCAGAACAAATCTGTCATTCCTTCTCCACCTCCTAATCCACATCTTTCCTTCGTCTCTGTGATCCTACTGATACAGTGTAGTGAAACACTTTTCTCCATCGATTGTAATACTAGAGCCCATGAAGTTGATTAGTGGGAGATTCAGGCCAGAGAAAGCAAAATAGTTCTCCACATAGTGCATTGGATAGTTGAACTATCCAATTCACTACCACACCGGGGGCAGAAGGGTGCCGTTGCAGTCATGTTGTGAGCCTTCCATGAGCTTCTGGTTGATCGCTGTACAAACAGAATGTTGGATTGCAGGACTTTGATCTGGTCTGGCATGACCTTTCTTAGGTTATATTCTTATAGCACAGCCAGAACTGAATGAATGACAGTTCAGACTTGGGAATGTTTATTTATAAAGTGCTAATGAACAAGGAGTCCTCTGTGTGTAAATATCTATACAAACAGACCCCAGTTTACCCAATCTGCTGGTTCCATATACACCACACCTACTTGCTTTGGTATTTACCTTTATGCCTGTAACCCTCATCTATGCTGAAGTCTCTTCATGTGTGTGCAGACATGTGAATTCAGTGCTTGCTTTGATGCTCCCCTCTGTATATAATCTACATATTGAGGCAAAAGGCCCATGTGAACTTTCCCCAGAATGCTACAAGTGTTTATACTTCTTCTTTACTTTTTCTTTTTCTATCTTTAAACTACTTCTCTAGTTAAGGTAGCTGAATTTCCACTTTTACAGAGGAACTTTTCTGTTTGAAGAGCTGTCTTATCCAACTCTGGTTTAACAGTTAAGGACCCCAAGAGTGGTTTCTGATCAACAGCAGATTGAGTAGAGCGATACCAGGCAATCTGGTCACAGTCTTCTGTGCAGTGATGAGATGTATTTTTGATTGAATTATAGTAATTCTTTCTAAATGCTTATATAATATGAATGAGGACATGTACAATTAGCATCCTTTTTCCTCTTCCTTTTGGTGATGCATTTCCTTTTGGAGGCGATACAAAAGCGGCTACCATATATCAGGTGCAAAAACTTCCTGCACAACAAAAGATGTGAGATATGAACTCCCTAATGTTTTAGGTCATCTGAGCTGGCCTTGCTGCAGGATTCTCTCTTCACCGTGATTTGTTTTGTGGGAATTGCAGGGAAAACCAGAGAAACCTGGGCCGAACACTTGTTTCTATTGAGTGTGACCCCAGTGCTTACAACTGTTCTCTACTTTTCATGTCATTTTGTTTCTGGCTAGCTGGCTGGGGCATGTTGGGTGTTATGGGGCTTTTCCTGTCTAGACACGCACAGGATTACACCTTAAATGATGCTATATGGGACAATCCTATGGGCCAAAGCAATTATCTTGGTAGCAGCTCGCTTCCATCATCATATATGTTTACTTCTTCCCTGCCAAGGACACACCTCCGTCTCATGTGGACTGTCCACCAGTGGAATTGTCAGTAGAGAGTTTATCTACAGTTGTGTTATTGCATCTGCACTGGCAGTGATGTCCCTGGATATCCTCTGGTATAGCAGAGCATTCACCATATCCTAAAGCTTTGCCATCCCTTGTCAAAAAGGCTGGAATATGCGATTCTTTCCTCAGTGTGTAGATTGCTTCTGTATGCTACTTGGAGTCAATATTGACTACATAGAAATACAAATACTATGATTGCCTAGCATTTTTTATTCTTCTCTTTTGGAAACAAGTTCAGATATGACCTTGTCTTAATGCTTCTTATTTAAATTGCTTGGAGTCACGTTTGCAAATCCAATTAGTGTGCAGCTCAGCTCACAACATTTGACAATGGGTGCCTTTACAATTTCCTTTTAGAGGTGTCCTTCTTGATTATTAAGAATTCCAGTCTCTCTCTCTTTCTCTCTCTGTCTCCCACTCTGCCCAACTTGTTTCCAAAAGAACGCTAAGGTGAAATGGAGCTGTGCAGAAAGGTAAGGCTGTGAAACACTGGCAGCAAAAATGAATGTATCTGGTGGGTAATGCTGACCCTTCACAGCATGCAGAGTAAAGTGAAGGGTACTTAGGAATGCTTAGTGCTTTACTTTAAAAAAAAGCAACTTAATGCTCAAGCCAAGTTAATAATTCTTGCTGGGGGGGTGGTATTATTATTTGTCAAGAGTTCAATATTTTCTGATATGAGGCTTGCTTCATCATGGATTAAATGGCAGTTTCTAATTAATAGTACTTGAATGTGTTCTTCTCCCACCCAGCCCCCGCTCCTGCTCTCAGCCCCAAATTCATACAACAGGCTTGGTTACAATTTATACATGATTTTTAAAGTACAATTAACATTCATCATTACAAGATATATGCAAACAGATATGCAAATTTGGAAATAAATATGCACACATATAAAAATGCTGTTGGATTAAGTAGTCCTTAACATTTTTTAATGAAATCAATATTTTATGCATATTTTTCTCCCAACTTTAAGTACTTATGACTCACTAGGTGTCAGATTTAGGATCACTTTTGAAGATTACGGAACTGTTTGCCAGCCCACATGTCATTTAGTGAGCTTGGGTGGGAGGAAGGGTAGGTAGAAGTAATTGAAAATCCAGAGGCAATGGTCCAATTCAGATTAATACTGAACTAGCCTTTCCCCAGGTCCTGGTGCACTGCAACTACCATCATCCCCAGTCAGAATGGCCAGGAATAAAGGATGAAAAGTTTGCTGAAAAATTCTCCCCTCCTTCAGAATGTATAGAAGATTGGCAACAGCTGTGTCCTGTCTTAAACTAAACATTCTTTGATTTTACATCTGGACTAGGAATGGTGGTTAGGTTCAATTATGGTTTATTGATGCAAGCCCAGATCAGAGATCATCTCATCCCCCCACTCTAGAGTGGGAAGGGGCCAGTAAAGGTCCAATTCCTAGCTCAATACTAGCTTCTGGTTAAAGCATCTGTAACGCATGACTGTCCAGTTGCATCTTGAATGCCTCTGGCATGGGAAACCCCACAACATCCTTAGGTAATTGGTTTCATTGTCATACTGCTCTAACAGTCAGGAAGTTTCTCAGAGATTCAGTTGCAATCAGGCTTCCTGTAACTTGACCCCTTTGTTCTGTGTCCTGCATTCAGAGATGATTGAGAAGAGATCCTGGCCCTCCTCAGAGTGAGCACCTTTCAGGTACTTGAAGAATGCTATTGTATCCCTCTTCAGTCTTTTCTTCTCAAGAATAACTATGCCCAGTTCTTTCAATCTCCCCTCACAGGGCTTTGTTTCCAGTCCCCTGAGCATCCTCAAAACTTTTCCAGTTTGTCTGCATCTTTCTTGAATTGTAGTGCCTAGAATTGGATGCAGTACTCAAGATGAGGCCTAACCAGTGCTGAGAAGAGGGGAAGTAGTACTTCATGTGATTTACCTGTATCAATGCAGTCAAAAAAAGCATTTGCCTTTTCTCCCCAGTCATGTCACCTTGTTGACTCATTTTCCAGAGGTAATCTACAACAGCAACCACGATTTATTTCATTTTTATGCCACCCTGCAGCCAAAGCTCTCTGTGCTGTTTTCCAGTTTTATCCTGGTTTATCATAATAAACCATAGTCAATCTAATCAAAGTTTGGCCCAGTTAAGATATCACTGCAAATATAATCTAAGCCAGGAAACAGATACTTCAAGCTGTCTTACAGACATATCAGAAGAGCATAACACTAGACCTCAAGGCCCAAGCAAGCTTGTTGCTGTAATGCTAAAATATGGGTATTTTATATTAGCAAAGAGTATAGCAAAGTTATATTAGTAACTTACTATATTAGGAACGTTGGCATGGACTTGGGCTGGGATGCTTCCCCCAGTGAACTCCCCCAGAGCTTAGAGTTATTCCTGCACATCACCAAAATCTGTCTGGGTGGCAGTGGCAAAAAAACTTCTGGTTTATCATGGTGGTTTCAGTGGCAATTATCTGCAAAGGCTTACAAGGGACCAACCTAGCTTGTTTTCACATCACAGTGGTCTCCTTTTTTGTTTGCTGTCAAAATGTTTGTGACTGTTCAGCAGGCTGAGGGGCAGGGAACATCTGCATGTTGCCCATTTCTGGTTGAGCATCTTGTCAAAATCAGGCCAGCATAAATGTTTAAGCTCCCTCTACTCCAATATTCTCTCTGACAACTTCTCCTTTATTGGGCTAAATCAGTCTTCCCCAACCTAATGCCCTTCAAATGCTTTGGACTTCAGCTCCCAACAGCCCTTGCTAGTCAAAGTACAAAACATCTGGACTGCATCAGGTTGGGGAAGGCTGGGTTAAACATTTACTTCTCTTGAATTTCACTTCACTGCCTATAACTATTCTCTACTTTTCAAGTAATGTTGTTATTGAATTCTTCCTGTGTGGTTCCTATGCTTCCAGTTCAGCAGTTGTCCATAAAATCTGAACTCTGCTGGGGAAATTGGATAAACCGTAGGAACATATAAGAAAGTGAGTATGGGGTGAAAATATATTGGTACAGAAAGCTGCTTGAATTTCAGCTATGTGGCTGTAGTTGATACGGGAGAAATGTATCCAGGAAATCTTGGTCAGTGTTACTGCAATGAGTGTGATGAGTATTTTGTTCACATAATTGCTCTGCACCCTTGGTAAATGTGAAAGGATTCCATGGGTCTTTGTGGTCAGTTGATTCTTAACACAATTGAAATCCAATAACATTAAGATTTTATAAGGACCAAATGAGTGCATGCGTGTCTTGCTCCCATCTATACATGTCCTGATCTTTTGTGATTTAGCACAGATCTTCTGCTAAATCCTTCTTCTAATGCATGGAAAATGTTCCCGTGTCCTTCACTTAGGGCACCAACTTCTTACTGAGGTTTCCCAGAATCAGGGCCATGGCCCTCTTAAATAAGTTTTAAAGACTGGTTTA
This sequence comes from Varanus salvator macromaculatus, assembly GCA_023646645.1. Lineage (NCBI taxonomy): Eukaryota > Metazoa > Chordata > Lepidosauria > Squamata > Varanidae > Varanus > Varanus salvator. The sequence goes on from JAIXND010000659.1 coordinate 12,352,155, forward strand.
TTTAACCAAACTCTCTGTGTTAGTGGGTCTATTTGCTTTTGATTGCTTTATATGTATTGGAGCATGTCTATGTGTGTGTTAACCCATCAGGCAGTATCCAGTATTAATTCTCCTTAGAGTAGATGCATTGAATTAAATGGGTCTTAAGTTCACCAGCATGAGAAGCCTGATGCACATTTTGCTGACAGGATCATCATATGTATAATATCTGCTAATGACCAAGTGACACCAGGGGGTGTGGCCTCACTCCCATTGAGGTTTGTGACTGTGATATCCCTCTCTGATGTCACAAGGAATCTATTAAAGCAAGAACAAGGCAAAGGAGAGTACATATAAGTCAAAAAGAAAAAGATACGATCCTTTCCTGAAAACTTTGAGTTAAGCCATCCTAACATTCCCCTGATTTGTGAAAGTGCTGGACACATCAGATATTCTGCCGGCACACCAATGTTATCTGCCATTCCTCCCATAATTCAGTATTCCTTCTGAGTTTAGCTGCAATTTTCACAGAAGCTGGTGGACAAACAGAGTAATCAAGCTCCAATATACTGTTGCCAGCTTTTCCTGTTGTAATGCTCAGCATTTTTGCTGGTGTGATTTTGAATTGGCAGCCATGTCTAGAGATGCATGAGGAGTTCATTTTGTGGGTGGGAATCCACTGGATTGCATGGACTCAGCTGCCTGGACTCCAGCCTGCTTTCTTGTATCTGTGAGTCCAGCTTATTGGCATGCACTCTGAGTGCATCTCTCTTCCATGCACATGACCTGCAGCCTTTGTGCTGCATGTGACGCAGAAGGTGCTTGCTGGCTGCACAACTGGAATTCTGTGAGCATTTGTGAACTTCCTCTGAGCTTGGCTTGCTTTCTAAGATAGAGCTGAGCACAAATGGAAGCCGTGAATGGAACAGGATGGATTCCAGGGAACTTCATTGCAACACTGGTCATGGCCCATTAATTTTACAGGAAATCTACTCCTGGTGGGTAAAAGCTTGAACTAGAGTATTGATACAGTATGTGCACAGCTGCCAGCATTTGGCAATTCTGCTGGAGGATTGTGAGGAGGAGTGTCTACTTTTCCAAATTTGCCACTATGCCACTGCTTAGAATGTATATGAAAGTCCTTCACAGACATGATCACTGCAGTCCTTTCAACCCTCTTGTATGGTAAGTTGTTGCAGGATGGACTGAGAGTGAGAGTTGCTCACTTAAGGTGATCTAACTTAGGAGTAAAGGCAATATCTGAACTGGTGACTTTCTAGTTCGCATCTCACTTTTGTAGCCATGACAATACCCTGCCTTTGTCCCTCAACAACTATCACACCAAAGTTTTGACTAATGTGCTTGACAGGGCCACCACAAGGGGAGCATAGCTCAGGCCTGGCATGAACTACTGGCATGTGACATCCTTGGGGCATGTATGGGAGGCTGGCTAATGTATGGAGTTGGCTACTATTGGAGGTCCCTTGGGTAAGTTACCCTCCATGGCCCTTTCTCTTTGTGAGGCTGCCTTCTTCCCTTGTCACTAGTTTTTCTTGCTTCTCAACTTTTTTCCTCATTATTGCTACCACCTGCTGGCTTGCTAGGAAGCCAGCCAGTGAACACATTCCCTTTCTCCATGCCTCTCCCAGCACAGAAAAAGACAAAGTGGATGGAGATGGAACAATGCTGTCCACTCACATCATTTGGCCTGGGAGATTGGATTGCCACCCATTTCTGGTTCTTCACTCCTGCACTGTTTCCTTCTTCCAGGTTGCTCAAGACATTCCACATGGGATGTCACTTCTATTGTTACATCTGTGCCTGGAAGACTAATTCCTAATGCATATTGATCTATAGTACTGGTTACTCATCACTGAAATTTTCTCATGTTCAGCAGGATTTTTTTTAATGGCAAAGCAGCCAAGAACGCCTCCATGTGTGTTCTGATCAGACAAATGCTGCAGACGTGGGGCTATCAGAAGAATTACAACCCTCAACATTTTGTCATTTGTTACCAATGACTTGCAGCTCAGGCACGTACTGTCTCTACAGAGAAGTAAGTATTGAGGCCAAGCAATATGGTATTAATATTCTGTCTTTGCAGAGCCAGCTCTGACAGAGTGGTCTTTGGTGGGCTCAGTTCTATACATGAGCCTTCCTGGTGGGATTTCATTGAAGTGGCAGCTACAGCACTCCAGTCAGTACCCGATGGAGGACCACCATTTTAACTCCCATAATGCCTCACAGTGACACTAACTGAGAGAAATGTATATGGTTCCTTGCTACCTGGCACCAACCACAGGGTCTACAGCTGGTGTCAACAGGGAGTTCTGCCAGGGCAAACAGATCAGGTCGCTGGTGTCAAAGGTAGGCATGGTTGGGCACCGAGGGTCTACATGCCAGCAGGCAACCACTGGCAAGGGACGCCTGGAGTTGCTCCTCCTCTTCATAATTTCAGCTTCTTGTCCTAGCCCAGACAATGGTCATGTGGAGGAGGAAGAGGAGATCCCAGTGCCGGTTTGTTCACTGGCAGGCAGACAGGATCATTCCTTGATAATCGCAGACTGCAGGACATGGATAACAGGCTCATGTTACAGGAAACCAAATTTTGGCTAGAGATCAGGAAAAATTTCCTGACTGTTAGAGCAGTACAACAATGGAGCCAATTACCTAGGGAGGTTGTGGGCTTTCCTACACTAGAGGCATTTGAGATACAGCTGGACAGCTTCCATTGCCACATCCTGCCCACTGCAGATCAGCACAGGGGCTAGCTGCACCTTCCTCTCCATGTTGTCCACCTTGACCTCAACTGGAACCAAGCAGGGGGATTGAGAGATGAAGAGGAGCTGGCCAGGAACAGAGAACTGTGCTGCACTGTGACCTCCTCCTGAGTGGAGCCTTGGAGATCGAGCCTTTTTCTTGTGGATGCTGCTAAGAGCAGAGGCCTTGGACAGTGGCCGAAGGATGTATGCCAAAGGGCAGTGCCTGTTTGGCGTGCGTTTGATGCCTGTTGGGGGCCATTTGGGCTTACCTTTGCACCTTCTGAAGAGCAGTGCAGTTTCAGCTGCCCCCATTGCTTGTTATAATGGGGTTCCCCTCAACAGGGGTAGTGAGAGTGCTGCTGCTGGGGAGAGGCAGAAGGGGAATGATCACCATCCCTGTTGGAGTCATGGTGTAGAATGATGCCGAAGGCAGGATCGCGCTGGCTGTGCCTTTTCAGCCAACTATGCTAGTTTGGACATTGGGTTTTGTTTCATTTTTGTTTTGTCTCTGGGGGCTTATAGTTGTATCTTATTATTGCTTTATATAATGTATTTATTATATTATTGTATTAAGTATTTCTGTTTTGATTTCTGTATCGTGTTTTGTATTTTTGTTTTGATTATAGTACTGTATTTTGCAATTAAATTTGTATTATTTCTGTTTTATTGTAAGCTGCCCAAAGAGCCCTATGGGCTATGGGGCAGTATACAAATGTCGTCATCATCATCAGCATCACCATCATCATTATAATCATCATCAACATCTGGGAGGGACGGTTTTACTTGGAGTCCTGCATTGAGCAGGAGGCTGGAGCAAGGTTGCAGTAGGACCCACTGTATTATTCTATAAAACATTAATGCAAAAATATTTAATTATAACTGATTGTAAGGTTGCCTAATTTCTCTATAAAATGTTCCAAGTATTTGTTTCACAGAGAATTCACATTCTCCAATAGAATTGGTTGCTTCCAGGTGTTAGGGTTTTTGTTTTTTGTTTTGCAAAGGAATTATGGGTGCAGTTCTACAGGTTGTGCACTTGATGACTGTAAGCTCAGATGTTTCTGCACATCCCATGCAGGGTAGGAAGAGCAGTGGCAGAGACCTCCCTTCTGTTATTCCAACCTACTTTTTTGCCCATTTAGCAATAGTAACTAGTAAGGGAAGGGAAGGCGGCTGGAAGGAAGGAGACTGAAGAGGCCTCAGAATAGTTCAGATCCTGACCTTTACAGTATCCTCCGTTCCCAGCAAACAATGCTGTTGTCCTCTTCTCTGAGATCATTTTTGGGACCTTGGAGGGCAGCCAGCTGTGAAGAGCTGGAAGAGCAGGTTCAGACCTCCAGTTGCCCCTCCCAAGGTCAGAGCTCAGTCTTTGTCCTTGGACCAGGAATCTGTACGATGCCGTGGCCCTTCAGACACTGTCTAGGGGCCATTGAATTGCTCCCTAAAGAATCCTACCAGCAAGCCCTGTGACATGCTGTTGCACACATTTTGATAATTAAAAAAAACTAATTTAATTTACTTTGATAATTTAAAAAAACCTGATAGTGAAGAAGCAGTTTAGCCTGCTTCTGCAACAGTGTCTACAAAGCTGGTAGCCCCGAGGCTTGTTTGCAAGGGGGCGGCATATAAATTTGTAAAATAAATAAATAAATAAATAAATAAATAAATAAATAGCAAACGTATCCTGAAGGGAAGAGGCCTTGTGATATGTCTCAGTAGGCCAAGATAATTGCAGCAAATGTCAACCTCATCTTTCAGGTGACCTAGCCGTTCCTCTGTTCTGTTCCTTTGAAAAAGGTTGGGTTTTGGCAGGTGTCCAAAGAAATCAAGGAAGCACATGCTGTTCTGGCAGGACTTGAGGCAAATGTGGAAGGTCCCAATCAGCAGGATGAGCAGGAAGGGCTCCAAACACAACAGACCCAGCTTAGCACATTTTGAAGTGAGTGAAGTGACTTGCATGGCCATCTAAACATGGGGAGGCTGGGGCATCATCACTAAATTCAAGCTCTGAAATTACATAATGCACCACTGATCATTGGTTAACAAAATGTCATGTGGACATTTATAAAAAGTGAGAGAACAATGAGCAAATGGTGGATGCACCCACTGTTAGCTGTCCGCACGAGCTGAGGTGAGGATCTGCAGGTAAGATGCTCCTTCTACTGCATGAACTGCACATATTGTATGTGCTTCTTTTGCAACAAAGCTTTGTTGAACCTTGTGTCATACAGAGAATGCTGAGGAGAGAGGCTTGGATTGTGGAGCCCATAGCAAAGCTGTTTTCCAGTGAGATGGTCTGAAGACAATCCTCTGCAGGTCCCCCATGGACATGGGTAGGGTAATAGCTTGGTGGTGGGGCAGAAGGTCTTGGCTCCCATTCAGGCTTCTTCTCGAGGCAAAGAAGCAACACTTCCTTGCAATCCTTGACTGCAGTGCCTGCCAATATAGACCATGTGGTGGCCAACATGGAGCACCTGGGCACCAGTCTGCCCCTAGGCACTTTTCTTGGCACTCACCAAGAAGACTGACCCCCCACCTTTTTTAACATTTTTTTTTTTTTTTACCAGCAGCAAACTGAAGGCCTGCAGGCACTGCCATCTTTATTACCCACAAATGTTTATGGGCTGCATGGGCCCTTTAGGCATGAAGATGGTAGGTGGCTACAGGCTGGTATTTATGCCTGTGACGTGTCCAGCCACTAGGAAAAGGAAGGGAAAAGAAAGAAGCGAAAAGGGCTCCTGTGTGGGTGTGTATAAGCAGAATAGAAGAGGAATGAGTCAGCTGGCAGGAGGGTGCATAGGAAAAGAAGTTTGCTTGCAAGTTTCTGTTGGAACTGAAAACTACAGATTCAAAGGACTGATTGGTGTATTGAGGCTTGGATCTGCATCAGACTTCGAACTGGGTTATCTGTTGTGATCAGCCATGCTTCCCATGGGAGCAGTGGTAAAGAGGCAAATTTAGAAGTGTGTGTGTGTGTGTTTGGGATCCCTTCCTGATAGTCACACCTCAGAGCTGCACACACCCTGCTTCCAAGATTTTGCAACCTGTGATTATATTCTTTAAAGGAGCTTTGACATTTTGTTTGAATTTCGGATGAGTAATGAATGCAAGATGAGGGCATTTTTTTTTGCGGTGAAACAATGACAGCTTCTAGAAGTTATTTCTTATTATCTTATTTATTATGAATGAATGATTTTTAAAATTACTTTCATACCCAGCCAAAAAGCTTCCAGAGTGGCTTATGTGGAATTAATAAGGCAGTTCCTGCCCACAGACTTACTATCTAAAAACATGACAGACAAGGGGAAAGGGACAGGGCGGGAAGAGGAAAAAAGGAAGCTCTGGCACTAATTACCCACCCTTAGAGAAACACATGTGGTCATATTTTCCCAAGAGCAGCAGTCCAGATTGACAATTGCTATTCAGTTTCCTTCAATTTCTGTGGCCTCCGCAGTGTGTCCATATATGTGCGAGATCCTCCAAGAGTCCAGAGTCCATTGTTTAAGGCTTTCAGTTTCTCCAAATATCCAATCATCTTTTACTATGCTCTCATTGGATCTGCACTGAATCATGCATAAAGTAGCCGAACTGAAGTAAGAGGAACTTAGGGTTATCAGAAGTCTCCTGAGGGGTGGTGGGAGAAGGACAGTGACTCTGACTTCAGAGATCCTGCAGTCCTCCTGAGGGCCCTTCAAAACAAGTGGGAGCATGCTGACCTCTCCCCCCCGGGACCCCTCCACGACACCCTGACATGGCAGCCATTTTGTGGTGGTACTGTGACATTTTCTCAAATTGTCAGGTATGCCTGCAGGCCCCAAAAGGTTGCCTACATTTTCTGTAGCCAAAGTTGGGCTATAGGTAATGGTCTAACTCTGTATAATGCAGCTTTTGATGTTGCTTCCTTTGTTCTTAATGTGAGCAAGACTTACTTCAGAGTAAACAGGCTTCGCTTTTTTGCATACTTCTAAATGCTAGTTTTGCTGTGTGTGTTAAACCATGCAAATCATAGTCATTATCAATGGAAGGCTTCCACATGTCCAACCAAATGCTCCATAATCAACTTGCTGTTGCAAGTTTCTGTGAAGCACCCTTAGTTTAACCACTTCTGCCCTTGGAGTCAAATCTCCAAATTGGCCTATGGCTGCAAATCTCATTTTTCTTCCAAAGAGCCCACTCTTGCTCTGAAATAAATGTGTGAGCAATATGCTCTGATTCTTGGAAGCAACCATACCAAAATATTGCACATCCATCACAATGTGAATTATATAGATTTGTTTGTCCTTGATTGCAACACCATTTCAGTACAGAGAGCCCTATAATTAAAATGCAGAGAGATTTTGCTTGTTTGCTCCTACAGGTAGACTGGGCAAAACAATACAGCTGTTTTCCCTGAGCATCTGTGTAGGTTTCCCCATTTACCCTATAATTGGATGCAAAAAGGACCTATTGCACTTAGCCAAATGTCATTCAGAGCTAGGCAAATCCCTCTACCTTCCTGCCAAATAACCTTTGTTATTAAAAGACCATGACTTCACAATCAATCTGTTCCATATGCCTTTTATTCTCCCAACATATTTCTGGAGTGGATTCCCCCCTCCCCTCTCCCAGTGTTTTATTTCAGTGAGCTGGGTTTCATTTCAGCAGATTGGGCAATCTCCACTTTTCATTCTATCATAATTGTTTTGTGAATTGTCTCAAATTCTCCAATGGATTTATGACAATCTTAAAATTGACAATGGCCCCTTAATTGCACAGGGCCGTGTGAGTCACAAAACCCTTGCTTGACCGATTTTCTTTCCCCCCACTTGAGTTTGAGCAGCCCTTAAAAAGAAAAGAAAAGGTTTGCAGTACTGAAATGCATATATATTAAGTTATTTTCTTCTTGTCCTTCCCACCCATGCCCCTCCTGATTGGGGAAACAATTAGAGGCTTTTTTACAGGCTGATGTGTTACTAGACACTTTAAAAAAACCCAATATGATTTTTTTTCATTCTGCTAAACTGCGGGATTGTTGCCTTCCGACAGCAGAAGGATATGCCAGCTGGACCATATATTAGGATTCAAAATTATAATTAGCTCACTTCTATGGAAATGCATTGCCCACAACTATATTACCTTTTTCTTTTCTTTTTTGCCAAATCCTGGTCAGTTCCTGAATGGTGTGAATTGAATTTACATTGCAAAGGAAGTGCATTAAATACTGGCTATCACATAAATGAGCCTAGGGCTGCTAGCCTGAGTGTGTGTGTGTGTGTGTGTGTGAGTGAGTGTGTGAGAGAGAGAGAGAGATCTAACCCTCACAGGTTGTAACTCAGTTTCCCCTTTCTATCTGAACTGAACTGAGAGTTTCGTGTTTTCCCTGTGTGCGCGCATGCGTGCACGCGTATGAGTCATTGATATTTCATTTTTTGTTAGGATTTGCCTGGGTCTGTTTTGCCTGAGTTGAGGGTATTATTTTATTTCGTCTCTTGGTTTTTCTTTCAGCCTCGCCATTTTTCTTTCTATGAAATGAAGTTTGCTCTGTGGGCGAATATAAGCAATCTTACCTTTATGGTGCAGATCTCACCTCTGCCTTTTCAGTGACTTACACCTCAGAGTCATCTGTTTGCCTTTGGTGAAAAAGGTGTTGGAGCAGAAAACTGGGGTTCAAAGGAGTTGTTTGGTTGTATGGAGCTTGGCCCTCACTTCTACCTTATATTTAGTTTCCTGTGTAACTTTTCTTTTAGCCTTGACAGTTTGTCTTCCAGGAACTGGATGCTTTGTGACTGGCCATGCCAACATGGGAGCCATCTTGTGAATGGGCAAGCCCCCCACATAGCAGCCATTTTGTGACATTGCCCATAACACACTAGCAGCATTAGAAATGTGTCCACAGGCCCCAAAATTTTGAGAACCCCTGGATTCGAAGGAAAAAGAGTATTAAATCCCCTCTCCTTGTCCAGAAGAAGAGTCACATGAACCCAAAGTGATGTGACTCATGCACATAAGAACAAATGCTTTTCGTTTTTTGATCATTCAGAGCAGGCCTAGCAGCAAGCACTAGCATAACTTCCCCTTCACTGCTGCTCTCTCCCCTAACCACTCTGCAATGAGTAACTTTGAAATAGTTTTTAATTTAATTTTTCAAAATGACCCTAATGTAGTATTGCTCCTAGGCAAAAAGAAAGTATGGTTGCCTTTAATTTACAAACATGGATGGTTCAAAGGGCTTAGACTTTCAAAGAGGTGTCTATACAGATTGTTTCAGAACAGCCAAATTTGTCATTCACAGTACATCCGGAACTATAGACATCTATTTCACATTGGCTATTCTATTTAGGGATGCACTATTTGCAAGATAACACTTTGGAAGAACAACCTTACCTTGCAAAATAGATGGTTTGAGATATCGCATGACTTCTGCTCGACACACAAGCTTTTGCAATTGCCTGTGCTAACAGTTATTAAGGTTTAATGTCAACATTCAGATCATAAGGACCATCTTATTCCATGTGAACTTATATCAATTTTGCATCCTTTGCACTGGCTACTAATTCATTTTCAGGGTCGATTTGAATTACTAAGAAGTCCTAAGGACTATCTCAAAGGCTTCATTTGAACCTGCCTGAGGCTTCAGATCATTGCTCAGTAGCCTGTCATTAGCTGTCACTTGATACGTGAGTACCAGGGAATGGACCTGCCTGATAGTGCTTCCTCAGTCATCAGAGCATCTCTAGGGCTCCCCAAGAGGCTCCCCTTCTTCTCATTTTTAGAAGGAGTCAAAGAAAAGCTTGTTCTGGAAGCAGTTTATGACCAAGTCTGATGTTTTTATGGTTTTGTTGGTTCCTAATGCCACTGGATGCTTTCAATTTTGTGTGAGATACACACACGCATGTGCATTCACACACACACACACACACACACACTATCTATCTATCTATCTATCTATCTTGATATATATATGAAGAGAGAGAGAATTCGTATTTTAATATAAGGCTGAGTAATTTGTTTAAAAGATTGGATACATTCATTTAGATAAATGCAGAAACAAATATTAAATCAGGACACATGGGAGGGATTGCTGGGATATGCATGTGAAGTCCTTTTAACACTTGGAAAACACTATATAAATGCTAGGTATTATTACCCTTGTTTTATTCTTATTGATTCACAAACTTGTATTTGGGTTCAGCATACAAAGCATAAGCTTATCAGTTGGCACAGCTCTGGATTTGGGGGTCTATAACATGTGGTCAGTGATATTTGGCATAAGTGCCTGTTTGTTCTATCTCTTGCATGCTAATAAGTCATTTCCTTGATGCATGGCTTTTAATTTATGGTATTTTTTTAAAAAATGTTTTGATTATCTGCTTAATTTCATTGCATCAAGTCTATTACAAACACATGGGCCAACTTTTGTTATCTCTGTGGATGGCAATGAAAAATGCAGGGATGAATCTGTCACCTCGATTTTAAATTTAGTGATTGGTTAGAACACTCTGTTTAAATCCAGTGTTGTTTTATCCTTGTGTCAGCATTTAATTCCATTTGCATATAAGCCTATTTCCCTTCTCTAAATTTAATTTGTTAGACTTTGGCCCTCAGCAACAGCAACTACAAAAAGTAATTGCATCTCAGTGTTGGGCATTGGTGCCAACACAGCATGTGCTATAAAAGAGGCCTCTCACACATTAAAAAACCGTAGCCATTAGTGTCGTTCTGCCTGGTAACAGGAATGTGATGGCATTAAAATGTGTGATTTGTTTGTACGGGCATGTGTTATACCTTATCACAGAGGGAAACATCTTATTTAAGATCCTGTATGTGTTGAAATTAGGGTGAAACTGTCATCCGGATTATAGCAGCGATAGGCAGTCACTTGTTCCTCATTGATACATATGGAGCACCACTGAGGGAAGACTGTAGCTGCCATGAGTCCAACATCAGTTGCCAGTCTGGACATGGAGAAGGAGCTGGTCTAATCCATGCTCCCATGTGGCCAGCAGAGAAGCAAGATCCACGAGAGCAGGAGATCTCCTGGTAGGGCTGGGGAAGTTTCCTGTCTGAAATCCTGGAGAGCCACCACCAGACAGTCTAGACCCCTTGGTATCCTGCAAGTGTACTGGATTTCCACTCCCAAGATGCTTGCCCTTGGCCATGCTGGCTATAATTGGAAGTTCAAAACCTCTGGAGGGTACCTGGGTGGGGATGGCTGGTGTGCCCAGTATCAAACTTGGTATAAATACATCCATACATACATTCCTGCCAACCTTGCAGTTCGAAAGCATACAAAAGCAAGTAGATATAAAGGTACCACCGGTGGGAAGGGAAGGGAAGGTAAGAGCATTCCGTGCATGCTCGGTGTTTAGTCATGCTGGTTACATGACCATGGAGACTGTCTGTGGACAAATGCTGGCTCCCTCGGCTAGGAAACAGAGATGAGCACTGCCTCCAAGAGTCAGACATGACTGGACTTTAATGTCATGGGGAAACCTTTACTTTTTTACATACGTACATACACACATACTTAAGACAACTTTCTGCCTTTTTAAGAAGTAACTCATTATATTAAGCTACAGAGAAGCAGTTTGCATCTCCAGAACTTCAGATCTCTGTGCCAGGACCACAAGGACAGCCTGTTTTGAGCCTAACTTGATTTAAACCTCCCAGGGAGTTTTATGGGTAGTATAGAAATGGAATGAATGGATGGATGACAACCTCTTTGAGAGAAGAAGTGTATCTGACATCTCTTACTTACCCATGTCTCCTCATCAGAACAGGGTATGCACCAGAGGGGAGGTAGGGGATATGTGATGGAGTGCTCAGATTCTGACTCATGGATAGCTCTGTTAAAGATCTTCATTCCTGGAGAGAATGGTGGAACCTGGGAAGGGTAATTATAGCCTGAAGCAGTGTTGTGATAAAACTCTGTAGAATCTGTCCCTCTAGTGTTCATGGACCTCCTCTTGTGCTCGGCCTGGTCTTAGAAAGCAAGACAAGAGAAAATCCATGAACACTTGTGGAATGAAGGTTGTACAACTGGCAACCCTTTTCCATGTCATGTGCAGCAGCACAAACACAGGCAGCACAAACAGGACATGCTTGCACATTGGTTGTGTGGGGCTTAATTCTCGGTGGGTGCCATGTGAATGTTGAATGTTGAACCCCAGGAACTCAGGCTTATATACATGACAAGCCACACCAGAATCTGGGGAGTTGAGCTCAGAACAGATTCCTCCACATCCTTAGCTTGAAGTAATAAAGGACCTTAGCTTGGCTCTGATGGAGCATCTTGCTTGCACACAAGGACCTGGAGGGGCCATATGTACTCTGTCTAGTTCAGATATGGTTTAAAGATAAGGAACCACTGGAAGTTGTCCATTAATAGCAGCCGAACAGCACACTGAACAAGTAGGCATACCAGTCATTGAGTCACAGTGTTCTACACTATGATGAGATAAACTGTATTTCCATTTAAACTACAATATCAGTTTTCAGTGTGCACCTATATGTATGAATTAGAATATGCAAATATTTTGCAAAATGGTGTCCCTTTTTGCAAACAGATGACACATTTCTTTGTAAGCAGGTGTGATTCAGAAGTGGCCACGCTTTCAGTCTTGAGCCTCACCCTCCAGATCCTACCATGCCTCACCCCTAGAATGTGGCAGATTGAAACTGTCCATCTGATCAACCCCAGTTCTCTCCAGCCCTGCAGACATCCTCCCTCCCTGATTGGCTGTGGATTCTGCACTCCTGGAGACAGGATGGCAGTCGACCATGGAGGGCATCAGTTCTACAGTGGAATGGAAAGTCACCATGGAGGGCATCAGTTTTCTTTCCTTTACCTTTAACTGGGTTAAAGGGTCCAGCTGGGCCAGAATTACACATTAGGAAATACACAAGGCTGATGCTGAAACTTTAGTTTAGCTGTGGTCCATGTCTTCCATAATATATATTGTCCTGCATTACAATGCCATTACAATATGCATTTTCATGGCTGCCTCCATGAAAATAATTCCTTTCAGTGACAAACCACAAAGGGTTGTTTTTCACACTGGTTCATTTTGGACTCCAGTAAACTGTTTTCAAACTGGGTTTGGTGCAATGGAAAAATAGTCTAACTGTTTTTGCTCTGGCTTTGCTGCTCTCCCATCTGCTTCTCTCTGAGGAGCATCCCCCATTACCTCCCTCCTTTCCACACTTCCTCCTGTGCCTCACCCTAGTTTGATACAGTTGTGCTCTGCTTCTTAGCTGAGCAAGCAGTTTTCATGTCGTTTTCCTTACATTTGGCAATGTTAAAAGTTTTAGTTTTACTCAGGGAAATCTCTCTAGGGCAGAGTCGGAACAAGATTATTTATTTATTTTTTTCATGCAGAATCTCCAATGTCCTGTAGGAAGAAAATGTTTTCATTGTTAATTGCTTATGTGCTTACACCCTTAGGAACATTGGCCTTGCCTTCCGCAGAATCAGGCTCAAAAGCAGTGCAGGTGGCCCTAAACTTTTATTTCAGACACTTCTGATATTGGAGCCTCTGGCATACCCAAAACTCTGCTGGGTTCATCCCAGCAGTTCAGAAGTGCAGGAGGAACAGCATTTTCACCATGTTTGTCTTCCTGGGCCATCTTTTTTTATTTATTTAACTGATTCCCTTTCACTGAAGTCAAAGGAGGGAAATTCATCCATACCAACTCCAGGGCTGGTCTAAATGGCAGGCTGGCTTGGAGGCATATCTGGGAGCCAGGAAGCTATGGATCTTCTCACACCCACAGCTGCTTCCAGAGCCCACACTGAAACATTCCTGCTATGACTCCTTTTCTGCCTCTCTGATGTTGTAGGTCCAGTTTGAGAGGTAAGGGCCCATGGATGCTACTGTGGGAGCACGGTAAGGCAGTGCTGGTGGGAGTTCCCTGGCCAACTCTGCTCCTGCACAGGTGGACCCTTCCCTCCACCGTCAGAAGTGGAGATTCCACCTCTCCAATGGTCTCTGTGGTGGTCTCTAAATGACCATAGGATCGTAATAATAGTGCATCTTCTCCTTTTAATAATCTATTTAGGTCAAAGGAGAATCATGCTTCATTTCATGGTTCTCCGGCTCTCATGAGAATTCTAAGATGAATAAATAGAAATCTGCAGACATCATATGTTTCAGATGAGATATATTAATTAACATTTATAAAGATGTAGGCCTGTAATTGCTGGATCTCTTTGGCCTTGATGCTTGCATGTTTTTGTCTCATGTATTGATTGTAAGCAGGTGGCAGGGATGGCCATCTATCAAGTTTCCTTATGAAATCTAGGCAGGCTGTGTGTCAGATGGCCCAGTCCTTCATGGTGAGCATGCAGCTGGTTGAGACCCCTGGGGCAACTCCCTTCGCCTGGCTCTCTGTTTCCTGGAAATCCATTTGCCTTCCTTGAATCCAGCCCAACTTGCTTGGCTACTCCGTCTTGCCATAAGACTTTAGGTTGTCCAGCAGGTCAGGTGCCTGGTAGGTTCTTTTGCAAAATGAGCTAGAGGTGCTTGGGAATGTTGCAGAATTGTTTTGGAACCAGTATAAAGCCATGGCCCAGGGGCTGATGACCCCAAAGCCTGTTCTTGACAACAGCAATTCTCTAGTATTTTGCAAAGACTTTCCTTCCCTTGACTCTTCCCCCTCCCACCACATGTCAGACAAGGCTAACCCTCATATGACATTACTACAGATGGGCACATGGTGGTATTTACTTAAACCAGATGCTCTTTGTCTGGCTAATCTGGCTGAAAGCGGGTTATCCAAACCCAATCAGTTTTATGTATTTTTGAGGGTAATGGGTATACACAGATTTAAATAAAGAGGCTATTTTCGATGGATCACAATTATGCCTCTACCTTCAGTGCTTCATCCTCCTTGTTATAAACCATTCTAAAACCCCATACCTGTTGTTGACTCAGTGGCACTCACTACATTGTGTACGCATGTTCTGTGTCTCAAACTAGATGAAAAAAATATTCTCCAGCAGATATTTTAATTTTTAATTTAGTGCAAAGTGTTGTGAGCCAGATGTTTGGTGACTGTTTAGAATATTCATGGATTCAGTTTTATCAGGCAGTCCTCAGGCAGGCTACCCAGAATTAATTGGCAGCACAAGCTCACAAATTTTGGTGGTGTTTGGAGGCAGGAGGACAGTGTGACGCCCCTGAAAACCGCAACACCCTGGGACTGTATGTATTTCATCAACACAAAGTAATCAGTCAGAAAAGTTTGGGCAGTAGTTCAAATACAATTTTAATTTCACAGTTAACCTGCATGTCTGCATTAGGCCATCTGGGTGGTATTTGACTTGAAATTATGCACATGTTTATAGATGGAAAGGAGTAAACCCCATTTTATTTATTTATTTATTGGCTGAACAAATATAAAGACTAGATTTTCCTCTAGTACAGAGAGGTCCAGTGTTACCCCTAGGTGGCCGCCTAAGGCAACAGATCAACATGCTTTTGATTTGGAGTACATCTTTCTGCAGCTCTCTAATTTCAAACAGTTTAAAGAATGAATGAAAATGGAACTGAACTGCCACTGTTTGGTTCAACTTTCATTCAGTACAAAACAAATGCACACCTGTGTATATCAGCTTGCTGCAATACCAGAAGTCAATGACAGTGGATTTGAAATGAATGTTTGCTTTGTAGAGACACAAGTAGAAAATATTCAGAGTTTTAGATTTCTGAAACAAATTGTGAAAAATAATATCAATTTCTAGGGCACAATCTTGCGGCCTCCCAACATTGGTTTGTGTGTGTGTGTGTGTGTGTTGGGGGGGGGGTACATAGGCTAGGTTAGCATTCCAGCTTTGACTTCAAAAATACCTTCCAAGGTTGAAGCTGAGACTCCAACTGAACTTGGTAATCCTACATTTTTATTTACTTATTTTTCAATTTGTATCCTGCCTTTTTCCTACAAAGGGCTCAAGGCAGCTTACATCATTCTCCTCCTCCATCTTATCCTCGCAACAACAACCCTGTGAGGTAGGTTGGGCTGAGAGTCTGTGACTGGCCCAAAGTCACCCAGTCGGCTCCATGGCTGAGCGGGGACTGGAATCCAGATCATCTGAGTCCCAGTCCCACACTCTTAACCACTACACCACACTGGCTCTCTACATGATTTGAGAATGAGGGGATTATGGAAGCCAGACTAGCTTCCATGTTCCTGCCACCTTCCATTGGGTGTCCTTAATCATCTGAGTTTGGAGGGTTGCAGGAATCTACTTTGGATGGCTTCTGTAATGTTTTTGAACAGACTTCTTCAAAAACCCAGAATCAAATATGGAAAAAAACTCAAATACAGATTTCAATTTCAATGTATTACAAGTATGAGATGGCAATAAATTAACTAAGACTATGACTATCTAGTAGATGGCAAAAGAAGAAGGGGACGGCAGAGGATGAGGTGGCTGGATGGAGTCACTGAGGTGGTTGGTGTGAGCTTGAGTGGACTCCGGGGGATGGTGGAGGACAGGAGGGCCTGGAGGAATGTTGTCCATGGGGTCGCGATGGGTCGGACTTGACTTCGCGACTAACAACAACAACATGACTATCTAGTATATTAATAATAATTTATATTCTGCCTTCCTTCCTCTTTCAAGGTGGTTTAAAAGGTTGTCCTCCTCTCCATTTTATTCCCACATTGACCACCTTATGAAGTAGGTTATACCAAGAAGCAGTTACTGGCCCAAAGTCACCCAGCAGGCATCATGGCTAGGTGGGGACTAGAACCCAGATCTCCTGCTTGCCCAGCCAGCACTACACTATCCTAGCTTTATACCTTGTTGGCACACTGACTATATAATACATGAATACACGGAAAGTGAGAAAAGTATATCTATCAACTCTGTGTGTCTGTGTGGGTGTTTCTGTGATAACTATAAAGCAAACCACTCAATGGAAATAAGCTAAATTGCTTGAAGGACCTCTTCTTTGAATCTCCATTGAAAAAGAATTAATTTTAAAGTGGACTAAGATATATCAACTATCAACAGCAGAAAATCAGGAGTGGAATTGGCTTTCCGGTGTGGAATATCCATTTTCATAGCTGAAGCTCCAAGTCTCGGTAATTCTGAGTCTTGCTGTAAGGATAGACTCCATCTACTAGGATATAGTCTAAGAAAACACATGCATTTGTAGTGAAGAGTGCAGAAACATATCAATAACTCAGTGAATATCGAACCAAAGTGAAACGATTGAGGACAAGGCCAGATCATAGGAGTAAGAACTGAGACTTAACAGATCGGCACCTGCTGGATTGAAGCTTCTGAGATCAGAGCCTTCCCAGTATCCAGTGCTCTGCCAAATTCTTGCTTGTAGGGTGTGGGAAGTGATGGAGAGTATTTTTGCTTCTTTGCCTTCCTTACTCGCATTTCATGCTAGACAGTGCTCTAAGCCACCTTGTTGCATTGGGGTGCTGGGAGCAGGTTCAGGAATGGACAGCCTGTGGGTCCAGCAGAACCACAGGACTTTCCTGCCCATGTAGTGGCATGCCCTCTTTCTTTTCTCTCTGACCTCTCCGGAAGCATCAGGAAGCATGGGAAAGGAGTCACTACACAGCTTTTTCTGGTGGCTGTGAGGGCGAGATTCCATCTCCTCTGGCTTTGGCTTGTGGGTCTGGGGATCTGCCATATCTTATGGTCCCTCAGAAACTCACCTAAGGAACATAGTGTTGCTTCCTTCTGTATGCCTAACCCCAAATCATCCCTTCAATAACTAGGAACCTGTAGCAAGCCCTTATTAAACACTCTCTGAGATGTCCAATAAAAAGTTATATATCCATAAATTAATCTGATACGTGTGTGTAAGTAGATTTGGTAGTATTATTAAGTTTTGCTTTATTGATAAATGATTTCAAAGCTGAAGTGCTAGTATTAATCATTCTGGTTTAATAATAACCATGTCCAAGGTATTAGTTTTCTCATTGCGCATACAGATTTCAGGTTTCTACCAAACTCACACCTAATGCCCAAGCTGCTCTGCTGACTATACTTAGTTGAATATTTCCTTTTCAGGTAATAGGAAAAGGGTATATTTTGAATTTTATTTTTCAAAAGTGTTTCAGTATCAGTCTCCTTGTAGAACTAATGTACTTGTTCGAGTGTCTTCTGTGATGCGGCAAGTTCTTGCTTCACCAGTGTAAACTAATTAGCACAACAGCCACATACATTTTGGCCTTTGCATGTTCAGTTGAAGGTCTGAGCACAGGCAACATACATACAAATGTACACACAATGGTTCTGTCCTGTCACACAAGTGTTTTTGTGCATAATTTGTATGCATGCAGGATTTTTTTTGGACATTTTGTTGAGTGCATAAAGATTTCAAATGCTAATTTTCATTTCTATTAAGCATATCATGAGCTAACATCAAATAGATGTTACACATACAAATATAACATGACTGCCAAATATTAACAGGCATACATAGCAACCATACCAATTACTTTCCACTTTGATAACAACCGAAACATCTTTGTCTAACTTATATTGCAACCCCTGTCCACCCACAAAGATCCATCTCACAGAATAATCCTGTAGCCCTCTAGATAGAATCTAGGATTCCCAACTGTGGATCCCCCCATCACAGTTGGAGCAGAAAGGGGCCTAAGGGATGTTCTGGCCGATGGGGAGGGGATGAGATGGGCACCACCAAGCCATGACATTTTCTAGTGGCCCCACAGCCTCCTTCCTGCCCCCTCAGGAACAATGGAGTAGGACAGCTAAAGCTAGCCAACAAGCTCCTTTGTAGTGTGGGAAGAGTGCAGAAGTAATTTTCAAGTCCACACTTTTCAGGCTCTGCATAGGAGGTCTGCAATGCTTTAACCATGAATTCAAAGTGCTGGTTATGACATATAAAGCCATAGATGGCCTGGGTCCAGGCCATATTCTCCCTGATGTTCCTGTTGGTACCCTATAATCTTCTCTTGGTGCTATCTCCTTCACAGGCATGCTTGGTAGGGATGCAAGAGAAGACCTGCTCAAGGCTCTGGATCTCCCTTTCCAGGGAAGCTATATTGGCACTCTCCCTCTTATGCATTTGGAGACAGGCAAAAACCTTTTCTGTTCCAGCAGGCAACTGGGCCTGTGAGATTGCATTGGACTGGAATCATAGATTCATAGAATCATAGTAGAGCTGAAAGGGGCCAAGAAGGTCACCATTTCTCATCCTCTGCTCAATGCAGGTTTCCAAGTTAAAGCATCCCTCTCAGATGGCTGTCTAGCTGCATCTCAATTGCCTCTAGTGTGGGAGAGCCCACTGCCTCCCTAGGTCATGGGTTCCACTGTTGTACTACTCTAACAGTCT
The DNA here is from genome assembly GCA_023646645.1 of Varanus salvator macromaculatus. Lineage (NCBI taxonomy): Eukaryota > Metazoa > Chordata > Lepidosauria > Squamata > Varanidae > Varanus > Varanus salvator. The sequence goes on from JAIXND010000659.1 coordinate 12,371,203, forward strand.
GGAAATATTTCTTGATATCTACCTGGAATCTTCCTTCCTGTAACATGAGCCCATTATTCTGTGTTCTGCACTCTGGGATGACTGAGAAGGGATCCTGCCCTTTCCTTCATGTTATAACTTGTGTTGTGTCTATATTGTCTGTATTGTTTTTATTATTTTAAATTTGGTATTTTATATATTTAGCTGATTAAATTAATTTCATTTTGACCTTCTATTTATGTTTTAACTGTATAAGGTTTTAATGTTTTAAGCTGCCATTTTTGGGAATAGCTGCCAGTATTGGGAACAGGTAGGATGATGATGATGATGATGATGATGGTGATGATGATGATGTGACAAATAGTCCTTTAAATAAGTCACTGCAGATTATGCAGCTGGAGAGATCATTTGTGTGCACAACTCATTTGCATGCACTTCTGTTTGGATACTTAGTTGAATGCATATAGATTGAATTTGGTTAGCAGGTTCAATACCGTACATCCCTTCACTTGTTCAACAACAGCATGAAGAGGATACAGGCCAATTTCTTTTGGTAACTATTGGAGGGAGTGCCATAAATAAATTAATCCTCCGCATTTCCTGGAAATTTATTTCCATGATTTCTCTAGGATTTACAGCCCATTCCTGAGTACTCTATATTCAGAAGCTTTTCTCTGTCCTTCTTTAGCAGACTTGCTAAAACAAAACAAAACGGACCAAAGAAATATCCACCCCTGACACAGCATCTTGATTAAAAATATGTTTTTAATTAGAAAATTAGGAAAGCAAGCAACAAGGAAATCTGTCTGCTAATGGTGTGTTTTGGCATATTTTAAACCCAGTTCTATAATCCCTTCTGGTCCATTTGAAAAATAAAGTATATGGAAGTCTTATTGATCCCAATCTAGGGAAATTCCTGATAGACCCTGTAATTCCTGAAGTAGGGTTCCCCCCATGAAGGAATCATTTGGATCTGGTGCTAGTTGCAGTAGCAGTTGAAGCACTAAACTCTGAATAGGTTGGCTGCAAATTTCTTGCTCTCTATCTATAAGCATGGTGATCAGATGTCATCTTAATTGTTCATTGTGAAGTCTTCATGCTTTAGTATAAGAGAAAGAGTTAGGGTGCTTCCAGAGCTGTTCCTGGTGCTAGCAATCAAAAACTATTATTCAGCTCTCCAGTCTTTTCCACCTGAACAGATTCTTTTTTCTGGTAAGGAAAAAGTGATACAAGAGGCAGAGGGAAAATAGAAGGGTTACAAATAGAAGATGACATCATCTGGGCCCCCTATAAAATTCTATGAAGGAAGCAGGGTGATTGTAGGATAAAAGCATTGTCTGGCAACATGCCGTTGTTCAGAAAGGCCAGCCAATGGAATATAACAACGTACAGAGGAAAAGGTTGGAATAGTGGCTTGAAATTGCTGTGAAAAGCAATGAACAAGCCCATTACAACTGCAATTCTTGTGGTACGTTAAGCTGTGGTAGGCCATAACTCATGATTACTATGAATTATATTTGTTATTATATTGTCTTAATGCCAGAAACATGAGTTAATAGTTGGCTTAAATTAGGGATAATAATGGCTGACCTTTCATACGTCGTTTAATGATTTTGAAAATACAAAGAGGCTGTTGTTTCTGTTTGAAAAATGCATCTCCTTGTGCATCCGTGAAGTCACAATTTCCACTGGTGTGGTGGTTTAACTGCTCTTTACATTGGGGGTAACAGGCCTTGCTCATTCAGCCCCCTGTTAGCACAAGTCTACTTTGGCCATGTTGAATAGATCATAGAGAAAATGAGCCATGGTGATTTCTTTTCCCTGCCTCTTTGCTGTGCAGGTTGTCTAATTACATTTGGAGTGCATCTCTTGGCCTCTGAAGCCAGAGATGAGCATGGCAGGGTGGCATTGAAATCACTCCAGAACCCTTAGGTGGTTTTAAAAGTCACCCCTCACTGTGCACCTCACTGGGGTCAGAGAATCCAGCAAACCCCATGCTGCAACAGTAATTGGGCAAAGCTCACAGCTTGGGACTGGCACATGAGGGTGCTGGGAAGAGAAGCCATTATGGCCTTCTCCACAAGATCATCCAAACATGGTCCTTCTGTCTCTTTCTCATACACAGGCACAGACTAAGCCACGTGGAAACTTCTACCTCCTGATATTATCCCGCACAGCCACAATTTCTGTGTGAACATAGCAACTGAATATTTAGGCTTGGCTGTCTGGACCTCTCTCAGATAATCATCAGTTCCCTCATAGTGCGGCACATCCCGGTTGGATGAAAAGGATCCACCAGATCAGCCTGACCAGCATGGTTTCAGAGTTCATTTACACACTTGAAGCCATGTGAGATAAGGCAGGGGTGTCTGTGGGGCCGTGTGTGTCCCTCTCTGTGCATGTGTGAGAGTGTGAGTGGAGAGTGGGGGAGAGAAGCAGAGTGCTCTCCTCATGTGATGTCCTTTTCCCAGTGCAGAACCTTGAGAAGGTATCTTGATTTATGGAATGCGCTCCCCAGAGAGGCTCGCCTGGCGCCGTCGTTATTTGCTTTTCGGCGCCAGGCGAAGACCTTTTTATTTAAGCAATATTTTAATTAATATTATTGTTTAATTTAGGTTTTTGTTTTGGTTTTAGTTTATGTTTAATTTATGTTTAATTTATGTTTAACTAATTTGTGTTTAATGTTTAATTTATTTAAAAGGTTTAATTTATAATTTTGTTCAGGTTTTATATTATAACCTGAGATGGGCCAGTTTTTAATTTTGTTATATGTTTTTAATAATGTTACTGTGTTGTGAGCCGCCCCGAGGCTGTTGCAAGGGGCGGCATATAAATTTTTAAATAAATAAATAAATAAATAAATTGATCACTCTTCTGGGCCTGGATGCTCTCCAGCCATATCTGCCACCAGGGAAGGGGACTGTTCCTATGCAACAGTTCACAGAGGGCAGTATAGCTGGCTATTAGCCATGGCAGCTAAATGGAGCATTCATGTTCAGGAGCAGCACATCTTTGAATACTGCGTGCTGGGTGGAAATCAAAGAGGAAGAAGCCCTGGTTGTGAGCTTCACAGTGGCATGAGTATGATTGCTATTGGAAGCAGGGTGCTAGACTTAGATGGACTGATCTCATATTCTCATTTCAAAGGACCATTTCTTTTGCTGTTGTGGATTTGGAGCTACTTTACTGTTCTGGAAAAGGCTGATGCATAAAAACTAAGGCAGCATTTCCAGATTTACTGTTTAGTGAACCGTGTATACATCCAAATATGATGCTGAATTGCAATGTTAGTGTGGAGCATGGGAGCAGGAAAGAGATACTAAACTGTAAGTATTTTATGATGTACTTCTCTCTGAATCAGCTCCTTCATTTAAAATCAAACACATGTTCTAGTTACATGAATACAAGCTCTTGCTTATTATAGTTAATGGATTATTCATCCTCTCTTCTTTTTTTTTTTGTCCTTGGGATAAGCCTAAGTATGCACATAAAGCTCAGATCATGTTGCCTGTAAAAATCATCCAGGCCAGAGTTCTCTGGTAAGGTGTCAAACATTTTGGCCAGTGCAGATGGTAAAGATATGTTTAATAAAGAGAGAGGGGATTAGCTGGAACAGAAGCAAGCTAAGAGAAAGGGAGTAATTTCATTTTATATGAACCTTCATGACATTTCAGGGGCCTAATGACTGATTAAAATGGTATCAGAGCAGCTCGTGTTGGGCAGCTTGTCCTAATGTCGACCCTGCTTATCTTGTCAACTATTTTATCCACATGTATTATTTCATGGCTGTGTGAGCAACACAAAAGCAGTCTCTTCTTCCCTGCACTGATTAAAAATGAATTTGTAAATGAATAAGCACACAGGAAGGCCATAGAATTCTTCTAAATATGTTTAAAATTGAATAATTGATAGCTGTCATTGAGGTTTCAGAAGGAAATATATATAGGTCACCTCAAAAATAAATGCATTTTTAAAAGGCAACTGTCACAATGTTTACTTCTGGAGTTTAAGGTTTCTGTTAATATTCAGAAGCAGAATACTACTAATAATAAAAAGCTTAGCTTAATGTATAAACAATGCTCTGTTATCTTTTTAAAGGAAATTGTCTGTTTTGATTATGACTCAGAAATAAAAAGAAAGGAGAAAAAAATTACTGCAGACAACTTGCATGTTGTATAATGTCTGCTATGCAGATTGAATTGTCCCTTTCCAAGGTTTTATCAAGGAGACTGAGGGAATTAAATCTAACAGTAGGATATAGTTTATGATTTGTTTTTGAGTCCGTTTTTTTGGAAACTCTGTGGGCTGCAGTTCTGCTATAGATCTAAATGTGCCTTTGCTGCTTTAACAATATACCTAGCTGTGAGAGAAGCACCCTATGATCATTGTGGAAATCATTTTTATTTATTTACGACATCTCTATATGGACCTCAATGACAACAAGTTCTGGGGTTTAGAAAAATTTTAATGTATAAAAATAAAATGCAGATATAAAGTAGCATTAGAAGGACACTTGTGACAGAAAACAACCACAATGCAAAAACTCTTTAAAATATGAAAACAAGATGAAATGAAAGCCTGGGAAATGAAAAAGTCTTCACCTGAGGCACCAAAGTCCACAAGATGGTACCAGGTGTTCTTCATCATGGATGGCACCAGGCGATTACCTTTGGAGAGATGCCACCACTGAAAAGGCTCTCTCCCAAATGGCAGGTACCCTCCTCACTTGGTAGGGCCTCAAGAAGGTGACCTTAGGGATTTGTGCCAATTAAGCATGTTATGATGTCTGAGGTACCACATGGCAAGTTTGTGATAAATATTCTTCCTTTGGTGTGCTAATGTGACATGCAGGCACAACCCACTAAGACCTGGGGTGATCCTGTGGGGAGGCCTATAAGCCCTTAAACTCAGAGGCTTACAGGCATTTGCAATCGCTGTAATTGTCATGCCTGGTGCGAAGCAGAAAAAGCAGAGGAGATTTTTGCCATTCTACTTCTTCCATTCTGCATTTCCACTGGATGGCTACTTTCAACCATCTAGTGTTGGCATCTCAGTGGGGAAGAGGGAAGAGGAGGAGGCCAGTGTGGCTTCAGGATAGATCGCATTGTGGACACCCCATTCTCCTCCCATCCCTGCCCTGAATTGCCCCCTTTTATCCCTTTTGAAGGGCAGCAGGTGTGGTTCTTTCCATGCTAGCTGTGAGGTGAAGGGGTAGGGGTGGAGCTCTGATTCCCTGCTCTGTCTTGGGGCCACAGGATTGCTTCCTCTGCATATCTTACCCGATTAAATATATAGTCCACCATATTTACATGGAGCTCAAGGCAACATATATGATTCCTTCCCTCCCATTCTATGGTCACAATAACCTTTTCAGGTTTTTTAGACTGAGAAAGTTTTTGGGCCAAGGTTGCCCAGTGAGGTTCATGACTCCATGAGGATTTGAACCAGAGTCTCTCCAGTCCTCATCTAGCATTCTAGCCACTGTCACACAATCCATTTATATGTAAAACAGCACAGAGCTATTTCCTATGCATAAAATACTGGCTACTGTCCATGAATGAACTGGACAAACCTGGTGTTATTACTATCCACCTGGGTTCATATACGTTTAATGCAGGAATGTGGGTGTGTGGAATTTTGCTCAGGAAATGCTAAAGTGGTGGATGAAATTGACAAGGACATTGACAAGAAGATGATATGGCTTTGCTGGAGAAAATAGTGGACAAGTGATCTTGTGGTCCTGCACACTTGCCCAAGATTCCTAAAATAATTTATTTTCAAAGTTTGCAAATGCATTCGATAAAGACATAGACTTTTAATTCTACCTGGCAAGTTGATATTTGTGTTTGTGAGGAGGTGGGTGCCTTCATGAGCTGGCAAACTCAATGGACCAATTGCAGAAAGGGTGATGAGAGAAGGAGCAAGAACTTGAGGAGTATTAGCAACTAGCCATGGCAAACCCATGAATGGGCAATTGCTTATCAGGAGTAATAGCCAAGCCAACCATCTGTGGCTTATTCTCAGGGTGGTTTAGTGTGATGTGTGAACTGGACCACTGTTGTCCTTTTCAGCAAAGTTGTTTGTGGGTTTTTTTTTTTTAATTTTCCCCTAATGTTTATCTCTGACTTTTGTCAGAGATGGAATGAATAGCCCCAGTTAAACATAGAATGTCTTGTCTAAAAATGGCTAGACATCTGATTTTTTAAAAAGCAAACAAATTAGAGTACTATCTGGAAAAAATGGAAATGTCAGTCTTTCAACAAATATTAAAATGGATACAAGAAAAAGGCTCATTTCATCTTGCTTTTTCTTTCTTTTGAGTGATTTGCTTAAGAGATACACCATAATGTGTCCTTTGCCACTTTCTGTCTCCTGGATGACTTGTTCTAATCATTGTGTCTTTCCATGGTGTCAAGTCTCCCTCCCCACCAGAAAAGTTAATAAAAAGATAAAATGAAGGAAAGGGAAAGAGGCTGCTAAACTGGATCTTGTATGTTCCTCTGTCTTTACAGAAATACTGTCCAGCATTCTGCTTGATGGGAGATTTGGTAGGACAAGATAGTCCAGCTTTTCTCCAGGCTCAGCCTATAAGGACAACAAATCATTACCAGTTCCTGTTATCCTTCTCTTCACTGGTTTAGTGGGATGACCTGAGAATTTGGAACTAGTGAAATGTAGTCTCCAAATTCCAGCTAGGCTTGGCTGACTGGGAATCAGAAAAGAATGACATTTGGCAACTCCTTAAAAACTATGACTAACCACTAGGACTGAGAGGTTAGTGGAATGTAGAAGACAATCAAAACAAGGCACTGAGGAAGAATGAGGCAATAGCTAGAATGAAATGAGGCCCAAGGAAAAAACTCAGAAGTGAACTCCAGCAGAAAGCAGTGGGAAAATGTAGGAATTACCACACTGGGACAGTGTTTAGCCAATGTTTGATGGAGTTTTCTGTGACACAAAGGTGTTTTCTTGCTGGTTGTTGGTTGTTGTTTGCTGTTGATAATGTGAGGTTAATTAAAAACCCAAACTGCCTCTGTGAGGAACATACAGGCAGTGGTATAAACCCTGTACAAAGTAAATCCCTAAAGATTCGTGGGTAAGGTAACCATTTCCAATGGTGCTGTGCTAGTCAAATGCAAACTGACCCATACGTGACAGAATTACATCCCTTCAGGCTGCCCTCCCCTGTCAAGGGATAAATCTTGCCATGTCTGGGAACTTCATTGTTACACATAATCTCAGGAAAGCTTCTTTTAGCCTACTCAGTGAAGACTAGTTTCAAAAGGAATATTCCTAGGTCACTGAACTTCATGCCAGGAAAAGCCATGCATCAATTGTCTGCTGGCAATTCAGAACTGAGCTGGAGAGCTGAAGACAAGGGTAGTTCCTCAGATGGTAAGGCAGAAGGGCCCAGTTCTTGCAGCTACTGGTCTTTAGTTGCACTAAGCATGTATCATACTCAAAAACCCCTGCATGGTTACTCTTCTTGTGCAATCTTCCTAGACCTTAGTTGGAACTGAAATGGGTATCCTAAACTGGTTCAGCCCCTAAAAGTTCACTGGAGCAATTCCCCAGAGGCTTTTCCTTAGTCCTAACAACCCTCTTAGGAACTCTTTAAAAAAGATCTTATGCTTATAGAAGCTGATAGAATTAATACTTCTTTTCAGCATCACTTTTCTGCTCTTGTATGGAGGTGGAACATGTCATTCTGTCCAGCTGAAGCTGTGCATATGATTCTGTAATAATGACTAAGATTGTAGGGCTGGCATACAGAGGTATCCATGTGTGTAGAAATTGTATCTTTTGATTTGTTTTCTCTAGCAGCGCTGTGTTCTTTGACGCTTCCTAAGTCTTTTGCGTATAATGAACTTTACAAATAATACTTCCCTGTATTTAAGTTCTCCTAGCTGGTATGAATCTGCATGCTCCCAAAACCTACCCACATGCCTGGCTCTTTGGTAACCTTATTGAACTGAAAGGGATGGACCAAAAAGGGAGGGGGACTGGGTGGTCCCACAAAAATTGGGGATATTGAGCCTCTTCAAGGGAAAGTCACATGGAAGGGGCATAACTAAAGTCCTTTTGAGGAAAGGACATGCAGCAGACTGCAGCTGTCAGTGCAGAAATGGAAGTGAAATCCAGGTTCTGGAAAGCTGAGGACCCAGGTTTTTCTTGGTTTGGCAAGCTGGAAGACTAAGCAACTCATGAGATACTGGCCACTTGTGAATTGAAGAAGAGGAGGAGAAGGAAGAAAAGGAGGACACTGATATCTATAAAATGTGCATATGTGAATGTATATGTTTAGATGCAAATTCAGACATTGCTATGATAATTTAAATAGCAATACTTAATTTAAACAGCATAATAGTAATTAAATAGATAATTTAAATAGCACTAGGGTACATCTCACCCTAGTGTGAAAGACTGTGACCTGGTGACCCCTGTGCCTTGCCCTTGCTCAGTCTGCTATTTAAGTGTTGATGGGCAACTTCAAGGCCCAGCTGTCCCTTCTTTATCTTTATATCAGGGTTAGACTGGACTATCCTTCAAGCAGAGGACAGACCTATGTAAAAGAGGACATACAGCCACCCTAAGGTAGTCCTAAGTTACAGTAAGAAACTATTCTATCCAAACACTCCTGCAAACACCCCTCACTGATTAGAAAAACTGGAAATCATGTTTCAAAGTCTGTGGTATAATAAGGAACCCTGGAGAAACTCAGGAAAGAAACTTTTTTAGGAATTCAAAAAACCCAGTTGAAAAGGCAGGGGATCCAAATGAGATTCTTTTCTGATTCATTCCTGACAGCAGGGGTTGTGATCTAAAACTAAACTTACATTTTGAAAGAGGATGAAAGACAACATCAAGAAGTCAATGAGCATTTTTAATTTGGAATCTGGAATCCTTTTTTAAATTCTTAGACAGGTATTGGCATTGTGCTGAAGGATGTCCAAAAGGTAAGCATCAACAGAGTCTCCTTACTCAGCAGGGCCAGCAACAGCAAGCCACTGTTATCAAATGGGCATGGAAGCCACAAAGTTATCTTAGGAGTATCAAAGAGTGAAAAGGACTAACCACTGGAGTTTCTAGCTAGATGTTGACTGGAGGGAGAAAAGAGCCAAGAAAACATGAGCTGGAAATGGAGGAAAATCAAGCAGCCAGAAAATCTGAAATGGCAGAGCATATGCATTCCGTGTCCCAAGCAACTTTGACCAAGAACAGCTAGTGGAACCTGGTGGTGTGGTTGTTGCAGGCATCGCCATCTTTTTGAGTGTATCTAGTATTGCCTGAGGGTCCTCAGGGTGAGAATCTGGCATGAGGGATTAGGAGAGATGGAAGGAAGAGGATGTGGATGAGGGGCTCTTTCTTGTCACTCAAGAAACTCAAACATTAGTCACATAAATGTGTTATTTGTGGCAGTGTGGTGCATCTGAATATTGTTCGGGGGGAAACTCACAAGCAGAAAAAGATGTAGAGAGACCAGTCAGAAGCAGGGGGAGCATTGCCTCAAAGATGGGTGAACGAGAGAAGGAAAGAAGGCTGCCAAGCAAAAGGAAGACCTCAGTGAAGGTGTTGCAGCTCGACCCGACTGAACAGGGCTGGAACTCCAGATTTAGGTGCTGCAACTTCCAACAGTCCCAGCCAACATAGCCTGGGTGAGAGATAGTGTTGCAGTCCAGCAACATCTGAAGGCCACATGTTCCTCATTCCTATCATAGAGTCATAGGCCATATTCACAGGAACAAAGTAATCATCCACACATCCTTTGCTGATGTAATCTCCCCTCTCTCTAGCTGTGAACTGGATGGCTTGGCAAATGGACCCTACCAATATCATCATGGGAAATAAAGTTTGGGAGTCAATAGGTGTTTTGGGGATTTTGTAGACAGTAGACACTGAGGCGTGTGCGTGTTTGGTGTTGGGAATACAAAACCACCAATGAACACACAACATACACATTTTCAAGACAAGAAGCCAAACAAATAAATTACATTTCTAGCAACTTCTTGGATCATCCATTTCTTCCAGCATTTGGAATGGAGTTATAACACAGAGACAATGAAATAATAATGTAGAATATCACAGGCTGCATAAGAATTTGGACATAAATATCTTCTGCTCGGCAAATGTGGAAGAAATCTATATTACAAAACTTCCTGCTGGGCCACAAACACACATCTGTAATGGTTTGTTTTCTACACAAGAAAAATTGCCATTGTCATATTCCAAACTGTGTTTAAATTGTTTTATTATAAACTCTCTGTTGGTCTCTGCTTAACTGGGAAATCATTCACTCTAAATTTATCTTCTCTCTGCATGGCATTGACATCTTCTGGCATTGTCAGCTCTGTCTCTGTTACAAAAAGATCCCCCCTAGAAAAAGAGATGATTCTCAGCTGATTTAGCAATCTCCAGAGCATCTTTGGCAATCTCCATACACATTAACTCTTCCTGTTTCCTGTATAATTTTGATGCTTCGTTGAAAATGGATTTGTTTGAGGCATGACATTTAATGTGTAATGAAACCTGAATGAACGAAAGATATACCTTGCCAAACTTTTTGAAAAGGAAGCAGAGCAAAATTCATTTGCACCTGTAATTCTCACAAATGTTTTTACTCCCTACTAAGCAAGAATTGCACGTTGTGTCCCGATGTAGGCATGTCATGGCCAATACCTCATAATAGTGTCCTCCATGCCATAGCTAATATCTGGCACTACTAGTGACACATGGATGGGGTGTTGGTGATTCTTCACAAAGATGAGAAGAAGCTGGGATTCAGAGAAGCATACACCTGGCAGGTTGTGTGGTCTTTTCCAAGCACCACCATCTTGTGCCTCATGGAATGCATCCTGGAAACTCCTCCTCTATGCACTGCCAACTTGTAGGAATGTCCTTTCAGGAAACATAGCAGGTTGTTTTAAGAACAGGTGATGGAAAAGCCCCTGGTTGCACATGGTGCTTAGGATCCCGGCCACAGTCTTCATGCTTCCAGATTTAATGCTCATTTATCTGGCAGGTCTGGGTGCTTGTTTCTTTAGCCCAAAACCTGGTGTGCCTAAGGCAAAGCCATTGTCCTAGCCAGCACTTTGTCATGGGCACATGTGGCACTGGAACATCTGAGGACTTCGGCACAGGAGGCTTGTCATCAGCTTTTTACTCCCACCGAAAACCTCTTCCATCTGTCATGAGAAACCAGAAAGAGCAGCAACAGCAGCAGCAGCAGCCTGGGTGAAAAAGCCCTTGTCCTGAGAAGCACTAGCATCTGGCTGGTTCAATAGGCGTGTGGCAGTGGGAACATCTGGGAGGAAATAACCTCTTGTCTTTTGTATTTTGTTCAGGGAGCATACTCAAAACAAGACAGACAGACAGACAGTCAGTCGTTGTTGTTAGTCGCAAAGTCATGTGACTTTGAATGTTGACCCTATGGATAACAGTCCTCCAGGCTCTCCTGTCCTCCACCAACCCCCAGAGTCCACTCACGCTCACGCCGACTGCCTCAGTGACTCCATCTAGCCACCTCATCCTCTGCTGTCCCCTTCTTCTTTTGCCATCTATTGTTCCCAGCATTAGGCTCTTCTCCAGGGAGTCTTTCCTTCTTATTAGGTGGCCAAAGTATTTGAGTTTCATCTTCAGCATCAAGCCTTCTAAAGAGCAGTCAGGGTTGATCTCCTCTAGGACTGACCGGTGTGATTGCCTTGCGGTCCAAGGGACTCACAGGAGTCTTCTCCAGCACCACAACTCAAAGGTCTCAATCCTTCGGCGCTCAGCCTTCCTTATGGTCCAGCTTTCACAGCCATACATTGCAACTGGGAAAACCATAGCCTTGACTATATGCACTTTTGTTGGCAGGGTGATGTCTCTGCTTTTTAATATGCTCAGACAGACATTACACCCATGCAAAATTCCAGGCTGGTCCTTCCACTGTGCAAAGTGATGTGCCTGCTTCAGGCAGCATAGGTTGGCCACAGAGGGGCTGTGTGCCCTCTTTTAGAGGACAGTCCTCCATTTGAAGACCTGCCAGAGAAGTCTCATTCATTTTAGAATTGCCCTAAATTTGAAAGGCTGTTCAATGTTAGGCTTAAGGATAAAGAACCAGTGGAAGGAAGAATTGGGCATTGAGGGTACCCATCTGGGCAGCACTCTCAGCAATGGAAAGGCATGTAAGTCAGCTGGCCACAGTCTTGCACATGATGGTGAGAGGTGCTCTATTTCTATTTAAACTATAATATTAATGTCTAAGTTTGCTTCTATGCCTATAAATGATCACATGCACTTTTTATGAAAATTGGTGATACAGTTCCTCTTTTTGGCAGTTCATAAGTAGTAGCCTTATGTGTATGCCATGCAGCTTTCTCTTCTTAGATATGGTCTGGTTAGTTTCTTTAAGTGGAACGGGGAAGGGGCAGGGCTTTTTTTCTCATCGAATGCACCGGAATGGCATTCCAGAACCGTTTTTTCCAATGGATTTTACAAAGTGATTTTGAATCGCCTGTCAGCTTAGCAGGTCAGCAGCAAACATCATTAACATAGTGCCTGCAGGCTGCTTTTGTGTCCGCACCGCCCAGCTTGGGATGCTGCTCGGCTTGGGATTGGTGTGTGTGGTCGCGCGCCGGCAGCGAGTTTCGGCACCTTTAGCACTGGAAAGGGGGCACCATCTTGTCCACAAGCAGCAAAATCTCATAGGCCAGCCCCAAGCAGCCCACACCTCTCTCAATGGCCCATTTACTCTCACACGTTTTTGAAGAGCAGTGGGGTATGTGACTGCATGGATGATTTTGCATCTAAAGTGTGGCATGTCTTGATAATACAGGAGAGTATTTTAAGCTGTTCATTGTCTGCTGAAGGAGACCATCCAAAGTTTCCATCTGGAGACCTGTTGAAAGAAGTTCAAGGCTTCCCTATTTCAGAACCTTTTTAGCTAGGATACATATTAGTTTTAGTGTTCTTTTGTCCTGGATTATTAGTGAAGTGCATGGACATCCATGCATGTGCACACACACGGTTTTATATTTCACTGTTTCATCCACTGGTTTATTGCTGATCCAGTTTGGACATGCTGTTACCCACCAGGGCTTTAATCCAACCCCTGCCTTCCTGGGATTATGGGGGAAATCTACAGTAGGCATTTTACAGGCATTGTAATGCCCACTCCAAATCAAACTCCTTGGGATATTTCTACTATCATATGCCAGATTTCTTTAGTGGTGTGGTGGTCTGCAGGGGAGCTGGCACTGCAAAATGAAGTGTCCTATTAGGATTTTTAAGAGAGCCTTTCTTAATGCAGAGGTGTGCAGCTCTGAGTAACACACACCTTTCACATGGCTTCAAGCGCTGAGTGAGAAACAACTAAATGGAGAAGCCCCGATATACATGTCTACTCAGAAGTAAATCACAGTGTCTTCCATGGCAATTGTTCTGGCAAAAGTCAGTACACGACAAGACCCTGCAAAGAACTATCATTTGAAAATGTCCAATATACATGTCTGAAGGTAGAGGTTTCCCCATGATATTAAGTCCAGTCGTGTCTGACTCTAGGGGAGGTGCTTATCTCCGTTTGTAAGCCAAAGAGCCAGCACTGTCCAAAGATGCTTCCATGGCCATGTGGCCGGCACGACTAAATGTCAAGGTGCACGGAACACTGTTACCTTCCCACTGAAGTGGTACCTATTTATCTACTTGCATTTGCATGTTTTCGAACTGCTAGGCTGGCAGAAGCTGGGACAAAACAACAGTGGCTCACCCCATCAGGCAGATTCAAACTGCCAGCATTTCAACTGACATGCCCAGCAGTTCCATGGCTTAAACCACTGTGCCATCCATGTCCTATGAAGATGCCCTGATGTACATGTATACTCAGAGGTAAAACAGAATTCCTTCGTTGGGTTTTACTCCTGTCAGCACTAGGAGTAATTGTTTTGGATTTTGGGAGGAAGCTGTGAACTACTTTTCTTCCTACCTGTGTATAATATATCCAAAAAGAAGACACCCCCACATTAAAGGGCTATTTCCAGGCACACACCACCTTTCGTACTCCTACTTCTCATGGTATTCATTAGCATGTGCCCCAGTACTGGCAAATGTAGTTTGCAAAAACACCAGGACAGCACACCTGCATGAATAGAAGGGGATCTAGTGTAGATGACACCACGGTGTCCACTGAACACACAGGGACTTGCTTTTGAATAAATAGGCATTAGATCATGCAGTCAGAATAGCTGCCACCTGTGGTTGCATTTAGCACTGCTTCTCAAGAAGCATTTTTTGGCTGTTACCGAATACTCAGGCAGTTACTTTGCCATGGCACAGAATGCAGCTGAGATACAGGTCAGCCCAAAGAAAATAAAAGAGTTGTGTGAATAAGTCTCTTGGTTGCTTATGAATAATAACAAAGACTTCCCACAGCTGGCAGGTAATCAGTCAAATCTTGAAGATGACCCTGTTCTGTAGATGGATTGTTTCTCCCTGTGAATTGGATTTTAGAATCATTCCACTCCTCTGCAAAGGAACCTGACGCCTCCATGTTGTACCATCATGCCCTGCTGTACTTTTGGTGACTACGGAATCCATCATGTTGGAGCCTACAAGCCTATCCAGTTCCAGTGGGGGAGGAATAGTCCACCATGTAACTGTGCTAAAAGCCACCTTACAGCAGGGGAAATGGTAATGCGAGGCCATGTGGCAACTTATCGCTGGTTCTTATTTCTTCATACCCTGTTAAGTGATTTCCTCCCTGTTTTCCCATACCTTGTAATTCAGGATGTGACATTCTAAACCGAGGTTAGGGCTCAAGCCAGCTGGAATTTCTCACCAGCTCTGTTTTGGCGAGTATGAAATGTGAACTGGCTTCCCCCCCATTGACTGACTGTACAATAAAAAGCATTCATAGCAGAGCGAGAGAGAGGTTAACCCCTTTCTGGATTGTGTGGTTACAGATGGGCCTTGAACCTTGCCCTCCACACGACTCCCACCTCCTTAATGGTTGATAAATCTGTGATGGGCTCCAAAGCACTGCCTACATTTTATCTGAGGAGCATAGAAGGAGCTAAGAAAGCTGAATTCTGAGACCTGTAAAAATTTTGTGAATGAAAGAGATATGCGTTATTTTTCTTACAAAAATATGTTAGAATATGTACTTGTATTGCCTTAGACTCCCCTTTTTTAGTAATTTTGGGAAAGGATGAGGGGTAATTCAGGCTATGGGATTGCTACCCTCCCCTAAACCGCTGGAAAGTTTCATGAGACGTCTTAGCAGATAGGTCCAGGATTGTGCTGCCAACAGCATATCCATCTACTGAAGGTGCCTCCAGTTGCTCGCACACCACCGAGATCGCTTTTTTCTCCTATTGCCCAGTTGTTGGGAATGAAACTTGAAATCACGGAACTGTTGTCCCTCACACACTTCTATCCCTGTGTCAATGCAAGCAATCTGTGCTGTGATGTCCTTGTCCTGGGCATATCCTTGCTCCATACCAGCCTGTGATTTGAGGTGGAGCACCTTTGTCTGGCCCTGTATGAGACTCAGCTCTACCTGCTCTCATATTTGTTTTGCAATAGTTTACACCACAGGAGCCTCATACAGTGTGACTTGGGAAAACTTGGTAATCACACGAATGTGACAGTCCCTGGCATAAAGCCTCCCTATCTTTGAATACAGCTGCCTGCAAATGTTTCAATATTTCTTGCCATGTTCAGATTTGTGATTTTTAAATTATCATTTTCTAGGTTTGCTTCCCATATTCACAAAAAGAAGGGACTTGCATTTGCATATTAATATGCCCATTCAAATTGTGATCTGGATGAATTGGAAGTATGCAGAAATGAAAGCGTAGCCAAAGTTCTAAAGAAAGGAATTGTTGCAGATCTATGTATGTTCACACTCCTCTTGGGCCACTGCAATCTTCCTTGGCTTACGAGGACCTTGTTGAGCAACAGTGGCTGTGATTTCTCTGTGGCTGAGCCTGTGCACAGCTTCTGAAGAATTGGCAGCCAAGAGGTCTCAGCTAGTCCAGCTGTGGCTAATTTAAGAAGTCACAGGTGCGGCAATAACCAGCCAGCAGGAAGAACTGAAGCAATGTGGATCTCCTTCTATGGCAAAGATGAACAGCCATTCCTGTGGTTCACATCAGGATAGAGGATTGTTCATCGGGGCAGCTCTCCAACCGAAGCCTCTGGAGTCAAAGCCAGAGTCCAGCAATAGTGTGGAGTTTGGGCAAATGGAATGAATTTTAAAGACTTAACACTGAGCAGTCAAGCCATTTACCTTCCCTTTGACTTTCTGCTTTCCAAGCACAACGTTCTGAATCTAGAAATAGTATCATGTATATGCCGATGCGTACTGCATTCTAACCTAAAACTGTTGGACTTTTGCAGAGCTTATGTCATGAGCCTTGTTCCATTTTCCCTTCACCACTACCTTGGATGATCAGGAAAAATAAACCTGCTGGATGATGATGATGATTTAACCAGACTAAAACCTGATCAGGAGAGTGAGACTAATTGACTGAACCAAGTGGCACAAAGGTACTAATAATATAAACTTTCCCACCTAGCTTCTTGGACCCTCAGTTTTCTAGTCTGGACATATGTGATGAGCACTTAAGTCAATGAAGCTTTTTTGCAGGTTTGTTCGTAGGGCTTCTGAAGAACCCCAGGCTTCTGTCTGGGACTGCTTCATGAGACGATGAACGGCTGCAGACATTTCTGTACGATGAATTCACTAGCCCTACTGATCTTTCCAGTGCAGTGCATGGCTCCTGGATGATTTCTAGGTCAAGCAGACAATACATGCAAAGCTCAAAAGGTCCAGTTATTGCTCTCTCTGAATGAGAGTGCAGTTTAGAACCTTCCTCAGCATCTTCTGCAGCCTGCAGAGCAGTGTTGGGGACTCGAGTTGAACAACTCTCTCCCAAGTATGACTCCAGTGGTGTTAGTGACTTTACTCAGACGTGACTTAGGAGCAATGAGCGAGGGCCTTGACTCATGATTTCTTCATTTTTTATGACCAAGTTGTTCCAGGGCTTGCCATGTGGCAGGATATCCTGAAAGACAGGCAGTGGGAAGGAAGGACAAGGGATGGGGGAGGAGGTTGCAATAGGGGACGGAGGAGGGGGTTGGCTCTGGAGGTTTGAGGAGAGACTTGACTCGAAAATTTCTTGCAATACTTGAGACTCAACTTGGACTTAAAAATAAAGACTCGAGGCTTGGAGTAAAGGACTCGAACACGACTGATGGGTCCTTGACAGAAATGCCCATGTGGGAAGGCCAGTGGTTTGCATACCACTGAGAGAACCGCTCTGCTTCTGTCCCATGCTGCTTGTAAAGTTTTCAGTTGCTCTGAGCTAGAGTGTATTCTTTGCATGCAAAAGGTCTTAGCTCATCTGTGTATCTAGGTAGGAAAGGCTGGAAAAGACTGCAAACCTGAAAAGCTGATGTTAGCGGTGGACAATACTAATCCAGAGGAGTGGCTTGGTATAAGTCCATTTCCAATGTTCATCTTACATGTAGGAAGGACAGAATCAGGGAAGCTTGAGCTGACAGATTCTCCAAATTTCACCAGAAAGTTTGGCTGACCTTACTATTGTTTTCATTTGTATCTCCCTTTGCCCTTCTTTTGCCCAGATAGGAAAAAGCAAGTATTTTAACAAGTAAAAGTACACATTTTCTTGTGCATTTTCCCTCTCCCATTGACTAAAAAGTATATTTTTTTGAATATGAATTTTTCCACTGCACTTAAAAATGAAAATTTTAAAGACCCAACATTTTTCAAACATAATTCCAAGTTTGGGAATGTGCAAACTTTTTCTGAAAAATATCTTCCAATTTGCATCCATGATTGTGAACAGGGCAAGCTCTGAAGATTTGCAGGTACTGTGGATTTATAAACTTTGATATAGTCTCAAACATACCTATTAACATCATTCAGCTTTGTGAGAGCTGAAATTATTTGAGGCAGGAATTGTTGTGAGCTCCAGATTGTTAAGAGCTTCTTTATCTTCTCCCACTAGTGTGTCCCAAGCTACATGGATATGTGTCTATCATACCCTAAGGATGGTTGCACTTCTAAGTAGGAGGACTCCCAGCAAACACACCCTATTAGCAAAAGGGCAATTAACTTGCATTGCTACAATGCTGTTAAAATAGAATAAAATCTCCTACTATTCTAAATTCCATAAGAAGAGAATTCAGTGGTGGGCAAGCTATGATATTTATTCAGGTATAACAGGTGGTGATGTGGTAGAGTAATATACCTAAAAGAGACAAGGTAATATCTTTTACCTTGTCCTGTTTCAGTGGTGTAAGGAGCTCCTGGGTCAGTCTAAGTAACCTTAAGAGGCCAAATGGACAGCAATTTAGCATTCAGAAGCCAAGAGAACACACCTGGAACAAAGGAAACAAGCAACGTTAGAATACTGTTTGTTACTGTAGCTTAATGAAGTTGATTCCAACCTGATTACTTCTCCTGCCTTCCAGACCAACAAGAGCTGCTTCCACCTTCAAGAAGGATCCTGATGTTTATGTTCATCTGGAAGTCTGATGCGTCTCAGTTGGCCTGCCCTCTTAACCTGGTGTCATACGAGCAGATTAATGATGCTGGGTCAGGCCCTGCCCCATCTCATCTGATTCATTGAACTTCAGCACAGAACTGTCTGATTCTCATTAACTACCGGGCTTATTTCTGGGTCCTCTGGCCTTGGCTCATAAACTGAGAACTCCAGATCCTCCTCTTCTGCTATGAGTCAGAATCTGAGTCAATAAATGCTGAGGGCTCTGGAGAAGCAGATCCAGTCTGTACATGCACTGGCTTTGTAGGGAGGATCCACCCTGGAGTACTTCCCTTTCCAAAAGTCTGCTAAGATTTGGCTTTAGCTAAATCGGAGGAATAGGGTGCCTCTAGATCACTATAGCTCTTGATGGAGCAGTATAATTAGATAAAGGATGCATTTGAGGATACAGACAGGTAGTTTTTTGGCTTACTCAAAAAGGATGGAAAGTAATTTGGGCATGCACGAAATGCATTCCTGCGTTTCACTGCTCGATGAACTCTGTGTGTGTTTGTATAGTCCCTGAAAAAGTATGACTGCTCTCTATAGTACAGCAAATCTTATTGTGATCTGCAAAAACTGGTGTGTGTGTGTGTGTGTGTGTTTCAGATGGAAAACAAGGCTGAAAAATAAACTCAATGCAAAATTTGCTAGGCTCTCTCGCTCTCTCCTCCATTACACCTTGCCCTTAAATCTGTAAACAGAAAGCTTGCACAGCCATAGTTAGGTGCATCTCTCTGCTGGCAAGTCTTAAGCTGAGAGGAAACTGTAACCTGCTTTGGATAAGAAGGGAATAAGTCAATTGAACTAAGCAAGGTAACAGAAACCACTCGTTTCCCAAACTGTGGTATCTGATTCTGATAATGTATATCAGCTGACAGATGTCTTGTTGAGCTTTGTTCTTGCCATTATGGTTTCAAAAGGTGCCTGCAATGAAGTGCAGATGACTAAGATGTCTAAGGAAGTTAGCTTAATCAGATCTTATGACAGTCTCTAGCAGCATGTAGACAGCACTCCAGACTGCTATGGTAGAAGCCAAGAGTTCAAGGATATCTGCTAGCCAAACAAACAGCAGTTCTAAGCATCTGTGCTGTTTATACTTAAGGACTCAGTATTCTGTTTGTCTGAAAGGGTTTAGAGTTTTGTGTTCACTTCCACAATAATCAATGATAAGCTTTTGGCTAACCCACATCCTGGAAAGGCCTCTTTGTAGGTGGACTTTGATCTAACCTTTCTCCTATAGTAAGTCTGGAGCAACTTGAGGAGTCCTGAGGCAGGAATGCCTTGTCTGACATCCTCAAGGACCCCTCCAATCCTGTTACAGGTACAGTTCCAGATTCTCCACCTTCCACCCACTGCTCACCAGAACACTAATGATGATGGACCAGATGGAATGCTCAGAGCTGTTGTTGGAATGCCTGCCTGCCTACCAGAAACTCCTTTGGCCCTCATGAGGAGGAAGAGCCAATGGTAATGAGGCATCAGGGACAGCCAGAATACAAGCTGTAAGTCTTTCTCAGCTCTTTACTACATTAGTAGCTCTTGTAGAATTATTTGCTTTATTTATTGATTTGAGATTTAGGTGGAGACTTTATTGCATTTTATGGGACATATTTTATTTTGAGGCTACAGGAGGGAGGGTACTCACTTTCCCAAGCTTGGAAGGTCAAATCAGTCTGCTTGTGACTAAACTCATACATGTGTTTGAGTTCTGGAAGCAACTAGAAACACATTATTTTATATTTGAAGGTGTCTTAGAGGTTATCTAGTCCACTTCCCTGATATATATTTTTAGGGATGAAAGCTAGTATCTTACCTCTACTATGTTGATAGCCTCGAGTGTGAACCTACTGCTGACCTCCATGTGAGGTACCACTTGTGAAAAGACCTAGGTGATATGATCTCTCAAAAAATGGGAGATGAGGTTCATGAATTGTGCCTTCTTGAGATTGCCAGTCATGTAGAGGGTCCCGTTCACATTGGTGTCTGTCTTTGGAGGTGCAGGATGGGCCCCCACTATTGCAATGCAACACTCTTGAATGTATCATTTACAAGGAATGCAGAAATGTGCTTGTAGCAATAACTACAAGCCCAATTGCAGTTGTGCTTGTATTATTAGCAATAACAGAACAAATTGATAACAGAATGGGATTGGTCATGGTCACCTCCAAAACAAATATTCTGTACAAATATTGAATATGCTACATATGATACAGCTTACTTTGTTTTGTGTGAAGCTTTTACCCAGATAAAGAAAAGACCAGTGTGCTAATCTTGTGGTATATGAAACACAATGCTTTACAACAAATATTTTAGGGTGCAATCTGAGCTGTATTTAGACAGAAAAAAAGTTCTGCAACCCACCATTCCTGAGCCAGCTTGGATTAAACCCTTGATTTGAAAAAAATCTCTCAATAATGAAGATAAAGTACTGAAGTCTACAAAAGTTTAGCACTTTAGTCTCTGGATTCCAAAGTCTGAGTTAGGTGGATTTGGTGAGATCAGACAGAAATGGCTCATTTCATTTGAGTTTTTGAAGTTCTAGTAAAGTATTTTAAATTGCTATTTAAATTTTAAATTTCAAGCATTGGGATTTGGAGCTGGCTAATCCTTGCTACTTATTTCTGCTTATCAGTTTCCTGTCATATTTGTGTTTCAAATTGCTTAGGGTAGCATGTGTAATGTGAACTGACTAAGGATCTAGCCAGGTGAGGAAGAGATAACTGACAAGAGGGCAAACTGGTACAGTTCACAGGTGTTTGCCCAGTGGGACCATGGCACCCAAGATTGAGGGAAGATCAGCTAGGCTCTTGGTATGCAAGAGGGAGAGATGCTGTGAGTTATACCCAAGGACAGGAGATGGCAACAATAAGGGCAAACGGTTCTCAGCCAGGATTGATCATGGACCATCACCTCATGGATCATCTGACCTGGGTTGGGGCAAATAAAGCTGAGGGCCTGAAGCAGCTTGGGGTTCTTATCTAGGAGAGGTTCTGCTCTTGTTGTCAGACCCAGTGCTGAAGGACACTGTGCTCCCTTGTGCTCCCTGTGCCTGTGGTTGGTACAGTAGCTTGTGTGTAGCTGAGGCTAGGCTAAGCTTAGTTGTTTTGTGTCCAAGGAGGCCAGCAAGGCCTGGGAATTGTGGGGCTTGGATTGGCTGTAACTGGTATTGTTTGCTGCACTCCAAATCCCCTTCCCTTCCCATTTTATTTCTGGTGTACTATTTTTAGTCATTCTAGTACTCTCCACCACTATCTTTTATCCTTTTAATAAATTCACATTCCCCCCCCCCCCCATGCTTTGATTGTTGTGTGCTGAATCCAGTGTCTGGTCTGGGGTTCTGGGACCAGGGAGTTACTGCACAGGATTTTTAGCCCAGTTGGCCACAAAGATGGAGAATTCTGGGTGGCTATCAGCTACAACATACATGGAGTCTTCCCATTCTATCCTCTTAATAATACTGTGAGGTAAGAAGGAATGACTTGCCAGTGTAATGAGCTTCATCCTACGTATTACACTGTAGATATAGCTAGCAGCTATGTGTTTCTTACTTTAGAATTGGTACAAACTCACCAATTCGGATCTGGATGCTAATGTGAGTAATGGGGGGCCTTTAACCATTCCCCCTTCCACTGTGAACTTTAGCCAGATTTGTTTCCCTGGTTGAAACAAATGGAACAAAATCTAAATAATCAATGCTGTTTCAACCCTGATTGGAGCCCTGGTTTCTAGGGTGACCATGACTCATACTCCATGCAAATAATTAATTTATATGCAAGGCATCATGATTTGACTAAACAATTTACAGATATAAACCCACTACTGGATCCAAGATGCTGTTGTGATAATGTTGGAAAAAATCCAGATAAATTCTGGTAGAAAAAGATTGCTTCTATGTGCCTTTCTGTTATGAAATCAAACCCGTGCCTCTTTTTCAGAAAGCAGCAGAATTCCAAGTCAGGTTACTGTTACTTTAAGAAGTTGGAACTTGCCCGAGAAGCTGCCTGAACTATTCTTTTTGCTGATCAGTTACAGCTGATAAAGCTGCCAGGTTAACAGCATTGCAATCACCCTAATCAGCATAACCAAACTCACAATACTGGCTGGCCATGACTCCTGATAGTTATAGCAATCTCCTGTATTCAATGATATTGTATTGAGCCTCCTCTGCAGACTTTTTTTTTTTTTTTTACTGTGTTCGCCTTATTTTGTCCTCAACTGCCCAGCTGCTGGGCCCATGTGATTCAGAATCTATAAAACACTCTGTGTATGTTCTAAAAGCTTGTAGTTGGCAGTGAAAACCACTACCTGGCAGCATGCTGTCATGGATAGTTGCAGGGATCCTGAGTGATCTTGCAATAAACTGCTGAGGTTCAAGGCGAAAGGGGCCTTTCCTGACTGAACCTGGTCATCCTGTCTCATGGCTGCTATTGAGGTGCCCAACAATAATTATAACAATGATAAGAACAAAGCATTTGTGTTTTCAATGACAAATATTTATCTTTAAAAAATCCTATGGTTGTTCGCTGTCTTGATCATCACTTTCTAGAGGGAAAGCTGGAGTATAAATCAAATGAATAAGCAAATAGTAGAACTGCTGGGCTGCAAGTAGGAAATAGCAATTAAAGGACTAGTAGCAGGAGCATAGAAGGAATAAAGAGTTAATTAAAGAGCTGATTGTAAGCAGGAGTATGGAAATGACTGGTTGAAAGGGTCAGTTGCTGAAAGGAGAGGGACCTTTGCTCAACATGGTTTACTTTTGAGTGAACATGTATTAGGATCTTTTTTGCTGGCGTGACTGAAATTGCTGTATGAAACATAGTCCTGCATTAACAGCATTGGGGAACCCTCAGTTTAATTTTGCTTGCAGAGGAGCAATACCTAAGTAGAATTCATAAGCCCTAGCCTGAAAGCAATATATTTTAACTTCTGATGGTTAATAATAGACAGAGAAGGCAGGAAAAAGGTAGCTACGATTTGAAATACAATTCCAGCCAATGTAGGTTTTACAGATGCATTGCAATACAGTTTTGTGCAAGAGTTTCTTTAAGGTTCATGGATAAAAATAATTCTAAGGTAGGCAGTTCTGTCCTGCAGTCTTTAATTTCCCCCATCCACCAGCAGGTTCCACTCCTTTGAAGAAATGGAAAGTAAGAAAGACAATAAAAAAGTGATACATTATCTTACAATTATTTAGAAAAGTCTTCCACTTTCCAGTAGAGGGCAATAATATATACATTTATCTCAAAGCAAAGCACATAACTTGGTAAAGGGAGCATGGATATTAAAACAGGAGGCTTAGGTGCTAAAGTGTTTCATTGGTCTAAAAATCTTGAGCTGGAGGCACACAAAATGCAATTCATTTAGGATGCTGTTGTCTACTAAAAAAAGTAAAAAATAAAAAAAAATCTATGAAGTTTCCTATATGAAAATAATATATCTTGTGGCGTCTGGATTAATCTTTTTAAAATGCAGAAATATATATAGAGAGAGATGCCATGCCTGTAACAGGAATTTCAACCTACATTTATTTCTAGTATTTTTTATTGTAGGGTTATGTTTTGCTCCTCATACCTTTCTACTGCTGTTCAGTGTCATAGCATCATTGAGGTTACTTAAGGATCTTGAGGGATAATCACAGAAGCACTAAAAAGCATTTTGTAGAGAATTACAGTGGGTATTGGTCACCTTAAGTACCAATAAGATAAGAATATTTCCTAAGGGTGTGGACATTTAACTCTAGCAGGAGTGGATATTCAAAGCAATAGACTTCTGTGTTTTAATCTCTATCAAGGTGTTCCTGAGAAATGATGCATTTGCAATCTCAGAGCACATTAATACATATTTTAAAAGATAAGTGTTCGCTTTTATGACCTTAAGTAACAGCTTCTTTGAATTTTAATAACATTAAACTACAGTGCATATTTCTTGATGCTAATAGATGTGTTAATTTCCATACGGCATTTTCTTACGCCATTTTTAATTCAGTTCCCTTTCCTGTTTTTAGTGTAATAATTGCTTACAGTATTCTGACTTGATTTTATATGACTAATTAGAGCCATGCTTAGGAAAAAAACAGGTTTGCAGGTAATATTGAAATTAAATATGTTAATTTGTACCACAGTGTGCAGATTTTATATGAGTTTTAATTTGGTATAGAATCCATACTTCTGTGTTTATAAAGTACTCTTGAAAAACTGCCCTGTTTTTCAAACATCAATACCACAGGGAAACCAGCATACCAAAGTTTTTGCCAAAGGCTATTCCAACATAAATTAGTGGTTGTTAACATGGAAATAGATACTATTCTAAGTTCATTGTGAAGTTCAAATAGTTATGCCAAAATAGCTAAGGTAGGATTTATAAAAAGCCATAAGCAGAACATTTTGCCCTGAATCCAGGGATTCTGCCCAAGGTCACCATTCTCCCCCTCTCCCCCTGGCCCCTCTCTTGTTCACAACCCAGTAGATCAAGATCAGGTTAGAGACTTCTAACTACAGTTTTCCACAGGGCAGGCTTTATGATGCAAAGTGAATAAAATAAAGGTCATTAGCAAGAAGCATCCATCAAGTTCACAAACCCTCTAATTCTGAATTTAGTTCTATCATGACATAAGTAAAGTCCAAACTCAATTTCCTCCCACCTTCCCCACCCGATGGAGTTGGCACCACCCTCAGTGCTGCTTGTAGGTCAGATGATTGGAATGCTGAACATTACTTAATTAGTCTGCTTATCTGCAGACTCATTTGATGTAGGAATCAAAGAAAATTGGAAACCATAAAGCAGGAAATGAAACGGTTAAACATTGTAGTTCTTGGTGTGAGCAAACTAAAGTGGACTGGAATGGGACATTTTCAATCAGGCAAGCACAAAGCATATCTTTTACTCTGGAAATGACAAACTCAGGGAAAAGCGAGAGGCCTGAATACTGAGGCAAGTTGTAGCACAGGCAATAAGAGGCTATAATTAATAATACCAATCTGAATTATTGGAAAGCCTATTAACATAAGCATCATTCAAGTCTATCCTTCAATAACAAATACTAAAGAAGAAACTGAAAGCTTTCATGTAGGCATTCAAGAGGAAATTAACACACTGAAACAAGACATGCTGATAATCATAGATGATTGGAATGGAAAAGTAGGAAACAAAGCAAAATCCAAGGTTGTGGGAGAAATTGGCATAGGGGTCAAAAACAAAGCAGCATAATGACTCATACAATCTGCTTATTGCAAATACGTACATCAGGCAAACGGTAAGACAAGTGTACACACAGACAGCAGTAGATGGCCAATACACAAATCAAATAGACTACATAACTGGAAGTAGGAGATGGAGAAGCTTTATTCTTCCTGCCAAAACAAGACCATGAGCAGATTGTGGTGGTGACTATACACTTTTAATATAAAAAATCAGAGTAGGGCTAAAAAAGATCACCAACAGCAGTGAAGTGCCAAAATAAAATTTAAATAATACTTTTGGGAAATTTAATGTGCACATAAAGCACATCTACATTTCTGAATGCAATTGACCATGAGCCAGCAGAACTGTGAACTTTAACCGGAGACATTATTAGGAAGACAATAGCAATTCCTGTAGCAAAAAGAAAGCAAAAAGCTAGATCATTGACAGAAGAAATACATTGCTAAGGAGAGGCGAGAAGTAAAAGGTGACAAAAATAGACTTGGAATCTTGAATGCAACTTTTCAGTGACTATCACATAGAGACAAGAACAGCTATTACAACTATAGGACCATTGCACTAATTTCTCATGCAAGTAAAGTGATGCTGAGCAAGTTGCAACCAAGAATATAGAGTAAGAAATGCCTGACATTCAAGCTGATTTCTTAAAAGGAAGAGGTACTCAAGATCATATCACAAAAATGTTCAAGAATTGAACATTCAAGAATTTTTGTATCCAAAAATTTCAGATCTTATAGACTACAGCAAAGCCTTTGAATGAGTGGATCATGAGAAGGTATGGATGGTCCTGAAAGAAATAGGTGTGCCTCAGCACTTGATTGTCCTGATGTGTAACCTGTAGTGTAGAGAAGAAGCTACTATTATGGAGTACAAAAATGGTTTCCTATAGGCAAAGGTATCAGACAAGGGTGTATTGTATCTTCCTATCTATTCAATCTGTACACAGAACATAGCGTAAGTAGAACTGGGTTAGGATCAGAAGAGGGAGGAGTGAAAATTGGTGGAGGATATAACAATAATTTAGTGTTAGGGTTAGGGTGAAGATACAGCAGCAGATGATACAATATTGCTTGCAGGAGGAAGTACTGAATCACAACAACTTCTGATCAAAGTGAAAGAAGAAAAAGCAAAAGCAAACTGCAGGTGAACATTAAGAAAACAAAAATTCACCACCAAATTACAGAACTTTACTGTCAATACTGAAGAAACTGAAATTGTGAAAGATTTTGCATACCTTGACTCAATCATCAATTCAGAAGGAGACTACAGCCAAGAAATTAGACAATTGAGATTTGCAAGGAGAAGCTAGAAAAGATTGTCAAGGGTAAGGGCATTTCACTGGAGACCAAGGCCAAGATCATCCATATTATCATATTCCTAATTGCTAGGCATAGGTGTGGAAGCTGGTTAAGGAAGAAAACTGACAGGAAGAAAATCGAAAAATTTGAAACATGGTGCTGGAGGAAGGCTTTGTGAATACCTGGGACTGATAGAAAGATGAACAAGTGCCCTAGATCAAGTCAACTTTTCCTGGAAGATAAAATGACAAAACAGAAGGACATTGTGAGAAAGGAACTTACTGGAGAAGACAAAACTGCTAGGGAAAGTCAAAAGCAGAAGATGAAGACCAAATGTAAGATGGATCATAGAGGAAGCCACAACTTTGAGTTTACAAGAGCTGAGCAGGATTGTGAAAGATAGGACATTATGGGGAGCACTCATTCAAGGGGTTGCCGTAACTTGCTGGCACATGACAGCAATGACAACTTAACAACAGAGATGACTTGATGACGCATAACAACAACTAAGTTTCAATGTAGAATATGTTCAGTACAAAATATGGAGACATACTTTTGATAAATCTGTGTGACTATCTAATCAAGTTCTATTATTTGCAACAATAACTAGAAAAACTGAGCAAGTATCTTGAAGAAAATGTCAGTGGATTGCAAAGGTGATTCACTAATCCTAGCAAGCTCAGCCGAAAGTAATTACTAGAAGGCTTTATTATTATTATTTTGAAGGATTTATTTTGGCAAAGCTTTTTATGTTAAATGAGACTTGGGAAACTCAATTGCTCATGTTTTATGTCTTTACTTCAGACATTTTTTACTTTGTATAGTTTGCAATGGCCTATGGCTATAAGCAATAAATGTTCATTATATTGTAATAGAATACATTGGTAAAATTTTCTTTATTTGTGTAACACATGCCTGGAATCTCACCTTCTAGCCATGTTGGTGCGCTGCTCCATAATTCTTTTATCTGCATTTTCCAGTTCTTCAAAGTAAGTACCAGCCAATCCACAGCATCATAGCCTGTTGGTTTTCTGGTTCATTAAACCAGGATAGTGTAAATATGTAATTTAATCACTGGATGACACTGGGCCATTTTGTATATGGGTGTGGCCAGCAGTTTCCTATAACGGTTTCATTCAAAAGAGACAACAAAGTTCTTGTCTCACTGCCTGTTTCCCAAGCTTCCCTTGACAGCTTTCTGCTGCCCAAAGCTTCCTAAACAGCAATTAGATCACTCGTTGGCCTGGAATGTTTCAGGGCTAAATCTTCATTTTTTAAAAAATACATTCCCCTTTTGGCAAGGTAGTGATGATAAATGAAGGTGTAATATTTTTTACCTTTGAGGAAGCTGGAGGTTGTACCCAGAATTAACATCACAACAGAGCTGAACAGAGGGATCCATTTTAGAAGTTTTCACTTTATAATGACTAAGACATTTTTAAGATATTCTCTGCATTTTTCAATTTTGTACGAAGTTGCTAATGTAGCTAATCCTCTGGGAAAGTTTGATTTGTTGGAAAAGCAACAATGGTAGGTTCTTTTAACTGTCTGAAGAGGTCCTGTGTCTGTATCAGAGAATCTGTAATAAAAGCAGCCAGCTCTCATTCATGAAGGTGACAGGAAGCTGTGGCAAAATGAAACTCACTTATGTTGAATAGTACCACTTTCTTTTGGAAAGCAGAATCATTTGGCTGGGTAAGCAGCTGCCTTTTGGATGAAATGAGATAGAAAATATGTAAAAATACATAATATACAATTATTTATTTGCTTTGGACCATCAAGGTCATTTTAGTTTCCATACTTTAATTACAAATTACACATCTTTGGAGCTGTGGAACTAAGCCCATGCTTTAGGTCTGCTTGACTCAAACCACAGCTGTTGCACCCCATGGCGTGGCCACCTGATTTCAAAAGTGAGGGCATCTCAGTGGCTTCCTGTACTGTGCAAGCAGCAGTCCACGAGTTCCAAACTTAAGCCTGGAACTCCACACTCTGCACCTCTATGCAATTCAAAGGAGGAGTTATTAGGGTTATCTACTTATGAGAAGCCACACAGCACAAGAAGTTACTTCCTACTTATGAGGAAGTCCACACAGCACACCATGATAAACAGCAGCCAGCTTGGACAACCCACTGGGACTCTAATAAATGTCTCAGGGGCTGCAAAAGAACCTTGCAAACCCCAAGATAGCATGACATTGTAAATCACAAGATAGACCTGTTCTGGTAGCATCTAGCTGCCAATGTAAACCAATGATTAAGCTCTTAATAATTATGTATTGTGATTAGTTAGTGGCTGGCTGGTAACTGCTTTATCCACAGAACTCTTTATCCATTGTTCCTTTGGAGCTTTATCAAGTTACTTGTGAATTCCATAGAACTGAAACTATTCTGGGGTGGAGCTGAGCACCATGAATAGCTCATATAAGCTCAAGTGACTGCGGTGGTGAGGAGTGCTTTCCTTCAGCTTTGGCTAATCCATCAGCTGCGTCCCTACCTGGAGGACGATTGCCTAGCGACAGTGACACATGCATTGGTTACTTCCTGGTTGCATTTCTGTAACACGCTCTACATGGGGCTGCCCTTGAAGACAGTCCGGATACTTCAGATGGTGCAAAATAGAGCAGCCAGGTTGCTGACAAGGACTGGGCGTTATTCTCATATAACCCCAGTCCTCTATCAGCTTCACTGGCTTCAAATTGAAGTCTGGACTCAATTCAAGGTGCTAGTTATTACCTATAAAGCCCTTAACGGCTTGGGACCTGGATACCTAAAGGAACGCCTTCTTCCTTATTTGCCCTTCCGCCCCCTGAGATCAGCAGCAGAGGCCCTCCTCCGGGAATCCTCCATGAAAGATATTAGGAGGCAAAGTACCCAGAGGAGGACTTTCTCTGAGGTGGCGCCCCGCCTATGGAATGCGCTCCCCAGAGAGGTCCGCCTGGCGCCATCATTATTTGTTTTTTGGCGCCAGGTTAAGACCTTTTTATTCCAGCAATATTTTAATAACTTTTAATATTGGTTTATATATGTTTTTAACTGCATCCAGGGTGGATCTGTAATTCATTTGAGTTATGTTCTATATAATTTTATCTAGGTAAGCTGTCCTGAGGCCTTTGCGACAGGATGGCATATAAATATTCTAAATAAATAAATAACTATCTCCAGAGAAGAGCTGCAGTGGATGACGACGCACCTGTATTAGGGCAGGGACGCACAACCCATGGCCCAAAGGTTGCATGTGGACATTGACTGTTCTCAGTGTGGCCATGGAACCCTGAAGACCCTGATCAAGACTGAAGATTAGGGAAGGGTTTGGTTTACTGGCAAGGGAAATCCCTTCCTGAGGCAGGTAGAAGGCATGTGTCTCTGGGGAAGAGAAGAGTGTCCATGAGCAAGAGAGAGTGTTCCTCTGTGTGGGAAGGATTGTGCACGTGCATGTAGATGTGTGGCACTTACCCTCCCACCCAGCATTGTATGTGGCTCTCAGGTTGAAAGGCATGTGTGCCCTTGCATGGGAGTGTTATGAAAAAGCTCTGGTTGGTGAAGGCCAGACAGTGATGAGGAAGGCTGTCTTTCCCCTGTGGAAACTCCCATAATCCCCCATAACAAGGACTTTATACCATTATATCTGAGGCGAGCACCCCCTGCTCTACACAACATACCCAGACTAGAAATAATATAGTGCAACCTTTTCAAGCAAAATGTGAAAAGGTTTGTGTGCAGTGGCATTGTGACGGATATGATCGCATTCTGGTATGCTGTCACATGCCCAATATGAGGCTGCTGCTAACGCAAGCAGTTGGAATGATCACACACACACAAGCCTGTTTCCTAGCAATTAAAATGATAAGTTGCCTATGATTACACCGTGGAACTTGGCAGTTGGGTGATAAGAAGACAGCAGGGTGCAAAAGACTATTACAAATCCACTAGCTGGACATTGCCCATATCTGTTTGTGAAAGGCTTTGGCTGCATTTGTTGAGCAGCTCCTAAAATACCAGCTTTGCTCAGATGCTTGAACAATCACTTGTATTGCTCAGATCACCTCCAGCACAATTTCCAAACTCACAGAGACGTGCTCAGGGGAAGCAATGGAAGCACTTCAGATCTTGCTGTTCCTGCACTGAGCAGAGTGTCTTCACTGGTCCCTAGCACCTGCAGAAGGAGGGGAATGATCTTGAAAGAAATGCTTTCTTGGATCTCATGACTGATCTACCTGACAACCTGATCACTGGCGAGTACCTGTGTGCAAGGTTTTCAGGATTTAAGTCAGCAGTTCAGTAAATTCTGATCCCCCTGCCTTGATAGATGGCTGCTGAAAGGCACTCCATATTCCATAGTGCTCCCTGATTGAGGCTTTCCAGTTCATGAACCTGCAAAAGATGTGCTTCTGTTTTAAATTTCTTATATGTCATGTGCTTTCTTGAAAAAAAAGTTGAGATGGAGGAGATTGTGGTGGCAGTTGAGGACTGAGGACTGCCGATATACTTTGGATTCTGTCATCACCTAGTTCCAGGAGATGATGAAGGCAATGCATCATGGTTGTAAGCTGGGCTAGGATTATAGGAGCCCATGAACCTTAGTTGCTGTGAGCACGGTATTATGTTCAAAGGGTTTGCAAAGGAGCAAGAAGTTCGTAACAGTGCTCACCTGCTGGGATTGCTTATCCTAGGAATCATTCATTCATTCATTACATTTCTGTACCACCCCATAGCCAAAGCTCTCTTGGCAGTACATAACAATTAAAATCATACAACACAACATGTGTGGGAAGAGGATGCCCCTGCATTCTGGGGTACTTCTAATGACCAGGCTATTAAAACCAAACCAGCACAACCCCAACTCAATATTCAACGTAGTTCTTACTTGAAAAATGAAATAGAATCTTGCTTGCATTTCACAATAAATGCTGCTTGGATGTTTCTTTCTGGTTTTTCAAGTTACTGAAGTTTTCCCAATTAACTATTGCTTTATTGCTCTTCCTGGAAAGATATTATTCAAGGCTGTCACTGTGGCTCTTCAATGTCTCTCGTTTGCAAGGATATCACTTATTCTTGCACAAATAAAGAGCCATGAAATCAAAGGGGACAGAGTTACTCGAAGAAAGAATGACTCTGGCAATCTTTCTGCATGTATAATATTATTAATATGCTCGGAATTTAAGGCCTTTGGGTAAAATAGAAAGCACCTAAGTAATTTAATTACATTTTGATAGAGCTTAGGCTGGCAGGGTAGATGGAAGAATCAGCAGCATCTTTCTCATACAATGATAACTTTTCCGGCACGCTTAGGATGCAATTGAATGAAGAAATCTGACATATACTGTCAGATCAGTGGTCCATCTAGCTGAGTGTTATCCTTCATTTGTAGGTAGCATCTTTCAGGTGCTTAGGCTAGGATCTCTCCTAGCACTTGCTGCATTGAGGACCTTCTAACTGGAGCTCTTAGGGGGTCAAACCAGAAATCTTACACATGCAGGGCATATATTCAGTTGCTAAACAATGGTTCCTCCAGATGTACCCACCCCCGCACCAACTTTCAATAGATGCCAGGCCAAATCTTGAAAAGCAGCTTGTGACAGATGGACCTCATCTATGTGCTTGTCACAATGAAGTGCTGTGTATCACCTGGAAATTCAAATTTCTTTTGAGTGGCATCAACTCAACTTCTATTGTATGTAATGCTGCTTCACAGGCAGATTCTGAACAAACTTACTGGCTGAGTGGTGCAAGATTCACTTTGCAGGAGCTGAATGGGCAGATCTTCTAAAGATTAACAGCATTAAGCTGTTGCTATCATATTAAGAGTTCAACAGGCAACTAAAATAGGACAGTTGTCAATACCTCCCCGGGGACTCCTTTGGTTAAGTTCTTCCTGCAGGACCTACCACTGGTGCAACAGGAACTAGCACATCCAAAAGCAGCCCAGAAATGAGTAGAAGCATTTGTTTCCAGAACAGGGCTGGTTTGTTGAGCTCTACTTCTGCAAGCTGCACTGACCTACCCCTTTCCAGAAATGAGTGCTGATACTTTTTTAGTTGCCTTATGAAGTGCTAGCTTCACATCATGCTAGCAGTGGATCTTGCTAACATGTGGGCAGCATTGGAGTCTTCTCTTATAAGCAAAGCCACCTAGGAAGGCCTCGGCAATTATAAGCAGCCTATCAACATATGCAAATAAATAAATAAATAGATAAATGGCAAAAATAATAAGCTTATTAATAATAAGTTTCTGCAATTTTGATAGTAGTATAAACTGTGTAACACAATCCGTTGCTTGCTGTAGGTCTTACTCTGTTTAATGGGTCTTCTGGATAAATGTAAATTGGATTGCTTTCCTATGGATTTTGGTTTACTTCTCATATAAATATAGGTTCAGGCAAGATCAGTTGGGTAAGCAAGCACTCTAATGGAAATGTATAACAAGTCAGCTCTAGCAGTGACATTCAGTCAATAGTGAAAGGCCCATTCTTGCCCCAGCCAGAAGACCTGCCACCATTTTATTTATTCATTCATTTATTTACATGTATTTATAGGTTGCCTATAATTGCCAAGGCGTTCCTAAGTGGCTTAAAATGCATAAAAACATACTAACAGAATAAAAACACATTAAAAATCAATTACAACATAATAAATTAAGCATCTATACAAACAATTAAAAGGGCCACAACATACAGTGTTCCTACAGCAGTGGTGACAGAATGTGGCATGGGCTCTTTTTGGATAGTGCCCATGCTCTACATCACTGCCAGGTACATTCCCAATTCTTTCCCCTCAGCTTAACCATACCTTTTCATAAGATCTGCCAGCTTTCAACTGCTGCTCCAATGCCCATCCTTTTTGCCAAATGCTAAACTCACCCTCTTTAACATGTTTCCAGGAACTGAAAAACAAACCCAAACCCAACAGCCTTTCCATTCAATCTCTCTTTCTAGCTAAGACTGGATTAGCTAGAAAGAATGATTTGCTACTTGTAGGTAGCACTGTGGAAAAAGACAGCAAGGGAA
Organism: Varanus salvator macromaculatus; assembly: GCA_023646645.1. NCBI lineage: Eukaryota > Metazoa > Chordata > Lepidosauria > Squamata > Varanidae > Varanus > Varanus salvator. The sequence continues at coordinate 12,405,234 of JAIXND010000659.1, forward strand.
TCAATCAGTTTGGTAGCACTGGTCTAGTTCATTTGGACCACATGAAACGACAGACTGTGGGCTGCTTATTATGACTGTACCTTTCAAGCACATCTGCTGTACCCCCCTCCCAATTACGAGAGGCTTGTGTGAAAACCTCTTTGTATAAGATGCTGTATTTGGGTCAACTGTGTAGAGTGTTTTGAGCCAAACACTCCCCTGTTTAACATAGCTCTGTGGTGCAAGCAGAGGAATACACAGTGACTTCCTTTCAGTTCTCTGTATATCATTAAAAATTATTGGACTATTATTTTCCTCCCAAATTAATCAAAATAATTAAGTCCCAGGCTAAGACCTAACTTGCCACATTACAGCCTGAAGCTAATTTGTATTGCTGAGTTATAAGCCCCCAGAACAAAATGGAGTTCTATGGGACACATGTTTATACACACACAAGCATGTACACATACACATATATATCTTGCAGAATGAATGATGTCATTCTAATTTAGAAATAACTGTGCAATGTTATTATGCAATATGCTGGCTGTTTACTTTTTATAATTCAGCTGTCAGTTTACAACATCATTAAACAACTAAACATTTCAGTAGCCTAAACTTCCCCCAATAGTTCTCAAATCAAATGCTGACATATTTTGTTTCATTAATTGCTATCCATTTTTCCCTGGGATGCTAAAGCAACACAGTCAGGGCTGGAGATCAGGTCAAAAGCTACGTTAGTATAACTTGGTCTCATGTAGTTAGTACTGAGGCCTGGCCTTAGCCATGTTTACTCAGAATTAAATCTTGTTGATTTCAGTGAATTATTCCTAAAAAAAATGGGCATAGGATTGCAATCTGAGATACTGATTGACCATTGAATCCAATTAAAGTATGAGCCTAGATTATTCCTTTGCTATAATATTTCCCTTGAAATGTTGTTCAGATCAAGGACATTTTCTGAAATGTACTAATTTTATTTAAACCCTGAAAATTTATCTGCAACTCGAAGGGATGGCATATCCACGTGGGCATACTGTTTTCAGTAATGCAGGCATAAATTCTGAAGTGCAGTTGCTCATCATGACAATCCCCATAGCCATGCCCCCAAGCAAGTCTCAAAAATTCAGGAAGCGGTGTTGATTGTGCAATGATTAAAAGAGTCTGCACAGTGTACTGGTCAAGAAAGCTGGATTGGGACTTGTGAGAGTCCCTCAGCCTAACCCACCTTACAGAATTGCAGTTGAAAAGATAAAATGCAGAGGAGAAACTTGTAAGCTGACTTGGGTTCCTTGCAAGAGGAAGAAAGGTATGGTATAAATATAAAGGAATAATAAATGGGTTTTAGGGGTTCTCATCTCCAAGTTACACTTGCCAAACTACTTTGAATCACAACATGTTATTGCTGGGAAAAGTCATTTTCCTCCATCATTGGGAAGATTACAGCTAAGTTCAGAGAGAAGTTTGTTGTGAGCCGCCCCGAGGCTGCTGCAAGGGGCGGCATATAAATATTTAAATAAATAAAAATAAATAAAAAAAGAAGGAATTCAGGGGTGGGAGGCACAGGTGACCTCAGCATCCCAATTCATGAAAAATACTGGTCGTTTAGTCTGTGCAAACTGCGAACCCATGTTGCCACCATTTGTTCCTTTGTATAATTAATATTTAGTAGCTTTATACAGTCTTAAAGTTTGCATAAAAAGAAGGAAACTCTCACAATGGAGACCTCTGCAGTTCACTTGCCCTTCCATTTAAAACAGAGTTCAGTGCTATGGTTCAGAGTAGTTCAAAACACCCCTATGGTGCTTTGTAGAGGCCCTAGAACACCCAAAACCAAAAATTAGCTTGCAAACAAGCTATATTCAGACTGCTGAGTACACTGTAGCTCCTGCAAAAGGCACTTTGGAGGCAATTTAAAACCAGGAAGGAGGAACATCACAATACACTAGGGTGCAATCCTATGATTGTTTAGATTGAAAAATATTGAGCAACAATGTCCTGTGTTCCTGAGCATTGTAAGACTTTCCTGCAGGACTGGCTGATTAATTTTGGCAGTTGCAGGCCCTTTTTCCTGCCTAAACATGAACAAGATTGTGTCTTAAGTGTAGATAATATTATAAAGCAATATACACATAATTAAAAATTTACAACATGAGCAATACAACAGTGGAACCAGCTGCCTAGAGAGGTGGTGGGGTCTCCCACACTAGAGACATTCAAAATAAACTGGACAGCCATCTGAGTGGGATGGTGTAACATGGTGTCCTGCAACAGCAGGGGGTTGGACCCAATGGCCTTCATGGCCCCTTCCAGCTCTACTATTCTATAATAACAGTAAAAGAGAGCAGTCTATTGAAAGTCAGGCAAAATCTGTATAAAGAGGTACAGCTCTGGAAGATATTTGAGACTTTTTGCCTCTCAAACTGCGCATGAAAGAATGGATGGGTGCTGCTATTGAAAAGGTTGTGATGATGCTGTACTGGTCCTTGGATGACTTGAGAAGACCATCTCTGAAGATCCCAGGGTGGGTGTTTAGCAAGAACAATGTTGTGCTAGATTTCTTGGTCTGGAGTTTTTAGGGCTTTTGTCAATAACAGTGCAAGCTTGGTAGCTAAATGGGCAGCCAGTGCATTTCTTTTAACATAGTTGTAACATGTATATAACCCAGAGTTCCACTGACAGCGATAATTTCAACGCTGTTTTGCTCACATTAAAATAGGTTGTTTCAATTTGTCAGTTTCTCTGTGACATAAGAATGTTTCATGAACCCCACAGTGCCTTATTTAAAAACAGAGCCAAAGGTTTTAAGAGGCATCCTATTCCATATTTTTTTAGGTGGCTGGAGGAATAGGGAGCAATAAACTGCAATTGTATACTTACTATCCAGAAGTAAGGCCCATTTAGTTCTATGGGATTTATTCTCAAGTAAAACATGCTGAAGAATCATCAACATGAGTTTCTTTTCCTGCATCTATTCCATTAAACCATTTCTCATTCAATTACTGGGTCTGTTTCTATTTGGCACACTCCTCTGCTGACAACTTTCAATCAGTTATGAAACTCTCAAGGTACCCTCATTTTGGCAACAGAAGGACCACTTTGGACTGGAGCCTATCCAGATTGGAACAGGGGTCCAAATGACATTGCATACATCCTAACCCCTTCTCTGAAGTTTGGCATGGATAATCCCATGGCCAGACTCCACAGGACTTTGCCTGACTCCCAAGCTTACCACTTCCCATCTCCTGGCCTCTAGTAGCCACCATGTAGTCTCCAGTTCTCTCCTTTACCCAGCCCTGTGGTCCAGCTGCTTCCATAAAGGCCAGTAGGAAGCCTTTGCAGAGGCACTTGAGTTTAGGAAGAAGAAAATGAGTGCAACAGTGGCGCCTGGGCTGAACAGCAATCATGGGCATGTACTTCAATTAAAGCCTTCAAAGGGGTTTGCACCATTCTCTCGGTAGTGATCTCGTAACTGCCCTGGATGGCAGGCCAGAATTGTAGTTATTGCAAACAGCAAGACTTGCTGGAGACAGGTAATGCCTGAAGTGATGCTATGCAGGAACTAGCTTGATACTAGGCCAAACTTTTTGTTCACCTGGCCCAGTTTGGTCTATTTGGATTGGCAGAGAAGGCTCTTTCACATCATCTTCATCTGGTCCTTTTAGTGGAAGATGCTGGGGATTGCACCTGAGACCGTATCTATGCAGAAAGTATGTCCTACCACTGAGCTGTGAGTCATCTCTTAGAATAACATAAACACATGCAACTCAATACTGTAATGTCTGCAACTGAACGGGGTCATCTCACTTCAGCTCAAGGGTGGGGAGCCTGTAGACTGCCAGATGTTGTGGCCTCATGATCCCTGATCTTTGGCCAGGCTGGCTGGGGCTGATGGTAGTTGGAGTCCCACAGCCTCTGGAAGGCTGTCCTCTACCCTGACTTAGCCTCCCCCCCTCCCCTTCGTCCAAAGGCTTTCTCCAAACATCATCTGGCTCCATCAGTCCCAGCCTTGCCTAATTTCCAGCAGCAGAAGGGCAGTATAGCTTTACAAATAGCTGCAGCCCTGGCACCCCTGCCTGAGGACTTGCAGAGCTGCTGCCAGCCCGACTGATCTTGTCTACGGGATCCGCTTCCTGTGTGGAGAAGAGGCTGCTTGCTTGCTTCAGCAAGGGCCAGTGTCGCAGGCAGCGGTGAGGTGGTTAATGGCGAAACGTGATGGCTCCTGGAAGGGAGCGGGCTTTGTGCAGGGGTGCTCAGGCTGCGCCTCTTCCTTCACTGGCAACCGCACGCAGGCAGAGCAAGGGAGAGGCTTGAGCTGTGGTACCCAGAGACACACAGAGAAAGGGCAGCTTGCCGCCTGCTGCAGTCCTCAGCGCGGTTAATCACGCGTTCCCCTTTCGCTGCTGATTTGCAAGAGCAGATTAATCAGAGCGCGCGGCTTGATGAAATTTTGCTGTTATTGTGCCCATTTTTAGCAACATCTTTTATTATCTTCATTATTCATTTACAGGGGACCGGCATCAATTATGCAAATGAGTTCACAGACTTTGCAGATTACTTCATTTGCCGCTATTGTTTGTGGAAATTTAATTATTAAATATTATTAAGCTTGCGTTTTCTTCAATTTTCCAAGGCTTAGTTTCATTTGATTTTTCCTCCAGCTGCTCTCGTTTCCTTTCAGTGCCAAAACAGCTCCTCATCAAAGCGGCCCTGGCATGTGAAGACCAAATAAAATCTCCTCAATTTAATAATTTTGATGTTAGTCCCTTGTTCTCAGCTGCTTGCTCAAAGCAATGCAGAGAGAAAACGCAGAGCACATTCAATTTAATGAGCAGAAATTGAATTCAAGTTTGTTCAGAATTGACTTCAATTAGGCAGAGTCTTAATGATAAATTAATCTCTTTTCTTTAGTCCCTAGAATTTGTTTTTCAAAGTAGGGAAATTGGACTACATTGAAAGACCAAATAAAGAATACCAATTTTAACTAGATTATGGAACCGATAGCAAAATTTAATTCTTTATAGTAACGTTCTTGGACAAATAGCATTCACTTGGTGGCATGTATTATAATTTATATTCATTGTTACCACTCACACTTTCATGGCATGGATAAAATGGCAGTTGAATTAAATATGGACTCGTAATAGACTTCAGAGTTTTAATCTTTATTAAGAAACTCTAATTGAATGCATAATTAGCTTTTCAGGGTCTAGGAAACTAGGTTTAATTTCTATGTGGGCTGAAAACATAGATCAGGGCTCTTTTTAAATCGTTTTTAATATACGAGCTTATTGTTGAAGAGAAATCACAGAATGAGATAAACTCACAGAGAAGGCATACATTGTCACTACCAGCAAACACTGGGAGCCACAAGGACGACTCCTCAGCATCAATCCATGCTTGAGATGCCTCTTGCTGCGCAGGTGAGCTGCTTGGGCCCATCAAGGTTGCTTTCACATTAGAAGCGCTGCTGGTGCGTTTGGAGCATCACATTCCTGAAATTAGCTGGAAGCAGCATTAAAACTGAGTTCTACATTGCTGTATAATACAGTATTAAAAAGCCACCCTGGCAATGCAAGCCTGGGGTTATGCAGTTCTTTACAAGGGTGGGAAGCAGCAACATCTGTGAGGTTTGTTTTGTGTTTTGTGCTAAAGGCTTTCAACCCACTCTGGCAATAAGCAATGCATGGCTGGTTGTTGGTGAAACAACCCATGGGATGCAAGATAGAATTGGGTGCACTATGAGTTGTTGGCTTTGTCCTTTTCTCTTGGTCCTGCCATGGGTATCCCAAGGGACACTGCAGGCAATCTAAGGTCTGGGGTATGAGCAGCAGGCAGTTATGGTCATGGTACTGGGACCAGAGTGGAAGCCTGCAGCAGGCTTAGCTGACCAGGTGCAAGAGACACATCTTTGTATTGGTCAAAAACCAGTGAGACAATAGGTTAAGGGAAACAGAAGTCAGGATCACACAGTCCAGAGATCAAATACTGGGAAGATAATATCATTCTAGAGCAAGGTGAAGTCAGGGAGAATGGGGGCGGGTGCCTGGTACAATAGGGCCAGGCCAGAGGCAAGGAAAGAAGCTGGAACTGAGTGGGCAAGCACTGGACTTGGGGGCGAGGCGAGGCGAGGCGAGGCAGTCACGAGGACAGCTGTGCCGAGGAGCAGCAGTGCAGTGAAGCCTTTTGCCGCTCTCTAAGGCCTCCAGCTGCTCTGCATCATTGCCACACAAATGCCCCCTGGAAGTGCTGCAAAGGTATTCCTGGTTTTGCAGGCACCTGCAGGGTGACTTAGACTGTGATCCCGATAGGAAGACTGCATTTGCTCCCTGTTTCTTCTCAGGCACATGAGTCCGTTGCCATTGAAGCCACCTGTGCCTCTTAGGTGTGAGCTGGGAGGTGACTGAAGAGTTTGTGTCAGCTGCTGCTGTGTCAGTTGTTCTTAGCTTCCCATTCCAGCTCATTGCTTCTCCAGGAGGGAGGGAGAGTGTGTCAGGATCTCTGCTGTTTGGATGGCCGGAACCAGAAAAAACATCACTGTATTTGCAGGGTTGGTCCCAGCCACCCCCTCCCGACCTCCTGATGTGAGCCAGCTGGGAGCCCTGGGGAAAGAACTGTATAAGAGCAAGCTCTTCTCTTCAGCAATACAGATCTCTCTCTCTCTTTCCTCCTCCCTCCATCCTCTCCTCTCCCTCTCCTTCTTTTGCTTTAGTGCCTCTCCCTTGCCAGTAACAAGGGTGTCCTTGCTGGCTGTGGCATGGTTCAGCTCCTGCACCTTGCCTGGCCTTTGCTGCTTTGGGATCCTGTTGCACCCTGCCTTGCTGTGATACCTCAGAGATGTAGGTTTGCCTGTTAGCTGTGGTTCAGCTCCTGCACCTTGCCTGACCCTCGCTGTGTGGTACCTTGCCTCAAGGCACCTGCACTTCTGTTTGTCTTCCTCTTCTTGACCCTTGGCTTTCTCATAAATGCATCCTTGTCCTGCCCTGATAGGTAGTTCAGTTTCCTGACTTCAGCCTGTACTACACCTACGACTTGGACTTGCCATTAAACTTGCTTTTGGACATTGGACTCTATCTCACTTCAGGTTCTGTTGCCCTGATCCCGGAGCCTCTCTCTTGTCTCTCACTGGCCATGTCCCAGCTCTGGATCCTGGCACAATGGAGGGAAGTTTGTAAAGTGAATGACTAGTTAAGCCTTCTTTTCCTCTTACTGCTGCCTGGAGAATTCTTTTATCAGGCCTGGTTCCTGTGGTTTTCCCAGGTTGCCTTTGATTTTTGTGCAGCCCTTTCACACTGCTGCCATCACTGGGCTGTGAGGGGTGGTTGCCCAGCCAACCACTTGCCAGAGTGAACTGCTCAGAAAATGCCATGTTTCAAAGAATAATAATGTGTTCAGTGTGCACAAAGCATGTGGCTTGAATGTGGTAGCTTTCTGCAGCTTTGCAGATGAGCACTCATTTTGATTGGCTCCTAGAGCTTGCAGCTGCATTATTCCACCCCTGTTCTTATTATCTCCTGCCCAGTGCTGGATGATGTCTTCTAGTCTTGGCATTGGCGCCCAACCCTGCCTGCTTGGAATTGTAAGTAATTATACTGTACAATTTTTCAGCTTGCAACATGGAATTTGTAAGGTTGTTGGGGGGTTTTGGCAGGGCAGAAGAGGTTCTGATTTCCCATGTATTGTCTGATTCACAATTGGGCCTGATTCCCCCTGCCCTGAAGGTCTGCATGACCCTCCAAATATGGAGATAATGTTACTTGGTAGTAACAGAAAGGCAGAGGTCTGCAGGTCTTATCTGCTTGATTGAACCATGACCTTGAAAACAGGGTCTGGTAGTAAGGTCAACTGGGCATGACTCAAATCAATAAGTTGGAGCTACTGTATCAAAGAATGTTCTTGAGTATTCCATTGCTTGTGGGGTAGAAATGTGTCAATATGGCTGCTTGCTCCCATGTGTGGAATTTTTTAATAGAGAGCATACACTTAACATATTTAAAAAGAGCTCAAAGCATTGAGCACACATCATTCTCTTGTACGTCTCAGAGTAACTCTATAAAATAGACTAGTAATAGTCTTTGTATTGCAGTTTTTGGTGTTGAGGGTGCGAGTTAGTAGGTTGGCTAAGGCAAACCAGAGGTTAATGATGGTGATAAAAATTGAATTGGGTTCATTCCACTCACATTCTTAGCATAGTACCACCTTTTAGCTCATGAAGGGCACTACCCTATGCATGCTTAGACAGGAAACGGCCTACAACATTACAGTTGGCATGGTTTTCAAGTTTGGGACTAGTAAGGTCATCTGTTAATTGTTAAGATTCAATATTGCTCCCAGTAATAGTGAACTCAGGTGGTGACTGCCAACAAAAATGGAACCACTGTGAAACAAGAGAAGGATATTGGCATGCTTGGGAAAACCACAAGGTTCATGGAAATAAAATATGCACAAGCCCTAATATACGAGGTGAGACACAGAAATAACCAGATTGCGCTTAGGGCTTTCATAGAAAATCGTCTGGCGGTTGGCTAGATGTACATCATAGAACTGTATCTCCTCCTACATGCCCTCTCAAACTGCCAACCCGCTAGGTATATCCTATGAATAGCCTGGTCAGTATTTGAACTACACTCGCTACACGTGTTGCTGCGATAATGTTGCGGGGGGGGGGGGGAATCGAACAGCGACTCAACATCGTACTCCCGCACACAATGCTTTTTCCATAAAGCAGTTTTTGAGTGGAAAAAACATTCCTGTCCTTGATCATCCTCCTTATTCACCTGATTTAGGTCCCTGTGATTTTTACTTGTTCCCAAAAATCAAAAGTGACCTGAAGGGAACATGTTTTGTGTCAATGGATGAAGTGAAGACAAAAACGGCAAGCCTGTTGAAGAGCCTCACACAAGAAGACTTCCAGCACTGTTTCAATCAATGGAAAATACATATGGAGTGGTATAGAGATCGGGAGGGGGAGTATATAGAAGGTGACAATGTTCAGAATGCTGTAATTCATCAATAAATATTTTTTATTACTAATCCATTTATTTTTGTGTCACACCTCGTATATTAGGCAAATACTTGCTCCATGAGGACTGAGCATGGACAATCACTACAGAATGGTGAAAATTAGTTCCATGGGGGAACACGGAATGAAGTATCAAAGAGAAAGTAAGGCTGGCTGAAACCCAAAGCAGGAACACTTATGCCAGAATATCCTATAGTCTTTGGATTCAAGTTCCAATTGTACACATTGAGGTATGTTAGGAGTGGTTTGAACAAGCACTTGCTGCAGTCCAAAGCATTTGCTTTGCAGGGTAGGGAGTACCTGTTTAAATTCAAACCCTCCATCTCACTTAGAAGGTCTGTATTGCCATTCTCTGCTAAACTTTTCATGTTTGTGGTCACCCCGTGGCTTAAAGGCAGTTTGTTTAGCAAAGTAAGCTGGGCATGCTCCTAAATGTGTAGGCTTTTTCTTCAACTTAAGATGGATGTCAGATTGAGGCTGTGTGAACACAGAGCACAATGCAATTCAGTTGCTACTTGGTATCTCGAGTGTGTTCTCCATATATTACCCTGGCAATGAGGATAAACTGGGACTGGGAACAGCAATAATCTTCACACTGCGTAAGTAGAAGTACAACTGTTTATTGGAAACAGAATGGCTACCTATGGGATAATGAAGGAGTTTGATGCAGATCAGGAGGACTGGCTCCAGGATGGCAGGCAGAGGCTCTCAGTATTTCACTGCTAATGATGCTGAGGATGAAAGCAAGAAGCGTGCAATTGTGCCAAATGCTTGAGGAACGCAAATTTATGGCTTTAATTAGGTGGCACCTGAGAGGTGCACTGACAAATCCTTGGAGGAACCGATTGGGATTGTCTCAAGCCATTTCAGCACCTTGGTTGTAGAACCTGCAACAGTGGAACGATTCCTTTCATGCACCTAGAACGCTACAGCAGAACTGCCTCATCTGTGTGTTTTAGAAGGGAAGAATCTGTCAATTTTACTTTCTCCCATGTTAATCCTTTTCTTTAAAAATCTGAAGGGTTTTTTTTCTCCACAATACATCCAAACTTTCCCATGTAAATCCATGAGATGAGAAACTCTTTGGTGTTCATCTAGTGATGTGCAATTCATCCAGTTTTTCTTCACTCTGCATTCATTTCTCACCCTCATTCTTTTGTATTGCAGATATGAAGGGAAGTGGCAAATTCTGATAAGTGCTTATTGAACAAGAAGGTATGGTTGTAGGCAACTAAGAAGTTGGCCTTTCCTGTTGTCACAATCCAGTTGTGGAGTGAAATTTGCAGCTCCATGCCTGTCTGGAGCTTTCATGGTGCTCTTTCTGGAGCCTGCTGCTGCTGAGGAATGCATTGAATTTATATCCTCCTTTTTTCCTCTTGTGAGGAATCCTATGAGGTTGGTTAGGCTGAGAGTGAATGACTGTCGCAGAATCACCCCATGAGCTCCATGCTTCAACAGGAACTAGAACCCAGATTGTCCAGGTCTTGTCCAACACTCTAACCACCATGCCAGCTCCCAGATTATTAGCCTGCCTAATTAATATTACTTGCATTGACTGACAGCAGGTTTCCAGGATTCCAGACAGGGGTCTTGCATGGCTCAGTCTAGAAACACTGAAGAATGAAATTGGGGGTTTTTTGCAGGCAAAAGCACCTTCTGTATTACTCAGCTATGCAGCATTGTTGCTGAGGCAATTACTAGTGGACTCCAACTTATTTTATACATGTTTTTATGTAAAATATTGTTTAGCTGCTCTTTAGCTGTGGCTCTCTCAGTGGCTTTCAAAATGCAGCACAGAAATACAGTCCAACAAGGGTAAGAGCCATGATCTGAATGTACATAAATTCAACAGGACCTTGCAAAAATAGCCTGATATCACATTGGCAGAAAAGGAGCGAACAACAGTAGTTCTTCCTTCAGGAGAAACAGCTTGTTTTAGTCATGAGTGCTGGATTTGCCTGAGGCAAAGTCATCTAGCCAAGATGCGCCATAAAAAAGTGAACAGAAGTCAGGGACAATGTTTGTGTGATAGGAGTCTATCATGTTGTAGGAAGAGAAGAAAAGATAACTGTATATTGTGCTTAGTATTGTTGGGGGGGAAATCAAGCAAGCGAAATCACTGTAAATGTCCATTGGAAATAATGAGTAATCTTAACTTCAGAAGTGGATACAGAAGTTCTGTTCATGAACACCAAGCTTTCCCCTACCTGGCACCTGTCAGCTCCAGGATGTAAGCAGCAGGTGCACTCAACTGGAGGTGGATGGTGAACTTGGCAAGGTATAGTAGGGTCAGAGTAAGGAACAAGTATAGGGTGGATACTGACGACATGTGGCAGGACCAGAGGTGAATACAGTGTCTGGAACAGGCACAAGCCAAGACATGAGTTGGAGATGGCAGGATATCAAGAACACAAAGCCATTACCACAAAGAAAGGCTTTGAAGAATGTTTTACAGCTCCCAGCTGGTCTGGTCCAAAACCTGCAAATAACTACAGATCTGATGCTGTTCTTGCAAGATGGACCAGATTGTCTACTCTATCAACCTCTGTAGATCCTGACAGCCCTCCAGATATTTTGAATTACAACTGCATATCAACTTCATCCAGAATGACCAATGATTATGGTTGTAGACCAAAATAGCTGAAAGATACCAGGTCAGGGAAAGGTGACTTCTGCACACTTTTTTGGGTGCAAGACTAGGGATGTATGATAGTAGAAATTGCTTTCTGTTTAAGCCTGCAGTGTTTCCATTCTGATAAATTGTGGTGGACTGTAGAGGATTTTTTTCCCAATTCCCGAAAAAAATGGCACATCTATTTTTTTGGTTTTGTCACTGCAGAAATTGCAACTTATTCAGTTTGGTGGGGGAATCTTGAAACATTCACAAATGGTGCCATTCATATAGACGCATGTGCGCATATGTATATTTAAATCTTCTGCAGGTGCACGATTGCAAATCTGTCTGTCTGCAAGGAAGCCCTAAATCGTATTTTCCTCTTTTTATCCTCTTTTGCTAAATTTTCTTAATAAATTTATTCAGCCACACAGAGCCTAATTGCACCCTTATCAAAGAATTTGTCTGTTTTCTCTGCACCTTTGCTCGGGAAGTGCTGATGTTGCAAATGAAATCGACCAGTTCTTTCACATATTGGGTTATTTGGCCTGTGCTGGGTTAAAGGAAGTTAGTGTGGGGATAAGGTGAAACAAGAAGAGCTGTGGACTCACAATCATGAGCACCTGTGCAAGATTGCAGTGAACTGTGTTTTAAACAATTATGGCACAATCCATTCAATTTGCAAGACCTTGCCCCCTGCAATTGCTCAAATTGATGCTATGAAATACAAGAACAGTGATCTGCACACTGGCTTGGGAGGGGAATGAAATGAAATTCACTGAAATTTCACTCCCCAGACAGAATTTTCAAACATCCCTAAGTAAGAGCCACCAGCCTCCAAGGTAAGTAATTTTCAATTTCCATGCCTAGGTAGGATCAGGTTGCAGGTGCTTCTCTGTTAGAACCCAGAGCTTCACTGACTGTTTGGGGCTTGTAGAGTTCATTAGTTAAGCCCAAGGGCCACTCTTCTAACCTTGTGCATCTGCAGTAATCTTCAGTGCCTCTGATGAGGCATAAATAAGGTTGCTTCTGATGACAAATAACAAATTGGCCTATGAGAGGAGCTGCTGTTTCTGCAAGAAAAGCTTGCCTTCTCTTTAAGCTGCCTAAGGCTCCGGATGACTTTATTCCATCCTTGAAACATAAGCAAATTGTATTACTCCTGTGCTTTCCATGCAGTGCCACGACGCAGACTGTGAGATACTGCAGAGCCCTCAATTCTGCTTTCCTTATTGCACTGGGTAGCAGAAACGAATCCATTCATCTTTAAACGAAAATGCGGAACCACTGGGCAGCTGCTGATGAAAAGCACCATACAAGTGCATATATCTTTCATATTTCTGTGTCCTGTGGAACTATTTCAAACATGGCTCATCTGATGGTATCGGAGGTGTTCAAGATGTCCTTGGGGGTGCAAACATCTTATGAAAGGAAGCACTTCACTCTCTCTCTCCAGCAGTTTTTGTCTCTGTCTGTATTGTTCTTGTTCTCTGTAGTTGCAGGCTGGCAGCCCCATCCTAAGCATGTTTACTTGGAAGTAAGCCTGCTGGAGTTCAATGAGGCTTCCCAGTAAATGTGTTCAAATTTGCACCTAGAGGGTACTTTCATATAGCATTTGCCATCAGGTTATTGATTCCGTGTTTGAAAGGGCATGATGATCGAACTAGGGGGGCAGGGAAAGTGAGATCTGAATAAGCCCGGAGCTCTCTAGAGGTGTAATTGTTTTCTTGTTGTTTCTTCATTCAGGTTCTTTTCTAGTTACCTTTCAAAACCACCATCTTCCCAAGGCAGCAAGGCTGCGCCCCCCCCCCCCCCCCGCCATTAGACAAGCTGCTGCACTGAGCTTGGGTGCCAAATGCTGCGAGTCAGCAGAAAGATCTTGACAGAAATGCTCTGTGCCCCCTAAGTTCTCCTGCTGACTTCAGGTGCGCTGAGGGATGCTGATGTAGGCAGAGTCTTCCACCAGCCTAGTGGCTTTCATACAGCTAATCGGAGGAAGCACCGTCTTACTCTTTACTTCAAGCCATCCTTGCAAGGCAACCTATAGTTAAAAAAACCACAACAAAGAAACAAAAAGCGCCCCCCCCCATATCAAGTTTAATATCTCAGTGTGTAAGATCATCAATCAATTTTCAGTGGTCTTTAAAATCATTCAGGTACAATAAGATGTAGTTTACAACCAGGCCAATCCCAAATTAACAAAGGCAGTATATGGCATAAAACTTTCAGTTAAATCCAGGAAAAAAAATACGTAACCAAAGCCCACTTAAAACAATTGCAGATAGAGTCAGCCATACATCTTTAGGAAAAGAATTCCTGGGAAGTTCATACATCAGATAGAAAGTTTCTGAGATAAGGCTATAGGAAGGTTTTCAAATTTGCACCATCCTATTAGTTATGGACAGCCCCCAGAACGGAGCTGTGAGTGTTATCCAGATGTCTTTCCTCCAAGTGGCAGGGCTGATATGAGCATATTGCATCCTTCCAGCACTCAAGGATCTGGGCTGCTCTGGGTCTTCACCTGATGGTCAGATCCAAAAGACCACTCAGTGGTCACAGGATGGTTCCAGTCCCTTCTGAACCCCTTAGCCTCCGGTTGAAGGCCAGTTAGGAGCCCTGGGAAGAGCTACATAAGCACAAGCTCTTCCATCATGAACTGGCCTCAGCAACACAGGTCTTCCTGCTTCCTGCAGTGCCGGCATTTGCCCGTCTTGCTGTTTATATGCTGCCTCACTGTCTCACCTCAGTAGCATGGATCTTCTTGCCAGCTGGGTTGTGGCTCTGCTGCACCTTGCCTGACTCTTGCCTTGCCATTTATCTTGCCTCAAGGTACCTGTGCTTCCAGTGGTCCTCCTCTTCTTGACCCTTGGCTTGTGTGGGACCATGGCCTTGTTCGGCCCTGAACATGTACATCTGGTTCCTGAGCTTGGCCTGCTCTGTGTGTAGGACTTGGACTTGCCACTGAACCTTGCTTTTGGGCTTTGGACTCTGTCTCGCCTCAAGTTCTGTTGCCCTGGTCCTAGTGCCCCTATCCTGTGCCCTGCTACCCACGTCCTGACCCTGGACCCTGCCACTTACGATTTGGAAAATGTGATTCTTCTGCAACTAGGGCAACGGATGCTATGGCTAGTGTTGTGTGGAATGCAGAAGAGAGAGTCTTAGAGCATAGCTATGGTGATATCCCTCCTGACACTTGACATAAGGCTCGCCTCCTCCTGTGGGGTCTGTGCTGGTTAGTGCACTGAACAAGCCCCCTTCCCTAGCATCCCCAGCATGTTAGCAAAGGTAACTGAAAGGTAACTGGCTATGGCCTCATTTCCTCTTGCCTCTGCTGGGCTTTCTATTGACTCAGCTCTGCCCTTGAACCTGGCTTGGGACTCTGAATTGCTGGATAGCCTGGCTCAGTCGGCTTTGATCATTGACCTGTTCTGACATGGAGCTGATCTTAGGCTTATTGGGGAAAGGAGGAACTCACAGCAGTAGGTCAGGTGTAGGCAAAGTTATTTGGTCCAAGGGCAAAGAGGTGACATGTTTCTTCTTGCTCAAGGGCCCATTTTCTTGCTGCCCTTGCAGGGAACTCCACTCTCCTTGCCCCCTGTCACAGGATTCCCACTTGCCTTGCCTTCCTCACCTCTCCTCCTGGAACTCCTGCCTTCCTCTGCAAACACCTCCACAGTCACAGAGTTTGAACCAGGAAGCACGGAACTAGCTGATCAGCTGATTTCTTGTATTGATCTGTGACTTCCTGCTTTCTGGTTGGAGCTTTGTGGCTACGGAGGTGAGGCAGGCAGTTTAATGAAAGAGCTGGGGAAGGTGCAAGGGGTGGTGCTGAAATAGGCATGTGGGGTCAGAGGTTTTGGCAGGCTTCAGTGCGCTGGTGTTGCTGAACACCGCAGTTGTTGGCCATGTGTAGCACTTGGCCTGATTTCCAGAAAACTTTGCACATTGTGTAGAGATCTCTCACATAAATGTCCTACTCTCTGTAGCACAATAGGCAGGAGAAGAGAGGGAAGGAGGGAAGGTGGCCTTATCCACTATGTCTTTGACTCTGCCCACTGGGAAGTTTCGCCTGCCCATTGCTGGAATACATCCCTGATGGATGGCCCCAGCCTTTGAGAGAAAGCAGGTTGCCCAGTCCTGGTTCGCACCAACACCATCACTTCAAGCTATCAGTTCCTATGCAAGTTAGCTGGTGTGTTCTATCAGAGTGCAGGATGAATCATCTGGTTGACAGTGTCAGGCTAGAACTGGCACCTGTGATGCCAAAATGCAGGTCGTCTTTGCTCTATAAGCAAAGCTTTCATACTTGCAATGCTGCAACTTAGATTTTTTCCCCCAGAGTAACATCCCTCACCTTGGAATGCTGAGTACATTCACACACAGCTGTGCTGGAACTTACATAAAATTCTTGGGTCAGATTAGCTCCTGCTCTTGATAATTTTGCATGTCTCAGACTCCTGCAGCTCCTGTACAGTTGTTCTCTCTGACAGTAGATTAAATTCTTGCATGCACTGCAAGGTTCACTAAACTGTAGCACTAAACCATGATCTGGCACTATTGTAATACTGCCTGTAACATCTAAACTGGTAAGCTATGTCCCTTTAAACTGTGAACTTTAAGCTATGGTTTGCAATCACGGTGACCAAACCATCATTTCATGCTCTCTGTGTGAGCTAGTTTACTGTCTCAATATCTACACTCACGTAACATCTGGCTAAGTCCTTTTCAGATATCGAAGTCCCTTATCTGTAAAAAGGAGGGGAAAATGAACAGCACAAAACATGGTTTTGAGAACAAAAGGGGTAGGTTGTAAAGCATTTTATGTGCTAACATGCAATCTAAATGATTAATAAAAATAACAATAAATAAAAATAAAAGTGCAGTGTACTTGAATTCTGAGAATGTGGCAAACAGAGAAGCAGTCTTGTTGCTTTGCCCTGGAGACAGAGGAATGAAGTACCAAAGGAATAAATTAGCAATGCTGTCACATTAAAATAAATTTTCAGATGTAATTTGGGTAACTAGATTAATGTGAATTAATTTAGGAATGCTGAAATGTAATACAATTACATCTAAAATAGTGCCCACTATAAACAGCAATCGTGACTAGAAAATGTCAAAGTGATCTAAAAACAAGGTCTAGATTTTGAGAACTGTTTTTTTTTAAGTGGAGAGAAAAGCAGAATGTTGATGGAGTAGATGTTCTCCCCGCCCCCGCCCCCACCCCAGAATATCCATTTTGAATAAAAATGGTTCTTAGGGGATTATCTTTATAAAATCCTATAGAAATAATAATATCACACTATTGTTAATAAGTTCTTCTGGCAGGCAGACTTTCTATTATCAATGCTAGAGAAATGTGTTTGGTGGCAAATTGATGAATTTCTGATAACAGTGAAAACAACCTCTTATTGTAATTCACAAAGGAGATAAGGAGAAGATTTGAATTTAAGGCAATTTACTTTTATATTTCCCAGGTCTATGCAACCTTGTAATCCACCACAAGGAAAATGCAGCCCACCCCACAACCTGTAATGACAGCTCATTCAGGCTCTATACATCTCCTGTTTTGGTATCTGTCAAGCATCACACAACAGTACTGTACATGGGTTGTGTTCAGCATGGTGCTTTGTACGCAGGAGTTTCAGGACTCGGCTAGACAGACCAGTCTTTTTTGATTTGTGTCAGTTTTACATGTTTTTGTTTATAAATGCATTCCATCCCCTGATTATTATTGTTTGCAAAAAAAGAACATTTGTCTGCCATTTATAAACATTTTATTGGAAAATACGCAAGTTTACATGCATTTTATCACAAAAGGCACATTTTTATATGGACTTTCATGGTGTTTTTAAAGCTGAAAACTACATTGCAAAATTTGGGGAAGTGTGAAACCAAAAGGATAACAACATCTTAGTTGTTAATGAACAGCATATTAATTCTAGATGTGCAAATCAGTTTGGTTCAAGTCAAATGTGGACTAGCAATTCAGCAATCATTTCAATTCAAGGAAGGCATTTCATTCCATACCTGATCAGGAAAGTTCTTTTATCAATATGCATTTACTCACCATGAGAATCTGCAATAGTTTAGGCAACAGGTGGGACTCTGATAGAGGCCAAAGGAGTAGACGTGAAAAGTTCTCCTTGGGTCTGACTCCCTGTTCCACTCCCTGGAAACCAACAGCTCTGTGGTTGCTCCTAGCAGCATCCTAGGCAGCCATCCATGGCCAAGTAGAAGGAGCCAAGCTGTCCCACTCTCCTGAGCTCCGCATAGTAGTGCAAACAGGGTCCTTGGAGGCATCTACCCAAGCTTAGGGCTGTTTAAAGCAAATGGTTGTGATGAGACTTAATATGGATTTGCTATTCGGAAATGAAAGTAAAGATGCCCCAAGTTTTCTATCATGGTACAGAAGGGATATTATTATGTATTACCAGTCCATCATGTTCAGCTATATGCATCCTGCACACAGGAGCACCTGAAAGTCTTATGATCTAGTGAGGCCCAGGATCTGCCCATCCCAGCAGTTCAGGAGAAGCCAGGGCTCCTGGGGAAGATAGCTGAGGGTTCCCTCTGCCCAGAAGCAGGGAGCTATGCTTCAGAAGCAGAGGCACAATGATCCCCAAGTGACCAGGAACAATGCCAGCTGAAGAGGTGGCTCAAGCCCTTTGTTCAGGAGACGTGCAAGAATGTCACAAAGGACTCCTTATGACTAGAGGGCTCCTCAGGAGTAATAAGGGCAACATACCTCAAGGGCAACCTACCTCAAGCAAGCTGATTCTTTATTCAGAAAAGAAGAAATGCATCCTTCTAGACTCAGACAAGTCTTCCCTCAAAGCAAACTGCCATTCCATGTAAACAACCTTCAGCACATGTGTGATATCAGAGTATCTTGGGATCTGTAGTTTGGAACTGCATGTGCAGTTTGACCAGCAAACAGGCTAAGTACAACATTGGGTGGCATCACCACTCGAGTGTGGGAATTCTCTTCATGAGGAGGACTTCTTCCAGAAACTGCTAATGTACCACATCAAAAACTCACTTGCAGCCTCACTTAAACAATGTATCTTCAGCAGCTCTGGATCCATTGAATCTTGCTCACCTACTGTCTTATCTGCCTGAACTTCAGGAAGTAACCTTCAACTGCCCTTGTGCATTATTCTTGTCTGACACTGTGCTTTGGAATTGTGCAAACTCTGACCTTGGATTGACATGGTGTTGCTTCTTGTCTGCTCCTTGACTAAACTGGAACAGAATGTTGTGATTCTGGGGAATTTCCTTTTCCACTCAGATAAGTGGCTCCTGTCCTGGTTAGCAGGACACACTACCTGTGGACCATGGAAGGGAACTTGCTTCCTTTTCTCTGTTTCTGAAAAATAGGGAAACAAATGAGCATTGAATTTATGAAAGTTACAAGCAATCACAAATGGAGAGCTCAAAGGCACGTATAGTGATGTGTAGTTTGATCATAAGTGCAATACACATGGGAAACAATTGAACAAAAACTGATGTCTTCAGAAAGACAGTGAACAATCTCACATAACTGATGGAATTCCACAGTTTGTAACTTGACAGCTTACTCTGTCATACCATGATAGAATGCAATGAAGCCTTCTGGAAATATGTAGCATCTTCCTATCAGTCAGCAATTTTTTTACAACGACCACTTCACTGAAATGATAGATATTGGCCAGCCAGATGAATAAACAGGTGCTTAATCAAGAGTGAGTTCATGTCATAAGGAATCTAATACAGAAACAGAAATAATATACATTTATGATTTTCCTTTCATCAACAGGAAGACCTTGGACCTGTGCTAAAACTATTCATACCTTGGCTTCAAAAATTTGGAACTTTAGCCAAAAATAATATCAAGTTCATAAGATAGTCAGTGTGGCATAGTGGTAAAGAGAGTGGAACTGGGACTCAGGAGATCTGGGTTCTAGTCTCCACTCAGCCACAAAGCCAACTGGGTGATTTTCGGCCACAGACCCTCAGCCCAACCTAATTCCTAGGGTTGCTGTTGTAATTATCAGGTGCCAGGCACAATTTTGTATTATTTATGTATTTTGTTTATTTCATTCCATGATCTATGCTGCCGCATAACCTGAAGGTTCTCTGGGTGGCTTACAAATGCTAAAACAGCATAAAAGCATACATAGCCCTCCCCAAGGAGATTCACCTGGTGCCTTCCATACGCTTTCCCGCACCAGGGGAAGACCTTCCTTTAAATAAATAAATAAGTTAATAACTAATTGCCATAGACCTTTGTTTTGTATGTTTTGCTCTATTTATTGTTGCTTTTAATGTGCAATGTGCTATGGTTTTTATTATGTTTTTATCTCGGGTTGTGAGCAGCCCAGAGGTGCTGTGGCACAATTGGGTGGCATACAAATGTTTTAAATAAATAAATAAAACAATCAGATAAAATAGATAAAACAAAATAATAGATAACATCACAAAATATATGCACACACCAATAAGCACAACCAATAAATTAAGCAAAATTAAATAAAAATATTCCATACCAAGATATAAAAGTATTAAATTAAATGAAATTAATTTTATGCAGTATGTACGGGCAGAATGTTCTCACAGCTCATACAGAACACCATGCCATCTTGCCTGTATGAATTCTATGTTGACATGATCGTGTATATTCAGGTAGTATAATCTGTAGAGGACGAGGGAGATTTCTAGATCTGGCATTGTATACCTGTCCAGGCCTAAGGGAATAATCATTTAGGATGCATAGCGTGAAAATAACTGAAGATATAAGATAAAGGTGTCAGAAGAGTAATAAATCATCCATAACTGCTTAAAACATAGTCATTTCTCTTTGGGGGAAATCAAAATTAATGAAACTGTTCTCTTGACTGCCATTCTGTCATTTTAGTCAAGCAACTCACAAGGATAATTTCACACTGGCCAATCTAAAGCCACTCCTGAAGCATCTTCACCTCATAATAGATCAGCAGGTTAATGCACCATCTGGGTACACCCCATGGTCCCTTTTGTTGCAGGAGTCTCTGTTGGTCCCTTGGAGGCATGACTTCTATCATGCTTAATCAGCAAGACCAAATCCAGTCAAAAGCAGGAAGTCCCTAGACAATCCCCATTCATGTAAGGAATCAACTGATTCCCCCCACCCCCCAACACCTTTGGTCCTCTGTTAGCTTGGGCAAACCCAACTCTTTCCTTGTGTTCTTCGCAGACCATAACACAGAACAGTTCTCAGGTTCTCTTTGTGTGGTTATTCCCAGAGATCAGCATACCTTGCAGGGACCTGGGGCTCTCCTGGGTTTTCACATCTGGCCTGCATCCATTTCAGGGCAGTGCCCATCCACACTAGGAGCTTGCTTGCCATAAGGTGCTGAAACTCTTTCAGCCTGAGAGCTGAATTCCATTTTGGAGAAATTGTTGGCAGCTGCATTCCAGTAATGAGCAGTTTCAAAAAGAACTTTCACCCGCAGCCTATTTTAGATTACAGCTCTTACTTCTAATAACTAGGACTTGCAAGAGGCATTTATTTAGAATGGGGGTATCCTGCAAAAAGCCAGAAAACCATCAAAAGATATTAGTAGTTGCGAGAAAGAGGAAAAGGCAGAGAAAGCATGGCAGAGCTAACTGTAGAATCCTGGATGGCTGGATTGGGTCCCCAGTTGGACCAGATTAGGCTCCTGGGTTTGGGATTCTATACGCTTGTCTGTTTTGTATGAGTGGCCATGCATTCTGCTCCATCTTCTACTTTCTAGGTGCCCACCCCTGCTCAAGACCATGGAATACTACAGGAATTCAAGGTCAAGGACATGCTACTATAGTCCTGATGCTTAATCAGTTCTTGAATTATTCTGAGAGCTACTGAGATATATCCAAATGTATAGGAAACTTTCCATCCTAAAACTAGAAAATGGTGAAATCAGGCTCAGTTTACGTACTGTTTCTTGAGATCATGAAATCCTGAAGAGCTGCTTTAGGATTTGATATTGCTCAAAGGAAGCATTCAGTAGTAAAATCCTACAACAACCTGGTGGTCCATCTCATGTTAATCATCCAGATCCCATTGCAAGTTGAAGTACCCCCACCAATATTCTTTAAACCTTTCTCTAGCTTGTGCAAGGTATACTTACTTTTTCAGCTGGGATGTATGTGAAATAAAATAGTGTCTATCATGAATCAATTTAGTCAGTTAAAATGTGTGGCTAGCCACTGCAGTTCACAGTGTTCCATAAGCAAGGGGAGAAAATATTCAATTAAGTTTTTGTCTTTTCAGAAATTCTAAGGAGTCAGCCACAGTGATTCATGTTTATTTAGAAAACAATATTGAATAACTTACTTTACAGATGGCAGCCAAGGAAGGATAAGATAAAACCCTGGTACTATATTTATATTTTATTTTGCAGACATATCTAATCTGCTCTGGCATGAGAAATGTTGTAAAACGTGTGTCGTTGAAAATTGCTGTGGCATCATACTTAAAAACTTGTCCTTTAGAAAGCAGGTCAACTTTTCCAGCAGAGTATAGTAATCTATATGTGTGCCGTGGAGGTTTTTTATGTCTTATAATAGAGATGGTATAGATAATAGGCTTTCATCTATTACATTTATCAGGTTGTCTTATCTCCTCAGAGCCATCAAAAGGCTGTATTCAGAAAATATTAAGATAGAGATGCCTGCTTCATTTGATACGTGCACAAGGGCCCAATCCTGATTCTATTGAACACACTGGTGGTTTTGTTTCTGACTTCAATGGAAGCAACACTGGGGCTATGAATAGATTCCATTAATGTTAATTAGACTACAGTAAAATTCCAATTATCTCCATCAAACGTAGGGTATGAAAAGCTTTTACTTGAAGAAAGTTAACTAAGTTGTCCCACTTGGAATCTCAGGGCATTGTAACCCTATAAATCAGGACTCCAAGTTAAACAAATCTAGGATTTGAAAAATAATAATTGTGCCTTTCTGGTAGCCTCATCACTGTGGAGCACTGGGAGGCCTGCAAGGGAAGACAGAAGGTGGAAATGCTGCTGCTGAAAACATTTCGGCTACAGAGAACGTGTGCTTCCTTTTGATTTTGTAATATGACTACATGGAGCTGGAGCTTTCTCTTGGGAATGGGATTTCTCAGAAGCCTATCAGGATTTTCTTCATATGAAAATTGGTAATGATTATCAAAATTACCTTGAAGCCACCTTGTCTGCCACTAGAGAACATCTCCTGCAGTGTCCAGCTGAACTGGAATTCTGGCTGTGTTCTGGAATAGCCTCTTCAGTGATGGTGTGGCTAGATAATTTTAGATCATGGGCTTGATGGTTTTCTGGAGTTCTTCCTGCACCTTTGGATGGCCAAGTTGTGAGATACAGAGTATCTCTGATCCCACCACCTCACTCTTCCATTTCTAAGCTTAACAACTGCTCCTTCATTCTTGATGCACTTTATATTTTTAAAAATAAAAAACCTAGGAAAACTGCTTGCTAACTGTGATTAAAAACAAATATGCAGTCTGAGCATGGACAGGTTCACATTTTAAACCCACTTAAAATAGCCCCACTATAGCTGCCCTGTTATTAAACACATTTACATGGGAATAAGCAGCATTTTCTCAGGGAAAAGGATAGCACACTTTAAAGCAAAATTAGTAAAATGTGTAGGTGTTGCTGTATCCATGTCCTGAAAGGAAGCTGGGCTCAGGAGCATCTGCTCCCCTGTGGGCCCAGGCGTGGCTACCCTGGACCTCTGGGCTTAAGGTCCAATTCTAGTTGCATGTTTGCAACTGATCCATGCCCACTGTGAGACCATGCAAGAAAATGCACAATATAAGAGTGCAACTGATTCCCAAAGAGTCTCCCATTGCATCATGCAGTGGTCCTTAGACCACGTGAAAGGGTTTCTGAATGTTGCCAAAACCACTACTCTGGGATTGTGTAACTGAATAAAGGGAGGGAAACATGCAGTGCTTTTTTTGTAAGAAAAAAGGTTCCGGAACTCATGAAATTATTTACCTTTTGCACATAGTCAATCACTGTACACACACCCACACACGTCAGTTGTGTAATGAAACATAATGGTCACCATCTGCAGTAAGCACTTGGTGCACGACCACATGTCCAATCACAAGCCGAGCAGCGTCATCACAACCAGAGGGATGAAGTACGCATGCATTGGATTCGACACACAAGCAGCCTGCATGCACCGTTTTAATGATTATGCTGCCGACCTGCTATGCTTGACAGGCCGATTCAAATCCACGTGGACCAAACATCAAATTTTCAAAAGTTACTTTTAAAACTTGGAAAATCTGTCAAAAAAAGGTGCTGGAACTCTGTTCCAGTGCGTTCTATGACAAGAAAAGCACTGGAAACATGGGCTACATTTCATAGCAGCAAGTAGGTTAAGGGTGTGGGAGCAAATAGATAATCATTGTAGCAGGATGGTCCCAGCAATGTACCTTAGAGACTGGTAAAGTTGGAAATGCTGGGCATACTGCTCCCTTCACCACTTCACCACTAGTTTTTGGAAGACTCTTATCCTGAGAGGAGTGCATTTATGTTTGCTTGGAGAATGTGGATGGAAATCATGTTGAGTTTTCTGTAATTTAAGGTTGGATACTGAATTTCACTCCTTCATGGATCAGTGCCTTGTCGTGGCGAGGGGGCTTGCGTAGCTCAATGAAGCTATGAGCTATGCCGTGCAGGGTCACTCAAGACGGACAGGTCATAGCAGAGAGCTCTGACAAAATGTGATCCACTGGAGAAGGAAATGGCAACCCACTCCCGTATCTTTGCCATGAAAACCCCATGGACAGTACCAAAAGGCAAAAAGATATGACACCGGAAGATGAGCCCCTCAGGTCGGAAGGTGTCCAATATGCTACTGGGGAAGAGCGGAGGGCTAGTACTAGTAGCGCCAGAAAGAATGAAGCAACTGGGTCAAAGCCAAAAGGACACTCAGTTGCAGATGTATCTGGTGGTGAAAGGAGAGTCCGATGCTGCAAAGATCTATACTCCATAGGAACCTGGAATGTAAGATCCATGAATCAAGGCAAGCTGGATGTGGTCAAACAAGAGATGACAAGACTGAACATCGACATCTTAGGAATCAGTGAACTAAAACGGACAGGAATGGGTGAATTTAGTTCAGATGGCCATCAGGTATACTACTGTGAGCAAGAATCCTCAGAAGAAATGGAGTAGCCTTCATAGTCAATAAAAGAATAGGAAAAGCAGCACTGGGATACAATCTCCAAAATGACAGAATGATCTCAGTTCGAATCCAAGGCAAACCATTCAACATCACAATAGTCCAAACCTATGCCCCAACCATGGGTGCTGAAGAGGCTGAAGTTGACCAGTTCTATGAAGGCCTACAACACCTTCTAGAATTAACTCCAAAAAATGATGTCCTTATCATCATGGGGGATTGGAATGCTAAAGTAGGAAGCCAAAAGATAACCGGAATAACAGGCAAGTTTGGCCTTGGAGTACAAAATGAAGCAGGGCACAGGTTGGTAGAATTTTGTCAAGAGAATACGATGGTCATAGCAAACAGTCTTTTCCAACAACCTAAGAGACAACTCTACACATGGACATTACCAGACGGTCAACACAGAAATCAAATTGATTATGTGCTCTGCAGCCAAAGATGGAGAAGTTCTATACAGTCAGTAAAAACTAGACCAGGAGCTGACTGTGGCTCAGATCATGAGCTTCTCATTGCAAAATTTAGGGTTAAGTTGAAGAAAGCAGGGAAAAGCACTAGGCCACTCAGGTATGACCTAAATCATATCCCTGATGAATATACAGTAGAAGTGACAAATAGATTTAAGGAATTAGCTCTGATAGACAGAGTGCCTGAAGACCTATGGACGGAGGTTCCCAACATTGTACAAGAGGCAGCAACTAAAACCATTCCAAAGAAAAAGAAATGCAAGAAAGCAAACTGGCTGTCTGAGGAAGCTTTAGAAATAGCTGAGGAAAGAAGGGAAGCGAAAGGCAAGGGAGAAGGAGAAAGATACAAACAATTGAATGCAGAATTCCAGAGAACAGCTAGAAGAGATAAGGATGCCTTCTTAAATGAACAGTGCAAAGAAATCGAAGAAAACAATAGAATAGGGAGGACCAGAGATCTCTTCAAGAAAATTGGAGATATGAAGGGAACGTTTCATGCAAAGGTGGGCATAATAAAGGACCAAAATGGCAGGGACCTAACAGAGGCAGAAGAGATTAAGAAGAGGTGGCAAGATTACACAGAAGAACTATACAAGAAAGAGCTTAACATCCCTGATAACCATGATGGGGTGGTCACTGACCTCGAGCCAGACATCCTGGAATGTGAAGTCAAATGGGCCTTAGGAAGTTTGAGCAACAACAAAGCTAGTGGAGGTGACAGCATTCTAGCTGAGCTATTCAAAATCCTGAAAGACGATGCAGTAAAAGTGCTACACTCAATATGCCAGCAAATTTGGAAAACTCAACAGTGGCCACAGGATTGGAAAAGGTCAGTTTAAATTCCCATCCCAAAGAAGGGCAATGCCAAAGAATGTTCAAACTACCGCACCATTGCACTCCTTTCACATGCTAGCAAAGTGATGCTCAAAATCCTACAAGCTAGGCTCCAGCAGTATGTGGACCGAGAACTACCAGAAGTACAGGCAGGATTTCGAAGAGGGAGAGGAACTAGAGATCAAATTGTCAACATACGCTGGATCATGGAGAAAGCTAGGGAGTTCCAGAAAAACATCTACTTCTGCTTCATTGACTATGCTAAAGCCTTTGATTGTGTGGATCACAACAAACTGTGGCAAGTTCTTAAAGAGATGGGAGTACCTGACCATCTTATTTGTCTCTTGAGAAACCTATCTGCGGGTCAAGAAGCAACAGTGAGAACTGGACACGGAACCACTGATTGGTTCAAAATTTAGAAAGGAGTTTGGCAACGCTGTATACTGTTGCCCTGCCTATTTAACTTATATGCAGAGCACATCATGAGAAAGGCGGGGCTAGATGAATCACCAGTTGGAATTAAGATTGCTGGGAGAAATATCAACAACCTCAGATATGCAGATGATACCAT
Organism: Varanus salvator macromaculatus; assembly: GCA_023646645.1. Lineage (NCBI taxonomy): Eukaryota > Metazoa > Chordata > Lepidosauria > Squamata > Varanidae > Varanus > Varanus salvator. Next base: position 12,431,924 of record JAIXND010000659.1, read on the forward strand.
TCTCATGGCAGAAAGTGAAGAGGAACTAAAGAGCCTCTTGATGCGGGTGAAGGAGGAGAGCGTAAAAGTTGGCTTGAAACTCAACATTAAAAAAACTAAGATCTTGGCATCCGGTCCTCTCACTTCCTGGCAAATAGATGGGGAAGAAATGGAGGTAGTGACAGATTTTATTTTCCTGGGCTCCAAGATCACTTCAGATGGGGACTGCAGCCAAGAAATTAAAAGACACTTGCTCCTGGGGAGGAAAGCTATGGCAAATCTAGACAGCATAGTAAAAAGCAGAGACATCACCCTGTCAACAAAAGTGCATATAGTCAAGGTTATGGTTTTCCCAGTTGCAATGTATGGCTGTGAAAGCTGGGCCATAAGGAAGGCTGAGCACAAAAGAACTGAGGCCTTTGAATTGTGGTGCTGGCAGAGACTCCTGCGAGTCCCTTGGACTGCAAGGCGATCAAACCGGTCAGTCCTAGAGGAGATCAACCCTGATACTGAAGATGAAACTCAAATACTTTGGCCACCTAATGAGAAGGAAGGACTCCCCGGAGAAGAGCCTAATGCTGGGAACAATAGATGGCAAAAGAAGAAGGGGACGGCAGAGGATGAGGTGGCTAGATGGAGTCACTGAGGCAGTTGGTCTGAGCTTAAGTGGACTCCAGGTGATGGTGGAGGATAGGAAGGCCTGGAGGAATGTTGTCCATGGGGTCGCAATGGGTTGGACACGACTTTGCAACTAACAACAACAACTGAATTTCATGGCTTAGGAGAGGGATGTTGATCCTCTTTCAGTCCAAGGGCTACATTCCAGTTTGGAGTTCTTGGTGGGGGGGACATTTTCCAGTGCTGACTAGGCCCCAAAAATGCAAAACACCCACATATTTTAACTTAAAACTTTAATTGCAAGTAACTGCACCTTAGGAAAGGCATTCCATCCTTTCTGAATAGGAGAAAGAGTGCACAGGCTGTGAAATCAGTAAATGACTGAATGAATGAGTAGTGGGGAAAGAACTGGGGGAAAGTGCCATGGCTCTCCAGAGATGGTGAGAAGGGCCAGATCTGGGATCCACAGTAGGCTGTATTTCAAAGGCCCTTGTCCTAGAGGCTAAACTAGGACATTCCATCCAGACCTGGATGTCTTGTGTGAATGTGTATATGTCTAATACCTGTTTTTTTTTCTTTTATTTTCTAAATTATCCTTAGGAGTTTATCAGTTGCAAATGTGAAATGTACGTGAGTTTTTTTTTCTCTGCCCAGCCTTCACAGAGCTCAGTTGTTCAGAGTTTCTGCATCCCTGTTTTGAGGCCCTGTAACAGAGTGTAGTAATTTAGCACAAGTCCCTTGTTAAAGCTGTGTTTTGCAGAGCAAGTTCAATTAGCATTGAGATACAGGGTCAGCACTTTGATCTATGACAGTCTTTTGTGACAGCATCGTATGTTTTTTACCACTGGAGAAAAAAGCAAAATATTCTCCTAGTTTCCTGTTGCTCTAGCAGGCAGTAGGATTTTCTGTGATGATTCACTAGGGAGTTTTAACAGCAATAAGTTACAGAATAGTGTTTCAACTGAGGATTTAGAAGTAACCACTGGATCTGCAGAGAAACCCTGCAAACCCTTCAATCCATTTACCAGAGTGCGCTTAGTTCTCTTTTTGAAGGCAATGAAACAATAAATATTGACTCCAGGAAATTAATCTTTATCACAAGTATTTTAATTAAAAATACGCCTCTGTATATTATTCAGCCCTGGCTCTTGGAAATGCCTGCTTCTTTGCAGAGTCACCTGGTTCAATGTAGTTGATTTCTCACAATAGTTGGATATTAGATGTTTCCTACACCACTTTCAGTAAAGGCAGATTTGCATTCTTTTGACTGGCTAGAGAAAAAAAAGTAAATACAAATAGATCCATGTAGTCTGACAGGAAAAGTCAAGGTCCTGCCTGCCCTTACTAGGCACTTTGGAAAAGAGTCAGTTACATGCTTACATTATGTGGAGCTTTTTGAGTCTCTCAGTGGGCAAGGATCAGCTGAGCAAGGTTTTGCATGAATGTCCAGGCTGAGTTACTAAATCACTCTGTAGTGTGAATCTGTATTTAACCATAAGCTGAGGACCTCATTCCATCTCTATCTGGGGCAAAAGCATGCAGCGATAAAAAGACACTGGCAGCCTATTTTGTTGAATTGTCATCATTAGGAGAGCTGAAATATTTTTGCTGCTGCTTGTCATCAAAATTTAGGGTTCACATGTGTATGCTCATTCCTTGAAGACTGCAACATCAATTCATGACCAGCTTGTGTAAAAAGTCATTGCAAATCAAACACCACGGATGAAGCTTTCCTATAACCCCTTATTGCTTCAATGTAATATTTTCCACGAAGGTAGTTTGTGCTTTCTGCTGTGAGTCATTGGATGATAAATATATGAAGTGATATTCATGAATGTGTGAATCATCCCTAGGAATGGTGGGGGCTGAGGCCCTCATTATGTGAGTGAAGTTCTGCTTGTCTGTCTGTGGAGATCATCCTGTGGCACAGAAATAGGAGATCTTTTGTAGGCTGTGGGCATCCTTGGCAATTTTGGGAACTCTTGGCCACCACCAGAAAACACTGCCATGCAAGCGATGGGCAATCAGAAGAGAGAAGTAATCTGCTCCAAAGACTAAATACAAGGCATAGTTGTCACTTGAACACACGGTTTTCTGTGCCAATAGAAACAGATTTCACAGAAGGCAAATATTCATGCCTTACCTGACTGCCAGAAAATAATCTCCCCATCATTTTTCTTTCTTTCACTGGATCACTATCCATTCACTTTCTCATGCCTTGGCCTATCAGAGGAGTACCAAGCCAGGAAAGATAAAGGGTGGAGGTGGTGGGTTGGTTTCCTCTTATTGGCATGGTGAGAATGAGCCAGGGTCTAGGAAAAATGAAATTTTGGGCTGGATCTGAATGGTGGTCCATCCATTGCCCAGTCACTGTACTAGGTACTGTTTACTACTGCTGAATGATTTATTTTTTATCATAATGTTGCAGTCATTCTGTATCAGTCTTGAACACCTACCTGAAGAAATATTCCTTTCACATTGCTAGGCTGATAGATGAGCATATTCTCCAACAACACTACCTGTACTCACTTCTCTTTTAAATGCATTTTTCACCTCCTGGGGTGAGAGGTGGGAAGAAAGCAGCTCCCCACTTTTGGAAAGTACTCAGCACTGTCATCAATTCAAGGCTTTTAGCTTTGTTATTAGTGGGCTGCAGCCACTCCCAAATGGCTGCTGAGAAGAATCCATAAATGGATCAAATGGACAATTCTCCAGTACATTGGCTTGGAAGCAGTATAGTGCAGGGAACGAAAGGCAGTGACTTATAGCTCAGGCTGACAGCAGCATGATGCAAAAGAAGATTCCTATCCATGGGCAAGGTGAGTTTGAGAGAGGCTCGCTCCTCATTATCGACAGTCTTTGTAGGGAACTCTGATGAGCTCCTGAAGAACAGCAATGCCCATTGAAACTGCCCAATTCTGGGAAACTAAGTTAGGTGAGCACTTGTAACAGCACCTCAATGAATAGGTAGTTAACCTGCTGCCAACTCACATTTTTGAGTGATGTCAGATTTTTAGCACTTAAAAGTTGAATGTCAGACTGCCTCTGTCAAAGAGCCCTGAAAAAATCTCACTACAGATTATTGGGAAGACGAGAGATTATCAAATTGACAGGGGTCATTATCCAAGTGAAAGCCTTTGGAAAAGGGGTGGTTAAATTGTCATAGCTTAGCAAATACAGGATACTAAAAATATATATATCGACCAGACAGTTGCAAGCCTTTATTGCTCTCTCTGTTAACAAGTGGCAGTGGAGAGAGTCATTCAAGTACCTGGAAATGCTTTATGATTTAGGACAGCTTTTCCCTTTCTATTGTTGTGCAACACATCTGGAAGACAATACCCATCATCCTTCAGCTAGCCAGCAATTGGTCATATTGGCTGGTGATGATCAGAGTTGTGGTCCAAAAGATCTGGAGGATGGCACCTGGCCTAGGGGAGATGCTCCAACTGGAAGTTTTCCATAACCTGATGCCATCTAGATGGATAGACTATTATCCCCACAATCAGTCATCACAATTTGCATCTCTGCTGGCTGGGAATGATGGGAAATATAGTCCAAAATATTTGGATGACACCAGGTTGGTCAGGGTGACTCAGAAACAATTTTTGTAGGAGATTGTGCTGGAAGATAATAAAGTTTGCCTGCCATCTTATCAGAGAAGAAACTGGTGGTGGTTATGGGGTACTTGAGATGATATGATGATTCCAGGCCTTCCGTATCAAGTGGATTCTAATGATAGTCCTTTACATAAAGTGTAGTGTTCCTAGGTTGGATTCCAATGGTTGAACTTAGGTCCCACTGTAATCTATAGGAAAACTTAGTCACATCTTAAGTCTCATGAATTTTCAAAGGCATTCAGTACAATGAACTTAGTTCAGATCCAATGTTCTATATGTGGGTTTTTCCTTGAATCTCTGGAAACCCCTGACTGAAGTGAAGCATGATTTGATCAACAGATTGCTGCAAATTCTTACAATAGTTTAACTTGTAATTGCTTGTTAATAAAATCAAGGTGGCTGTTAAAAACACATTGACAATTATTAAGGGTAGCAAGTGGACTTGAGTTCATGTTGATTTTTATTGAATTTCAAGCCCTTGATCTGCTATCAGTGAATCTGCAGCTTACCTGTTGCATAGCAGTAAATTACTTATCTATCCCCTGGGCAGTATATTTTAATATCAGTATTATATAGTAGATGATATAAATCTTGTGTACGGTGTTATTAGCTTAAGCAGCTGCTGACTTAAAAAGACCAGTTTAACAAGTCACCACTGTATTATGTTTAATTAGGTACAGTTTATATAATGAGGTGTTCAGTTCTAATGGAAAGGCATGCTGTGAGCAGCACATCTGCAGGAATAACTATTACAATCAGCATTGCAGAGACCCATGGAACTGCAAATTAGACTTACTTATCTAGAAATAAATTACATCCCAATGCCTTCATAAAGCTCATTAATTAATTCCACTGGCATAAAGGTCTTTTTCTTAATTTCATGTTCCATTAGCATAATAAACACAATTTGAGTTACAACAGTATGATCAGTTTAATGGATGCTATTTATTTTGGGGTTTTTTATTTAAAGTCCCGGTATCGTAAAATTAACATCAATATGCTATTTGGTCCTTTATTAAAATTCCCATGGGATAACCAGCACAGATGTTCAATACAGCATCATATATTTTCTGCATTTTTATGGCACCACTAATTGGCCATATGGAAAGGTGTTGCTTTTTGGTTTAATATATACATTTTTAAAACCTGAAATTATAGAGATGGTAAATAAATAGCAGTCAAAAGTATGCAAACATACAGTACAATCAAATAATATCTTCTCAGGAATAAGCTCCTTGAGACTTACTCCTAGATAAGGGTGTATAGGATTGCAGTGATACATACATTAAAGTGAAGCAGCTTTTCCCAGCCTGGCATCTTTTTGATGTTTGGGTTTAAAACTTTAAGGATTCCTGACCTTTGACTATGCTGACTGAAGCTGATGGGAATAGAAGTCTATAACATCTGGAGGGCCTCAGGTTAGAGAAGTCTGGTCTAATGAGAATGCTGGCAAGTTGTAGAAGATAAAGCAACTTTCTAATGCTTCTGGATCTGTAGCAAGTTGTGCCAACAAATTTCGTTGTATGTTAGAATGCACCAGACTATTTTGATATTTGTTTTGAAAGTAACGCTTTTGATGCAGTTGAATAATTGCATGGGGGAAAGAACCTGAGTAAACTTTCTTTTCATATTAGTGCTATTCAGTGTCCTTTTCTTGTTGGTCACCTCTTCCCAGCAGGGATCATGGGTATTGAATATGGTTTTGTTCACAAACATCTGTGATGTCATTGTAACCACTATAATGCTTCCATGTTGTCAATGATAGCACATGGGTTTTGCCACAGCCATTTGGCCCAGACAGTATCATGAGTAGCTGTAGCTGTTCCTGGGAAGGAAAAGGAGGAGGTAACTTGCCTTCAGGAGAATGGAATCCTGACAATAGGAAAACAGGTACAAGTGCTACCCAGTATGGCAGGTGCTTTTCTTTCACACTGGAAAAAGAACACGAAGCAGGGTGAGTAGGCTTGGCTCTGCCATACTATATAGTTAAAATTGGTTTTGACAACAGATTTGGATTCTCCTGACATTCTTATAAAGAACTATAATTTATGCGGGCCTGGTGTAATCAGGAGAAAATGTTTCTAGGTGCATGTTTAGTCACAGATTGGTTATAATCAGCTCTCTTTGTTGTTTCTCTGAGAGATTATAAGCACTGCATTTCATGAGATACAACATTTGCCTACAGTGTTTAGGAGATGATCCACATTTAATAGAGCATAAGGTTCTAGTTTTCAGCTAACAGGGCTTCCTATGGATAGTATTACACATAATGTCCTTTTAGCTGTTTATACTGCATTTTAGGGTAACAGCAGGATGTCAGGAAAAATTCCAGTTCAGCTATATACAGTTGCACATATATTGCAGTTAAAGATATTCTAATACACTATATCCAATTCCTACCTAATTTTTTAATTATTCCACACCAGATACGCTGTCTGGCCCTCATTCTCTTTTTGTTTGTCATCTTTGCCTCATTTTGCAGTGCCCAGCTAAACAGTAATTCTCAGATTTTGCAGAATTTGTAATGTTAACTGAACTGAGATTAATATCAAAGTGAACCATTTTAATGATTCAGTGTATCTGTGTCAACATTTTTGGTGATTTTGCAATGGGGAGAGATTCATCTTGCAGTTTTGCCTTCTAACCTGAGTATGACTCCTTCTGACATTGAACTCACTCTACCTGGTGGTGATTGCCATTAAGGCGATCCTCTTCCACCTCGTTCTCATAGCTTGAAACAAAAGTCTTAGCAATGCTCCAGTCGTTCCAGTCACAGCAGCACAGTGACATCGAATGATGCCTACCTTCTCCAGTTTTATTTGCCACTGGGTTGAAGCAAGTTGTTTGTGATGAGAAAGAATGAGAGAGAGAGAGAGAGAGAGAGAGAGAGTCAGTCAGTCCTGTGAAATAACAGTCAAGGAAGTATAGGATATATATTTTATATATATCCTATACTACTATATTTTAGTATTATTTGGTAGCTTAAATTAAACTTAAGGCACAATTCCTAAGCAAGTTTAGAGAAAGAAAAGGCTTGCAACTCTCAGCATGATCCCCACCAGCCCTGGGTTGCATTAACGTGTCAGTGCTATTAATGACTTTGACACAGATTAAGCTTCACTGTCTAAGGGCAGAGTATTATGCGCATTTGGACAAAGAAAAGGTCTACATGGCTGGTTGGGGCATGATAGGACTTGTAGGCCTTTTCTCTGCATAGGATTGTGCCCTGTTTTATCAATGTTGGATTGCTTATTTACACAAATAGGAGAATGTGAAGCAAAAGATTTGATCATTATCAGAACATACGTTTTCTTTTTTTCCTTATAATTTTATTTGATATACAGAAAAAGAAAAGGATATCAAAAACATCCAGCATACAGCAATGACCAGAGGTGTGTTAAACTGACCTCAAGATATTCTTTTTCAGCACTCATTCTGACTTTTTGTCAACCTACCTCAACCTATATTATTGTTATAAAACAGGAATTTTGAATATATGTACATATAGGAGTGTGCGTGTATTTATATAGCTATATCAGGACATAAGGGTAACAAAAATATGAAATTACAGAACTGAATAATAGCAGTGACACAGGAACTGTGTATATCATGATCCTTCTAGAGTTTGCTTTGAGTGAATTCCATTGAAATCAGTAAGATTTAAGCCTAAATTTTCAGTGAGATATTTCACCCATTGCTATGCATATTCATTTGGAAGTAAGTTTGACAGAGTTCAGTGACATTTTTCTTGACTAACCACACACAGAAGTGCAGGACAAACCTAGCCATGTTTATTAAAAAACAAATATTATTGAATGGGGGGGGGGTTGTGGGGTGGGCTGATGCCCAGGAAACTGAGTAGATACAGTCTTGACTATGTCTTTCACCTTGATCAAGGACAAAATCTTTCAGGGCACTTTCAGATGCAGGGCTCCTACACAAGAACTGTTGTGCAGCTATTTCCCCCCTCCTGAATGGATGTTTTTTCTGGCAAGAAAGAAGACAGAAGGAACTGGAAAAACACAGGATGATTACAGACTGAAGTTATCATCTGGAGACCTGCAAAATTCTGTGTTTAAGGCAGGATTATTGTAGGATAAAATCCTCATCTGGAAATACCCTATTGTTTTGTAAAGTAACTCTTTATTGAATTTCCTTTTAAAAGAGAGTTTATGCCAAAAGATTTTGAACCATATATCTATACATTCAAGGAATATATCCATACATAGCCTATACTTCACTTCTTGAACTAACTTCTTGTTTTATAAAGAAATTGTAGCAGAACGTTCCAACCTCTAAATTGCTTGAATTTATGTCTGATGATTGGCAAAAGATAATGACAAGTATCTCTTGGAATGAAAAGAATACTAAAATAAAACTGAAGACCATGCAAGAATTAACAAAGAAATAGTTAAATAAAGCTGCATTATTACGCTTGGATCATTGGGTGGTTTAATGTTAGTATCTGCCTTCACTCCCACTGTGCTGGAATACAAAGAAAGTGTATAGTACAGACCTCATCATAAAGCATTTCTATAGATGGAAAAATAGATGAGACCATTTAAACATAAAGATAACACATTATTTTTTCAACCCCTTTTGGATACACACAAAAACCTTCTAAGAACTGGAAGGCAGCCACTTGCATCAGAAGTTTAGTTTTAAGGAAGACTTGTCAGCACTGATACCTGAAAACAACAAACTCTGTAGATAAATGGATCTAGCACAAATCAAATTGGGATCTTTCCTAAGATATAAGAACACTGAAAGGAAAATGATGATAGACATCCACCTGTATTTTCAAATTTGAGATCTTTTTGTACATTACTCGTCAAAAAAAAATGAGAAAAAATTATCTGTTTTTTGTCTTAAATAGTAACAACGTATGATTGGGGTTAGGTGTCTAGGAGTTATCAATTACAAATGCAAAAAAGCAACCACGAACACCCTGGGACAACTAGACAAGTCCCCAACAATTACCTCAGGCCAAAATAGCCAAGCAAATTACAAATGAGACCTAGGGGAAAGAACTGAGAGTGCCAGGCAGTGCAGTATATAACCAGAAATGGGGAGAAATGGCCCTTTGTCCCTCTATTGGGGAGGGGGGGATTCCTTCCCCCTAAACATCATGGCTCAAAGACTGGGCATTTATGTTTCCCAAAGACCCCCATCAGCTGAGAATAAGGTGTAAATGACAGCCATGGGCAAAGGGTATCCTATTTAGAGTTGCATGCCAAGAACACTTGGGCCATTGAGTATGCCACTATGACCCAGGAGCTGTTGGGATATGGAAGACTACAAGGTCCTTTTGCTTCCCTTGGTCAAAGAGGCTCCAAACAAGACCCTTTCCACTTTTCTCCTCAACTCCTCAATGGTAGCTGAGGAAAAGAAATGGTTAGCTACTAATGGAGTCATTCAAGTTTCTGCACAAATAGCAGCATTTTCAGACATTGGCTATTTTCTTCTCCCATCCTAGCCCAAAACAAGTGGTAGAGATAGGAAGTTGGGGAGGATGGAAAGAAGAACATGAGGATGGAGGCACTCCTATTACCTGCCACAAAACTCCAAAGTCTGTGGGCCTCCATCAGTTATGGCATCCCACCATCATTACAGTTTTCCAGGATGCAGTTAGACAGTCTCCCTCCTATTACCTATCTGCTGGTGGCTGCCCCTGTTCCAAGGCTAGACCTTGTCAACATGGCCTTTTCAAATGCCTACTGGACCTTGTAAACAGTGTCACTGTTATAGTGAGGGGTGACCTCCCTTTGGCTTTACTCATAATTGGCTTGGATTTTATGAGCTTTCTTGGCAAGAATTGGAAGGCACTTGTTTTCTCATTATCAGAATGTTTAGATATGAACTGGGGACTACAATCATATGGCTGAATTGCAAGAAGTAATTAAGAGAATTGATTGGCCCACATAAAGAAGATTCTCAACAAAAGGAAGCTTGCATGGACACGTCATTGAGAGTTAGGGAGGGATGAATTGACCTTTTCAAGGTCTCACTCATAATCAGCTTGATTTTCATGAGTTTTCTGGACAAGTGTTTGGGAAAAGCTCTGCTGTTTTCCCAGAGGTTTTTTTTTTCCTTGGGAGCAATTCTGGTACATTCCATCCAAGAATTCTGCATGTTTTTACAGGGGAGAAAAGACTTTGAGTATATGGTTTGATGGACACGGACTACCATTTCCTTTAAATCTCACTTAATATTCTGAGCTCGAGAAGACCTTTGGGGGCAATGGGGCTTTATTTAGAATGCTGTTGAGTATTATACAAGATAAGCATTAAATGCTGGCTGGAGAATGTTGTATACCAGATCAGGTAATTATAAATTTCAGGTATCATCAGTAGCCACTGTCAGCTGAGCAAGATTTTGTTAAAGGTCCAAGTAGGAAAATGGTTCTTCCTATGATTCTTTGTAGAAATACTTGGTGTATGCATTCATAGCAGTATACGCATAAAAAAAAAAATATCGCTCAAAAAAATTCAATATGTAGCACAAATGGTGGAATGTGATTTTGAAAATATAGGTTTTTAGTCTGCATAAGATGAAGCACTGCCATTTTCCAAAGTGTGGGTTCTATGCTGCAAACGTCAGTGAAAGAATGATATACATTGAAGGGCAAAGCAACCATTACTGCATTGTCTTGGCATGTTATGAAAGTGTAATCATCCCCTTTTTTTAAAAGGTTGTAACCCTGAAAGCAGCTTTTGCTGCTTTTCAGTGCTTACCCTTTTGAGGTGCTTAATTATAATAAGTAATAATGTCCACCTTGAGAGCTGTGTGTAGAAAGGTAGGGTATAAATTGAAACAGACAAATAAGCATAGCATTCTTAAAGCAAAGGAAAATGAGAAGTTTCTTTCTCTTTCTAAACATGCACAGAATTGTGCCAGTAGCTGCTTAGAACTGCTTTTGTTTACTCAAAAGAATTTAAGGGTAAAGCCTCTACATGTGTTATTATTAATTAACTAAGTAATTATATTTCTATACCACCCTATAGCCCTGAGGGCTCTCGGGGCAGTGTACAGTTTAAACATAAGCATAACAATACAACCTGGTGATCAGAAAAATAAAACCAATAAAAACACTGAAAACCCAACAATAACTGTAACAGTCCAGAGCTAAACCTCAGGCACAGCAGCAAAGATAAAGCAAATCTAAAATTATTTATAATAAAATATGTTCAAAATCTAGTTATTCTGATAAATAAAAAGGTTTGTCTGGTTAATAAAAAGGTATTCATTTTAACTCAATGACCAATTTGTTCATACACTTAAAGATTTTCCCTGGAGAGCTCATGAAGAAGTGGATTAAGGCATAGAGTGACTTATGAGGCAAGACTGAGGGAACTGGACCTCTTCAGCCTGGAGAAGAGGAGACTCAGAGGGGATCTGTTGGTGACATACAGGTATGTGAGGGGATGTCACATGGAGATGGGTAGAGACCTGTTCTCCCCTGCAGAAGAATGCAGGACGCGCCCCAATGGAGCAAAGTTCAGGGAGCCAAGGTTCCATTTGGATGCCAGGAAGCATTTCCTGTCAGTTAGGACCCCGAGGGTATGGAATGGGCTTCCATGGGAGGTGGTTGAGGCCCCATTGGTGATGATGTTCAAAGATAGGCTAGACATGCATATGGTGGGCATGTCATGAGCGGAGCCAGCTAGAGCCGGGGTTCAGAGTAGATGGTCCAGGAGGCCCCTTCTGACTTGCTCTGTTTCTATGTTTATCATGGCCAGACTTGGATTTTAAATTTCAGCTATAACTTCAGGCATGCGACTGTTATGGAATGAATAGGAAATGCAAAGGCCTCATGTTTCTCGTACCTCTCCAACACCATCATCACTGCACAAGTGAGACTTTCCAATCCTTCCCACTGATAGGATCTGCACTGGTGATGGCATGAAGGCAGCTCTTAGCCGTGGCCTTTCCCTGCAACCTACACGTTGGACTTAGGACACTGAAGTAAATGGCGCCACCAATAAAATGGGATGATACATTTGAAGAAACATGGGACTGCCTATGTGATGCATTCTTTCCTCACTTGAATGGAAGATAGGCCAGCTTTTTCCCTGCCCTTGACAACCTTCTGTTGTGCATTTCTTTGCCTCCATTCCATATTACAGGTTGTGGTGTTGAAATGCAGTGGCAGAACTACAGACCTTGGGATCCATCGGAGATTCCTCATATAGCTGCTCCTGCTGGTCACAGCTCCTTTCTCCCAACCACTAATCTTTTGGTGATCATCTGGCTTTGAACTAAATAGTAGGCATGCTTCTCTGAAGTGTTAGGTTTTGGTAGTAAGAGTTTTAAGCTAAAATATGCTAGCATTTTGGCTCCACGCTTTTGCCTTTAACTCAGTACACCACTGGAATGTATCCAGTTTCATGGAATGGGCTTTTGGATTGAAAACCATTCCAAGGCCTGGTACTGGCAGTACTGTGTAATGGAGGACAAGAGTCCTTCCATTTGAGGAAGAGCCCTTGCTTTTTCACAGTGGCAGTTTCCCTCTAAACATAGAATTTCTGGTGCATTTTGGGCTAAATGAGATATGTAGCTGATTGCAATAACCACTCCATGTTGCAAGTATCGTATGAAACAGTTGGAATAGTTGATGGGGAAAGACAACTGAACACAATCAGACCTCTTCAGTAAATATTCTACTTGCACTTTGAGAACTCTACATTTTGTTGCATTTTGTTTGTTCTTTGATGGAAATTATTTATCCAAGATATGTAGCCGTATTTCAAGATCATCCAGAACTACAGGTGTCCCTCTTTACCTGATAGAAAATGCATTTCTCTTGTTTATTCCTTGATCCTGAAAACCTCAAGGTAAATGAACAAATTACTTCGGCACTTCCATGTGAAGTGTGGAGGAGTTACATTACCTGATCTTAACAAAAACAATATACAGAGCCTTATTGTTACTTTGGGCTTCATTCATACCACCTATTGAGTTGCTCGGGCTGGCTGATTTTCTGCACTTGTTACTTAGATAAATAGATGACTTGAAGAGAAACAGCAAACCGTCAGGCAGCAGTACTGGAGGAAATGTGACAGTAAAACAAGTCTGTTGATCCACAGGCCTGTGTGACCTTTTGTATTTGCTGCAACAGCCTGTTTTAATTACTAATGGATACAGTTGCACTCTGATAAACATTACTGACGATTGAAAACAGCACCTTGATAAGCAAAGGATTTGTAGAAATTTAATCTCTGCAGCTTGAACTCCACTTTGAGTATTATAGCAAGAACAAAGTAACCCCTTGAAGAAGTTAATGGACAACTAAGTGGAATGACTGCATGTGTCATACACTGAGTAAAGAGGGACTGACAAAAACCCATTAGTGCCTGAAGGAGAAAGGCAAAAGCAGACATTCTATCACTTCCAGATGAGACCTCCTTGCATCTCCCCAAACTCTCTATTAGAATGACAGGGAAGAGGGAGGGCTATTAATCCAAAGGTCAGTGCAATTATACCCAGATTTTCTTTTATTGAAAAGGCACTGGAAATTATCTGGAATGCTAGCATTAGAAACTGAAGAACTGATACTTAAAAAAATCTATTTCTGTGGTTTGATGCTGAAAGTAACAATTCTACCTGTCATACTTAAGAGGGAGAAAGGGAAGAAGTAACTTTTCAGTCTATTCTCTGGTTGAGAATAGGGAAAGTGGAACTGCCCTTCATTTTTCCCCATTGCAAGACTCCTCATGAAAATGTTTGCTTACTGACCTCAGTATGAAAGTCTTTTTCTTGATTGATGTCATTAGATAGTCAAATCTGATTGGCTGTGCAGAATTGTGACATATTCTTGGTTGCTCCATGATCCCTGATAGTTTGGGAATATTGATATGAGTAATTTGAGAAGTAGGTGAGACAACACTGGTATCCATACAAGAGTGGTCAAGAAAAACAATAACAAAAAGTTGAATATTTGCATAATTATTACACCTACCAAAATGGCTTGTTACTAACTAAAAATTGAAGATGTGATAAGAACAAACCATTATATAACTGGCAAGGAAAGTTAGGAGTTTGACCATTGTGTTTGAGAACACCAGTTCAAAAAGTCTATATGATTTTTCATCATCTGTATTGAATAATGTAATCCTCCTTTGTGTTACAGTGTCATCAATATACACATGTTGATTGCAAAATAAAACCATCTTTATTCTTAATCTTTTGACCATTTAGTTATATATCTGATTGCAGACTACTTTGTCTGATCATTAAGAATATCTTCTAAATGAAAATATAAAATAAAATAAAGGAATTCAAGATTTTTTCTTTATGCAAGTGAAATATTTGCCATCATTGGTTTTCCTAAACCACTACCATGCTTGTATTTTGTTGATTGATTGCATATAGAGATAAAATTTTAGAACTACTATTTTTCTTCTGATGATTAATGATACTTTTTGTATTAAAAATAAGATAAATATAATGGGGTTTTTTGATGATGTGCCTTAAAATATGCAAATGTGTTATAGGAAATGAGTGATTGCTTACTGTGAGCTCTAACTCAGGGGTTCTCAAACTTTGCCTTTGTGAGATTTCCACAATAAACTTGTTGAAGAATGCCTAGGGATAATAAGAGGGTGGATGAACCGTTATGCTGAATGCTCTACAGGGTAGTGCTCCTCTCATACTGATGTTCTTGCTATGTTATTATGTGGGAACTTTCCAGGTGAAAACGTGCTTGTTTTTGCCCCATGCACTTTCTCCTATAATGCAGGTTTTTAGAGGACTGTTACTATGAGGATTAGGATGCAGCATTGGTTGTGTGGGCAGAGGATGATAGGATTTTTAGTCCAACCCATTGGAAGTAAAGCTCTGATTTCAGAGAAAGTAGTTTTATATGAGCACACTGTCCCCTGACATCAAAGCACCCGGAGATCTGGTTACCTAGAAATAACGCCACTTTTCTGAGGTGTGTATTCTGTAAATTTACATGGAACCACCTCTACAATCTGGAAGTTCCTGGTAATTGTACTTTCCTGCAGGTCTTAAAAACTCTCCTTGATATATCTCTACTTCCCTGGCTACTAGCTGCCTGGAATGCTGTTGAGGGATAATGAAATAATGCTTTTTAAAAATAAACAAACAGAGATAAATATTTGCTTGTTCTTTCTTTCTTAATGCTCCTTATTTTAGAAATGTCACATAACTTTTTAACATAACACAGCATCTTTTATATGGGGCATCTTGAATAAGGGAGTCTTTAATTTATGAAAGGCAGTAGTTTTTCCAGGATCTTTGCCAGCTTTGCTTTGACCTGGATATTAAGGAGCCATATAACCATTTAATGATTACAATCACACCAAAAGCAGAGTGAGAGGACCTGTGGCATTCTAGCTGGTGTGGGACTCTAATTCCTATCAGCTTGGCCAGTGGCCAAGGATGGGGGCAGCTACAGCATTTGAGGAGACACAGAGTTCCTTATGTATGCCGAA
The DNA here is from genome assembly GCA_023646645.1 of Varanus salvator macromaculatus. Taxonomy (NCBI): domain Eukaryota; kingdom Metazoa; phylum Chordata; class Lepidosauria; order Squamata; family Varanidae; genus Varanus; species Varanus salvator. The sequence continues at coordinate 12,447,597 of JAIXND010000659.1, forward strand.
AACAATGCACTCTACAACTGCTGGATTTCTCTTCAGTATGGGGCTAATTTTCTCTTTAGGTGCAATAGCAAAACATCACAAGAAAGGGACTACAATGTGTTCAAAAGAAAAGATGTGCTATTGAAAGCATAACTAAGGAGTTTACTTTGTAACTTCTTGCATGCAGACTTTTGGAAATGCTCATTTTATTTACTGCTTCACTTTTGGGAAAAAACAAAAAGATGATAAAAAACATGAGACTCTGAATCTTGTTTCAAGAATTACAAGGACATTGATATTATGATTTTGGCATCATCATGATGACAGACCTTTTAACATTTCAAGATGAGAAAGGAAAAATGATTAACATTTCATTGTTGGATGCATCAAGGGGTAAAAAGAACACTGAAGACTGATTTTATTTTGCTCTAATCTGTCACATACATTTTAAGTATAGTACTGAAATGTGTGTGTGTTTTTTTTCTCTCCTACTTGCTTGTTCCATTTATGTCGTTTCCTGCCCACCTGTCTGCCCACCAGTATTGCAGCTTAAGTCAACTTGATGGAACAGTAACTGTGGTATGGCATGGCATGTGTATTATTTGTCATTTTTGTCAAGTCATGTTTGAGGAGATGTTTGTCATGTTTGAGGAGATGGGAGGCTGACACCTGACATCTTAAGCTACAATGCTCATGACTTGTCCTTGTATTAGAACATGCCTCATTGCAATCAATGAGATAATTCCTGAACAAGTGCCTGAAGGATTACAGTCTGGCAGGCAATCCTTTGACGTGAGAGTGCTCCTAGAGAACCATAAGATCACTTGGAATCCTGGCTATGAGGTCAGAAAAGTGCTCCAACTTAGTTGGCCAAAGATCAAAGGATCAAACTGGCTGTGACTCTGAGGTTGGTGGTAGAACCACCAAATGGCCCCAGGGTATAGTGTATCCTGGGTCTTCCTTTCCTCCCACTCCAAGGTGCCTGATTTAGACAGCCAAAATCAGCTGTCTAAATGTTTTGCAGGATGGGAGGAGGCCTCTGTTTCTGTGCTCTGGTAATCCTTTACATTTGGAAGGTTGCAGACATCGTGTTTGGATTGTGCTCTTAGCCTCCTAAACCCATGGGCTTTCATGTGTTCCAGGCTGGAATGATTGGCAGCTCTCTCTAAGCATTTGGAAAATGTGTAGGTCCTATACGTAAGGAGGTTAAATGGACACAGATGTGGTTCTTTGACCACTTCAGCCACCATTCTCATCATTCTCTGGTCATCTGTTAGGTCCTGTGGTGATTAGCCTGTACAGTACTCTAGTTCTATGGTGCCAAGGAACTACTGAGGATTCTACCTGGGAGAGAGATATACTGTATATTGGAAATTTGTTGTGATGAGAAAATGGACACTCCATCCATAAACAGACCATAAAGACCAACCATAACTTTGCCCTCCAGCCCCCTGAGATTGGCAACAGAAGCCCTCCTCTGGGAATCCTCTGTGAAAGATATTAGGAGACAGAGTACCCGGAGGAGGGCCTTCTCTGCGGTGGCACCTGGTCTATGGAATGCGCTCCGCAGAGAGGTCCGCCTGGCACCATCATTATATGTTTTTCGGCGCCAGGTTAAGACCTTTTTATTTAATCAATATTTTAATAAGTTTTAATATTGAATTGTATTATTGTATTTTATTAATTGCAGTCACAGTGGGTTTCAATTTATTTATGCTGTTAGCCATCCAGAGACGTTAGTAATTGGACGGCATAAAAATTTTATAAATATATAATAAATAAATAAACTTGCAAAAGAAGGCCAGTGCAGCATTGATGGTCTAGCTCTAAGCAGAATGAAGCAGCTAAGTAATCAAGGGAAGAGACTGGAAAACTTGGGCTAGAACATCCAAAGGTAATGACAAGCAACCAGCTGCCAAGTAATCTCACAGGTGCCTAAGACAATTCTTGGAAATCATGCTCTGGTCACTAATTCAAAAGCAAACATCTATAGCACTGAATAAGATTTCCTCTAAAACAAGCCCAACTCTTGGCTCTAAAATTAAGATTCCTGAATCAGCAGAGGGTTGGAACATTAACCATTGCAGATCAGTGCTGCTGTTTCATTTCCATGAGTCCAGAGATGTGGTTCTTTCTTGTCATTTAGAGAGCAGCTTTATGAGCAGCCTAGTGCTTTTAACTCTGAAACTTCCTAGTTGGCAAACTGCTTGTCTGAATCCTCTGGGTAAAAGCGTATAAAGATAGGGAAGGAATGATCTGTTCCCTACTGGGAAATAAACAATTTGTTTAGAAGGTTCTCCCTCCACATTTATATTTGCGACATAGAAGGAAAGCCACCTTCCTGTGGTGTCTATATGTCCAACATAGCAGAGAAAGGTCAACTACGAGTATGGAGGTGAAGATCAGCCAGAATTTGGTGCTCTTGCACTTGCTGCACTTCTTTCCAGGGCTGGCTCTTGTCGGGAAGTGCGGCAAGCTGAGATCATGTCTGCAAAAGCTCAGGAACACTAGAAGCTTCTTTGTACAATGCATGCAATGCAAATCACATGTGTGAGAGGTATGGATACAAGCCGGCCTCACAGACTTGCTTCGACTCACCCCCCTGAGAGATTCCCATATGAATGATCAGTGTGAGGTGGACTTAAGAGGATCGAGAAAGCCAGTCAGAATCTTTGGGTCCCTGCCAAACTGGATTTCTCATGCATAGTTAACTATGAGAATACAGTTGTATGTGTTGTAGGCACTTATGTGCTTAGGAATCTTGCATAGTGCACAGGTTGTCCTTTGCAGATACAGTACATATGAATATTGGAGGCAGGCACTGGGAAGTACACAGACATTGGTGTATTTCTGAGCTTGTCAAATGATTCACAGAACAAAGTACTCAAAATGCATACAGATTTGCACATTTTTAGTTGTAGATTTCCTGAACAACTTTAAGGATTACAGGAAAAGAAGAAGGGCTTTTTTTCCCCCAGAATGTGTTTGTAGTAAAATTTGTGTGTGTCACTTCTCTTTTCCTCTCCTTTTCTCCCACCCTGCCCTCCCTCTGTTTTAAAGGGCTTCCCAGAAGATAGTTTTACTGCACAAGGAATTCATATCCTTCACTTGTTACTTGGTTGTTATGAAGTTCTCAGATCTTTCCCCACAGCTAGCATGTGTATATAAATCGTATGACTTTTTGAGCCAAGTGACACACAAATCTTTTATGAACAGACTTTTCAACATCTTGTCACTTTTTATATTGCTAATGGATTTTTAAATATTCCATTTTCTACACATTTTATTTGGTAGAATTAAATAGTGTGCATGAAGTACTTTAACTTGACTTTGATGTACACCATCTATCTGAATGCAAGATCAAGCCTTTTATTTACACGATGTCGATCAATTGCCTTTTAAAAATCCAGCCCATTCATATTCCTTAAAAAACATCAAGAATTTATATTCAATCTCACAAGGAAAGAAACTTTAGAAAGGATTGTTTAAAACAAAATTGCACTGTTCACACCAGGGATGCACACTGGATTCAGAGAAAGCAGATTTGGGCCTTTTTGGCCCAGCCAAGGTGCTTCTTGAGGCAAAGCAGGATTTCTTCCAAAGCCACCGGAACCAAAACTGAAGCCAAATGAGCCTGAAGAGCCTTCAAATGACTTGTCTCTTGTGGAATCAGAAACTTTGCCTCCTCCAAACAGTATCTTTTAGTTTTGATTCTTGAAAACACTGAGATGTGGATGGGGAGTGAGTTGAGTGACTGACAGGTACCTCTACTAATCGAAGGGCGTGTTTTACTAAGGGCTCCAATCCCTGTGCTTGAGGAGAGGAATTTTGCTCCAATGTTTTTCTCAGTTGTTCAGTTTAGCAGCTTGGGAGTGCGAAATGTAGTGATAGGTTTTTGTGTAGTATGGTCGAGTTGCTTGACTTTGAGTCAGTCCTGCTGAATTCTAACAGACTTTTCCTGCAATTTTTTTCTCTTTGAGATACTGTATAATTTCTCATTAATTCTGTGTTGTTGTCTTTGCATGGTAGAATTAAGTAGTTAAATACTTGCCTCTTTCCCTAGTTTGGAAAAAGGAATTAAATAATCTGAATATTGTACCTGTTGTCCTGTAGTCTTTTCTCTGTGAAAGAGATATCATTCTGCTGTTTTTGTCTGTGTTTCTTGCTCCTTTACTAAGGAGTTCATCATTCCTTAGTTTTCCCTGTGAATTTTGAAAATGTTTTTGTTGGATTTCTCCAATAATCTTGGTTCCATTCACCTTTGTTCTTGGTTTCATTCAGTTTATTTTGCATTACATCTGTGTTTATTCATTATACTTTGTAATTTAATAAGTTATCTCCCCAAATTCCCTATGTTTTGTATGTATTAGGCAAGAAATTCAGTCCAGCAAGGTAGGACAAGGATGCGACCCTGAGATGGTCATTCTTTTGATACCATCATGCTTCAATATGAAAGAGTTTAACTGTTTTTTATGCATTAAAAATCATTGCATAACTCCCTAGCCTTCCAAAACTCTGTAAGTTTCATGCTTGGTGATACCTCTATGATGTGTGCCATTTCCCTACAAATTTCCTTCCAGAACATGGGGAAGAATTGTGAAGCAAATCGTCTCCTCCCAGAAAATTTGAGGACTCCATTTACACACGAACCATTGAACCTATTCTTCTGAAACTTGCAGGTTTCTTACATAGGTACACCTCTAGGATGCCAATCATTTTCAGAACACAATTGGGAGGACCCCTATTGGAATCTGCCCGTCCAAACATTCCCAGGCTTCCTCTTGTGTTTCACCTAGCCTTCCAAAGTCAGCCAGGAAGGCCATGAATGCTCCCAGACCAGTTGTTTAACTGACAACCTTCTTCTGTGTCAGTTGCAGCCACTCAAATGGCAGATGCACCTGGTATGCAAGAGGGATGCTGCTTGTGCAGCAGTTGTGCAGGACTCCTTCCCTTGTGAGCCCCTTGGGACCAGCATCAGATGCCCCTTCTCAAATGCCAGGCACACTTGCCAGGAACTTGGGCTCTGGCTGCTGCAAAGAGGACTGGAGTCCAGGGCACTGAGTCCAAGGAAGCTGACAGATTCCTATCCCTGAACAGATTCATCACACATCCCTCATAAGCACATCTTTTTTGGATGCTGTCAAAATGTTAAGGCTGCTCTAGTTTAGAAACCCCTGTGCAGCAGTCATTCTGACAATGGGCAGGTGTGTTCTTCTCAGAAGGGGCAAACTATGCCTCTGTTTTTTCATTCATTGCCACCAAGAAATAAGAAGTTACTGGCAGTTCCCTTCAAAACAATCAAAATAGGAAGGAATGTAGAGAAAGATCTCTGCACGTTTTTCTAACACTTTGCAGGGATAATACTCAATTAATAAGGCTACTATGAATATCGTCCAATTATGACTCAGAGAAAATGTTATACTAATTTTTTCAGTTTAGTATGAAAGAAGGGGAGGAAGCTTCTTCATATCTACTTTTCCACACCATGAATGAACTTGTTCATTTCTATTGTCTTTCTTTACTCACACTTTACCCCCTAAATGAATCATCCCTAGATGCTTTAACCTTTGTCCATAGCAGAGTTGTTTCAGTCTGCCCATCATTTTGGCTGCCTTTTCTAGTATCTTTCCCATTTTAGAGCATTCTTCTTGAAGTGTGGAAACTATAACGACACAGTGTTCCAAGTCTGATTGCGCCATACATTTATATAAAAGCATTGTAATACTGCCAGTTTTATTTTGATTCCTTTCCTGATAATTTCCAACAGCTGGGCACTGGTGGCTCTGCTGGTGTCTCCTCCTCCTCCTCCACAGCAGCTGCATGATAGACCACTATTTCCATTGGTTATATACAAAAATATAACTTCAACGTCCCTTTCCTGCCAGCTCAGTTCTTTGCTCCAGTCCGCATCAACCACATTTAGATGCCCATGTCCCCAGTTTGGAGAGATTCCTTTGGTCTTCTTCACCTTCCCTTTCTTGTTTTAACCATCCTCAGTTTGGAAAACTTGGCCACCCTATTGCTCATCCCTTACTCCAGTTCATTTTTGAACAATATAAAAAGCACCAGGCCCAGTACAGAGCCTCAGGGCTGCTGCTGTTTACACCCCTCATTTCTCAGAGCTGCCTGCTTATTCCTATTCTCTGCTCCCTGTTGTTTAATTAGTTACTAATCCATAAGAGAATTCTCCTATTATCCCATGCTGCTAAGTTTGCTCAAGATTCTTTGATAAGGGCTTCTGTTAAAAGGCTTTGACAAGTCCAGTTAAACAATCTACTGGCTCACTCCCATGCGCATACTTGTTGATACTCTCAAATAACTTGAACAGTGCAGTCCTATGAGTTGTGCCCTTGACAGTCATAAAGGTGCTTAGTACCATGTTATGCAGAGTGAACTAGAGATCAAATTGCCAACATATGCTGGATCATGGAGAAAGCTAGGGAGTTCCAGAAAAACATCTACTTCTGCTTCATTGACTACGCTAAAGCCTTTGATTGTGTGGATCACAACAAACTCTGGCAAGTTCTTAAAGAGATGGGAGTACCAGACCATCTTATTTGTCTCTTGAGAAACCTATATGCGGGTCAAGAAGCAACAGTGAGAACTGGACACGGAACCACTGATTGGTTCAGAATTGAGAAAGGAGTTCGGCAAGGCTGTATACTGTCTCCCTGCCTATTTAACTTATATGCAGAGCACATCATGAGAATGTGGGCTAGATGAATCACCAGTTGGAACTAAGATTGCTGGGAGAAATATCAACAACCTCAGATATGCAAATGATACCACTCTCATGGCAGAAAGTGAAGAGGAACTAAAGAGCCTCTTGATGCAGTTGAAGGAGGATAGTGCAAAAGTTGGCTGGAAACTCAACATTAAGAAAACTAAGATCATGGCAACCGGTCCTCTCACTTCCTGGCAAATAGATGGGGAAGAAATGGAGGCAGTGACAGATTTTATTTTCCTGGGCTCCAAGGTAACTGCAGACGGGGACTGCAACCAAGAAATTAAAAGACGCTTGCTCCTGGGGAGGAAAGCAATGGCAAATCTAGACAGCATACTAAAAAGCAGAGACATCACCCTGCCAACAAAAGTGCGTATAGTCAAGGCTATGGTTTTCCCAGTTGCAAAGTATGGCTGTGAAAGCTGGAACATAAGGAAGGCTGAGCACAAAAGGATTGAGGCCTTTGAATTGTGGTGCTGGAGGAGACTCCTGCGAGTCCCTTGGACCACAAGGCGATCCAACCAGTCAGTCCTAGAGGAGATCAACCCTGACTGCTCTTTAGAAGGCCAGATCCTGAAGATGAAACTGAAATATTTTGGCCCCCTAATGAGAAGGAAGGACTCCCTGGAGAAGAGTCTAATGCTGGGAACAATAGATGGCAAAAGAAGAAGGGGACGGCAGAGGATGAGGTGGCTGGATGGAGTCACTGAGGCGGTTGGCGTGAGCTTGAGTGGACTCCGGGGGATGGTGGAGGACAGGAAGGCCTGGAGGAATGTTGTCCACGGGGTCGCGATGGGTCGGACATGACTTCGTGACTAACAACAACAACAAATGCAGAGTGAAAGGAGTGGTAGAGCTTATCTCTGTCTCTCATACTCCTTGCCCTTCATTTTCTCCACAAGGCCATTTTCAACCGCCTAGTTGGGATGCTTTGGAAGGGTAAGGAAGAGAGAGTAAAATATTGGAGAGAAATTAAAGGGTGTGTTCTAGAAAGGAGGAAGAGAAGGAAGCTGTAAAGCACATAGGAAAACTCAGGATTTGGCCTATGTATTTTCCCTGCTTGCTGGGGCACCCTCTTCCCCCTCTCTCCAGGGTTGAGGTCCTGATCTTGCAAAGGCAGATGGTGTGGTTCTCCCTGCACTGGCTGTGAGGGTGTGGGAAGGAGACAGGGGAAACTAAAGTATTCTCTGGACCTGCAGATGATGTCTAGGGGCCATAAGATTGCTCTCTAAAAGGTTAATAAGATAGGGAGCAAACTTTGCAGTCAGCTCCACTGACTCTTCTTCATCAAGACTTGTCTGCTCTGTATGTGTGATAATTTGCAAGTTAATAAGGCTTTCATCAATTTACCTGGAGCATATATTGAGCTAACTGTGCTGTAATTTTCTGTCCCTTTTTAAATATTGGTCTCACATTGGCCATTTTCGAGACTTCTGGTATATAAGCCAATACATTAGACTTCTTTAAGAATTCTTGGATGAATGTTATCTGGACCCAGAAATTTATTTGTTTTTCCATTCCTCAGTAAGATTTAGGGCATTATCTCTTGTCACCACTATTTTTGGATTCTTGTTCATTGAGTAAAAATGTAGAAATGCAGGAATAAGTGGGCTGGAAGCAGCTAGAGGTCAGCCTGGTGATTTTGAGAAATGTTTCTATGCCCAATATTTCTGTGTGGGATTGTGGGCATAAATGCAGGCATCTTTTTCTGAGTCAAAACTGTTTTTCCAGTTTTACTACCAAGAAGCTCTTGTAAAAAAGAATTGGGTCAATGACATGTTAATGAATTAAATGTGTGTCAGTTTTTAAGAACAGCAGAATTTTGACAGTGTTGGCTCAGGTAGCTTTCTCATCAGCACACATTTAATTATTACATGCTTAAGATAAAATAACCACTTTTAAAAAGAAGTCTCTGTCTTATGTGACAGAGCTCCTAAGCTTATGTGAGCTCCTAAATTTGATTCCTTAATATTGTAGCTGATATTTCTGAAGTTTGAGTTGTTTAGATACAGAAGTCTTAGATACTAATATCAAGAGGTACAGTGCATTTAGGTTGTGAAAATTCTGTAATGCCATACATGTAACTTGTAAGCCAAAGTAGCTGAGGATGCAATCTTGTAAAAACAGAGTTGGGAGTCATCCTTACTGAACTCAGTGAGATTGACTTCTGATTTGGTATGGATAGTATTTTGCTGTACTTCCTGCTAGAACTGAAAAAGGGCCATTGTCTGTTTTCAGAAAGCAAACATTTTTATTTCAGCAAGAAAAGAATCACATCAAGATTTTAGATGTGCTGCTGAAATAGATACCTTCATAACATAATGCAATAAAAATAATTGAGGTTACAGTTCTGCTAATATTTAAGTTAATCTATTGCCTTATCCTGGTTACTTCTTGAACATGATACTAGCAGTGCAATCCAGTATTTTCAGAAATAAATCCCACTGGAATCAGTGGGAATCGCTCCTAGAAAAGTGTGTAAAGCAGTCTTCCCCAGATGGGCACTTGCCAGATGTTTTGGACTACAGTTTCCAGCATTTCTCATTATTGACCATACTAGCTGGGGTTGATGGAAGCTGCAGTCAAAAACTTCTGGAGAACATCAGCTTGATCAAGGATGGTGCACAGGACTGCAGCCTGAAATATTATTTCGACATAGAGGAAGTGGAGCTGATAGACTGAGGCCCAAACAGAACCAAATACATTTGTCATAAAAGAAAGAGGGGTTCTTTAAACCCTCATAACTTCTTTTTGAAAAAAATACAGTTAAACAGCTTCTTTTGCATTTTCCTATTCAAAAATGTCTTCTAATAAAAGTTTCAAGTCTTCAAATATATTTGCCCCTCGAGCCAACTTTTTTTCATTTAATATTGTGTCTGTTAATTAGTGTTTCAAATTTGCAAATTCTTTATTGGTTTATATCAATGTAATACCCAAAGCTCATCTCATTGCCAGATTTGAATGAAATATGATCCTGTTTATTCTATTAAAACGAAGGCTGGAAACTGTTACCCAAATGCCACAGGAATTCTTGCCATTTTCTCATCAAATTCCTCATCAGATTTCTCTCCCCCCCCACCTTTTTTTTGTTAAAGTCACATTGTTTTAGACTTCTGTGCCTTGGCATTTAAATGAAATTCACTGGGCCCCACTGGAGAAAAATATCTGCAGGGACATATTGTACAAAATCTCCATTCCAAGCAAGCAGGAGTATACTAGGCTAATGGAAAAGCTGCTTGATCTTACTCCACTTAGATTTAGTGTGATGTTGCTATTGACTCATCCCTGTAAAGGAACATTTAGCAAATTAAAGTTAGAAGAATAGAGAATGTCTTTCCCAATCCTAAGTAATCAAACCTACATCTTACTTTGTAAACAGTATTAATTTAAACAATTAAATTTAACCTTCAAACAAATTAATTTAGCCTTCAATATTAATAGAAAACCATGTGTCTGGAGTGCCTCAAACTATGTGTGCGCGTCTGTGCGTGTGTGTGCCTGAAAATTTGTAGTAAACTAACCTATTGCAATTTCAGAAGTGCAATTACCTTTTCAGACTACATAGGTCTCTGCGTGCATGGTGTTCCCTTGTCACAGACGCTGCCTTTCAGGTGTGCTGCTATGTATTTCACATTTGTGTTTGGCTATGTAGCAGGAAGCACCCTGCTTACCAAATTGTGTGCTTGGTGGTGCTCTCAGGGCAGGACCCAGGGGCAAAAGTCCAGGGCACCATTAAACAATGGGCTAGAGGGCTTTGAGGCACAGCAGGGCAGGCTAACCACATGTTGAATAAGCAAAATAACTTTGCCATCAAAACAGCCTGTCTCCCAATCCAAGGAAGATCATGAAGTCGGTTTAAAATTAGCTAACTGCTACCTGTGGTGGCATAGAAAACACACTCCTTTCAAGTGCAAGTCTTCTAGCACTTTAATCAAGGATGGGATTAACGAACTCTTATGGCCTGCTGACATAATCTTGAAGGCCATAGGAGTATTCAGGGTCCCAATGTGAATGTCCTGTGACCTCAGAGCTGAGTCCCTGCCTTGCCACCCTCACAGCTGGCATAGAAAGCACCATGCTGGATGGCCACCACCAAGGTAGCCAGAAGCATGGCTTCTAGATCGAGAGACATTACTGCCACTCTATATGATTCTGTTGCACCAGCAACCAGAGTGTGGTGTTCAGTTCTGTGCTCCACATTACAAGAAAGATATAGCCAGGTTAGAATTGGTGCAGCATAGGGCCACAAGGATGGTGGCCAGATTGTGGGGGAAGCCATATGAGGTGAGACTGAGGGAACTGGGTCTTTTCATATAGGTATGTGAATGGGCGTCACACAGAAGTGGGTTGAGGCTTGTTTTCCCCTGCTGAAGAGGTCAGGACTCATTCCACTGGAACAAAGTTCAGAGAACCAATGTTCAGTTTGGATGTCAGGATGTAGTTCTTACCCTAGGGTATGGAATAAGCTTCTGTGGAAGGCCTCATTGGTGAGGGCATTCAAGAATAGGCTGGACATGCACATGGTAGGTACTTCATGAGCAGAGCTGGCTGGAGCCAGGGGTCAGACTAGATGGCCTGGGAGGCCCCTTCTGACTTGTTCTGTTTTTTTGTGAGGTAGGCCTTGAAGGGTATGTGCTGGTGGGAAGGGGATCTGGGGCTGCAGACTTTCGCCATTTCCTATCCTCATCCCAGCCTCCTCCCCTCTCCGGTGTTCTATCCAGAAGGCTGAAAAGGGCCATTTAGGTAAAAACTCTCTGTGCAAGGCATGGCAGAGGCCGGGATTTTCAGCACTGCACCTTGTTTCAGGTATAGGATGAACGCGAGCCTCTGAGTTTGGTGCTTTGCAAGCATCAGGGCAGCAGGGCATAGAATTGCATCCTAAGGCTTTGATCCTACACACATTTACCCAGGAGGATATGTCATTAATCTCACTGGGACTTCTAAGTAGAACTCAATAGGACTGTATTCATTTGCTGGCACAGTCTTATTGTTCTCTGTGGTGCTTTTCTGGAGCAAGGCTTGATCTACATGCTTGGAAACATCCCTTGGCTGGTACAGCTCTCCTGTGGAAGCAACACCTGCCAATGTAGGTGGGCTTTCCTATTATACTCTTTGTCAACCTTTGCTGTCCTTTAGATTTTTGGAACTTAAGCTCCACTAAGGCCCAGCCAGCATGCTCAGGGAGGCTGAAAGTTGCCATCCAAAACATCTGGAGAGACTGAGGGTGGGGAAGGCTGCTTCCTTACATGTTGTAATAATTCTTATGGGATATCAGTCCAGTCTAGGTTAGGGCTGGACTGAAATGACAATCATTTTGAAGCCATTTGGTTTGTGTTGAGCTGAATTGTATTTCATTCATAGCAAAATGGAGAAATAAATAAGAATGCCTTGCAAAGAACCCAAGGAGCTGTAATTGAAAACATCCAAAGGTTGTAAAGGCACCCAAGGTTGCCTTTGAGGGTGGCTGAGGGGGTTAAGCTTTCCTTCACTTAAATATGTGGAAGATGTGGCTAAATGAATTGTCAAAATGATGTTGGGTGGGGAAGCCATTTGCACAAAACTTTTTATCCTCAAGTTATCAGCTTTATGTATCAATTTTGTTTCAGTTTTATGAATGTTGAGTTGAATTCTGTTTCTTTTCAGTTTTAGTAAAATGAAGCCTGCTCTTTTAAAAACCAAGCATGGGAGCTTTTCGAACATTCTATTCTTACTCCTGAGGACTCCAGAGATTGCCTCCAGGTGGAAAATTCCTAGTGGTAACAATCAAGAGGTAGGTTGTGCAACTGTTTCCATATCAAATATATATATGGTGTACAAAAATTAGAGAATACATGGGAGAGTTACAAATGAAAGACAATGCCATTTGGACCTCCTCATCCCCAACATGTATTGGATCAGGCATCCAATTGCACAAGAAAAGCCTTTTCTGCAAGCTACTAGGAGAGTTGTACCACATGTCTCTCCTCCCTGCTTCCTGAACATTGCACTAGTTCTTAGCATCTTATGATATCCAGCTTTAACAGTTATACTCACAAACCTGTTTTGGCACATTGGCACTTAAAGTGATAAAATGCTTTATCCTTTTGTTGTTGTTAGTTGCGAAGTCATGTCCGACCCATCGCGACCCCATGGACAACATTCCTTCAGGCCTTCCTGTCCTCCACCATCCTCCAGAATCCACTTAATCTCACACCAACTGCTTCAGTGACTCCATCTAGCCACCTCATCCTCTGCCGTCCCCTTCTTCTTTTGCCATCTATTGTTCCCAGCATTAGACTCTTCTCCAGGGAGTCCTTCCTTCTCATTAGGGGGCCAAAGTATTTGAGTTTCATCGTCAGTATCTGACCTTCTAAAGAGTAGTCAGGGTTGATCTCCTCTAGGACTGACCGGTTTGATTGCCTTGCGGTCCAAGGGACTCACAGGAGTCTTCTTCAGCAGCTTTATCCTATTCACCCCTTTTAACCTCAATGTTGCATTGTACTCAAGCAATGGGGTAGGAAAGCAGTATACAGGAAGCAATTAGTGGGGAGGCAGGTTAAACCTCTTCTGTAGGGGACAGGATAAACTAGATCTGGATCTACTGGTAGATCACTGGGGGATTTGCAATAGGTTGGCAATGATTTCTGACTCCTAATTGTTTAACAATAGATCTTGATCTACTGGTACCTTGATTGGCAGAGATATCTGGCTCCTGTCCCCTCATTGTCCTTTAATTTTACAGCAATTTGGAGCTTTGAATAACAGGAATGGATTTTGGTTTGGAAAGATTGAAGGATCTGGTCACTTCTTGTACTTGCATAATATCTATAAGCTTTGAATTATTTAATGTGAAGTATATGTCTTTTGCACTACTCTAGTTAAGTTTCTTGGGGTTGTATACAAACAAAAATGAAAAAGACCCCGCAAACCTGAAATCTGTCCACCATTAGTTTTCAGGATAATCTGGGGATTGGGAAATCCATAGTCTGGCAGGAAGCATTTTGAGTTGGGAACTCCCACATGAAGAAGGAAAAAAACACAAACACAACCCAATGCCCTAGTAGAGTGACCCATCTTTAATGTCAAGGGACTAGATTAGCATAAGTGCAACAGCTGATCACCAGCTGTTGCAGAATATGAAGGTTCTCCAACTGCCAAAGCTCAAAAGTGCATTGATCACAATCAACACATGGAACTGCACTTCCAATCAGATAATCTAGTGGAGAACAGGTGTTATGTGGCCTTCACAGCTGTTCCCACTAAACAGAAACAGTCACATTATGCATGATGTGTGCAAGGCACATCAAAGGTAATCCTATATGGCCATGCCTTATTAGAGTAATGAGCCTTACTTTTCCCACTAGCTGCTTTTGGGAGACAGGTTCATAGAAACCTTATCTGGGGTCAGTTTCCTGGTCCCCCTAAGTCCAGTATCACATAACGACAGTCAGCCACAGATGTTACTGAAGAAGAAAAGATACGAGGACCCAAAGATAACCGGCAACCATGAAAAGACCTCATTTTTGCTTTTAACTACTAGCAGGAAAGGTAGAATTTAGAACAGAAGCATCAGAACCAGAACTGGTTAGGCAGATTTTTACTGTGATGAAGCAGTGCAGCCCACATGCCTGCATAAATCATTGCTATCAGGCAGCTGGTTTTATGATCTGCTATGATCATACTTGCATTCTTGCAGTGCAACCATGTGCATGCCTATGTAGAATTAGGTCCCATTGATTTCAGTGGGACTTGCTCCCAAGCACTTGGGTGTAGGGGCAGGCTTATGGTCTCTTGTTGGCAGGCATGAGCAACTTCAGAGAGTTGCAGAGGCCATCTCTGGGAACTCCCAGCACGGTAGTGCCAAAACCCAGTGGTTTGTTGCTGAATTGCAGTGGCAAGTAATAAGAAAGGCTTAAGGAGTACAAACTTGACCCTTTTAAGCCTCCCCTATAGTTTGCTATTGAAATTTTGTGGAAAACTGCCAGGTTGGGCAGGGAATTGCCACTGTTGAGCTGCTCAAAGTTAATGAATTGGGTTTGGCAGGAGAGGAGACACACGTGAAGTGGGGCTCATGTGCCCCATGAGCCATGTGATGTTCACCCCTCCCTTAATGTTTTGAAGCACAGTGCTGCAGGGGAGCTTTGCAAATACCCTAGACTGACAGAAATGCCAACAAGTAGATCCTAGATAAAATCAAGCCAGAAATTTCTTTGAAAATTTTTTGCAGTCGTGTCTCCACAACTTTGTTGTGATTCTCAGAGGATGTCACCAGACTTTTTCCTGGCCACTTCAGAATTTGTACTTATGCCATTTTTTGCTATAAGCATGGGTTTCATTAGAGAGCATGAACCGTATGTGATGGGTAGCCATGTGAGAGTATCTTTTCACATTGGCAGTATGAACAGAAATGCTATAGTGAAAGAAAAATATCTGACAAGAAAGATCTATCAGTATCATTGGTTGGTTGTAATCTACTGTACAGAAAAGCATCACTGATGACCATTACCTGTGTTATGAAGCCTGTAGATGTCTAAACATATCCACTCAGATATATGATTGTAACTGAATTTTAGCACAACTGGTACCCTTTTCTGGAAAGGTGCAGGTCAGTAGAGCTTGCGCAAGGGAACAAGACTGACTTGTCTACTTCCATAAATGACCATTTCTGCTACTTTCTGTGTAGCCCTTTGAAAGCATTTGTTCCTCTGGTATCCCTTGTTTACCACTCTTGTTGCACAGAGTCCCCCATATCTCCTTTATTCTCCCTATCTTGGGATGGAGAGTGTTCGATTTCCTGATAAGATCGCTTTTCCTCATACTGAATTGAGTGTTGTTCTCATATAACCCCAGTTCTCCGTCAGCTTCACTGGCTCCCCATTGAAGTCCGGGCCCAATTCAAGGTGTTGGTTATCACCTATAAAGCCCTTGAAGGCTTGGGACCTGGAGTGCTTGCATCCGTATATGCCCCCCCCCCCCGTGCCCTGAGATCGGCGGGGGAGGCCCTTCTCTGGGAGCCCTCCATGAAGGACATTAGGAGGGTGAGCACCTGGAGGAGGGCCTTCTCTGTGGTGGTGCCCCACCTATGGAATGCACTCCCCAGAGAGGTCCGCCTGGCGCCATCATTATTTGTTTTTCAGCGCCAGGCCAAGACCTTTTTATTTAAACGATATTTTAATTGTTAATCTGTGTTTTATTTAATGGTTTTATATTATTGCTGAGAACTCCAAATTTTTAATATTGTTCTATGCTTTGTTTATTTATTTTCCTTGTGAGCTGCCCCGAGGCTTCGGCGATGGGTGCAGCATAAAAATGTTATAAATGAATGAATGAATGAATGAATGAATTGTGTGTGTTTTAATTCTGGTCTGTAGTGGTGAAGGTGGCTTGAAGCCAGGGCTACTATTTTTAAAGGACAGTGGGCTCCAGCCCTCCAAGCAGCATGCTTGTTCCTTGTTTTCCTGCTTCTTGCTTCTGCTTGCAAGGAAGTTGTGATCAGCATCCAATGCTTCTGCTGCACCTACACTAGTGCAGTGGGAACCAAGTGGTTCTCAGAGCAATCAGGTACGAGCAGGAATGCTTATTTCTGGAATGGCACAGGTTCCAGCTCTGGCAAAGAATGTTTCCACTCCTTTTAGGGTTGTTGGCACCAGACCACCAGCCCTTCGTTCAAGCTCTGTTGCCCTGGTACTGGGGCCTCCCTCTTGTCTCAGGCTGCCCTGGCCCTGGCCCCTGACGAGCAAGAGCTATTTGGAATGTTGTGATGACAATGAAAGATGGTGGATTTTCCTGACTTCCAATTTCATATCTAGACAGACAGTGAGAAAGATAGTGCATAGCAATAAAGTCAGGATTTAGGGGTTTCTGGGGGGAGGGGGACAATGTAAGCTAATTGAGTGTATTTAAGTGACTGGCTATTTTTTTCCCAGAGAAAAGGCCCCCGAGGCATGTGTAAAACTAGTAGCTGGCTACATAAAGCAGAAGAATCAGACGTCTGCTGGGCAAATTGACAGAACTCATTAATCTTAGATGGAGAGTTCTATGGAGTCTGTCCTTTCGTGCACCTGCCCATGCCTAAAGTAATTACATGATGGCACTATTAATACTGAGGCGCTCGAGTAGGGATGGGGTGATCTCCCCTTTTAGGAATTGATTGCTAGCTGATTAGTGGACAACATTTCTCTTGCAGTATAATTGCCTTTGTGCTATTGTAGTCTTTCTAACCCGAGGGTTAGACCATCTTCTTTGGTTTTGAGGCCTTGACAATAGCACCACGGCCCTCAAAGTAATGAACTGGAACTCAATCACAGCAAATTCCCCAAACAGAAGATGCCTAGTTAAATGTATTGCAACGAGGAGCTCTTTCATGCACAACACAACTGCAAGAGGAGAGTCACTGGGCATTTCTTTCCCCCTCCTGTTTTGCTCTAAAATGCTTCATTCTTTCTAAAACAGTTAAAGAGGAGTTGGGTGTAATGAATCTGGCTGCAGATATTAAGCTGTCAGTTCGCATGACAGACCCGTGGTGCACACTCAGGTGGATTTTGCAATCTCTCAGGAAAGGCATGGAATTGCTCTGAATTATCTTCCTCTTAAATCTTTGGGCTTGATTTTGACAGGATCTAATAGGCCCAGCATGTGTATGTGAATGGCAAGGTTTTGTCCCCTGAACTGCTAAATATCTAGAGCAGGGGAGTTTGACTGATCCCCTCCAGAAATTTGCAACTCCCCTCAGTCCCAGCCAGCGTTGAGTAATGGAAGTTTGACTCCAACAACTTCTGAAAGGCCACAGTTTCTTCAATATATCCTGCCTTGATACATAATACTTGAAGGCTGTATTTAGAGTGGCCAGATGCAAAAACAAAGCCACTGGGTGGTTAGTGCTGGACTGGGAAGCAGGAAATCCTGGTCCTAGTCCCCATGAATCTCACGTTGAGTCAGTCATGGACTCTCAGCTTAACCTACCTCATAGGGCCGTTATCTTCACAACTGTTATCTTCACAAGACTCCATAACAGCAGGCAGAAGTGCTTATTGCTCTTAATAAATACTTGCAGATGTAAAAGTGCAGCTTCTCCCACCCTGCACAGCAAACGCTATCTGACAACAGACTCTTTTCTATGAATGGAGACCCCTGCCTTTATTTTGGTTACCCTGCAAAATGCTACACCAGTCTGACTTCAATTTCACTTTAAAGTTTCACTTTAAACCCTATTTGGCCTGGACAGCTGGCAGTACAGCCTGAAGGAGAAGAGAATTGTACTGCTTTTTCTGTCCCCAAGATGTGGCAAGATCAGAGATGCCTATCTTTTGTTTCACAGTTGTAACCCTATAACACAAAACACTACGGAACCCATGTTAAACAATTTCAGAGTCATGTTCTCAGTGTTTTTGTGATGTGCTGTGCTTTTCACAGGCTATTAATTGCCCCAAGCTCTTTGTGAGGAAGGGTGGCCTATCAACCAATTAAATTAGCTCATAAATATATTGTTTTTAAAAATCTGCTGGCTGCATTCAGTAGCTTGGCTGCTCCCTTTAAAAATGTAGTGCAGAATGACATTCGTTGGATTGGTGGAGTCCCTGATTTTGATTAAAGAAAATCAAACAAACAGCAGACTGTGCAAAAGTGGAATCTCTCTCTCTTCTCCCAGATATTTTCTCCTTGAATAACTTCAGCTCCCCTCCACTATCTTTTCTCTCTCTATTGCTATTGTATCTAAGCACTCTTTTGCTTTTGGACTAGAACTAATGGGTAGAGATGGTGGGGATGCTGATAAACAGAGTAAACTTCCTATCCTCTGGGTAGAAGCTATTTGACAGGCTGCCCTGGAAAGCTGGAAAGCTCTTCTTCATGGGCAGTATTTAGTGAAAGGCTGGAAGGCCAACGGAGAGGAGAACCCACATTGTACCCAACATTGGATAGCCCACATTCAGCAAAGGATTGGCCTAGATGAGTGATTTTCAAAGTGGGCCATACCACTTTGGGGCAATGGAATGATCCAGGGGGTGGTGACAGGTTGTTTTAAATTTACAGTAGAGCAATGTTCCTAATACAAAGAAAGAAGCTTGGGGGTGCTAGAGTTGTTGCCTAAGAAGAAAGGGGGGACAGCCTGAAAAAAAATAGGGACCACTGGTCTAGATGATCTCTAAGTCATCTTCAGACTTTAAATTCTGAATTCTGTTCTATGAATTTGCCTTTTTCAAATTATTTGCACATGGATAGAGTCTGTTCTGCTTTTTAATTATGCTGTTCGGCATTTTCTTGTTTAGGTAAGATATAACTCATAAATATTTCCATTGCATGCTGAAAATTCCAGCTTTTACCTAGCTATTAAAAGTGTAATACAATTCCTTCTCTTGCATCTAGCTATCCTAACCTTAATTGCAGTATGTTATATATGCACTATAGAATACATTGTACATTCTGGCCATTTCCATGGCTGGGATCTGGGAGCTTTTTGCTAAGATCAGCATACACACAAATAGATCATTCCTGTGGCTAAAGAAAGCAAGAGGAAGTGGAACCCACAGAAATATGTTAAGGTAGAGAAGTTGAAGGAAGTTTGTTATGAAAGTCTGAGGGTTCCCTGTTCACTTGCCTTAGTATTGAGGTTCTGCAGCATTCGCCTTTTAAATCAATTAATTTAATTATCACTTTAATCCACTTAAAATGGCAAGCCACTGGCAATCCTTATATTCACATGTGCAAAATACATCAGTGTATATATAATATTTAGAATTGTCTTTGCCATGTTGTCCTTTGCTGTCATGTTTCTTGTGTTAAACCTTTGAAGAGTGAATCTGAAAACAACAGGCTGAGCTCATTAGTAGATTAGGTGCGGCAGTGAATCCGTGTGTTCACGATGAGTTCTTGTTCTTCCAGCCTGATATAGTTTCTCTTTGAGAGCAATTACATCTGATTGACATGTTTTCATGTGCCTCCAGCCCTGGCTTTTTCTTACTGAACAACTCTAGATCAAGGACGGTGACTTCTTCTGTCCAGCTACTGCTATTAACTAAAATCAGGATCCCAGCAAAAAAGTTAAATACCTTTTTAAAGATGCAAGTTGAAACAAATTATAAAATATGTATAAAGGAGCCTGTTTTTTGTTTCATGTAGTGAAGTTATTGAAAGTCAAGTAGAAAGGATAGTTTAAGATGCAGGTTTGAATGAACAATTAAGGAAGGATTTAGGTGCTGTTCTGCCACTTGCTGTCAAAGGAGGCTTTTAAATCAAGCGCAAAAGAATTGTTTCATAGAGTCAAAGCCTCCTGCTCAACATATGATTTCCAAGAGCTGGGGCTTTTTTTTTTTTTTGGTAGTATGTGGGATTCCTTTTTTTGTAGTTTGTTGATCTGGCAGATCACTCAAAAGCAATGGCCTGGCGTGTCCACCACACTACAATCATAAGGCAGTGGTAATGTATTGGACTGCACCCAGAGAGACCGAAGATTCAATTCCTGCTCAGCCATAGCTTTGTTCACATGATAAATAACCTTATAATGGCTATTGTGGGGTGTCCAGGCTCTACTGCTACCATTATATGTCTGCTGATCCACCTCTTCCACCATCCCATATTAGGGACTATGTCTGTAGAGGAAAGTCTGCTCTATGTGCATTCAGGGTTCCACATTTCAGGGGATACCAGGCATATGCACGAGGTTCCCCTCAACCAGCATGGCCCCCATTGTGGGAGTGGTAAGAATGCTGGACTAGTGGGAATGTGACAGTCTGGGTGATCCTATTTTTCTCTCATGTAGGGGAATGGTTGAATGTGGATTGTGACTCCCACGGGCAGCCTGAAGTAGTACCATTTAGAATCCTATCATTCCTGTTTGTATGGTGGCCTGTACCATAATTCCTTTGCCTTGTAGTATGGGGATATCATCCCAGCAAAAACAACAACAGCAACACTCATTTCACTTTCCTGAAGCTCAGAAGGGCACAGGAAGCTGCCTTATATTGAGTCGGCTCATCCCACCCATCCATCTAATCCAGTATTGTCAACTTTGACTGGCAGCTGGATTTCAAGCAGGATTTTTCCAGCTTGAAACATGATACTTTTTGGGTGCAAAACTTGAGTTCTTACTATTGAGATACAACCCCTCCATATAGTCATAGCGTCTTCTCAACAGTCTGGCCATTCATCTTGTTCCTTTCTCCACTTTCTGTTGGAGAAAATAATCAGCAAACCATGTTACGAATCTCTTGCAGGGGTTTTGTATGACAGAATTCTTCTACCAAGAGAGATCAGGGAAATGGAAGCCCCACTCTGCACCTCGCCACCGTAACTACAGCATCATGCTTCCTTGAAGCACTGGCAGTTTGCCTTTCAAAAGTATCATCCTCATCTCCTCCTTGACTGGGTGGTCAATAATGGACTCCAGCCACTGTGTTCCTTTTATTCCTTGCTCCATTCATATTTATCCAGATGCTCTCAGTGGGATTACTAAGATCATCTTCTTGGATTTCTGTGCAGAGTAAAGTATCCTGAATGTACAGTGTGACTCCACCTCCCTTTCTGCTCCTTCTGTTCTTCTTGAACAGGTTACATCCTTCAATTGTTGAATTCCAGTCATGGGAGTCATCCCACCAAGATTCAGTCATACCTATCAGGTCGTATTCTCCCTCCTCTATTAAGAATTCACATTCATGCTGTTTGTTTCCCATACTCTGGGCATTACTATATAGACATTGAAGAAAACATGCTTTATACTCTAGCTTTCTTCCTACATTTTTGGAACACTATTACTGGGCACTGTTAGAACTGCTCTTCCTGTTGTGGTGCAAAAGCCTCTGTCTGTTGTTCTATCCAGCTGTATTTCCACCCATTGTAGGATTCAGTGTAAAGCCCTCCTGATAAACTCCTTCATGCTGTGGCCAAGCACATTTTTACACTCCTTGTAAGGTGCAACCCATCCCTTGCCAGCAAACCATCTTCCAGGAATTGTAGCCCGTGGTCCCAGAATCCAAATCTCTCATGTTGGCATCACCTTCATAGCCAGGCATTCACTTGAAGTATTTTCTTTCCCTTTCTATTTCCCTCCCAAGAACTGGAAGGATTGAAGAGAAAACCATCAGGGTCTGAAAACCTTCTTGACTTTCCTCCCTAAAGCTTGAAATCTGACATGATTTCTTCAAAGCTTCACTTGGCAGTGTCTTTTGTTCCATCATGTATAAGAAGGAGGGGATATGTGACAGTGGGCTGTATGAACCTTGGCAGTCCTTCAGTTGTATCTCTGATCTGTGCTCCAGGGAGACAGCATACCTGATGAAACCACAGGTCTTCCTGACATACATGCATTTCCATCCCACACTACAGGGCATCTGCCACAACTAACATTCCTTTTGTTCTTCTAGGCCTTGGCATTGACCTTCAGCATCTTCCTGAAGGCTGCATGGGATGATGCAGGCTTTCCTATCGTCTCATCATCTAGTGTCTGAAAGTGGTTGCATAGTTCCACTGCTTCTACAGGTGCACAGTGTCCTCTAGTACTTCAGCTCCTAAGTGTCACCCTTTCCGAAGAAGTTTCCTCCTCATTTTCCCTTACCACAGTATTCTCCTCCTCTTTTCCAGCTCACCGTTGCCCTTCTAGCTCCTGTACTACACTTAGCAGTTGCAGTTTACCAGTCTGCCCAAAAACTCTCTGTCCCCCCTTATTCCATTGAGTGTGGACACTTGTTGCTCTGGTGCTCTCACATTGTCTTCCAACGGGGCTACTTGCATACTCTTGTTGCACATGTAGGCCATGTTGACCTCAGGCAAGAAAACAAACATTCCACAGACCTTGCAGGTCACCACTACTGGAGAGTCTTCTCAGTCCATATTCTTGACTGCCTTTTTGAGTCTATCTTGCTAGTTGTGGTGTAACAATCAGTTCTTTCTCCTTTCTTCCCTGAAGGTTAACAACAGTCCCTCTTGCCTCTGACTTTACTTCCAATTCTACTAGAACTCTGCTGCCAAACTCCCCGATTGCACACTCTGAGAACTTGGTTGCTTGTACACAATGTACTCTAGACCATTTGGGGCAGCTTCCTCTGATCTGCTCAGCTTAGGAGTAAGGAAACAAAAGACAGAAGCTCTGCATTGATTTCCAATCCAATAGAGTAGATTTTCCCATAGTTTTTGGTTATCTATATTAACAATCAGTGAATTAATATTAATTGCAAATACATACTTCAATCAACCACTATATATGGATATCATCAGATGGCCAATACAGAAATCAGACTACATAATTGGAACAAGGAGCTGGATAATCTGTATTCTTGTAGCCAAAACAAGATCAGGAGCAGATTGCAAACAATTCCTGTAGCAACAAGAAAGAAAAGGCCTATATGGATGATAATTGCAAGAAGCAAAAGGTGACAGAAATAGGTCAAAATCCTGAATGCAGCTTTTCAGCGACTATCATGTAGACATAAAAACAACTATTGCAATGATCAGGGCAAAGAAATAGAAAAGAGCAATAAAAGTGTAAAAACAAGAAACCTCCTTCAGGGCAATTCAATCCTAGATTATGATTGCTAAAAGAGAAACAAGGAAACATACTATCTGACTAGGAGAAAATAAGGAGAAGGAGGAAACAATATACAGATGAACTATACAGTAGAGATGAAAGGATGGCAGAGGAATTCTAGAGAAAGAAAAGAGAAAGTGAAGTGAAAGCTGCTCTAAAAGGAATTGGAAGAAACAACGTACCCAGAGTACATAGGAGTACATAGGATTCTATTCTAAGCTGCAGAGCCTGAATTGCTCCAAATCTTAACAAGAACATGCCAACACATATGGCAATGCCCTGCAGACTGGAAATGTTCAATATACATTCCAGTTCTCAAGAAAGGAGATACAAAAGCGTACAGCAAGCATAAGACCATTGCATTAATTTCCCATGTGAAAAAGTAATGCTCAAGGTGCTGCAGCAAGAGTATTACCCTGTATGGAGCTAGAAATGCTGGATGTTCAGGCTGGATTTCAAGAAGGAAGAGGCACTAGAGATCATATCACAAATATACATTGGCTACTGGAGCAGACCAAGGAATTTCAGAAGACCAGTCTGTGCTTTATAGACTAGAGTAAAGCCTTTGAGTGTGTGCTCCAGAGAAGTTATGGATGGTTCTGAAAGAATGGGGCTACTTCAGCACTTGATTGTCCTGATGCATTACCTGTATTGTGCACAGGAAGCTACTGTTAGGACAGAATATGGAGAAACAGAATGGTTTCTCATAGGCAAAGGTGTCAGACAAGAGTATGTTTTATTTCCCTATCCATACAATCTGTATGTATAATATATCATATGGATATCTGGAGGAAGGACTGAAAAGAAGACACTTCAATTATTGAAGATGTGCAGATGGTATCATACTACTGGCAGAAAGCAATGAACTGAAACAACTCCTGATGAAAGTGAAAGAAGAAAGTGGAAAAGCAGGACTGCAACTGAAGATTAAGAAAAAATCATGGCCCCAGAAGAATCACACAACTTTACAATTAACAATGAAGAGATGGAAATTGTGAAGGACTTTAAATACATAGGCTCAGTCATCAATTCAAATTGGGATTGCAGCCAAGAAATTCAAAGGAGACTGAGACCTGGAAGGGCAGCCATGAAGGAGCATCACATGTAAGTACAGGAGAACAAGGTCAAGATCATCCACACTATTGAAATCTCAATCACTATATATGGGTGTGAAAGTTGGACAGTGAAGAAAGCTCTGGAAGAAAATTGATGTGTTTGAAAAATGGTGCTGGAGGAGACCTTTGAGAATACTGGGGCTGACAGAAAGATGGGCAAACTGGGCTCTTCCTAGAATCAAAAATAACAAAATGGAGGCTGCCATACTTTGGGAACATCATGAGAAGGAAAAACTCCCTGGAAAAGACAATCATGCTAAGAAAAATTGAAGGTCGAGGAAGAAAAGGAAGACCAAATATGAGCTGGACTGTCTCCGTAAAGGAAACCACAGCCTTAGATTCAGAAGAGCTGAGAAGGAGTGTGATGGACCAGGACATTTTGGAGGGTATTCTTTTTTAGGGTTGCCATAAATGGAGATGTCTTCATGGCACATAACAGCAATGACAATATTAACCATCAGTAAAAGCAAAATAAATATTGCTGAAATGCCTACTGAAGCAAGAATCTTTCTTCCCTTGCTTAAAGAACTTTCTTGATTAAAACCTGACCCTTCAGAACAAATACAGCTGAAGTAATCCCAGTTAGTGTAAAATTCTGAAAACTGACTTTTTTCTAATATTCAGAACTAAGGACACCTGCGATAGTATCACAATATTGATTTGGCAAATAGTAATATTTAGAGTACCCTCCTTATCTTCCATTAGTTTAATTCTTTCATTTACTAATGTCTATAGTATACCGTGTCAATGTCACATTGGCAGTATCCTTTTCACCCCACTTCCCATGGGGTGCCTCTTTGCAACTTTTTGCTCAATGGCATCTCCTAGCATCTTTCTGAACTGAACTGGGATGGTTGATGCAGTTGAGACTCTATCAGCCTCCTTGATGGGCTATTGTTTTTGGTTCAGAACCAAAGCAAAGCATAATTAAATCAAGCTCAAGTGCCCATTGCCAGATTGCATAGGAACATTTAATTATTCTCACTTTCCAAAGGGAGGCGCAAATGGGGAAAGGGGGAGGGCAGCAATAATGAAGGGAAAATGAACTCGGTTGGCACACACAAGAAGTGAGCATATAATGTGAGCAGAGTTCTTGCTTGATTTGGGATCCTTTCAAAGAATGTGCTTGTCTGCAATTATCTGGCTGGACAGACGTCACCCTTACCTGCCACTTATGACTTCTTCTGCGCTACCATGCAGAGTGCTGAGAACTGGGAATTTTGATGTGAGGTTTCCATGTTTGCCTTTGGTTCAAATGACCGTGTGGTTCTTATTCTGCATTCAAGATAGACAAAAACAAGCAGAGAGGATAATCATCTGCCTGCTGTGCCCAGAGCACTATCAAACTAAAGGCATCCTCACACTTAAAGCTCTTCTTTGATCTTGCCATCAGCAGAACCTTTAGAACAACAATGAATGTCAGTGGTTCTTTTCTGAGTAAAATGGAAAAGTTAGGGTATGATTCCTGGCAGTGGCCGGCCTGTCTGCCTTCCTGTCTTAAAAAACATTTCCATGCAATGCATTGTTTAATGTGGTAAGTGATGCACTTGTTTAAAAAGACCGGGTATGCTTTAATGGAGTTCATTCTGATGCATTGTAATCGTACATGAAATGTAGGCTGTGCTTTTGGAGAGAGGTTTTCTGCCTGCCTAAGGTTCTCTTCAGAGATCAAGCCATCATCTGAATTCTTCTGACATTAACTATTCTATATTAGTATGGTATTATAATCACCAGTAATATTTTTTAGCAATCTGTGTATAAAGATTTTGTTAGATCAAAATCTTTTGTCTGATGACAATCAAAACAGATCTATCAGCAGCAATAGGTTCAGTATGTGGCTTTGCTTTAATTGCACTTAAGAGAACCTATTTGCTTTTACCACTCAAGAAACCCCAAGCCCTAATTATTTCCATTGGGGTAGTTAGAATAGCATGCCTTGGCAGTAGCCTCAAGTCCGATTAAATGTTATTTATTTCCTTCAACTGATTGCTACATTCAGAATGGAAGGAGGAGGGTTGATTGTCTCCTACTGGGCCAATCTGGAAAAGGACAAGGAGAGAAGCCACTTCTTGAAAGAAACCATTGTCCCTTGAAGTTTGCTCCACTACAGGAGATAGTTATATTAATCTCCTCTCCAGTCATATGCTCGATATTTCTTTGTATTGAAATACATTTCACTCTGAGCTTCTGTTTAAAGACCAGTGAGCAGCTGTGTCAGATGGTGAGGGAAAAGACACATTTCTTCCACTGCTTTCACCATAAATAACTGATATCTTTACCATTACTAGCGCAGTGTGGTTGTTGGGAAGAGGTGACAGGAGTAACCACTTTAGAAACTTCTCTGAAGTGGGATCAACCCACATTGAAGCTGCAGCTCCCTTGCACAGATATCATACAAATGAGTCTCTAGATCAGACTTTCCCAGTGTGTGTTGAGCTATGAGCTCCATCATCCTCATTCAGCATGAGTGTGCTGACTGGGGATTATGGGAGAGTGACCTAACACATCTGGTGAGGGAAGGCTGCTCTACAATAAAAAAGGAGTCGCTTGTGTGAGTGTGTTAGGATCAATGTCTTTATTGGGATACCAGTTGCACCTCTTCAATCTGTTGAGGTGGGATCCGAGCCCCGAATGCCAATTCACACTTAGATTTTGTGGGTTAGATCCCACAAAATGCAACAAAACTGGTGATCTTCAGAAAAATCAGCTCCATACTCGCACAAAACCGAGCAAAAGGTGCACCACACCGAAGCAAGCAAAGAAGCCCGCTCACATACTCCTCACCTACATAAAAATAAGCATCCGCTGAGGCAAAATGCACACACGTGTTGCACAGGCAATATCCCTCTCCCTCCCTCCCTCCCTCCCTCCCTCCCGGCCATCATCTTTGGCCTCCCAGTCCTTACCCTCCTGGATGTTCTCTGTCACCTTCAGCTTTTGAAAAAAAATTCTGGGCAAGGCAAGCATGCTGCAAAATGAGGGGCTAGACCCCTCCCACACCACTTTTTTTTTTTTTGGTGAGAATGTCTCTTGGACCCATGTGGTGCTTGGAGGCAATTCTGAAAGATAAAAATGGAGGTTAAAGCTGGCATGTTGCTCCCCTGTTGCCCGCAAGAATACAATTTTTTACAAAGTGTTTAAGAATAAAAGTGGAGTGTGTGTATGTGTTAATAGGAGTGGGAGAGAGTTCAACCCAGAAAATATTACCAAGGGCTCAATCTTTTGTTTCATAAATTACTATTGTGGTTCAACTCTGCTATGAATATCTTCTAAAATAATGCAACTTTCAAATAAGAAGGGTGGATTTAGATTCCGTGATCTCTCTTTCTTTCTATCTATAGGCCTATTGGTTGATACATTTTGTAATAAATTTGTAATAAACTGCCTTGTAAATTGCCTTGTGATAAATTTTGGGCTTTTCTGCTCAGGTTAGATACTTCCTCTGGTTAGTTTTGGAATGTGAATGTTCAGAGCCTCTGCAATTAGATTCTATTGGGTTATCAATACTCTAAAACAGATAAGGTGCCTACTTCAGTTTTGGCAGCAAGGGGATTTCAATACACATCATTCACAGTTCATTTTCTCATGCAAAAGTAAATCTATGGTGAATCCCAGACTTAATGTTTGGCAAGAAAATATGTGTTTGACAGACTTGGACAGTCAGGCTGATCTTTATTTTGGATCAGCTTGTAGGTCCTGATAACTTTTTACATTCTCTGTTTTGCATGCTAGGTATGATTTAACAACTACAGCTGGATGGCAATGTGTGCAATGGAAACATCTGTTGACATCTCAGTTCAGCCTTGCTCCATTTACAGCTTCAGAGCCCCCTTTGTTATTGGAAGTATTGATTGAGGCTGAATAGCTATACTGATATACTGTCCATGTTTATAAATATCCTAATATCAGTGAAAAAATATGATACACAGGGTCTTAAGAAAGAATGGAACAATGAATTGGAGCATCCTCCTTTGTTTAATCAATGGCATTCTTTGTTGGCATCTATTTTAGAAGGAGTGGTAGATCTTAGGTTACATTTCCTTCAGTAACATCTGAACTTTCCTGAATATTGGATACCACACTATCTTTCCACAAACTGTTGGAGGTGAAATATAGCAAACACTTTTCTTACTCATATGTTTTGGCAATGCCCAGTGGTTGCTTCTTTCAGTGAGGAGGTAATTTGCACATATTTGTGATGGAAAGCTCTTTAATATTCATGGATACACAAGTTCTTCTCAACTCTATGCCCATTCCCGGAACTTAATGCAGTGTAACCGTAAATGGATTCTGCATGTCCTTTTGACAGCTAACAAGACTAAGATTGCAGCATTTGAAAGACATACCATGCTGGGCTGAGAACCTGATGATTAAAAACATATAAGTTTACACAATATACATGCATTCATTGTAATAGATTCACTCAAGTTTCATGCAAGAAAACTGTAATACTTTATTATATTTTAGGTTTTGATTTTGGTTTTGATTCTGAAACTCACCATAACAAAATAAAGAGAGGCAGGGAACCTGGAGAGTTGCTCCAGAGGTGTCTGTTAGTACTCTAGTGCTCACGGACACCAAACTGGGGACTCCAATTATTTGCCCACCTGGATTATTTCACCACAGCTAGTGGAGCAGCCAAATGGGCCAGGAGGCATAATGTCTGAACATTTGCTACCCAGGGAGTTTTAACTTTAGGATGTGAATCTAGAGCCAAAGTGTTACTCCTTTCACTTTACTCCTGTGTTACTATTTTCACTAGGCAACAGTGATGTATTTAAGGCTGCAATGCTATATACTTGGAGAATTCAGTGGGACTTTTGAATAGACATAAATAGGATTGTTCTGCAAAACACTTATATCCTGCCTTTCCATCAGCTGTAGGCCTTGAAAATGGTTACCTATTCTTCTCTAAATTAAAACTAATAGAACAGAAAAATAGAAATTTAAAAAATCCTAGTTGTCAATAACAGCAATAAGTAATCTTCTAAACAAAAGTCAATCAGATAATAGCTACAGCTCATTTTTGTTTGATATCTAAAGGAAAGACTAGTTGTGATTATGCCTGTGGGTAGGGGACAGTCTTATAAAGTTTGGTGTTACTACCAAAAGAGCTTTGTTTCTGGTAGTTACCTTTCATACTTCTGGGACTGCAAGCATCCGGAAAACTGTCTGAGAACAGGAGATGTTGTTATCATTAGCACCAAGAGATAATACACATTCAGATTTAAATAACAACAACATTCCATTTTTACAAAATTATCTGTTTTATTTTATAGTCCACTTTTTCTTTCAAGAAGTCCAAGTCAGTGTACATGACCCTCCTCTACATTTTATCCTCACAGCAGGATATTTTATCCTTTCTGGTAGGTTAGAGGAGAGTTGGTGATTGTCCCAAAGTCACCCAGTGAGCCTCATGGTTGGGTGAGGTCATGAAACTGGGTCTCCTCCATATCCATCCAACACTTAACTGCACCACATTGGCACAACTCAGTCATTTCAGTTCTCCCCAGACTTGAGATCTTATTTTAAGCTGCATAAACATTTGCACATTTTGAACCCATTTCTCATAACAGATAGATATTTATATAGAGAGTTGGCTAATATACAATTTTTGAAAACAATTTTCACAACTAGATATACTTCTATGTACAGATTTCCCTAAAACACACATTTTTGTATATACTTTCTGCTAGGAGCACTCTGCTGGAATTTTTGGAAAAGTGAATTTTGAAGAGTAACTGGCTATCAATTCAACTATTGGTTGGGCACTGTGAATTTAGGTAGTTTTACATAAACATGTGAACAAAATGATTTTCTCCCCATATTTAGAATGCATGCAGAAGTATTCCATCATTAGCAAATATTCATAATGAAGATATATACCTTAACAAATTCTAATGAGAATGTGCATTGATTCATTCAGTCTTTCCACAGCTTATTCATGTCAGAGGGGATTGTATTCACAGCCACTCGGTCGGCCCCAATTTCTCTGTGCTACCTGACCAGCTATACTTGACAGTCAGCTGAAATATGGTCACCCAGACCCATGTTTTATTGAATGACTGTCCCTTAAATCTCAGGCAGACCAGCGTACTGCAGCATGGCCAACAGGGGGAAAAGTATGCGAAGGAATTCTTATTGGCTGTAGGATGATGACTTTTGAGGAGGGCTGCTACAAATAAGAATGCCAACTTTTTTCTGGCTCAGCTCCTGTGTGTTTAATCAGTTCCACAATCATCAGGTGAAACTTTTTGAAACTTAGAGCTTTCTGAATTTCTTTTTACCATGGAACCATTAAAAGTATTGGAGCCTGCTGGGAAGGGAGAAAATTGCCAAACCGAGCAGTGATAGAACTTTAATTATTTTAAATATTTTAATTTGGGATTTCACCCCTGCTCTTCATCTGAAATTGATTGCCAAATTATTTGTGAAATTTCAGCATCTCTCAAATATTGGTGATTCTTCTGGCATCTGGATGCAGTGTCCCCAAGTAAGCATCCTACAGAAATATCCTGTGTCAATTGCCTGCCTGCCTGCCTGCCTTTCTTTTTCTTTCTTTCTTTCTTTCTTTCTTTCTTTCTTTCTTTCTTTCTTTCTTTCTTTCTTTCTTTCTTTTCTGAGAATAAATACTGCTTTTTTTCTGTAGTGTAAGCCCAGACAGAAGTCACGGAAGGATTGCAGAATGCAAGAATACCAGAAGAAGGCATTTTAACTGGAGAATTTCTTTTAAAGTGGCTTTCTATAGTATGGTAACAATGGCGTATATGCATGTTCACTCAAGACTAAACCTCACTAAATGCAATGTGGCTTACTCCCGGATTAATGTACAAAGTGGCAGCCCCATCAAAAATGAAATTGCCAATATCATAATCCCTGAATACCCTGTGCAAACAGAGTTGGATATATGGAAACCTCTCAGAGACCTTTAAAATATTACCATAGAAATAGTACAAATAAATAAATAATGCTAGGCACTGTTTTAGTCATTGCACTTTAAAAAGTATGTTTTAGAGCTTGAAAGGCTGCAGAAAAGCACTACCAAAATGATAGAGGTGTGGATCAAGTCTCCTATGATGAAATGTTGGAAGCTTTCCATGGGCAGATTACAGCCACAATGGTAAATTGCCTCTCCATGTTGCTTCTTATCCTCAAAGCCAAACATTTGCCCTTCATGCTCAGTCAGTAGCACACCACCAGGCTCCAAGAGCAATGAAGCTGATGAACTTCAACTATGCGCACAGCTCCATGAGACTGGCCATAGGGTTAAAGGGACAGCTGTGCTCCCTCTGCATTCTTTTGGGCGTGACGGAGGACCATGTTCCAAATGTGACTGTGGTCTACTGCATCCTGCACAATGTTTGTGATTCAAAGGGGACTGTGTTCCTTCAGGACAATCCTGACCTGCCTGTCCCAGGAGCTGAGAGTGACTCCATTTAGGCTGAATGAAACCCTTCCCTGCTAGTTCTGCGCAAATCCAAAGACTGAAGAATCAGCTTATGACCAGGTTTAAAGGATCCATTTGGTGACAGCAGAATGATACAGGGAAGATTACCTACATGCGTCCCATGCGTAAGGACTCAAGGCAGCTAACTCATGAGGTGAGCTGCTGTTGCCCATAGCCACTGTCATGAATGAGCGACCAACCTCTCCCTCCCCTTCATAAATGTGTGCAAACAATGTCGAGCAACTAGCGCCCCCTTTATAGCAATCCTTTAACAAGCAGCATCCCTAGACTCATTTCTATGGTCTAGTCCAGCCTTGCTCAATCTTTTTTTTTTTTACCTTAGCGGAACCTTTGAAATAATTTCATGTCACAGTAAGCCCCTGCATAAACATTGTTATAACGGCAGGCCCTGGACTTAATGCAAATAAAGGCTGTAAATTGATCATAATTAGAGCTATTTACAACATGAACATTTATTAACAACACTGAATAGTATAGTTGCTGAAAACAGTAAGATAAATCAACAGTTGGAACAAAGGTACCAACTAAGTCAGTGTTATTTCAAAACTAAAATAATATGATTTACTTCTTTATATGAAATCCATGCTTGTTTTTTTATGGCACAATTACTTAATTCTGGGTCAAACTTACCCCATCCATGCCTGCCTCCATTTGCTCCACTCACAAGTCATTACAAAACATTGAAAATACCCACAATGTATTCTTTATTTCAGTTTAAGCACATTTGTTTCCAATTAATTTAAACTTTAATTATTAGTATGCTATTGAGATGATTGAAATCATCAAATAACTCATGTGACCTTTTGTGGAATCCTAGGGTTCTGGGGAACTCAAGCTGAGAAGGTTGGTCTAGTTCAGGATTCAGCAACCTGCGGCTCCAGAGCCGCATGTGGCTCTTGAACCCCTCTGCTGCGGCTCCATCGCTCAAAACACTTGCCAGCACAGCCACTGATCTGCTTGAAGCTCCACTCAGGAACACAGTGCTAGCTAGTTAAGTAAATTGCTACATTCCTCTGTTAAACAAGCTTCCTGCAGGCTCTCATGTTACACAAAAGGATTCTCTTTGTCCCAGTGTAATCTCCTTCATCTGAATGTTAAAAGCTGTGCTTGGGACCTGTCACAATTCACAGCACTTGACTGTTTATCTGCTAATCAGTCACTAAACACACCTATATCTCCAGCACAGCCACCGCAGATCTGTGGACCTGTGCCAATTTACTGAGCTTCCCCCGCCCCACACCCCCATAGGCCAACCATGGATAAATTGAAGAAACGAAAAGTTTCTGAAGAAAACCAAACGTTTAATGACAAGTGGGTAGATTCATTTGCTTTTACTGCTGACGAACTTATGGGGTTTGCTGTTTAATGCATGCAGCCCTTTAGCACTGACTTTGACTCTTCAGGAAGCTGTTCTCCTATTCAAAATATATGAAAGGAGCCCTACTAGTTTATGATGTAAGATTAAAAATAACAGTTTTTAGTGACTGAACAAGAGCTGCAGCTAAATCATAATGAAGATATACATAGCATTAAGGTAAAAAATGATATATGCAGTTTTATCTTCATTTTAGATGTCAAAAGGGTTTTATGGCTTCTGGTGTTTTCTTTTGTGTGGGAAATGGGTCCAAATGGCTCTTTGAATGTTGAAGGTTGCCAACCCCTGGTCTAGCTGTATACAGACAACCCTGAATCCCTAACTCTGAATTACTTCCCAACCTGTCTTTTCCACCTGGCTGGAATCTTCTGCCAACCAAACTGAACTGACCTGCTGCAGGCCCCATCTATTAATGCTAAGAAATTATATTCTCTTTCCCTCAGAACACCATTAAGCAGCTACTAATGAAACAGTTCTTCTAAATAGCAACTACACTCAGCCTATGTAGATACTTTACAGCATCTCAGAGGTCACAAAAATTATTTACAGGACAACAGATGTTTATTTGCCTTTTCTTCACACTTCTGCTCTGAAAAACCCCATGGGCGGAGGTAGCTCATGATGCCTTCCTCCTGGCATCAACTGAAGTTTGAAAACCCTCAGACCACTGAAAAGATAATCTTGAAGAAGGCATTCAGTCCTCAGCCAAACCAAGTCAGCATAAGAAACTTGCTGGGGATTTCTCTGAAATGTTCTTTCTCCTTTGGTTTTAAAAATGTGATCCCTTTTCCATAGAACTGAAAAGGAATGGTTGAATACAACCAGGGCAGGGTGCAAGTCACAGAGCAGCACTAAATTCTGAATATGTCTCCAGGTCAATACGTATAACTTTGCATTTAATAGCTTCTGGTCATATTGCTGCGATTCTGCTGGTTTAGGGTTCCGCTTTCTGAAATAAACCAGCCCTCCTGCTCCACATAAAAAAACTAGGATGGTCCATCTATTTTTACATATTCTTTGTGATATCTTTTACTTGCCATTCATATTTGAATAAATTCAGAGATAGGAGGCAAAGTCTCAGGGCGCTCTCTCTCTCTCTCTCTCTCTCTCTCTCTCTCTGATATACTGGCTGCCCTTATTACAGATCAGAGCACTGAATCTTTAAGGTCATCCAAATTCTGTAGCAGATTTCTCCAAACTGAGCAGAAGTTGTTATTTTTCTTTTCTTTTTCTTTTTTGATATTACAAAATGTTATGTAGTTTAAAGAAAAAAGAAAGAGAAGGGATGGAGGAAGAAGCCTATTGAAACTTTCTACTCTGCTGCATATTATTGCTGTTGTAAAGATAATATTAATATACGTTTGCAATGCTTTGTGGATCATTATCTGGCAGCCAACCAGTAACAGGCATAAAACATTAACAGCTAAAAAGGGAGTTATAGATTCCTTTGGGTTTATAATTTGTTGTTTATTACAACCAGCCACTGAAGTAGTCCAGAGCTGATTCACTGAGAATAAAATAGATTTGGTTTAATAATATCTTCAGGACTTTGAATAAATTATGAATGCATCTTGACTACGAGATGGAGACAGTGACATTATGAAACGGTAATGAACAGATCTTCAAGAGGAAAACAACCTCAGATGATCATCACCCCATTCAAAACCTATTAAACTCTGATGAAATGAAAAGAGGTCCCCCCCCCACTCCGGGTAGATGTGCAACAAGTCATAAGTTGTGGACTTTAATAATATATTTTCTTCACAAGCAATAACACAGCAATTAGGAAGTGCTCAGTGAGGTAGAAATAATGGTAACTGCGGCGCAGATTAGCTATGCAGAAGGGAGTTCACAGACATACAGTAAAACAACATATTCCGGGCTCTTCCTGTTGTATAATTTCTCCTTTTATTTACTTATCATCTCACTTAAAGAGGACTCCTGGCAGTAATGAGGCTCCATAAATGCACACCCAATCCTAGTAAGGTGCTGAAAATTATATAAAAGATAAATCTAATGATTACCTATTATAATGACAGTGCAATCTTGTCTTCACTCATGGGGAGATTGTACTGCGGAGAGAAGCCCAAAGCTGGCGAGAGATTACTGCTGCACAAATGTGTGTTCATTATTTCTGAACCTACTTTGCCTCCGCCTGGCTGTTGATAGAAGATGGGTAATTTGGTTGAACAGGCGCCACTTAGACAAGAGTTCACAAACCTTTAGGCTTGGACAGCAATACACATAAGCAACATGGCAAATAAGAAAATAATGAGCTTGAAAACATGTGGGGCTTTTTCTTCCTTGGAAATCCTCCAGTATGAGCTTCAATTGCGTTTTTTTAAAGCAACCACAGTCAGAAAGCTCCCTAATCTCAGCTGCCACATCACATCTCAAACAGTGTAATTGCTCTATAAGTAAGCATCCATAAACAGCATCCTAATGCAAGTTTCAGTAAAAGATGGTATTTTTGAGTCCATCAGCACGAAACACAAGGAAATGGGTCATCTTGAATACTGGAGTTCTAAAGAGCTTTACAATGCAATCTCAGAGATGTTTACACACAAGCAAGATCCATTAAGGTTAACAGGGCTTACTCCTAGGTAAGTAGGTACAGGTTCGGGCCCTTACAATGGATGTTTGTTTCTAAAAGTCAGCGGCAAAGTTTGCAATGACTTCAGTTAAAAGAAAATTACAGCAGCAATGTCAACATTCTGTTGGTGGTATTTTAATTTTGAGTCAATTTATTATTTCAGGTTATTGGGAAGGTTTATCAAAAAACAAAGACAAAACAAAAAACAAACCTTTCCAGAGGGTTGACAGTTTCTCTTGCACACTGTGGGATAAGGAACAAAGGAGGTTGGGGGCGGGGGGATTGTCCCAAACAGTCTGAATCCTAGGGTGACTTAGCCTCCAATATTATGGCCTCTGGGCTTTCCTCCCACAGCCCATAGGACATGTTGGATCTCCTCCACCAATGACTGGAAGAAAGAGATCCACCCTCAGAGGGAGATCCAAGCTTGGAATTGCCTTCCCAGCTGCCAGAGAAGTGTCCAAGATGGTGCTTCTCTCAGAACTCAGCATCAGAGAAGGGACAAGGACCCATTTCAGAGGTGCCCCAGTGGGAAGCGGGTCAAGGCAAAGATACCTTTTGCTGGAGCTGTTGCAGATAAGAGACAGAGTCAGTTTCCCAGTGAAACAAATGGTAAGGAATTCATTAAAATAGCGGCAAATAGCTGGAAAAGAAAAGAAGTGAAAATGGCACTTTCCCCTTTCGATCGAGCATTTCCTCTGCTGTACCAGTGGCTCTAAGATTTCCACAGTATAAAAGTCCACAGGAGGCAAATTTGCTGTCCCCTCCTTTCCTACCCCAGCACACACCTCCATTCCCTTTTCCACATTGTTCCCTCATTTTTCAGAGAGGCTGCAGCTTTTCCATACATGGTAGAGGAGTTGATTTTTTCATTGTAGTTCTGTCCCACCCCATGCTGGAAATGTGAGAAATGTGAAAAGAGTGAACATGGGATTATTATGGCACTTTTTCTTAAACCTCTCACAAGGAAGCCAAGGCAGCTTGCAGGCCCGCTTCCTTCCCAGTTTTATCCACACAACAACCTGTTCAGTTTTGAGACAGTGACTGGCACAAAGTGGCTAAGCTGGAATAGTCCTTTGGTCTGATCCAGCAGCTCAATTCTTAACTGTGTGTACATTTGTTTACTGAATTTCTATACTGCCCAATTGCCAAATATTCTCAAGAAGCTCAAAAAATTAAACCCTTCAAATGCAGCATAATTTAGAATGTTTAACCAGTAAAAACTGAATAAAATCAAAGTTGTAACAAATTAAAATCAGCAACAATGGCACATTTAAAAACAAAACTGAAGCACCTGGAAAAACTGTCGTCGTCATTGTCGTCATCATCATCATCATCATCTGTCATGAAGAAACTTCTCTGAAGCAAAAACAAACAGTTACTGAAATAAAAAAGAATAAGAGGAATAATATAAAAGGTAAAGGTAAAGGTTTCCCCTTGACATTAAGTCTAGTCGTGCCTGACTCTAGGGGGCGGTGCTCATCTCTGTTTCCTAGCCGAGGGAGCCAGCGTTTGTCTGCAGACAGTCTCCGTGGTCATGTGGCCGGCATGACTCAACACTGAAGTGCACGGAACGATGCTATCTGCCCACTGAAGTGGTACCTTTTAATCTACTTGCATTTGCATGCTTTCGAACTGCAAGGTGGGCAGGAGCTGGGATGAAGCAACGGGAACTCACCCTGTTGTGCAGATTTGAACCGGCGACCTTTCCATCTACCAGCCCAGCAACACAGCGGTTTAAACCACTGTGCCACCTGCAGTCCCAGGAATAATATAAACAACAACAATAAGAGGAATAATATAAACAACAACAACAACATTATTCATTGGGCTCCCCAGAGACTGAAGACTCAGATCCAGCACAGTTCTGTTTTGTGGAACAAGCACAAGAAAATGGATCTGATTAGAAAAATGGGGACTGGTTTTCAAAACCACCATGCAAAAATATGAGAGAGCATTAAAATTGTAGGAACTGAATAAGCAGAAATTTGACATAAATTGTATGAATTCCAACTTTGCTACTTATCCCACTGTAACAATTTCAGACTTAAATTATCTTAACTTTAACAAATGTCTCATATTTAATGCTCATTAAATTCTACTTTGCTCAGAAAGAGACAGAATGGTTCTGAACTGATGAGAGACTGAAGTTTTTTTCAGCATTTCTAAATCTGACCCAAGTGCCCCTGAAACCATTTCCCTTGTAAATTAATTAATAGCATTAGTACAGAAGCTCTGCCCTGTCTCTTCTACGCCTGCTTCCCAGTTAGCTGGATGGATACTGCTGAGTTGAACTGAAATGCTCCCTCTCAACTTTGCCCCCTCCCCCATCTGTAGTTTTCAAATCCGTGATTTTAAGGGTGGCTTTCCGAAGCTGGCCCCATGTGCTGCATCTTGGTGGCAGCAATATCACACTGTGATATTGTCAGATTCCATCTCCCTGCTTTATTTTTAATCACATGTCACCTGAAGGCAGGAGGTGTTGTCCTCACATTGTATTTGGCCCAGGCATCATTACAAAGTCAAGTCTCTTTGGTTTCATTGGCATCCTATGGCATCAAGCCCAGATCACACCAAGCTGGGATCACATACTGGTGGGGTTCTGTGTGAAACTCACTCTCCACATATTCTTTTGGAGTATATATTTTCTTTCTCTGTAGCACTTTTGAGTTTAGTCTTAATACATAATAAATACGGATAAAGTACATTCTCATCCAAATACCTCTGAAGGCAGCCTGGGGGTATTTGACATTTTGGAGAAACTTCCAGGGGTTGCATTCCAGTGATTTATGGGGCAAAAGGGATGTGAGGGCAATTGCAGGCCTGTGTCAGAGTGGGTTCAATGTGCAGAATGCGTGGGTATGATGGACCAGAGAAGCCCTTCCTGGAGGGTTGTCTTCAGGAGAACAAAGAAGAAATACTTGCTAAACTAAGAGGCATCTGATTTCACCATGTGGGGGGTAACACTTTTGGAAGGTATCCCCAGAAATTTCAGGATCTATTGCAGCTCAGTGAGACTGGATTTGGGGCAAGCTTCTGCACTGAACAGTCTCCACAGGGGCAGGGTTCCTGTGTCATTTCAGTCAGCAATGAATTTTGGTAATATGGGTGTAGCCAGATTTTCTGTTGTGCAGTCAGATGCCCTCAGCTGCTGTCAGACAAAATGAGACTGCTTTGAATTTCAGCACCCATAAGGAGGAGAAATTGCTCTCTGATCATATTTCAGAGTGCCCATTTCAAAGAGAGAGCTAAACTGTACTTATATATAGTTATAAGCAGGGCTTTTTTTGTCATAGAACGCACTGGAATGGCGTTCCGGCACCTTTTTTTGACAGATTTTTCCAAGTGATTGTGAATCGCCCTGTTGGGTGTAGCAGGTCGGCGGCAAAAATCATTAACATAGTGCCTGCGGGCTGCTTGTGTGTCGGCGCTGATTGTCGGCGCTGATTGTGAGGGCGCTGCTTGGCTTGGGATGCTGCTCGACTTGGGATCCGTCATATGGTTGTGCACTGAGTGCTTACTGCTGGCGGAGACCATTGTGTAAAAGTGTGACCCCAAGACATGAGTTCCGGCACCTTTTTTTTTTTTTATTACAAAAAAAGCACTGGTTATAAGAAAGATGACCTCTCATCGATTCCATACTGTCTCTACTGAATTCTTTACTGAATATCTTGGATATCACAATATGCCATCTTTTTAAAGATGAGGCTGGCATATTTTGACTTTTGCACTGTGTGATTTAACTTACTTTCCTGAGACTTCTAGACTGTTATTTTCTATGACACACTGAGTTGGCATGATACATTACAGTTCTGTGGCTTATAACCTGTCGTGGGTTAACGTGTGTGTGAACTAGTGATAGCTTTGACAAGGTGGCTTAACTTTAGTTTATAAGCCACTCTGACAATCCATGGCTTATTGTTTGGTTTGTTTGATCCATGATGGATTTTTGTATCATCTGAACTGCGCATCACTGCCCCCAAAGTTACGGAATGGCCCATTGGGATGGCTGTCAGGGGTTTCCCTCACTCCCTGCTGTTCTTGCCACCCATTCTGAGCTGATGGCACCAAGGGAGAAGCTGCCCGCTAACGTGTTAAGTCTATTTTGGAGCTTGGCATGTGGTCAGGTAGCAGACATCACTCTGCCACTGCCTTGGGCCCTAAAAGGGACTTGCCATGGTGCTGGTTGGCACAGACCATTGCAGCCAACTCATAAGTTGATTTTAATGGTCTTCACTCTGTCATTGCCTGCCCCTGTGCCAAACCCCAACTGCATTAGCGGCATTATGTGCTGTGCATTGTGGGTAGCACATAACTCTGCTTCTCTGCCGCCTATCACTGTTCTGAACCCCCTTTGGAGCTCAGCACAGTGGCAGGCCTTGGAGCTTGGCAGCATGAAGTTGAAAGGCCTGGTGGTGTGTTGCAGGCCAAAGATCATTCCAGGCAGTGCCTTCTCCCCTTTTCCTCTGGTCCCTACCACAGGAGTGGGGAATGGGGAAAACCTCAGTGCTCTCACAGGGTCCCCGGAGATACCGGTGAGAGGACTGAGTGGGAAGAAAGGGTTAAGAACCCACAATGTGCCCACTTGTTTGGTGAGCACTCATGAGCCCTCAGGCAGGCAATCCACCCTGTATGGTGGATGCCACAGTATGGGTTGTCGTGACATGCAAACCCATTGCGTGGACTCGACTGTGGGTCCTTGTCATGGCAAGTTGTTGGACCCCATGGCCTCTTAATCGTGGTCAAATTTGTTTTTCTAAGTATTCAGTAGCTCACCCGTGATCAGATTACCCTGTGGTAGATTACCTCATGGCTCCCTTTTGTCACCCCAGCTGTTTAGATGAATGGCAGTTTGTACTGTACATTGAAACCAGATGAAAGGATTTACACACTTCTTAATCTAGGCAATATCCTTGCACTGGAAGAATAAAAGAGGAGATGACCTTGCAAGTCATATCTATCTGTAATTTGTTTCTCCTGAGAGTCAGAGATGCATGCAGATTTCATGCATCCTTTCTGGGTGAAATTATTTGCTCATTTAATTTTTTTTTTAATTGTAGCATCTTTTTCCTCTCTCTTCAAAATTAACTGTAAGTCTTCAGGCACCAGTAGATGTATCAACTGCATGACTCTAAACATTCATTTTAAAGAAAGAAAATAGCAATTATTAAAATCCTTTTCCAACATATAAATCACTCTGGGTAGTTATTACACTGAAAGTGTTCCATTATACTTTTTATATTAATTCTTAATTGCTTTGATTTTTTCCCCCGTCTGAAGATATAATTGGAAACAATATTTTTTCCTCTTGTTCTAATTAAAATATTTTAATAAATGTTTATTTAGATACTATGTCATGGAAGGTTGAAGCCCTGGCTGCCTAATGTAATGTAAAATCAATTAGGGACAGAAAAATATCTATTTTTAATTTGCCTGTGTTGGATATATGGTTGATCTCATTGAGGGGGGTGCAAAGGAGGGAAAGAGAAAGGATCTGCATAAATCTTTCTATAAAAATAGTAATGATTTTTATTAATTTTCAACATGCTGCATCATTTGCCTATTCATATATTCCAAAGTAATCTATTTTTCCTTCAAGGCTGCTTGTGGGTTGCCATGTTGCAATATTCCTTTGCTGCTCTGCCTTCTGCAGAGCAGTGTAATGAAATGCATAATGTGCATCAAGCACTCTGTTTGTTTGTCTCATGCAAAGACCAGCATGCAAACATTAAGGCATGTTTGGGCTACATAGGCAAGCCATGTAACTAATCACGTACACCAACAATGCAAAGATTTGAGCATTGCATGGCAATTAATAACATTTCTGCCAGCGTAAATACAGTTCCCCCACCTCATAAATCATTTCCAGCCTGTCAAAATGGATCTGCACTGGCAAAGAAACAAGGGTAACATTTTAATTTTCCCCATCTGGCAAGATATGTTTCTGTTGGTTTCTTTCTCCTCTCCCATCTCCAGTTATTGAATTTATATGAGCATCTACATATTGTAGAGCTAATAAAAAGGCCATGTGTGAAAAAGAGAACAATGCTTACGTGTTACAGAAAGCAGCTTCTGGATGCCTTTGAACAGGATGAGTTGGGTCAGGCAGATTCTGTTCTATTTGCACATGTGTTTAAGAAAAAAGTGAATACAAACCAATGTGTCAGTCTATCTAATGCCAGAAAACATTAGGATGGTGGCCCAATTGTATATGATTGAATATGATCCATGCTCCCAAAGGACTTGTGCCATAATTTTGCTCCACAACGCACTAAAGATGCCAGTTCCTCCGATCTATCTCTTTGTCACACCCTGCTGTGACCAGGAAACATAG
This sequence comes from Varanus salvator macromaculatus, assembly GCA_023646645.1. Lineage (NCBI taxonomy): Eukaryota > Metazoa > Chordata > Lepidosauria > Squamata > Varanidae > Varanus > Varanus salvator. The sequence goes on from JAIXND010000659.1 coordinate 12,489,680, forward strand.
CCCAGGGTAGAACAAGATGAATGAAGAGATGAAGTTCTCTAGATGGGAGTAAACTCGATTCTCAGTGGCGCCTGTTGAGTTTTGTGCAGCTGTAATTTGGGGCCCAGTTGGAGAGCAAGCCCCTCCCCTGAAGACTGCTGCCGAAGATCTCGGCAATATGTGGTGTCCTCAGTCTCTATATCTGCCCTGGGCATGTCTCCAGTTTGGGGAGAATTGCCCAGTTTCAGTTCATTTGGCAATTGACTGCCCACCTCTAATTTATTAGAGACACATGCAGATGAAACTGAGAATAGGAACACTGCACAGTGCAGATGCACATTTGAGTTCTTAAACGCAACCTCATCACAGCTACTGTGGTAAGGCATGAACAGAAAAGCATTGCAGTGTTCAGTTATTTTACAAAAAGTGAGTGTCCAGCCTCAGTAGCAGAAAACTAAGAACAGAGGCGAAGCTAGCTTAATTTGCACCTTGGATTCAATATATGAAGCAAAACTCAAGTAAAACTTTATTCAAAATTTGCATTTTCTGACTTTGTAATAGAGTGTTCCAATACAAAATATGCACACACAAATATGTGAATTATGGAAATATTCCTACGAAATGCATATCTAAGGGAAATAACTTTCAGTTACTTGAAAAAAGAGGAAAGCAGCCTTAGAAGAGAATTAATATCATAAAGCAAGCTTAAAAAGAGATATATAATCACCTAATTTACAAAGACTAAAGATGACAACAATGTAAATCAGTTTAAACCCAACTTACAACCATTCAATAGAATATAGATTGAAACAAGTCAGTGTTGAACAAACATGAAGCAAATACATACTTCATTTGGGAGAGAGTTCCAAAGAGATGGGGCTGCATACTGAAAAGGCCTGTCTCTGGCAGACCACTGTAGCAAGTCTATAAGCACGATCTCATAGGTACCCGAAAACCTTCACAGGGATGCAGGCTGTCCTTCAAGTACCCTGCTCCCAAGATCAGGGACTGAAAGGTCAAAACCTGCACTTTAAAGTGAGCCTGGAAACCACTAGGATTATTGAGCTAATATATGTGAAATGCTCTGAACTCTCAAAAATGCTACATAAATGTTACGTTGTACAAACATTTTTAGGACACTTTTCAAATGAGTTTTCTCATATTTTTGTAAAGGGGACATCTGTTCGAAGGCAATATTAGATCTGAGTAATTTGTTTTAACTTGTATGTTCTGAGCTCTAATATGCATGAGGTTATTGCAATTCCTGTATTCAGATTCTTAAAGCAAATTCCAGACAAAGGCAAATTTGACCAACAGAGTCCCAAATTTGACAAAATAAGAATTGGAATGTATGAGAATCACTACAACCAACCTTTAACAAAACTCCAACAGAGGTTGTTATATAAAAGAAGGATTTTTGTTTGTTTGTTGTTACATGTCCTGAACTTTAGTTCTACATCTTGAACTTTATTCAAACTACTGAGAGTTTTAATTTAGTCAAATTCAGTAAAATGTCAAGCTAGTGCTGTTTATCCTGTGGATTACATTTATTGCTCACTGCAGAATTTGCTAACATTTTGATTTCTAATTATTTTTTTGTTTATTCATGTGGCAAAGATGCTTTGCTTGTTATCCTCTGACCAACAACCAGTTGGAAATTCGGTTTCTAATTTTCAGAAGCATTTGGAGCAAGAACAGCTCTTTCTGTGTGCATATGTAGGGGCTGACAGTACCTTTTGTATTGTCCATACAATAAGAGAGTGTTCGGTAGAACAGAGCAGATAAGAGTGTGAGCTCCAAAGCCCAAGTCAGGAGTCTCCTGGATCCAATTTCATAACAGCCAGGAAGTCACTAGGTGGCCTCAGCCAACCATCTGTAATAAGGGGATAACAATACTTTATAAAATTACAAGGATTACAGAGCATGTATGCAAAGAACACTTGAAACGCAGCACAAATACTACCTGATTTTCTGAATCATAGACTCACAGAATCACAGAATGCTGGGAGCGCCCACAGTGCAATTGGGTCCAGCTCTCATCTCAGAGCAGGACTTCAGGTTAAACCAGCCCTTTCAGATGGCTGTCCAGTTACATCTTGAACGCCTCTAGTGTGGAAAAGCCCACAATCTCCCTGGGCCATGGCTTCCATAGTCACATGGCTCTAATAGTTAGGACACTTTCCCTGCTATCCAGCCCTAATCTTGCTTCCTGTAACTTGAGCCTGTTATTCTGTGTCCTGCATTCTGGGATGATTGAGTAGAGATCCTGGTCTTCCTCTTTGTGACAGATAAATGAACTTGTTTCTCTATACGCCAATGCAATTTTCTGACAGGGTCTTTCCCCCCTCACATTAAGGACTGATAAGACATCAGGTTGGTCTTGGTTCCTAATTCTTCTAGGGTCAGTCTAAGGGCCACACTTTGCCAACTTAGACCTTAAGTGGCCTGCTATGTCTGCCAACTCTTGAACTGAGGAAAAAGGGAACATGAGCAGCTGCTGGCAATGCAGTGAGATGGAAGACTCACCAAGGAAGAGGGGCTGAGATGGGTGTCTTGCCTGAAGCCCCTCAAAATCCTACAGCTGATGCTGACTTGGTAAATACACAAGTGATGTGAGGCTGGGGAGGACCTAAGGAGATACTTTTATATGCAAATAGCTTGAGAGAATGGCAGCTTATTTCTTTAGAAGTCTCATCAGACCCAAATATATTTCCATAGCCTCTTTATACATGTGCTGAATAGATTCTCTCCCCCCCCCCTTTTATCAGGCCAGTTTTTAAGATATGTGAGAATGTTTTGCTTTCAATGAGAATAATGTACAGTGAGGGGTAGCAGAAATCTTCTCATCCAGCTCATTCTGTGCTTCCTCCAAGGTTTTGCATTAATGGTGCTATGATTTGTTCTCCCATGCTGGGTTTTAATGTGTTTCTTATCAGTGTTGAAAGCACTGAATTATGTTTGTTAATGTAGTACATTTAAACATCAGCAGATGGGGCCCTTGTTTCCCTTGAAGCCTCACACATATATACTCTCTCTGGCAAGAACATTGTGGATCTTTTTATATATATTAGAGGTTCTTAAATTCATACTTGCTTGCTAGCAGATACCGCTACAGGATGATCAGAGCTGAGGAGGCACAGTATACCAGGATAAAAGTTGCTGAATGAAAACGTCATTCTTCAAACAGGGATGCCAAGGCATAGAAATCTGCTCTGCACTGGCTTGCTGTTGCTCTGGGGGTGCTTCCAGATGGAGCATTCTGGCAAAATCAATGAGAAGGGAGTGTGCAGCCTTGCCATCATGTTTTCCCTAGTGGATTTTATGTGGTAACGAAAAGGCAGAAAACACCTGGGGAAATGTGGCAGAGTTATGAGTGGAAGATGTCATAACCTGAAAACCCCATAAAATCAGTGGGATTTCTCAAAAGCCTCACCTGGAAGCATCCTTGGTGTTTTTGACAACTTTACATAGTTGCAAGGTTGAATCCTGGAAGAAATCCCATGCTGTTGTAAGCTGGAAATACAAGACATTTATTGTGCACTTGGGATCTCCCACTCATGAAAGCGGTGGGCCCTTTTCACAACATGGAGTACTCATTCTCCATGGCCCTTCTGTGTTTTTGAGTCATTTTTCCATTTTTTTTTAGAGTGAGGCAAGTCTGGTATTAAAATGGATTCCAGAACAAAAGCCTTCTAGCTGTAGCACAGTGATGCCACAACATCTTCTTGTGGTTGGTTAATAGAATATCTAGAAAGGCAAATAAATGCTAGTCCTAACGGGAACAAACCTTTATGTTAAGGGTATACTTACTTTTCCTTCTGTAAGGCAGGCAGGCAAAGGAGTTCCAGGAAAGTAATAGATAGATTGAATCCTGCATGCAGAGAAAATCCTAGAGAACATTTTTACATGTTTAAATGTCCTAAGCAGGCTTTCTGATCCCATTATTCACTTCTTCACTTGCACTACATTAGAGGTAAAAAAAAACAGGACTCAGGACAGAGTAAGTGGACAAGCTGCTTTTTGCTTCTTCTCCAATGGAAGAATGGAGATGGATGAAATGGGGTACAAACATCCTTTAAAGTATCCAAGCACAGATTATGAACTAGAATGACCACTTATGAATCACCACAGAAAAGCAATATACATAAAAAGGACAGAGCTTTGCATATCTGTGTATGCTAATTTATATCTGTAAGTTAAAAAAGGAGAAATTATTATTATAATTGAAATAGATATACTGTGCATTTCTCCGTAGTGTGGGAGACTGTGACCATGTGATATGGGAACCTTCCTGCTCATTTGCTGCTGAGGTGCTAACTGTTGATGGATACACGTTCTCAGTGCTTTTTTTGTATAAAAAAAAAAAGGTGCTGGAACTCATGTCTCCGCCGGCAGTAAGCACACCCACCAATCCCAAGCCGAGCAGCGGAGCAGCATCCCAAGCAGCTATCTCTCACTATCAGATAGCAGACAGCAGACACAATAGCAGCCTGCAGGCACTATGTTAATGATGTTTGCTGCTGATCTGCTACTCTGTTCAAAATCACTTCGTAAAATCCATTGAAAAAAAGGTGCCGGAATGCTGTTCCAGTGCGTTCTATGACAAAAAAAGCCCTGCACGTTTTTATACTATTAAACCAGAATGGGAGAGGACAGACCTTCAAATATATGATGCCTTCAAATAGAAGGCAATCCTTTGGAGCCTTTCAAATAGAGCGCTATCCTTTGTAAAGGTAAGCAGAGGGCCATCCAGCTTGTAAACTACCAGTCTGAAATGTTTGATCTCAAGCTCTCTTATAATCGCAAGGCTAAAAATCCAAAGTAGTGTCAAGGGCTTGTAGAGACCATCCGAAGTCAGGTGGCCTCATGAGGTGGATACTGCGTGCAGTGGAGAATAAAGTGACCTGTGGGGGCAGGGTGAAAGTGAGCATGTGCAAAAACGCTCTTAGACCATGATTTGATTTCTGGAAGAAGAGGTGGATGCACTGAGTCGCACTAATACCGAACTTTTCTGCACTGGGTTTTTAATCTGCTGTATCCACATTTGGTTTTGTTGTGGAACTGAGATCCAAGTTCTCAAGAGTTTTACGTTTCCTGCTTTTCCACTACAGAACCTCTAGGTGGCAAAGCGTTACCATGGAATGTCATAATCATACATTTTGTTTCACGTTTGCAAATAATATTTCATTTTTCCTACTCTAAAAAACCTTCACTCTTACATGAAAGCACTCTTACAGGAAAGCACTCTTACAAAATAGAAATGTAACTGGAAGGTCATGGCATCATCTAAAGAACCTGTAAACAACAATGAGTAAGGAATGAAAAGGCTCAATCAATGCCTTGTGTAGGAAAGCTCCTGTTCACAAGACAGCACATGGGTTGCGCTGAAGCTTGTAGGAATGGTGGAGGGAAGGCAGACGAGCCCAAGGCTCTCTCCTGCAGCCAACATGCAAGGACTGTGCATTAATCATACTGGAAAATTACTCCAATGATTTGACTTGCCTTTATGTCCTCAGTGCAGAATCTGACATAAGCACCTTGGTCTCCTGTTATTGGCTATGGTAAATTAAGTTCCACCAGCATATGGAATGATTTCCCATTTCATAACCAGAAACGGGGAAGCCTAATTTTTGGCTTGGCTAATTCAGTGGCCTAATGTTTATTTTGCAGATGATTTACCTCTAAAGTGCCAGCAATCCATCTGGTGCTGTACAAACTCAAAATTAAAAACAGGTTTCTGCTTGGAGGCATCTCATGATCAAGGACAGACAAGGGGTGTGTGTGTGGGGTAAACAAAAGGAGGATCTATGAGAAGAGTAGAGGTCAGAAACACACTTATAAATACTGTAAATGTCACAGATGCTAACTCTGGAATCACTTGGAACTATGAAGAAAGCTAAGCAGATGATAAATTATTTCAAAATAAAAATGGAAGCATTGATTATGCACATTTTGCTCAAAACAATTCCAGCAATAAAACTTGGAAAAGGAGAATAGATAGAGTTGATTGAAAGAAGCAGAAATTCAATGATTAGAAAAGGCAACAGAAAATAAAAAGGGAAAGCTGAAGGGAGCTGAAGACAGACAGAAATCACGGAGCCTTCCATGCATATTATATCTATGATGGGTAGAAAGTGAAACAGGAAGCCAATGATGGGAACTAAGGAATGGCGAAAAGTACTGAGAGCAACTGGCAAAATTGGTACACCTGAAGCTGCCTTATATGGAATATTTAGTCAGCCTTGCTCAATATTTTTCCACTCTGCAAGGTCTCAGCTAATGGTCTTTACCATCAGCATCTTTAAAAAACAAAGCAAAAGATAAACAGGTGATGTTAAGGGTTGAAACTGGGCTGTTCTGCATTCAGAGCATGTGCTCAACATTGAACCTCCCCACTCCATCTGGGGGCAGAGTTCTAGGCTGGGATAAGTGGACCAATTTAGCCACAACAAAACCAAATACATTTCCATGACTGATGCTAAGCAAGGCTCACCTTGTAAGTTTCCTAGGTGGGCAGCCTCAGACAGTTTGCTGCCTGAAGCAAAGGGCAAGATGACATCTTCTACCACTCCATGGATAGCAGCTGAATGAACTGTCAAATGAATTTTATTTCAACACTGGTGACAGGATCTCATTTCCTCCAAACCCAAGGTCAGCAGACTAACTTAGGAAGCACAGGGTAAGCTGTATGGTATGGACAGCTCTGTCCATCTTGTCTTTATGCTCCACTTCCCAAAATCTGCTGCTTGAGGTGGCTTTCCCACTTTGTCAAGTGAGAACCACAAGTAAGTTGTTCTGGACTTTTCAGAGGAATATTTAGATCTAAATGGAATAAATCAGGAATACGCGTTAAAAGATGGGAGTGACGAAGTCTGGGGAGAAGTATGTAATAATACAGGCAGAGGAAGAGATTAATATTTGATCACTTGGAATGGATTCTCTGGAACTGCCACTTTGTATTGAATGAACTTGTTATTTGAATGCACCCTGAACAGAGGAGTTTGACACAGTGCCTCATAAACCATAAATACTGTTATGAAACTGATAGATCAAAATGGATCTTTCCATCCCATTCTAATATGTCATGCCAACAATACTGCCTCCTAGATAGGTTAAATACTGTACATAAGATAAAAATATGCATGAGAGCATACTTTGACCATTTGTTAAAAGATTGGCACATCGAGATATTATTTAAAGTAATACCATCCAGCATATTAGGAAATTAGACATTATTACAAATATGAGAAATCACTTATTGAAAGTGACATTTTTGCCAATCTGATTATTTGGTGTAAAATATGAAGCTTTGGGCATGCAGAAAGCATTCCAATTAATACATTTCTAGACATGCAATTATTGTCACCAACCATGGTTCTCTTCAAAACAACATGTGCTTTGTTGCTAAGAATGCTTGCATACAATGTTGTGTGCATGCAAGTTGCATTAATTCATTCATTCATGATTGATTGATGAGCTTCTGGCCATAAGGTTCAGTGTTCAAAACACATCTTAAAACAATGTAGATATAACAAATACTTAATAAGAGTGTAAATGGAACTTTCAGTAAAAGTAAAACCAGCTTCAACCCCATAAATGACTTCATCCCAGTAAATGCAGAATGGACCAGGAATGTCCTTGTTGCTTGTCAGAAACTGAGCAAAGCAGGGGCTAATACAGCCTCCATCACCATCTTTTGGTGGCAGAACACAGGACAAGGCCTCCAATGAAGAATCTAAACTATGGGGCAGTTCATAGGTGGGGAGGCTTTATTTTGGATAGCCTAACCCCAGGATGTGAGGAGACCAAACCTGTCCTTTGCCTGGGGAAGCAGTAAGTTGCCTGGTGTTTCAGTTGACCCATGGAGATAAAAGAAAATACTTCTTTACACAGCACGTAGTCAAACTATGGAATTTGCTTCCATGAAATGTAGTAATGGATGCCAGTTTGGATGGATTAAAAAGGGGTTTGGACTAATTCATAAATGAGAAGGTTATCAGGGCTCTCAATGCTTGTGAACCCCAAACTCTGTGGGAGAAGTGGCTGTGGGAGAAGTGGCCATTTTCAGCTGCCTAGCTGGGAAGTGTAGAGGGGAAGAAAAGAAGGATGGAACATCATCAGAATACAATGGCTCTTTCTAGCCCCTATTTCTTGCATCCTAGAATGCCCCCCTCCCTAGCTTTCTGGAGTGGATTCCCAGTCTCAGGGAGACAGCTGGGACTTCCATGCTGGCTGCAAGGCAGGAAAGGGGTTTGGTGTGTGAATTCCCAGTTCTGAGGTCAGAGCTCTGTTTATGTATTCATATTTGGGAATCTGAATTGTGCTAATCTTCCCCATGGCTCAGGTGATGTCTAGGGGCCAAATGGTTGTTCTCTAAAGCAATAAAATTAAAAATATTTAAATTATGTGAATGCATCACTCAGTCAATCAATCAGTACCAGTGGCAGTGGAAGAACTGTGTCTGGTTTCCCCATGAATACCTACAGAAAGCAGAGAAACTTCTCCAAATCTCAGGTCGGTTTCTCTGCAGCACTCTTGGCTGGGCAAAGAAGGACAATCTGCTTCCTTGTGGTCACTACAATGTGAGAGGGCCTTTTGATTCGGTTCACTTAGAATGGATACAGGTCAGGCGGTTCTGAGATAATTAATCTCAGGAAGCCTCCAACACTTATTGATGGTTGTTGCCATTGACACAATTTCAGAAGCACAAGGGGTATATTCAGGGAATCAATGGAACTATTCTATTGCAAGTATGTAGTAGCAAATTAGTTAATGTCTTATGGCCTTAAGTCACTGGTTGCTATCCAGTGTCTCATGAATGCTAGAAACAGACAAATCAGCCTGTTTCTGACTTGTGTCATTTTTGCATGTGCCCACTCATGAATCTACTTCATTTTGTGTACATTATTCCATGATTTTTTTAAAAAAAAATTAATATAAGAATTAAAAAACCTATTTAAACATTTGCATTTTATACTATTTAATTACATATTTTAGTGCAAAAGTTTCCCTTGCAAAAATGCAACATTTCATAACTTTGGGTGATACATTTTCTGAATCAAGATCTACATTCAAGATTTGGGTAAGTTATTCAAGGAAGTGTGGATCTCCCAAGTACACGAACAACTATGCTGATTCGGAGCAAGAACCCATCTAGTCTAGCATGGCCAACCAATGACTGTGGGAAGCCCAGTAGTGTAACAGGAGTGTAATAGCAGCCTGCTGCTTGTCTTCTCCAGTAACTGGTGTTCATGGGCATACTACTCTGATACTGGAGATAATATGTAGCCATTGATAGCCTTACTATCCATGAATTTGCCTTTCAAAGCCATCTAATTTATGTGTTTTGGAGCAGTGAATCCCATAGCTGTGTCAATATGTGCTGTGTCAAAGGTACTCCCTTTGATCTGTTCTGAACCTTCCACTGGTCAGCTACATGGGAGTCTGGATTTTAGTCTTCTGAGAGAGGGAGAAAAATGTTGTCCTACCACTATCTCCATGCCAGGCCTAATTTTGTACACTTCTTCCCTTTCTCACCTCACTCACTTTCCCCCTAAGCTAAACAGACCATGCATTGTAAACGTTCCTCCAGCCTTTTAGTTGCCCTTTTCTGCACATCCCCCATAAAATTCCCCAAGCATCCTCAGTGAGTACCTGGGTCCTAATTGCTAGCTGTGGCAGCTGGAATACTGTGAGCATTTAAGAAACTCTCTGTTGCCTTAGCTGATGATGGGAACTGGTACCCACAAGACTGCTTGTTGGATCATGACCTTTGTGTTGCATGACACAGTGCTGAAATTCTGAACCAAACATTATTTTTCTAATCTTAACCACAAGCGTTCTGGATGAATAATATTCAGGGTTACGCAATTTTTTTAAAAAAATTAATAGGTATCTATTTACATCCTTAACTCTATCTTAATGAAGATTTTTGTCTAGAAATACAAACAGCTGTTGAAATACTCTTCCATCTATCATTTTAAATCTTTTATTAAATTTGCACCTGGCAGGGTAGCTATAGTTAAAAGTCTGTTCATTATGAGGCCCATATTTGAGTGGCTTAGAACTATAATTTCAAATCTTATCAAGCTGAAACTCTGCCAGTGCACTTTTGCTTTTGTTTGTTTGTTAAATTAAAGTGAGCAGTATTAAACTTTCCCCCCTTCCACAGCAATAATAAACCTCTGTTGCATAAACATTAAGGAGATGTATAAGGAAGATTAACTATATAGTTGACTATTTTTCTGGCTGTGGCAGTGTTTTCAAAAAAGGCATTTTTGTTGTTATGACATTATTGATCAGTAGCTCCCTAGAGCTTTGAGGCTGGGCCACTAGTCTTCTGGGAGTGGAGACTGGATTGAGACCTTGCAAGGGACTACTGAATCCATGGCTTCTACATCTGAAAGTGAGATAGAGAGATACATCAGATAGAGAGATAAAGCTTCCTCACTGTCAGAGCAATGCGACAGTGGAACCAGCTGCCTAGAGAGGTGGTGGGCTCTCCCACACTGGATACATTCAAAAAGCAACTGGACAGCCATCTGAGTGGGATGGTGTAACATGGTGTCCTGCAACAGCAGGGGGGTGGACTCGATGGCCTTCATGGTCCCTTCCACCTCTACTGTTCTATGATTCTATGGTCACTGCACTTTGCTTATCTTTGCTTATTTATCTCTTTACACCAATAAGACTGGGCACATGATAAAATGAACCTTTCAGAGAAATCCTACCATGGACGGTGGTGGGGGACAAGAATGGAAGGTAGATGATTTGGCATTTCCTAAGCCTTGTCAGGCTAACAGCAGCTAGGTAGTATAGCAGCTTTTTGCTCTCTCCCAGCCTCATTCCATTTTCTGTTCCCCTCCTCTCCATTTCAAGCCACCACCCGCCACCCCGGCAGTAGAGGGAACCTATGGCAACATTGAGAGTGGTGGAGATTTGTTGCCAAACTCGAAACATGCGTAGGAATGGGAAGGCTTTGGATCTTGAGTTTCCAAGCATTTCACTTGTTTCAAAATGCGTCCTTCTTGCTTACCAGTAGCAGAGCTGTGTCATTGGCTGCAGAGGCTTTGAAATATTCTTATTCAATTTGATTAAAAAGGAATAGCTTTCAGAAAAAAGCAAATGAAAAGTGATCTGGAAGAAATTCTAATGGGTTTGGATCAAAGTTCTTGTATTTATCGTACTCATGAGGAGGCTCTGCATTGGGCATGTGTGTCCTGTTTCTCATTGCAGACTTGTCTTATTGGCACTCTGTAATGTCCTTGGCCTGCCACACTTTCTGCCCAGGGAAAAATTGGGAGATCATTCCTCCCACAGGCTTTCCAAAGCAGGCAGTGCCTGCATCCTTGGAGGCCATAGAGCAATGGAGATACAGGTAATAGAAAGAAAAACACACAGAGTACCTTCAGCCACATTGATCAGGTAAGGCCAAAGAGATCAACAGAAGAAATGCAAAAATAGATTATAAAATTCCCCAAGATGAGACTTTAAAATTGAAGCCTTGTTTAGCAAGAAAGCTTTCTGAAAACCAGAGGCCAGGTTCTTGCACAGCACTAATTCCACTTCTTCCTTTCAACTTCCTTTGACACTGCCCTGTTCAACCTGCTACAGTACTGCATTTGGGATACCATATCCACAGTCACCACTCTGAAATTTAACATTTAGAAGATCTTGGAGGCAGTGCTGAACCCTGAAGAATGACAACTAAAATTGTCATTTAGGAAAAAAAGGCATTTTTTCCCCCTAAGTCCCAAAAACTTCCTTTTCTTACTCACTGCTTGTCTGCTCATAATGCTGCTGCTACCTTTTGTATTGGCAGGGCAAAAATGAAAAATTCTGATGGAAGGATGAAAAAGGGCAAGCTGTGCTAATTACAGTTCTTTGTAACAGTGAGGCATACCAGTAAAAAAGTGTTGGAGAATTTTTTCTCCCTCTGGAGAAATTTGGTGAAATTACCACTGCCAATTTCTCTGTCCAGTAATAAGGTGGAGAAATTTGAGAGGTCATTTGTGCATAGCTCTACTTCTAATGTTGAGAGAGAGAGAAAGAGAGAGAGAGAGAGAGAATCCCTATCCACTTCTCCACATCATGCATAATTTTGAAAATCTCATGTCTCACCTTCTTTGTCTCTTTTAAAAGCTAAACAATGTCAGACATTATAATGTTTCCCCATACAGAAGTTTCTCCATTTCCTTAATAATTTTGTTTGGTCTTTGCCCTTTTTTCAACTAAATAATGTCTTCTTTTAGGTGCAGTGGCCAGATACTTACTGTGCTAAGTATCTGAACTGTAATTACATCATAGATTTGCATATGGGCAGTATGATATTGGCCATTTTATTTTCAGTTCCTTTCCTTATTATGCCTAACATAATAAGTTTGTCTTTCCCTCAGCAGCTGCATTCTGGGATGGCATTCACATGAACTGTCCTGAAGACAGTGGACATGCTTCATATACAGTAGTTTATATGCCATATAGTTTCTTCGTCATGGCCTCTGTGCATCACACATATGGGTGCTGTGCCTGCGCAGTGCCTAGGCCAGAAGATTAGAAAGCTAATGATTTTGGTGGGAAAACGCTCTGCTCCCCTCCCCGCTTACAGTATGAATAGAGCGGAGCGACCACCATTTTACTCAGTCTCTGCGACCGCCGTTCGCTGTGCCTCGTGCCTGCTTGTCTTTCGCTTAGACTTTCACCATGTGCTCTCTTACGGTTATTTCTTTTACTTACCTTTTCCCAGTTATATATATCCCAGTTTTTCTCTTCTTGTTGTAGTTCTCTTTGTTTCTTCTTTCTCTGAAAAAAAAAAAACCCCAAAAATATTTACTTACCCTCTGTACTATCATCTCTTCTTCTTTTTCTGCGATGGCACAGCGGGTGGCTTTCCACAAGTGCAGTGAGTGCGGCTCGAAAATGTCTCCCGCTGACCCGCACAATTTATGCCTCCTTTGCCTCGGTGAGGGGCATGGGACTGACAAGTGCGGTCATTGCCTGGCCTTTACCAAACAGGCCAGGAAGAATAGGGAGAATTGACTCCGTAAGCTCCTTTGGGACCAGGCCTTGCTTCAATCCGACCAGTTGGTCGCAAGGCCTGCCCCTTCCTCGGCTGCTCCAACTCAGTGCTCCGCCTCTACCCTGGCCGCGCCCTCTAAGCGCCCCACCTCGTCGCTGGCTGCACCATCGCAACGCCCTTCGGATGAAGGCGCTGCTTCAACGGAAGTGCAAACACTGCCCTCTCCTCCAACTAAACAAAAGGAGAAGCGCAAGCATCCGGAGTCGGAAAAGCCCTCGGGCCATAAGAAGCTGAGAAAGGAGAAAGCGGCTAAGGAGGCTCACAAGAGCAAGAAACCCAATCGTCCCAAACACTGGGGCTCGGGTTTGTCGGGGTTTTCGGTACCGACGGCCGTCATGGTACCAACTCCTTCAGGACCGGCCCTGCAGTTGGCCATGCAGATCACACCGCCGGGATACCCCAGGCCTGTTCTTTGGCCTGAGAGCGTGTCTCCCCCATGGGAGACACAGCTTATGGACTCCATCTCTGATGGGGAAATCAGGGATTCCCCACCGAGGCAGCGCTCCCCAACGCCGATGCCTTCTGCCGAGCCTCCAGAAGGTCTGCACTCTCCTCCTAGGCATAGGAGCCGCTCATCTGACCGCCATGCAGATGACTGGCCCATGCATGGCTACGGTGGATATCCCACCTGGAGTGGGCCCCATCCGTATGCGTACTTCCCTCCGGATCGCCGCTCACCATCAGTTCCGAGGGAGGCACTGTTCACTTCGGGACATGCGGAACGTAGACCGCCACCATCTCCAGAGAGCTCCTTGTCCAGCAGCCATTATATGTACCAGGACTCGGATGAGTCGGAAGTGGATTCCACATCCCCGGACGTCGCCATCACGTCCCAGGACCTGGGATCCCTGGATGAACCTCATGTTTCCTTTTTTGAGCTGCTCTCTCACTTGGTCCGTTCGCTGGAGATAGAAGCCTACCATCACCCAGGGCCCAGCACGGACCGCTTTTACGACATTGTCCGGGGGGAACAATTTGCTACCGTGGCTCTACCTTTGATCACCACGCTTCGGCAAGCAATGGTTCAGCCCTGGGACCACCCGGCTCAACCGCAGGCGACGTCTTGCTGGTACGAGTCCATGTACCGGGTCCGAGAGGATGACATCCCATTCCTGCTGCGCCACCCCAAACCTAATTCAGTGGTCGTTGAGTCATCCCAGGGCAGAGAGGTTCATTGACATACAACCCCCCTAGACAAGGAAGGGAGGAAGGTGGACATGATTGCGTGCCGGGTCTATGCGGCTGTAGGACTAGAATTGCGTATTTCAAATTACGAAGCCACGCTGGCACGTTACCAGTTTTTTATCATGCAAAAACTGGAAAATGTCCTCACCTCTCTTCCTGACCAGCAAGCGGACCTTGCTAAGGTCTTCTTGAACAAGGCAAAGCAAGTGGCCATGCAGCAGTTGTCTACCGCGAGGCATCATGTAGACACCAACTCTTGGGCTATGGTCAACTCTATCTCCCTCCACCGGCACACGTGGCTCAGGAACTGTAATTTCCCTGAGGAAATGAAGAGGAGGAGAGAGGAGAGAGGAGATGCCATTCGATGGTTCCGGCCTCTTCCACGCGAAGACAGATAGGAAGTTGAAAGCCATCCATGAGTCTCACATGACAGCACGTCGAATGGAGCTCCTGCAGACTGAACGTAAGTGGCCATGGTCCCGACCCTACGGACGCCAGCAGTATCAGCCTCGCCAGCAGTTCCACCAACGCCAGCAGTGCAGACGGCAGCAGCCTCAACAGTGCTTTTCCCAAGGCTGTAGATGGTTCAATACCGACAAACGCCCTCGCTGATGGTCCCAGTGAACCAGTTCTTCTCTCCTCACCCCCCTTTCCCCTCTCCCCTTTGGGAGTCGGCTTCAAAGCCGTCTCCCCATTTGGGAAACCATTACATCTGATAAGTGGGTGCTATCCATGATTCAGTTTGGATATAGAATAGAATTCGACATCCTTCCTCCATCGAGCCCTATCTGTTTCACATTTCCAGTTCTATGTGATGAAGTTCTTCAGCTTCTTCATAAGGGAGCGATCCACTATGTCTCCTGTACTGATGGGCTACACGGGTTCTATTCTAAGAATTTTCCGGTCCCAAACGGGACGGTGGTCTTCGGCCTATTCTGGACTTAAGAGGAGTCAACAGATATATTAAACTGAAAAAGTTCTGGATGACCACTTTACAAAATATTCTTCCATTGCTGAGGAGAGGGGATTGGTTCGCCTCATTGGACTTGAAGGATGCGTATTTTCACATCTCTATTCATCCTTCACATAGACTTTTTTACATTTTGCTGTCAGCTCCTATGTTTTTGAATTCAATGTTCTACCATTTAGACTGGCAACGGGACCGAGAGTCTTTACGAAGTTCATGGCCCCGGTGTGCGCTCATCTATGGCTCCAGGGCATACAAGTCTACCCCTATTTGGATGATTGGCTGATTGTATCGCAATCCAAGGAGACCCTACTTGCGGCTGTCCGGCTGACTTGTGCGTTACTTGATGACCTTGGACTTTGTATTAACCGAAGGAAATCGTCACTTATTCCTACACAGGTCATCGACTTCATTGGGGCACGCGTCGACTCCACTCTGCAGAAAGCGTTTCTTCCTCCAGACCTCAGAGCTGCGCTGTGCTCGCACATCCATCGGATTCGATGGCAAGGAACAGTTCAAGCCATCTCCATACAGCAACTGTTGGGGCATATGGCAGCCTTGGTGGCAGTCGTGTCGCACGCAAGGCTCAGACTTCGTCCGCTCCAACTGTTCTTCAACAGATTGTTCCATCCACATTGTGATCTGCAAAGCAAACTTCTTTGGATCCCGTCGTCGGTCCTAAACACGTTAAGATGGTGGACTATTGCAGACAACCTATCCAGGGATGTCCCATTCCGCCCACACCAACCAACAAGGATAATGTATACCGATGCGTCTCTCATTGGATGGGGGGTGGCATGTACAGGACTTCGGGT
The DNA here is from genome assembly GCA_023646645.1 of Varanus salvator macromaculatus. NCBI lineage: Eukaryota > Metazoa > Chordata > Lepidosauria > Squamata > Varanidae > Varanus > Varanus salvator. The sequence goes on from JAIXND010000659.1 coordinate 12,505,701, forward strand.
CCAAGGGGCATGGACCCGACGGGAAGCAGGGGAGCACATGAGCCTCCTAGAGCTCCTCGTGATTTTCAACGGCCTCAAATCCTTCGAGGCTGTCCTCGACCAAAAGACTGTGCAGATTGCATCGGACGGCATAGCGGTTGCTTTCTACATCAACAAGCAGGGCGGTACGAAGTCGCCCCATCTGGCTTGCTTGGCAATGCAAATCTGGAATTGGTGCATTCCCCGGGGCATCACATTACTGGCAGTCCTCCTTGCTGGGGCCGACAATGTGGAAGCCGATGCGTTAAGTCGGCAGATGTCAACAACTCACGAATGAGAGTTGGACCAGATGGTTTGCGGCCAACTGTTCCGATTATGGGGGAACCCAGACATAGACTTGCGAACAGAGTCTGTCACCGGTTCTGCTCCAGAGTGGGAGTTGGATTGGACTCAGACGGAGATGCCCTGATGTGCAGCTGGAGCAACCTGTTCATCTACGCGTTCCCTCCAATCCCACTTCTTATGAGGGTCGTTTCAAAGATAGTGGACGGCGACGCCATGGGCATTTTAATTACCCCATGGTGGCTGAGGCAACCCTGGTTCACCACTCCTCACTCGATCCCGAGGAGTTTTTCAGTGCCTTCCACTTCTTCTTTCTCTGCTGACAACACAACGGGATGATCTGACACCCAGATCTGCCTTCGCTGAAACTCACAGCATGGTGCTTCCGGTAAATTTTGATATTGTATCGGCTCCATTGCCATCCCGGTCGAGCGAACCTCCTTCAGAACCGTTGTGGGTTACCTCGGAACCGACAATTTTTTCCCCGCAGATTCAGGCGATTCTCGAATCTGCACTATGACCTTCCACCCGGAAATCCTATTTAGCGAAGTGGAAGCATTTCTCGTCTTTTGCTGCTCCCCATTCTTTTTCTCTGTTGTCAGCTTCCATCGACAATATTTTACAATTTTTGTTCGAGCTTCATCGCTCAGGACTAAAACCTTCCTCTATAAGAGTTTATACTGCTGAGGTTTCACATTTTCATGGTAGCATTCAGGTGTTGTCTGTTTTTTCTCAATCCCTGATTCGCCGTTTCCTTAAGGGGCTACAAAACTTGTGTCCATCGGTATGACCTCTCATGCCGACGTGGAGTCTCTCTGTTGTAAAGCTCTTACGAAGCCCCCTTTGAACCTTTGGCAACGGTGGATTTATGACTAGTTTCATGGAAAACCGCTTTCCTCGTAGCAGTTACTTCGGCTAGGAGAGCCAGTGAGCTATGCGCCTTACGCATAGACCCACTGTTTTTGAATTTCCATAAGGAAAAAATTGTCCTTAGAATGGATTCTGAATTTCTCCCTAAGGTGGCTACGCAGTTTCACCTTAACCAAGACATCGTCCTTCCTGTGTTTTTTCCATCCCTGTCGACCCCGATCGAGCAGTCTCTGCATATGTTGGATGTTAGGCGCTGCCTGGCTTTCTACAGGTCTTGCACAGAATCAATCAGGACTTCCAATCGCCTTTTTGTCAAATATGCTGATAATGATAAGGGCTCACTTGTCTCTTCTCAGAGACTATCTAAGTGGATCGTGCAGACCATAGTTTTAGCATACCAGTTGGCAAAGATGGACTTGCCTTCGGTTCCGAGGGGACATTCTACACAAGCAGTAGCGACTTCGTCGGCCTTTGCAGCAGGGGTTCCACTTCAGGACATTTGTAAGGCCGTGATCTGGGCTGCTCCCTGTACATTCGCCAAGCATTATTGGCTTGATGTACGCGCCAGACGTGATTGTTCCTTCGGCAGAGCTGTGCTGTTGGCCATCCTCCAGTGATGACACCTTCCCTCCTCCGAGTCTGGTAAGCTTGCTAATCACCCATATGTGTGATGCACAGAGGCCACGACGAAGAAGAACAGGTTGCTTACCTGTAACTGATGTTCTTCGAGTGGCCATCTGTGCATTCACACAACCCACCCACCGGCCCCGCTTGGTGTCAGTGTGTGGCTTGTTCTGCTGTCGGTCCCGTGCTCTCCCTCGGTACCAACCTTGTTTGTTTTGCTGCTCCCGGTTGATCGCTAGGTGGCGAACGTCAGTCTTTAGGACTGAGTAAAATGGCAGTCGCTCCGCTCTATTTATACTGTAAGGGGAGAGGGGAGCGGAGCGTTTTCCCACCAAAACCGTTAGCTTTCTAATCTTCTGGCCTAGGCACTGTGCAGGCGCAGCACCCATATGTGTGAATGCACAGATGGCCACTCGAAGAACATCAGTTACAGGTAAGCAACCTGTTCTTATTTGTGGTACAGTGGCTATGGTGTTGCACTGTGACTGGGAAGATCCAGGTTCTAGCCCTGGTCTGCTGTGAAGCTCACTGAGTATTTGGCCCAGTCACCAACTCTGTGCCTCACCTACCTCACTGGGTTGTTGTGAGGATGAAAAAGAGAGGAGGGGAAGGATGTAAGCCACCCAGGGTTCCTTGCAGGAAAAAGCCAAGGTTTAAATATAATAAATAAAAATATGAAGTTGACTTAAATGTTTTCTTTCCAATATGGCAGCAATCCCAGGCAACTCCCTTCCAGAAAAGTTGGACTACAATTCCTATATTTCCCAGTATGGAATGGCAAATGTCTGCTGTTCCCACATAGAAAGTTTCCATTTCTCATGTGAATTTATAGTAGCTTTTTTTTTCTTTTCCGTGTCTTACTCCCCATGTGTCTAGGTACTGAAGATATCAGAAAACTTCTTGAGCCAATCATTTTTATTAGGTCTGAAATTTTCTTGAGAAAAAGGTCATCCCATTTCCAAATCAGACTTTTTATCAATGAAGAATTATTATTTATTGTCCAGAATACACAGCCTATCTTGTAAGAAATACTGTATATTGATATTCTCTTTAGATGCTCTTGAATGGATGGCATCACATTTAATGTATAATGCTCCTTCTCCTAGGAAATATCTTGAAGAACATACATCCAATACATTTTGTAAGAGCTACATGTTGTGGTTTTGTGCACACTGTATCTATCTAAATGGAAAATGGGGTGGTTGTGTCAATTTTGCAGGAGCTTTTTCCAGAAATAGAGAGGTATTTGGGAGAATACTGTGAAAAAGAATGTTTTGCCCTCTTGATGTGCCAAATGCCTCCTTGATTAACAAGTCAGTATATATGCAAGTACATGTGTGTATAATACACATGTATGTGTGTTACATGCTTGGCTATAAGGCACCCTTTAAATCCTTTACATATATACATGCAATAAGCAAATCAGCATCTGTAAGATATACTTCCCCAAATGCTAACAATATTGACAATATTCACAGATGCTCTTCAATATGACACTGTTTCTCTCTTTCTAGTGGTCATGGCTATCGAAGTGCCTTGCAGGTGTCAGGACTAAATGAGCCAAAGCTCCACTATGACATGGTCACAGAAAGCCTGAAACCAGCAAGAACAGTTTTAGATGGTTAAGATGGGCATCCTGATCTGCCTGATCTGCTCAGGAAACTAACTCCAATTGTTACTAACCCCAATTCCTCACCTTGTGCTAATGTTGGTGTGCTCTGAAAGCTCTACACCTTTTGTCCCTTACCTTAATCCGTTTAACCCATTGTTTCCATGCCTACCTATCTCCCCCACTCCAAACTGTGTACCTGACTGATACAAAAGTCCCTTGTGTAGCATTTTCCCCTTTAGTTCCTTGTGGGCTACCTACATGCCACATGCCACATATGCCCTTCCGCCCTTTGAGATCTGTGTCAGAGGCTCTCCTCCGGGAACCCTCAGTGAGGGAGATCAAGAGGGTAAGTACCCGGAGGAGGGCTTTTTTGGTGGTGGCGCCCCAATTATGGAATGCGCTCCCCAGAAAGGTCTGCCTGGCGCCGTTGTTATTTGTTTTTCAGCGCCAGGCAAAGACCTTTTTATTTAAATTGTATTTTAACAATTGTTAAATTGTTTATTTGGTATGTATGTATTTGTTTGTTGTCTAGTTTGGTTATTATTTGTTTATAGTTTAATCGTGCTGATTTATTTAAATTATGTGGTTTATTGGTCTATTGTGTATGATTTTGTATACCTAATTTATTGTATTTTTAGGTTTGCCGAGATGCACCGGGGGGGGGGGGAGGGATAGACATATAGGTTTTTAATGTATACAAATGTGTTTGTATTTTTATGCTGTAAGCTGCCCCGAGGCTTTGTTGCGATGGGGCGGCATATAAAAGTTTTAATAAATAAAAAAATAAATAAATGTATTTCCCACATATCTGAATAACCTGTGATGTCCTTTGAATGTCACGCCCCCAGTGTATGTTCTCTGTGTTTTGGCACCAGGCTATGGGTAGACCAACACTGTGGAGAAGCTTTGCCCCTAGGAGGCAGTGCTGGGTTGTTAACTGAATGGATGCCTGGCCTTTCTATGGGAGTAGCTGTTGATGTCAAAGAGGCCTATGATTCAGTCAAAGACGTATATGCTTGCATGGTGCTGATGGAGACATCCTTTGCCTTCACTCACACCTCCTGGCATTTCCAGGGAATAAAAGAAAGGTGGAAATCTACAAAATGCAAGGAAAGAACATTCTCCACAGAGCATAATAAATCACCATCAGGGCACCTGGAGGTAGGCCCTGGCCACACAATCTGTGCACCGGCCTCCGTCTTAAGGGTAAACAGTGTCTCTCCCCTATGCTGTTGCCCCTCCAAACCACTGCCTCAGCTGCTCCTGCCTTCTTGACAACTGGAATAGAAATTACCTAACAAAGATGGCATGGGAAAAGGTGGGGGAAGAGTTTCACAGCCAATCTGCTTACCCACGATCAGAAATAAATAATTTTGCACTTAGTAAACCTGAAATCTTGTATAAGCATTTGCTGGCATCTACAAGAAAATTGTGTTGTTTCAGAGAGATGCTGATGTCTCTGGGTACACAGGCTTCTCAAAAGATATACATGGATCCAACACGAATGCTTGAAAAAGGTTTCTACCTTACTCTTTAAGCAACAACTTTTAAATCAGAGTATGTGCAGGGCCTGACTGAATTGCCTGCTGCACCAACTTTAGAGTAAAAAATGGGGGAAGAAAGTCATAGCTATTAGATACAGCTTTAAAGTGAGGTTTGTTTTCATCCAGAAACCTCAGCAATCTACTCCACCCATCATCTGTAGGCATCAGACATACGGAGAATTAAACCACACCATTTAGTTCCCCATAGATGTGGAAGCACAGTAAGACTTAAATCTTTATGTGGCCAGAGCTTACATAAAATGGCAATCCATGCAGTTACAGATATTTGTAGGATATACTGAAGCAGACATTGTGGCAGTCTTTTCATGCTCATGTGAATAATGCAGAAGTTCAAGGGTGATAAGAACTGAAATGATGGCTTGAAAATGAAGCAATGATTTGTGTGAACTCATCCAGAGTACTTCTCATCCAAAACTAAATGCACAGCTCTGATTCCAAGCAGTCTAACTACAGAGCACAAAGCTGAAAAAAGAAGCACCTGTGTATAATATGGAGTTTAATCAAAGTTTTGCAAACAGTGGCTTTGTACCACATTAATACATGAACATGGGGTAGATTTTGCACTAGACTGATAGCACACAAACAGAAATTACAAGAGCAACTTGCAGCATTGTTTTGCAAATGCTTTGGACTTTAATTATCATTTTCCCTTGGGAGCACCAACAATGGCTAGGAATGCTGGGAAATGTAGACCATTCAGAAATTTTTTGATATTCAGAAAACCATCACCTTTTACCTTTCCTTGCTCCTGAAACATCCTTGAAGAGTTTAAAGAGGGATTCTTTTCCATCCTCATGAAATATTTCCCTGAAACCCTAATCATCTTCTAGGAAAATCTGTCATGGGTCACGTTTCTCCTCCTATCCCCTGAATTGGCATCTCACCATTCTGTGCATCCTGAATCTAGCCAGTCCTTGTCATGTCTTTTTAAAAAGTCATCTTTTCCTTTTAATTCACAAGTATATGAACTTCTGAACATCTAGGGAATCTCTTGTACATGGGAAATGGTTATCTTACTTTTGGGTGGTCCTACCACGCTTCCAAACTGATAGGCACTCAGCCACCTTAGAGAGAATGATAAGTGAGGAAATGGATAGTCCTTTCAAGCTTTTTTTTTTAAATCAATTTTGAAAGTAAAGACTAACAGCATAATCATATACATATTCAGTCAGGTCCTGCATTCAGTGTGGTTTACTACAAAGTAAGTATGCAGAGGAACAGCCTAAGAGTAGCATCAAACATACATTATTATGTAATGACAATGATAGAATAGGAAGCACAAATGGCTCATGCTTCATATTCTACAAAGCTCTTTGTAACATCCAAACTTGCAATTTCTAATTTCTTTCTGCAGTGAGAGGGGGGACTTGTGCATTTCACTACATCAGAAATGTCCATATTTCACTCTTTGAGGAGATGCTAATGTTCCACTACGATGTAATAAAGAAACATGGATAATAGGGAGCAGAGGTGAGATGGATTTCTCCTGGCAACATGTCCATGAAATCCAGGGCTGGCTCAAGACATTTTGCTTCCTGAAGTAATGGACAAGATGGCACTCCCTACCTCCGTTCCATGTTTAGAAGCTGATGGGATACTAGTTTAGTGCTTGTGATGCAGTGTCCTACGTGATGTCTGAAGACAGCAGGCTAGCTAAGGAAGTGCTACTTAGTCCAGATGACCAGCATGGTGCCTCACTCTGCCCAATGATAGGGGCAAGTCTGGAGATCAGTGGAAATTCTGGGAATATGTTTAGATCTAGACTAGTACTAGATTGGTACTTCAGTAGAGTTCAGAATGGCATGTCTAAATGCATAATTTCCATATTTTATTTTAATAACACAACTCATTTGCTCTTAAGTTAAGCATTACTTCTACTTTTTTGGTTTCGGTTATGACTACCAACCACCTTTGGGATTTTGTCTATGTATGTAACAGTATATGAGGGTTGCGCCTACTTTTTGAGCGAAATCCTTGGATGGTTTCAAAGGGAAGCTTATGGTTTGGATGAAAAGTCATGGTTGTACATAATGGTAACATTCAGTGATATCCAGCCAAGAATGATTGACAATGTCTGTAACTACTTATTATGTCAAGGCTTCAGCACACCGATTGATGGGAAATGATGTATAATAAATTAGAATGATCACACATCATTTCCCATCGATTGAAATGCCAAATTCTTTGATGGAGTAATGAGTTATGGCCAATACCACTCACTGTCTTAGAGGGAGATTGATTGCTTATCCTTTCATCAATGTGATCAAACCAAAGAAGCCAAAGTGGTTACATTGTCACAAGTAATGCTCTACGCTTAGGATGGAGATGAACTAACACTACATAAATAGGGCTATTTTTACAATGATTTTACTTTGACCATTTCTCTCACTCTGTGAGACCAATGACCGATCCATTCCAGTAATCCCATTCACCATGATGCCCACCTCTAAGACCTCTTCTGTCCAACCTCCTTCCAGTTAGAAGCTACCTGCTTAGTGGACTCTGGAGGCCTAAATTTCAAGACCAGGATCTTCTTCATTCCATTGATGTGCTTGCCCTGCTGCCACATAGAGTACATGAAAAGAGGCACAGGGTATTCTGAAACACTCATATTTCACGTAAGTACAAATCTACAAGGAAAAGGGTTCAACATTACATGCACAGAGATGAAAGGTAGAATCAGTACTGCAACTATCCTTTCTGTACTTCCTTGAAACCACCAGAGAGTTGATAAAAGCTATCTTAGATAAGTAGTGTCTATACCCTCCTGTATCAATCAGATTAGAACTGCACAGTTGAGGATGGAGTCACTGTCTATCATTTGCTGTTATCTGCTCACCACTACTTTTGCAAAACTGAGCTTCTCTATCCTGGTTGACCTTGGGGCTGGCTGGATCAAGGCACTGCTTGAAGAAGTTCCAGGGGCCCCAATCCTGAGAAGAGGCCCATCTGCAGGGGATTCAATTGCTAACTGCTCCCACCTGGCCTGAGATGCAGGAGGACAATTTCTGCTGGCCTGAAGCAAGGCAGCGACAACCCCAAAGGGGACAATGCCAACGCCTTTGGGGGGAGCTGTTTCGGGGTAAATACAAAGGCAAGTCCCCCACTTTTAACAGGGTTGTTATTCTCTGTGATCATGGGCAGGGGGTTCTTTTCCACTGCCTCTGCATATCTGCAGTAGAGGATGGGGATGGAACCAAGTGGAGGGGACAATAAGAGTAGTGATGGGTAGGGGGAGATATGGTGTTGGGTGGAAAGCTAGCTAAGTAAGGAGAATGCAGCCCAGGCAATTTAATGGCTGTGCTATGTTCCAGTCTTGCTTCAACTGCAGGTTCAGTGGTTGCCCTATCAGCCTCCCCTCTGGTCTCTGGATGTTGCTTTTAAATGCCAGATGAGTACACAATAAGACTTCACTCGTCGATGATTTAATGGCAGTTGAGCTGGCTGATCTGGCATGCATAACCGAGACCTGGGTGGGTGAACAAGAGAGAGTTAGCCTGTCCCAATTCTGCCCACTTGGGTACTTGGTACACCTTCAAGGTAGAATGGAAGGCTGGGGAGGGAGGGTTACCATGGTCTATAGGAATTTTCTCTGTCCAGGCTTCCTTTCCATTTGAGTCCTAGTCTAGAGTGCATGTATCTTGTCCTGGTTCAGCAGGACAGAATTGGGATTCTGTTGGTGTACTGTCCACCCTGCAACCCAACTTTCCCTACCTAAGCTGACAGAGGTTGTCTCAACTGAGATATTGCAGTTCTCCAGACTGCTGGTCCTGGGGAATGTCAACATCCATGCTGAGGGTATTTCTGGGGCAACTCAGGACTTCATGGATTCCATGACAACCACGGGGCTTTCCTACCATGTTTTGGCATGTAGTAGGGAACACCATCGCCCAGGCAGGGCGATGGTGATCTAATGTTGGGAGACTTTGAATGGGTACCCTTGTCATGGTCAGATAACTACCTGGTGAAATTTAGACTAACCGTGACTTTTCCCCTCTGCAGGGGTGGGGGACCCATTAAGATGGTCTGCCCCTGAAGGTTGATGGATCTGGATGACTCTAGAGGGCTCTGTGAGGCGGGGGGTGAATTCTGGTTGATATGGCTGGTGGTACTTTTGAATCCCTGGTTGATCTCTGGAATACAGAGATAACCCTGAATGTTCTTGAGTGCCCTCTCTGTAATAGAGCTCATACAGATCTTTGATGTACTCTGGAGCTGAGAGCAATGAAACGAATCAAAAGACGGTGTGAATGAAGATGGAGAAAAACTCCTGGTGAATACATATTCCTGGTATGTGCTTACATTTATATTTGGAGGCATTTATATTTGGTAGCCAACCAGCTCCAGGAACTCTTGGATGAGACTAATTATCTAGAACCACTTCAGTCTGGGTTCAAGTCTGGTTTTGGCACAGAAATAACTTTGGTTGCCCTGTAAGATGACTGATGCTAGGTCACACACAGGGGGAGTGCGACCCTGCTGTTTCTCTTGGAGCTCTCAGCAGCTTTTGATATCACTGGCCATGGTGTCCTTCTGGAGTGACTGCCTGAGTTGGGTGTGAGAGGCACTGCATCACAATGTTTCCAGTCCTACTTGGATGGCAGGCTCAGAAAGTGCTTGTCTTGGTCCCTTGGATCCTTCAGTATGGGATTCCTCAGGGGTTAGTCTTGTCCCCCATGTTATTTAGCATCAATATGAGGCCTATGGGTGAGGTCAGCTGGAGTTTTGGAGTGTGTTGTCATCAATATGCAGATGACATGCAACTCTATCTCTCCCTTTCATCTTCAGCAGGTGAAGCTGTGTATGTGTTGAACTGGTTCCTGGCTGTGACAAGACTGAGGTGCTGTGGGTGGATGGTTCTTCTGATTGGTTGGAGGGAATCCAACCTATACTAGATCCTACCACTTGCAGGAGCAGGTTCATAGCTTGGGTGTGTTCCTTGAGCCATCTTTGTCACCTGAGGTCTAGGTGACTTCAGCTACATCCCTATCTGGGCAGGGATAGCCTGCTATCAGTGATCCATGCTCTGATAATCTCTAAGCTAGAGTACTGCAGTGCACTCTACGTGGGGCTGCAGCTTGTGCAACATGTGGCAGGCATTTTAATAACAGGGATCAGAAAGTACAATCAATTGAACCAGGTACAATCAATTCTGGTTCACATGCACTGGCTGCCTATGTGCTTCTGAGCTCAATCCAAGGCGCAAGTTTTGACTTATAATGCCCTACACAGCTTGGGACTATGACATAGACCCTCTATCAAGTACAGTCAAGTTCTGGGACCTTTCTCTGATTGCCACCTCCAAGGGAGGCTTGGATAGTGGCAACAAGTAGAGCAGCCTTTTCAGTAGTGACCCCACAGTTATGGAACAAGCTCCCTACTGCCTAGCACCAGCTTAACTATCTTTTCAGAGCCAAGTAAAGATCATCCTCTACTGCAGGGCATTCAATTAGTTACTAGGTCCTGCTGGTTGTTAGACAGGGTTTTAATAAATAAATGTTGTTTCCCTGTTTTGTGCTTATTTTTAAATTTTGTATTGCCAAGTTTTATGATGTTTTGATTGGTATATTTTGTGTTGTTTTTAAATATGTTGTGGTGAACCATCGGAGAACTTTGGCTGCTGGGTGGTGCTGAAAATGAATGAATGAATGAATGAATGAATGAATGGCATACTCTGAGTGACTGGCCATGCTCCCAAAATAGATGCTGTCTGACGCCCAGATAAGCATGCTGCTAAGAGCTATAGGAGATGAACTGGCACCCACTAACTTGGACTGGAGCCATCCCTAGCAGAGTGTTAGGCCCACCAGGGAAATAACCTGTGGGATACAATATTGTTACTTGAATGTGCCCAGGTGTTCCTGATTGGCTGAAAACAAAAGGAAGAGGAAAGCTTCATCTCTGGGGCACTGTAGAGATGATGATGATGATGATGATTTTCTCTGTTTTGTTGCTTAGGGTACCTCTTAGCTTCCTTTACTTTGCTGCTGCGTTGTCTTGGTTTTACTTTCTGTGTTTGTATTTGTTTTAAGCTCCTGTGACTATTCTTAAGACATGTGCCCAGTTCTTGAGTGATGCTACTGTGTGCCACATGAACTGGCTGATTATGTGATGAAGGAACCAAGATGCTACAGCTACAAAACCTGCTAAACATATATTTATTGTAGAATGGCATGCTTCAAAGTGAAAACCATGGTTTGTCAACCGAAAATTACACCTCAAAACCACAAGTGGCCTTCACATTAAGCTCTTCTCAGAGTGCCTTGGTTTGTAAAGTATTTATACACAAAAAAGGTCATTTTCTGTTGCGACATCATAACTTTGGAGTGTGTTTTCTAAGGGTATTTGCCTGATGCCAAAATTACAATATTTTGGTGCCTGTTCAAGACATTGTTTTATTTGCCAGACATTTTAAACTGGTTTCATTGACTTTTCCCACTGAGTAGCTTTAATTTTATGGTTAGGTTGGTGTGCAGTGTTGTACTGCTTTTATTATATTTTATTTCTATTACTGTAGACTACTTTGAAATCTATCAGGAAGAGCAGGTTAGAATTTAAGATAAATAAAATATTGACAGGTATTTGCTATCGTTAACTTTATTGCCTTTTTGACACCCCCTCCCCCAGTATCCATACAGCCTTGCATATCATGTTAAAATAGGGTCACAGTTCTAAAGGATTTATTCTAAAAGAAATAAGCATGGCTTTCTTTCTCCATCCTTGCAAAGTAAAGGTAGTAGTATGAGATCATCCAAGCAGAACCCCAGGCCCTGGCATTTTGGTATTTTGGGCCCCTCCGTTTTTGCCCACAGCCCCATTCACCTTGTAGTGCAGCCTCCAAAAGCTTCTCCAGGGCTGAGATCAGGAACTGCTGAAGAAGCTGAATCCTCTTTACTCCTTCATGTTAAAAGTTTTATCAGTTGGACCATGGCCTGATTGGCTGGAGGAAAGACTGGCCAAGCACAAATTGAACACTGAATCTGCAGGACCAGAGATAGAAGCGGGGGGGGGGGGGGGAGGGAGATAAAATTGGCTCATGGCTCTGTCCAGAAAGATTATATACCTAAGTGTCCAGGAAGAAGGAGGAACAGATCCAACAAGCCTCAAGGAGATGACAAGAAATTTACCTATTCCTAACCTTAGGAAGCTCATTACTAGAATGAATGAATTACTAGTCAAGAGTGGCCTTCAGTGAATTGTGCAGGCATGTCACAATCCCATTCTCCCAGAAGTTGCCACATGAACTTCCTTTACTTCCATGCAGCACTCAGGAATTTATTCATCCTGAAGCTTATTCTTCACCAGTTTCACCAGTTGCTATACTTGTTTCCTCTCTGTATTTTTGCTAGATGAATGGTGTATGCATAAACAGCTGGGCTATGAAAGTGCACCAGAATTTTAAGTGTATTCATGTTCTCCATTAATATCAAACATTCTCTGCTGGGGATACACAAGCAAGTCTGGTTAGTGGAAGAGGAAGGCATCCACTGTTCACATCTGTAAGATCCCTGAAATCTTTCTGCAGATCTATGGAAGGAAAAGCATGGCACACAAACTCCTACCAATCCAAGAGAAATTGTTATGTACCACTGTGTCTCAACCCATATCAGAGATGATGTCTTCACCTTGTCTGAAGTTGTCCATTGGTGCATTACAGTGGTCTGGAATGAGATCTTCTCAGCTGTAGTAACTCAGTGATGAAATTATTGTTCCTGATACCCTGGAAGTTGTTCTTCCATCCTCCAAGCCCCAGCTGGCGCTGAAGGAACCGTGCTGGCTGCCAGGATGGAGGGAGAGCACTCTAAGATTGGTTCCAGTTCTAACTTCAGAGCATGTTTCTCAGAGCTGGAGTCCTAAGCTTGGCTAAACAGTGTTCAGTGGCCATAGGGCTGCAACTGAAATAATAATAGGTGGTATTAACTCAAAGTAGCACTTGTAGCACATGCAAACTCACAGACAGAATATTTAGAGATACTTTATATTACAAAGAATCAGCAAAATCCTTACTTGCTCCCCATCCTTGCCATCTTGTCATACCTATGCTACTGTGGTAAATTAACCTCCTGGATTTCTATTGCAAGAAAGGCTTAGGGGGTTGATGGATCTCACCATAAGTGAGACCCATGAGTCCTAATTCTGGTATTTATAGTAGATGCCAGGAAAGCTGGAGCATGAGTCACTCTAGAAGCTTTTGGAGCTCACCAATCTTGCTCTGCAGATTATGAAGATTGGAGCAGTTTCTCACATGTGCATATTCAACATTTGATCACTGCACTGTAAGGTGCTGGCTTGCGTTCATGAAGAATGGCTAATGCAGATGTAACACTAAATGTGTGGCTTAGTGCATTAACCTGAGGTTACAATATTGTGCATTTACACAGCAGTTCTGGGAATTAGAATTTGGCTTCAGATGTTTATTGTGGCTAACAGCACACCTCTAAATCTCCTTGTGACACTGTGAGATAATTTCAATAAAAAGTGATTTTTTTTTTTTTGGCCAAGGATAGTAAATTTTAACAGCTGCTTCTTCTTCTGACCCTCTTAAAATAAATACATAATTTATCACAAGCACTGTACTCGATACAACCCTTCTGAAGTGTGGTGGAAAGGTAGTTACTTATTATGCATATGCAATAGGCTGATTTTAAATATTTTAAACCATCTCAGTATTTTTACCTGTTCTCATAAATATGGAGAAGCCACATATACTCTATGGCCTGTAATCATTTGACAATTTTCATAATTTGTATAGTTCAGATGCTTACAAGTATAAAATGCATATGAAGCTAACAAACCTATATTTAATGTTTTCATTTAAATTAAATATCAATGCCATAGTCCAGTAAGGGATTTCATTGTATTTTATGGAAAATGTTTAAATAAACTCAGAAGAAATTTAAATGATTTCTTGCATGTATAAAGATAAAGGCTTTATTTATTTATTTATTTATTTATTTATTTATTTGGAGTCTGTTTGCCCCACTTCTCAGCAGAAGAAAGTTTCCAGAGCAGCTGGCAATGAAGATAGATAATAAGGCTGCCAGGTTGACTTCAAGGTTGCAATCTAAAAACCATAGCACAAAAGAAAAAAGGAGGAAGCAAAAGGGGGGGGAAAAAGACACATCCACACTAGCTGTTAATTGCAAAGTTTTCATCACAACCAACGAATGGAAATAGTTCAAGGACAGGCAGAGCCCAGATGCTGCTGGTGTCTCAGCAAAGCTGATGTAGTGGCCTGTTTCCTTTGCTCCATCACTTCAGCCTGATGAAAATGCTGTTGCCAGATGAGAGCTGATGGAAGGAAGAGCCTGACAGAGCTGGTTTCTCTGGGTCTGCTTGCCTTTGGCCTGCTTCAAGGTGCCCAGGACTGTTTTGGCTGGCAAGTCGACTTTGTGCCAGTATCTAGAATGGTGAGGACCATTGGCTTTTGGAAGGCTGCTGTACTTACACCATAAGCAGAAGTGTGTGTCCTCAGTCAATATATGTAGAGATCAGCTGCCTTGTTAGGCTTGCTCTTCTTGGAAAACATACATCCCTTCTAACATGTATACACCTATTTGCAAGCTAGGTGAGGAAGAAGTGAAATTCAGGACATAGAGTTGGCATTTACAGATAACACACATAAACAGTGGCAGCTGAGAATAGGCTTATCCCCCCAGTGAACATGGGGAATGTCTCCTGAGGACAACATGCACAGGATTTTTTTTGTGATAACAGACATGCTACAAATAGGATCACCTGGAGGCAGACAGCAAAATTAGCCTTCCAAAGAGTAATGTGATTACAGCACAAAGATGACCTTCCAAAACAGAGGCACCTTCCAAATTTATCTCCAGTAGGATGGGAAAAGCCTTGACTGCTAAACCGCTTGACTATTGGTTGTTCCAGTGGACAAACAACAACAGATGAGTTGCATGATTGATCTTGAAATGCACACACACATCTTAAAACACACGCACCATATTTTAAAAATGGTTGGGAATATTCTAATTTTTGTGGATTGTCATATAAAATATTGAAGGCCCACAAAGAAAAGAGGTAAGGGAAAGAAACAGATTTGGATCTCATATATAATGCCAGGTTTGCACAGCATGCTAGCCCATCATGGTGGCCGGGTTGTGCAAAAAACGCAAGATGTGCGTACCTGAGAGATGATCTGGCTCGTCACCGGTTGCTTGCCCTTCCCTTCCCCATGATCCTTCCATGGGTATTCCAGGAGATCCATGGCAGGACAGACCCATATGCCTTCCTCTGCCCCACCATCATCACAAACCATTTTTGCTTACTGCAGCTTTTTGTCCCTTTAACCATTGTTTATTTATTTGTTTGTCATTGCTTTTATAAACCATTCAACAGCCATTCATGGCTCCCAGAACAGTTTACAGAAAAGCACTGCTAAAAGTATAGATATTCATAATTACAATATGACAACATCCTACAAGTCATCCTTAAAAACAATAAATGAACACAATCACAAAGGGCCATTTATATACCATTCAACAGCCATTCATGGCTCCCAGAACAGTTTACAGAAAAGCAGTGCTTAAAGTATAGATATTCATAATTAGAATATGACAACACCCTACAACAATGTCATCCTTAAAAACAATACATGAACACAATCACAAAGGGCCATTGTAAAGAAATATATAAATTTATTGGCCACCAACCTTACTCCACCTGCATATTGACACTGGCCACATGACCTGCTTAACACAACAGTAAAATTAAGTTTAAATAGTTAAATGAATTCAAATAACTAAATAATAAACAGAACACAATTAGATCAATACTCAAAATTAAATAAATAGTAAAAGTAGTTACTCCACAACAGTCACAATTACTATAAAAATATAAAAGTAAAAACATTCCAGCAATTAAAACATTGAGAATATAAAAAGGTCTTGGCCTGTTGCTGAAAAGTATAGAGTGTTGGTGCCATGCACACCTCTCCGGAGGCACCACAGCATAGAAGGCCCTCCCCCTAGGAGCCTCTCTCCTGACTGCCTGGAGAAGCAGCTCTCAAAGAAGGACCAAAGATCACAATTGCTGGCTTGACAGCCACTGAAAACCCCTTCAGAGTGTTCATGTGGCATATTGCTGATGCTGTCATTGGCTGGAAATCATTTTTTTTAAATCTCCTTTTGCGCCCTCAATAAGCACAGTTCTTTCGTTCTTTGTTTTTTTTAACTTTGTGCATTGTTCTGTGAATGCAGAAATTCAGAGCCTTGTATACATCCTGCCAAAGTATATTTGTTTCATATAGGTTTCTTTTTTCTTTTTTTTTTCTCCTTTGTTTTTTTCCTGACAGCTGTCTAAAGGTGAGCTGCCAAACATGTGAGTGTTCTCTGGGCCCCCTGTAAAAGGGTTTTTTTTTTGTTTTTGGACAGGTCAGTGGGTGTTTCTTGACAAAGATATAAGGATTTAAGAGTATTATGCTGAATAGTCCCAGCTCTAGAAAGCAGCTACTGTTGAGGCTTCAACTGTAAATAAGGTGTTGAACCAATATCAGTCTGAAGGCTGAATTCCATTCCAGAGAAGCTATTGGGCTGTGAGGGCAAGGTCCAAGGGTAAAACTGCCATGGCCAAATCTATCCCTGTATCTGTTTAAAGTTGCCAAATCTGGGCAATGCCTAAGCAATCGCTGGTTGGGGAAAGAGGGAATGGAGGAAGGGGATGTGGCCATCTGGACAACCCTGATGGGCTGGTGGGCCGGAGTTCCAAAGCCCTGCATATCTCTGAAAAAGTACCTGTGAAGTTAAACAGATTTCTTCTGCATAGACTCCTGTGTGCATGGCTCACACTCCCAAGGACAGAATTCCCACATGTGATTAGAGCGACTTGAGGGAGAGTTTGGGCAAGTGAGCAAGCACATCTCCATCATGGTCTCCACACTTCCCCATGAGTAGGGCCCCTGCATGATTTTCCAGGAGGCCCAAATCTCGGCTACAGTGACTTGCTCACCAGCTTGTGGAGGACAGCGACAGCCCTCCACAGTGACATTTGTCCCATCTCTCCTCATCCAAGTTTCTGTGTGGAAGGAATTTACCTAGAAACAGGGCCAGCAGTACCATTGGGCAGAAGGAGGCATCTGCCTCAACTTTCAGGATGCTGGAAGGGCATAAGGAACCTGTGGCCAAGGTGCTGGAGGACAGAACCAGTGTGCCCTGTGATGGCTGTTATTTTCTGCTCCCTCCTGCCCTGCTATCCTGTGGACAGTTTTGAAGGAAGAGTCAAGTGCTGCTCCATCCAGCACATCTTGGCTTTTGCTCCAGGCAGCAAAATGTCTTGGCCCAGGGCTAGCGATTCTCCACTTGATTCTTCCTTCTTCCTCAGCACCCTCTAGTGGCGCTTATGTGACAGCCCCATAGCACTGATTTATTATTCAAACACCCTGTTTTTATTCTTTCTCTCCCTATCGATGTTACAAAGGCACATTATGCATCTATCAGTATGCTGACAACCACTAGGTTTGCATGTTTAAAAATGTACATAATTTGACTCGAGCCATTTTAAGAGAGATTTTTAAAAGTGCAAAGCCATTATTTCTTCTATTGAAGTTTTTAAAATTACACATAAGTGAAGCATTTTCGCTTCTGATTTGGAAACAACAACTTCTGGGATTGCTGAAAATGAGTTTATACTCCCTCAGGCTTTGTCTTTATTAGCAGCTTAAGTGTATATTTAGTCTTGTCATATGTGAAATCTTTTCTTCTGTTTTTAAATTAGCATGGGGTAAAATGTCTTCATTTTTGTTTTTACAGTGGTGCTTATTCATGATACAAGCTTGAAAGAAGCTAGTTTGGATCGCAGATATAGGCTTGCTGGTGTGTGTGTGTGTCTGTGTCTTTTAATGATAAAAAGGAGGTGACATTGCACATCCCTTAGGTTTCCAAGGGCATTATTGTAAGAGTCATTAGTGTAATTGAGACCAACATGCAGAGAATATTGCATCAAAAATGATTAAAAGGTGCAATATATTGTGAAAATTCCAGCTGCTCATTGTAATCTTTCAGATAGATAAGCTGCAGTCATTTTGTTTAAAAATTCCATCCAGAAGATGTTCCTATGAGAACTTATTAATTTAAGAACCAGTTTATGGTAGATACACATTGTCCTTTCAGTGATGGCACCTTCATGCACTGAAATGTACCCATCTTGTATGCACATGTAGATGTAAGAGCAATTTACCAAGAGATTTCTGAGTTTCAAGAGTCTCAGACATTAAAGAGTATTACATGGACTGATAAAGGCTCTCTCACTTCATGCAACAGACTCAGAGAGTCTCTTGGTGGCATACTATGCCTTGCTGAAAATGCTGAGCACCTTAGACTTTGCTTTCCCATCAGACTGGTAATTCTTTCTGGGTTACAAACAGCATGTTTGTGCCCTCTTGATATTTCCAAATGCATTTAATTTTATTTAACCCCCAAAGTGCCATAGAAAATTAAATTGATACTGAACATGTGAGTTAGAATGAGCCCCTCCTAATAGGGACTAGCGGCATGAGTCTGTTTAAACTGTGCTGAAGCTGTGCAGTTCTATCAAAAGCATTACATTTTCCTCATTAGTTTCCTTGAAATGCATTGGGGATCAACTCTGCAGCTATCTTCCTTATAATTCCTAGCTAGTGGCATGCCCTGGTATATAATTTTGGAAATGCTCACAATATGAATCTCCTGTAACTAAGAAAACACATTGTCATATTCAGATGCCATATAGGCTGCACACATTTACACTAGCAAATTTATGATAGTCATTTCTGGACTATATGGGGCGAAACAGTTTTATCAACAGAGGCCAGTAGGATTGAGATCTCTGGCAAAGAAAACAAGGGCACTTCCTTCCCTATTTTGTGAAATGGGAAAATAAAGTAACTATAGGCAACCGATCTAAAATCCAAGCAGTTACCATCAGGACTGGGAACCATCATATAATTAAGAAATTATGCATTTTTAATTGTATAAAATACTGGGTTGGCTCCAGAAGGGATTTCAATTAAAGCAGTGTATACATATAAGTCAATGCATTAAATACAAACAATGGCAAAAGCAATTAAGGATAATTTTTTTCTAAAAAATATCAGACCCTGTATGAAAACAAATATACAACCTTTTGGACCTCTTCAGAAAAGAAAATAATTTTATAATGGTACAGCCATCACTGAGGAGAACCTGTTCTTAGTACACACTAGCACAATATCTGAATAGGATGGGCCTGAGACCAAGACTGTCAAAGCCAATCACAGGTTCAGACCCATCCCAGGAAATGGCCACAGTCTTCCACCAGTCATGGAGTAACGACTGGTAGACTACCTGTATACCAATCCATAGTGGCCTCCAATGTACTTGCAGTGACATCCACCTGCTTCTGCACAAAGCAATTCACAAGACAATGGCTTTGTTTCCCCACTCCATCATCAGCTGCAATGACCGTACCAGTCACTCTGCACTGATACAGGAGCAGTAGGGGGGTCACTCACATATTGCCCTCAAAGAAGGAGCACATCTCTAAGGTAAGAGTTTGAAAAGGTCACATCTGCACATAAAATTTTACTGTGCTAATTCATGCAAACAGATGTGATTTGGGAAAAAGTAAATAAAAAATATGCATTGCACTGCCATGGGGACAATGGTCTCTGTGTCTGTTCAGTCAACTGTCCAGTGTGAGCTCCAAGGCTCTTGTTCTTGTTCTCATAGAAACAGAGTGAGTCAGAAGGGGTCTCCCAGGTCATCTAGTCTGACCCCCAGCTCCAGCAGGCTCTGCTCCTGACATGCCTTCTCCCTGCTTATGGTTCTTTATCTTGGACTGGGGTCATACAGAGGAACAGATGATGCCTCCACAATAGAAGACAGTCCTATGACGCCTCTACAAATAGAGGACTGTGATCTGTAGAAGAGAGTTTATGCTTACCCAAGGGTTTCTCTCCAACTCTGCACTGGAAGGATTCCACATAGCTTTTTTCCTCAGAGGAACCATGGAGGATTGCTGATGCTGTTTTTCTTCAGTGGCAAAGAGAAGGTTAACATTAAAAAGAGGCTTTTAGAAAAGAGAACTCTTTGCTGCTAATGTTTATGAAAGTACATTTTCTTCTCCTTCAATGATTCTGCCAGCTTACCAATCAAGCATGGTGCTAGGGGAAGGTTTACAAATATCCTGGACCTGCAGAAAGGCAAACAGTTCAAATCAAACTAGATCAAATCAAGCCAGAACTTCCCCTAGAAGCAAAATGACAAAATGGAAGCTGTCATACTTTGGACACATCATAAGAAGGCAAGACTCACTGGAGAAGGCAATCATGTTAGGGAAAATCAAAGGCAGGAGACAAAAGGAGAGACCAAATATGAAATAGATTGAATCCCTAAAGGAAGGCACAGCCTTGAACTTGGAAGAACTGAATGGAGCTGTCATAGACAGGACATTTTGAAGGGCTTTTCTTCCAAGGGTTGCCATAGGTTGAAGATGACTGGTTGGCAAATAACAACACCAGCACCAAAGCATGGTGCAGATCACAGGCACTTGGGGCACTTTTCTTGGGACACTTTTCTTGGTGGCCACCAAGATACCTCACTCCTCCCATTTTTGAAACAATACCTCCCTCCCATTTTCTTTCTGGCAGCCTGGATCACTTCAAAGTAAGCAAAAGACAGATGCTGTTGTCCTAATTTCCCCATGTACATTTCTGGGCTGTACATGGGAATCAGAGACATTCTTAGGCAATGAAGATGGTGAGTTGCTGCGGCAGGCACAAGCATCCCAGTAGGAACTGAGCATAGAAGGGAGAAGGAGTGCAGCAGAAAACCTTCAGGAGCTTGGAAAGTTAGCTAGAGCAACTTGGGGGCTTAGGGAGTGTTATGGCAAAGAGAGAGGGAGAAATGAAAGGCCTGGGGAAATTTTAGAGCATCCCAACAGAGAATGAATGTGGTTTTAGGATGCTTGCAGTGAGAAGGAGAAGGTGGGACAAGTACCCCAAGATGTACAGGGGTACCCCAAGATGCATAGGGTACTTGTGCGGGGGGAGTGTATGAAAGAGATCAAGAGAGAGAGAGAGCATGAGCAGGTCTGGTAACAGGAACCGAAAATATACCAGCTAAGGCTCACAGGATAAAAAACGCAAATTTGCATATGCTAATTTACCTTTGCTCCAAAGTTTCTCTGTGTGTCTTTAAATCACCCCATCTCCTAAGAATATCAAATTTGTTTAAAAAAATATGAACAGGGGCTAGAAAGGCATTTTATCTCAGGGGAGAAAAACACCCTCAGAAAGAATGATTAACGTGGGAGGCAGTAAGAGATGAAGCAAAGAGCCAGCTCATCCTGGGCCCTCAGACATGATGGAGATCCTCAGGGCCCTGTCCATTTATTTCAGCAAGTGCCCATGGACAGCAAGGTGGTGGGGCACAGGGCCACCCAGAAAGTCAGAGCTCCAAATGAAAGATCCAGGGCTTCAGTCCTCATGGGGCCACTCCCAAGCATGGCTTCTTCATGGGCATGTGGAGAGGAAAGATGGGTAGTGAGCTGGGAGACAAAGTAAGAGAGAAGGAATTAGGTTGTAGAGGAACAAGAGCCTGGCTTCTTTGAAATTGTTTTCTGTTGTTCAAAGAAGTTGTTCAGAGCTTTGGAATTCAGACCCAACATCTGCCTTGCACTCAGTCTTTCTGGCAGTCAAGACAGCCTTTTTATGCTGATGACCAAGGCAGTCTCTCAGATTGCCAGATGTGTCCATGGGGCAAAAAGATTCCTACTCCAAGTGTAGGTGATACCTATAGGCAGAAGAGAGGACTGATGAGGTAGGAGGTTCTGCCCTGGCTTAAAGGGATGTGGGTATGATGGATGGGAAACCAGCAAGTGGGATGGAAAGTCACCATGGTCATCACCAAGTACAGGATACAGTCTCTGGTTCGACCATACCACAGTCATGTGTGGATTCAACATCCTCCATGAACATTCGGAATGTGAAAAGCCAGGGCTAGCTTCAAGGGTAGGCATGTTTGGCCACTTTCCAAAGACCCACACCCCGGCTGAGGCTCCTGGAATGAGCCTTCTGGTGTTTCATTCATTCATTCATTCATTCATTCATTCATTTTTCTATACTGTCCATTATTTTCACAGAAAACGTCAAGATGGTTTACAGTCATAAAAACATAAAACCATTTATAGCACTTGATTAAAATAAGATTAAATCAGATATATATTAAATCCAACAATTACAATACTGGTTGAATAAATGAGTTTTGGCCAGGTGCTGGAAAGGATAAAGAGTCAGTGCCAGACGAACCTCTCTGGGGAGCATGGTCCACAACTGAGCTGTCACCCTTCTCCTTGTAATAGCCCTCTTCAGTTCCTTCGGGGGAGGGGGGCTCTTAGAGAAAGATGTTAAGGACCTGGCAGGTGCATATGGAAGGAGACATTCCTTAAGCCTTCTTCATGACTGCAGGCTGCGTGTTCCCCTTCCCCGCCATTTGGCCCAGACAATGGAGGTAGTGAGAATAAGGAGAAGTACGTGGATGCTACTGCCTGCTTCTTCAGTGGTTCCTCCACTGCCAAGCGGGCAAGTGGAGACTGATGAGAAAGAGACTGAGAAGCACCAGCAGCTGGTGATGATGGGGATGCAGAGGAAGATTCAATGAAGGAAGGGGGCTGTAGAAGACGTTGTTCCCAAAGGCCCTCCAACATCTCCATCCTGCACTGAGGCAAGTGCACGACTAGCCATCCATTGACTATATGGCTTTGGCGACAAGGGAAGAAAAATCAACGTTCATTGATTTTTGTCTTAAGCCAAATTCCATCATGCTTTAATACTTGGGTGTGGGTTGATGAAATACCTTAACTATAAAGGCTATTAATATTCATAGGAAATCTGAAATAATTCATGACATTCTTGAGTAACGTTGCCTGATGTATGATGGTAAACAATATCATTTACACTGAATCTTAAAAAAATTAAAAATACAGAGACAAGTTCTTATGCACTGACTAAACCCTGTATTTGTTGTTGAGATTTCTTGGCTTATACTTTTGAGTGGATTTTCAATTAACTGGACGGAATTCAGAGTAATTATTCATTTTATTATAGTCAGTTTAGATATGGTAAAGATTAGGAGAGTAAAACAAATCATTTTCATGACAGAGGCTAGCGATACATTATTGTTGTTCTCACTATTTCCCCTCCTGCATAAAGATGATATACAGCAATCCTTTTTATTTTTATATATATTTTTGAATTCCAGGACTCCTTAGGCTGTATTTTTCTGGTTTTAATTTGCTCTTGAAAATATTTTAGTTACCCTCCTTGTAACAGAAAACTTTGGCCTGGCATGATGTGTGAAACATATATGCAGATAAAAAGTCTAGACCTATTTGTGGACAAAACAACCCAGGCAGCAGTACACAAGTACACAGGGGTATGCCCAAAGTTCGCCCCACTTAGGATAGACTACTGAAATCAGTACGACTTCTGAGCCATGACTAACTTAAGTCTTCTTCATATCCATGGGTCTCCTCTAAATAGGACTGACAGTAGACCATTGATATGGATGGGCCTTCCATTAATTATGATTAACTGGTCTTATTCATTCCAGTGGGTCTACTTTAAGTAGGACTAACATCGACTAAAGCTCTCTTTTAGAACGTCTCATATGAAGCAGACTGAACAGTTCTTTTTGCAGCCTGTAAGTTCCTGCACCCTCCTTTGCTATAATGCAGCTGCATGCATTGCAGTGTATGATGCCTGTTATTAAGGACATTCATTTACGTGCTTCTAGAAGTGTGCTAAATATTGGTAAAGTTTATTTTATGCATTATACATAAACCTTGCCATTAGGATTTAACAAAGCAGCTTGCCTGGGAAGATTAGAAATAAAATCTCTGTATGCAAAAATGATTTGGATGGCTTCATTCAATGGAGCTTACTTAAAAAAAATATTAAAAAGCAGTAACAACATTTCAGGTTTTGTTTTTACAAATGCAGGATCAAAGGAAAAATAGAGCAGGGCAAAAAGATGTAGCAGCAGCAATATCTAGGACAGTTTCTCTTGTAGAACCGCTATGCATTATTTTAGCTACTCATTGCAAATTGCAATCGAATGCAATTCCAGAGCATGTTAGTAACCCAGTGATGTGGATGCATGTGTGAATCATGCCTTCATGTCTGGCAGGTTCATCGATCAAGTGGCTTCACAGAGGCTTGGATCCTGAGTAGCCTTGCTTTGTTTGGAAGTCCTGGTGATCTGGTGGAGGCTTCTGCTTGTGAAACAGGGAGGAAAACCCATTTGGAGTGAGGACTTCTCTGTAAGAGGCACTTAACCCACCATTTTCCTGAGGCTTCCTGTGATTTTCATTGCAGGAGGAAAAGGGCATCTTTTACAAAAGTTTTTTTTCCTCCTCCTTGGATTTGAATATCTCCAACAGTCTGTATATTCTATGTATAAGTGGTGCTGTCATATAACTCCAGTACAGCAGAAGTGCAGCTTTATGCGGTGCTTTTGTTTCAGTTTGCTCTGGAAGGAAAGCACAAGCTCAAACATTTTCCTCACTCAGACAGCAGCAATAGGAGCACAGTGGAAGGCTGGAAAGCACAGGAGGGCTGCTGGTGAGTGGCGATGTCAGGAAAAGGCCCCGAAGGGGGTCATCAGTGCACAGGAACTGCCCTTGTGGAGAGAAGCCCAATTATATGTATGTATGTATGTATGTATTTCATGCTTATAGCACCAAAAGCCAAGGCTCGTTGGGTGGTTAACAGGAGTTAAAAACACATAAGCCACAAAAATAAACATAAAACAACAACACCACAACAATTTAAAATGATTCAACATAGAAGCATAGCAGTGGTACAGGATAAAATGCAGTATTAAAAGTTAAGTTAAACAGTTAAAATGCTGGGAAAATAAATGGGCTTTCACCTGGCATGCAAAAAAAGAAAAAAAGAAAATAGAAGGAACAAAGAAAAAGAAAAAAGCTGGCACGAGGCGCATGTCTTTGAGAAGTTCATTCTACAGCTGCGTTTTCACAACTGAAAAGACCCTCCTGGTAGCCACCTGCCTCACTTCCTTTGGAAGGTCCTTCCAGAACAATTGTTTCTTGTATACTTTGCCTGGAACGGGGTTGATGGGCCCCTGTGCTGAATTTCATTTGCTTTTCCCAGGCATTTTCAGGTCCTAAGGAAGGGCTTGTGAGGTCATTTTCCTGCAACAGTATCCAGCCTTCCAAAATTCCTTTCCTACCCAGGCAGAATATTCCCTATAGAAGCAACCACAGTGTGTCTTTTCATCCACCAAGGATAATTGTACTATTGTCCTTGTTCATCACTGGACTCTAACCTGAGTAGCTACTTGAGCTGCAGGAGAAGACAGCATAACACTAACCTCCTTGTCATTACTTTAAATGGATCTATCTATCTATGCCATTTATATTATAATTAAGAGTCAAAAATTAAAATACAGTTAACATATCAATATTTGTGTACGGTGTCCAATTGATTCCCCCCCTCAGGGGTCAGTGACCCTTGAAAGAAGAAAGGTGCATCTTCTGTGTCCAAGGAAAAGGCGGAAGGAAGACAGGCAAGGAATGGCTATAGCTCAAAGCCATAGCAGTCATCAGAGTGACTATCATTTGTGCAATGCTTATGAATATTTAGAGTTCTTCTGGTGCAATGCACAAGATACCAGCATTACCCCATCAGTGACTTGATTGAAAATGGCCAGATGAGCAGATGATGCCTCTTCCTAAAGAAAGGACTTGTTTGGAGAGGTGTTCATCTCCACTACTGCCAGCAGCCATGGAGAGACAACTCCTTCAGTGGATAGTCCTCCCTATGAAATTTCTTATTTCTCACAAATACTTATATTTCTGGGCTTGAAGAACTCTCTTGACAAACTGATCCTTTCCTGCTACCACCTATTCTGTTACATACTGAAAAACTCCTAGTAGTTAGTATAAGAGGCTTAGATGTGAGACCAATACTGACACCAGAGATAAGTTGAACAATTAAACAAATAATTAACACCTGGTTTTTGTTTATTCAGCTTCTGTGCCACAAAAGGATATCTGAAACCTTCATAGTGTTGACTATGTTGTGTACATCAAGTGGTAGAAATATCAAATAAATCCATTTCAGTTCCAGCTTGTAACACAGCAAAATGTGAAGAAATAAATGGGGGATGGACACTGTACTAATCGTTATTTTGTACAAGACTTTGTATTAAAGGGATAATTTATACATAAGGGATTACTAATATTTATTCTGGGTGTGTTCAAAGGACTGCTTAGTGACTGTCTTTAGGACACTGTTGCTATTACAAGCCTCCAAGGAATAGCTTTACTTCTGGTTAAATTCTCTAAACCTCCACCACAGTCAAATAGTCTTACAACAAGGTCCAGCTTTGGGGGACACTCATCCTCTGACATCCAAGCTGCTTCAATTGTACTACTGGCTGCTTGTAAAACTTTCCTCTGGTGAGATCTTAGGGCAGTCTCTTGGCTTAAGTCTTGCTTCCCAGGCCACCTAAGGTTATCCTACAGAGAAATCATAGTTATTATTTTTCTCCTAGCTCTCTCCTAGTCTTTTCGCAGTACCACATGCCAATCAACACACCTGCTCCCTCTCTGTCTATTGCAGATTAATTGTGACTAGACTCCTAACTCTCAATTGTCATTCCTCGACTGTCATTTCCCTACTCTTTTTGGCCTAGCTAGAATCCCTAGCCATTCAGATTCGAATTTACCTATCCAGGTCCCATCTAGCAATGGTCATACCAATTGTCTCTCTTTACCC
This sequence comes from Varanus salvator macromaculatus, assembly GCA_023646645.1. NCBI lineage: Eukaryota > Metazoa > Chordata > Lepidosauria > Squamata > Varanidae > Varanus > Varanus salvator. The sequence continues at coordinate 12,532,465 of JAIXND010000659.1, forward strand.
TTTCAGAATGTCACTCAGCAACTACTATATAGACTTACAGAAACCACAGCGATTGTATAACCCCAATTATACAGAAGCAAAACAAAGTCTCACGCCTACTCAGATACATTGCTCTTGTCCTCAGCACAGCATCCAGGATGCTGCAATGGTATCCATGCAGTTCTCCTCTTATGCCCCTTCAAATATGCCGTTTTGAGAACTTGGAAAACCTTAGAGTGCACAAGAACACAAGAAAAGCCATGCTGCATCAGAGCAAAAGTCCATCTAGTTCAGCAGTCCACACCCAAGGTGGCAACCAGTGGCAAGCAGAATGGGTGCAAGCCCTCTGCCTCCCTGAGCTCCTCATCAATAGGAGCATGCCACTGCTGAAGGAGGTGGCACAAAGCCACTAATGCTAGTAACCACAGATACTCTCTACTTCCATGAACCTGTCTAATCCCTTTTAAAAGCTGCCTAGATTTGTGGCCATCACTACTTCTCATGGCAACAAATTCCATGATTTAACCATGCATCATGCGAAGAAGAACTTTCTCTTCTTTGTCTTAAACCTTCCCTCAGTCAGCTTCATAGAATAACCCAAGTGTAATGGGAAGAAAAATGCCTCCACCTCAATTTTCTCCACTCTGTGCATAATTTTAAACACCTCTGTCATGTCTCCCTTTACTAACTTCTTTTCCAAGCTGAACATTCCCAGTTTTTTTAGCTGTTCCTCACAGGGGAGATGCTCCTGACCATTTCCATTTTAACAATGTCCTTATTCATATGAGATGACCAGAAGTGAACACAATACTCTAAGTTCAGCTGCACCAAGGATTTGTATGAGGGAAGAAAGTTCTTGACAGTTTTTCTGTTCTGTTCCTAACTCCTATTTTCTCTTCTGTTCTTAATTATGCCTAGCATGGAGTTCACCTTTTTCACAGTGGCCACCGCTGGGCCAATATTTTCATCAAGCTGTCCACTACCACCCCAAGATCCTTTTCTAGCTGTCACTGCTACTTCCTATCTCATCAGCATCTTCTTTAATTGGAATCTTTTACCCCAACATGCGTTACTTCACACTTATATTCAACTGCATTTGCCAAGTTTCTGCCCCTTTGTAGTCTCTTTTCTCTCTCTAGTCGTCAGCCTTCCTTTCCTCCTCATCCCTTTGCCTCCCTCCAAGCCACTAGCTTCACCATTTCTTTCCCTATAATAGCTCCTAGTCAAGTCCCCACAGTAACTGTTATGTGTCCATGGCAGTTTCTCAGATTCTCAGATATGCCCCTGTATCTAAAAAGGTTGGGAACTCCAGCATGATTACCTCACAGAGGCCACGCAAAATACACTTAACAAAATCAAAATAGTTATATACAGGCATTTCTTTACACCGTGTATAAAAGGAAGGCAGCTATTAACGACACTGATAAATTATAGCTCTCTAATGTTTGCTGTGTAGTCCATGAATGGGGAGCAGTTCTAATGGATAACTGTCAAGGGTTCAAGCCCATCCACAAGCATTGCTAAACAAGTGAAAGATTCCAGAATCCTCTTCATTCATCTCTTCTGTGAGGTAAAGTCAAATCATTAACATTAATGTATCTTTTAAGCTCACATGGCTGTTCCGTGAAGCATTCTGACACAGAGTTGCTCTCATCGCAATGTTACCACCGATATATTGTAACAAGAGTTAATGTGTTAATTCAGCAATCAGGGTTTTGATAAGTACAAAGATGTCCTCAGACCTCATTATAAATTATCATTTTCCAAGTTGGAGGTTTAAAACATTTTTTATTAAAATGCTTTTCTTTTAATTATAGGGCCACCAGAAGCCATTCTCAGTAAGACAAAATTCATTTCTAAAAGCTTTTCTGACACAAAAAGCAAATCAATTTTAAAGGGCTTTGGGGCTTGTGTGTGTGTGTGTGTGTGTTTGCATTAAGCTTTCTGCATGAAGTAGAGATTTGCTTTTTGTGGTGCTGTATGTTCCTCAGAAAATAAATAAAAATTTAAAAGGGGGTAGTTTGCAAATGGAAGAGGCAGAGCTACCTTTTTCTGAGGGCAGAATTATCCTTTATGCATGCACATGCAATTATGTGTATATATGCCTCATGGCATGTGTACAGAATAAATCTTGAGAGACTGTCATTGGCACCACCACAAAATGGCTGCCACAGGAGACCAAGTAATCTGACTCAAAGGCTGAATATAAGGTAGAGATAGCACCTGATACTTGGAAACAATGCTTATAAATCAGTTTATATGTACACAGGTCTTCCATAAACAGGACCACAGAAGTGAGTCCAACAACAACAATGACATTGGAGAGAGCATATGGAAGGAAACAAAGGCACTGCCACCTACCCATTCCTCAGCTTTATATCCTAAACCATTTTGTAAACCTGAAGTGATCCCTGTTGGCCAAATATGAGCTAGCTGGATGCAATCTGCCCAGGTTCTCTGGAGGGCAAGACACTTTCATCAACACTCAGCTTCAACCCAAGGGTTGTGGTTTGATCAGGAAGCCATGAGGTAACCCATTCAGCTGCTGGATGAACAT